>OX453293.1:25778130-26978130 GCA_949710015.1 Crataerina pallida | reverse complement strand
GTAAATATACTGTAGAATATGAATAAGTTTCCTTTTATTATAGACTTGGAAGAAAACGCCATCATTTTATTTTTGTTTTAATGTAAACGCAAGTTTTGTCACCACTGAAGAGAAATATATTTGATATTCATATAATTTTAATGCGATGAATGTTTCTTTTCTTCGTTATATCATGTGTTGTGAATTTTCAATTTAATTTTATCGTTTTTATTTTTTATTTTTTACATATTTCAGTTTGTAATCACTTTAAATTTAAGACTTTTCCATTACATTATTACAAGATGTATAATATATATAAAAAAATTAATGTTATTTATGTATACTGAGTTTAAGATACAAAATTTCGTTGAGTAAACATAAGTTTACGCGCGTGAATCGGCTGTAATAGAAAAGTGATTTATTTTTTTACTGCGGCGGTGTTGCCGACAACGGGGGTAGCAGGTGACATGCAATTACCATCGGGATAACGTTTTTGGAATTGTGTGATCAATTCGGGATCCACTAGACGTATACCATCCAATTGATTACCCAATGTAATCCAGTTCGGTTGGACGTTATGCGGTCGGCCGAATAATTCGATTTTCCGCGAGCCAGGACTTAATCGTTCTATGATGCCGTAAATTTCGTCTGGTTTATGAGAAGTGGCTCTCACTTCAGCCACAATTACATCACAATCCAGACCACGATTTAAATTTTTGGGATTACCCTTCATGCCCACCAGACAATGTTCCTTGCCATGATTTAGCCAATGGCCAGTACGACCGGTGCGTATAATGCGTTGTAATTGATTGGTTTTAACCCAAATCAATTCATCAACCCGTTCATATCTAATACACAATAATGCTGATGTAGATAAAATCGCATGAATCGTTAATTTAGCACTACTAACCCCCACAGCATTAAGCATTCTCTGCCCAGTTCCATAGCTCTGCCGGTTACCCACAAAAATATCAAACCATCATCCTGTAAAGCGGGAACACCCAATTGGCGCATTTCATCATCTGACATAGTACCGTATGGTAATTCCATATGAATATCCCAAGGAGGATCAGCCATAACAACAGCAAATTTACCCAAAACAGTCATGTCCAAATATCTATAAGCATTATCGATAACGGTAAATAGAAATTATTCTTCATTTCATTTTCTCGTGAGTAGAAATATAAACAAAAAGAGTGTTTTTCTTACAAAGATCTAATGTAAACAGAGAGAGAGTATTTTTAAATATAAACACAAATCTCACCTCAGATCACATTGTATCCATTGCGGTGGATATAAAGTAACACTGGGATCAACACTGCGTTTCAGGCAGAGATTCGTTTTAACATCAGCCGGTTTGTTGGTATTAATGTTAGGTAATGTATCCACTTCATAGTGCACATATCTAGGAAAGAAAACATATACAAATAACAGAACATTTAAATGATAGGAATTTACTTGCACGTGGCCATATGAAAGCAGGTATTGAGAAAGCTACAATCTCCCAATGATTCATCTGTATGAGATTGTATAATTTTTTTAAAATGCAATTTTGTACATTTGTTCGTCTCTAAATTGTTCTCTTCGTATGATTGTGGGGCTTCATTTTCACTTTCCTTGTTCGTGTCGGCTACAATTTCACCATCTTCTGTACCCGAATCGGTTGCTTTAGTATCATTATCGTCGGTGTTGTCATTTAGACTGAATACTTCATTAGTTTTAAGACGCTTTTCAGTTGGTTCATCTATTTCGGTTTTTGTTTCGTTGTGTGATGGCTGTTGAAGCGCCCCTGTATTGGTAGCTGCTGCCGTTATTCGCTTTTGTTTATGTTTTTTAGCTTTATTGGCTCTTTCTTGATCTTTTTTCTTTTTAGCCTCCATTTCAGCGGTAGCTTGCTGAGCCTTTAAACATTCAATTTTGGTACCATGTGGACAAAACTCCATTACTTGGGCACCACCATGTGATTTAAATTTTTCAGCTACCGAACGCTCTTTGGCAGTGGGTTTAGTTAACAATTCCAAAATTTCTTCACCAACTTGTTTGCTTTGTTTTTCACGGGTAGATGGCATTGTCAGAAGTGACTGCAATTCACAGCAAATATATCATTAAACACACACATTACATACATAAAAACTTATTTACCATAATATCGTCAGCATCTTCACTCGTGTTGGCGTCTTTTTGTTCATCATTTTCTTCATTTTCAGTGGAAATATCATTGCTCACGTTATCTTCCAATAAATCATCATCTTTAACTAGAATTAAGAAAAAAAAAAAAAAATAAGTCTCCTTTGAAAGCATCCGCCTATTACTTACAAAGTTTCTTATATGTCCTTTTAATATCCTCATTAAAATCTAGATTATCATTAATAAAGGTCTTATACAGTTCCAATAGAATTTTTGTTTCCACTGCTATTATTTCACTACCCATTTCACCGCCAATGGTTACACGTTTTATAATGATGGCACCTTCTTTGGCCAATTTTTGTAAAATATAACCACAACTTTCTTTGCACACAATTGATTTGGTTACATTTCCTATTTTATCTGCCAATTGCGTTGATATAACGGGTAAGACTAGTGTAGGTGAACAGAGAATCTCCAATAAAACTTGTTCCACAACCGGATCAGCTTCTTTAATAATAAAATGACAATAATTATTCGTAGAATAGTAAATGCTTTAAACATTTTCTGGTCGTTTTACCATTTTGTGTTTTTATTGCCAGATCAACATTCTCGCCAGCTCTACTCTCGGTAGCATCGATTTTAACATTGGTAGCCATTACGCCGGTAGCCCTTAATATACCATGTCGTTCTTTTTTACGCTTCTCCAACTTTTCACGTAATGTATTTCTTTTACTTTTCACTGCTTTGATATCATCCCAAGCATCTCCCATCATTTATAGTAATTTTTCAAGCTTTTTTTTAAATAATAATCACTAAAAAGCCGTATATATTAAGTAAGAAATTTTTTTATTTAATATAATCGCAACGCACACGAAAAAGTTCCACAACAGAGTTGTAATTATACGAAGAAAATATATTGCACTTCAGTATTAAAGCTCTAGCAGAGGCCTCGCAGCGTATAGCATACATTACAATTTCAAACGTTAATATTTTTATTAATATTAATGAGATTAAAAGTTCATTTCATTTTTAATTAAATATTATAAAATGTTTGCAGTAAGTCAACTATTTTATTAAGCATTAAGTGCAACGGTATAATTTAAATGTTCGGCACTGTAGCTGTTGTATTGTTTACAAATGATGAAAATTGGTTTTTTGACTTTTTTTTTTTTTTTTTGATAAATAAAACTTAGATGGCGGCTTTAAAGAGCATTTAAAAAATTTGACTAAAAGTAAAAAGTATTTTGTGTATACTTAATAGCAAAATGAATGACGATATTGTTTTATGCGAACTTGCCAAAATAGTTACTCCATATTTTAACGAAGGGACACAGAATATAATTGAAATTGAGGGTAAATCTTGGTGCGTTTATGAAGGATTTGCCGAGTGTATTAAGGACATTATAGCATTTCGTAAGTATTAAGAAATGAAAAACTCTTCAAACTCTTGCTTACAAAAGTATTTCAATATCAATGTAGATAAAGAGTTAAATTCTTTTACGAAACTAAAATGTTCCGAAGAAAATGATAAACTTCTGATGGTCTGCCGGAAACCTAAAAATCAAAATGCAAGATATCGTAAGGAGTGGTTTGCTACAATGGAAAAATTATTTGCTCTAATTTTTACAAATTATGTCGCCCAGCCTGATGTATGTGGGGAAGAATTGTCCCAAACCTATATTACCACTAAATTCTTTGAAGCTTTACATCGCAAACACGCCACTTTGGATTCGGGAGAACTTGCAACGCTACCATTAAACCTGCCAGCAAGATTTTTGCCAAAATTATGTAAATATCAGAGACACACTGTGACTTGGTTGTTTAAGAGGGAACAACAAAGGCAACAATTCCCAGCTTTTTATACTAAATTGTTTGCACGTGATAAGCAAACCATAGTTTATAAACATTCATACAAAATGGAATTGCACAACAACCAACCCGAAGACATTACGTTACCGCCAGGCGGTATTCTGGCTGAAGAAATGGGTTTAGGAAAAACTGTAGAAATTTTAGCTTTAATATTATTACATCCTCGAAATCAATTGGAAGAGTTTCCCCAACAATGGAAATTGTTTTTGCAACAACAACACTTGGCCAAACGTAGATGCACTAAAGTACAACTGTTCTGCATATGCAGTGCAAACTCCTGCCAAGGTATCATACAATGCCAGAAATGCTTTCTGTGGCAACACAAGAAGTGTGTTACAAATGCTTATAAAACACCAACTGAAGGGGAGAAATATTTTTGTCCTGCTTGTTGGAAAATTATAACAACCGAGTTGGGTTGTTTACCTACCAAAACTACATTTATTGTTTCACCCAGCGCCATCAAAATGCAGTGGCTGGAAGAAATAAAACGTCACATCCAACCCGCATTGAAGGTGCTTGTCTATGATGGGGTCACCTCCGACAAATGGATTAGTCCACTATACCTATCCACATACGATGTCGTATTAACCGATTATAATATTTTGCGTAGAGAGATTTATTACACGCCATCTAATGTAAGCGATCGTACCACACGATTCAAGCCGCGTTCAATACGTCCGCAAAGTCCTTTGCTAATGTTGCAATGGTGGCGTGTATGTCTGGACGAAGCTCAAATGGTCGAATCCAATAATTCACAAATAACAGCAATGGTTCACATGTTACCAGGTATTGATGTTGTTGTTGTTTTATTTACATTAAATCTAAATTTTGCATACAGCCATCAATCGTTGGGCAGTTACCGGGACACCAATTCAACGTTCCTTAGACGATTTACAAGCTTTATTAAAATTTATTGGCTTTCATGCAGCAGCCGAACAGGCCACATGGCATTATTTGGTCAATGATTTCATTAAAAAGCATACAATCGCAGACAGCGATGAACCGTTAGAGCTGATCAATGTGCTGCAGAAATGTATGCGACGTACGTGTAAAAAACAAATTGTGGATGAGTTGAAAATACCACCGCAGCGCGAGGTGGTGCATCGCATCGAGTTTAATAATTTGGAAAAACTCTTCTACAATGAACAGCACAACGAATGTCGGGAGAATTTTCACGCTAATATACAAAAATATCAAAGACGAATGATAACAATATCACCAAAAATAATGAAATTGGTAAATATTTCGTGTTGGCATCACACAAAGTTTAGTTTCTTACTTGTTTTTTTTTTTTTAATAATTATTTTTAGATTTTACAACCATTTCTGAAAATACGGCAATCTTGTACTCGGCCGCTAGTAGTTATTGGTAATAACGCTAACAACACATATGCTGGTGGTGCCGCCCCACAAGTGAGACACTTTCACAAACCCCAAGAATTGCACAAATTTCTGAAATCGCAAAATGAGTTGGCTTGTAAAACGGAACTGAGAGCAATTGCTAGCTTACATAACGGTAAGTGGAGGTTGGCGTGAATGGTTTAAAATCTCGCGGTTAATAAAAAAAGCGCCCTTTTTTAGGTTTAGCTAGCTTATATTTTATAAGGCAGCAATACGATGAAGCAATAAAACAATATAAAACGGTATTAAAGTTGGCCAAGGACTATAACGATTTAAACGTGAGGTAGTGATTAAATAATATTTACTACAAACAAAGAAAGGCATTATAAACATAAGCAAAATTCTTGGACAAATGGACAATTTTTTCCTCACATTACTGTTAAACGTTTCTCTATTACTTTAATATTCTCTCTATGTAGTGTTGACAGTTTATTACAAATACACGCCCTACACAATATCATGCAAATTTTGATAGCTCAACATAGTAAGAACACCACTATACCCAACGAATTACTGGAACCGTACGAACAGCAATGCAATGCTTTGGAATGG
The DNA here is from genome assembly GCA_949710015.1 of Crataerina pallida. Classification (NCBI taxonomy): domain Eukaryota; kingdom Metazoa; phylum Arthropoda; class Insecta; order Diptera; family Hippoboscidae; genus Crataerina; species Crataerina pallida. The sequence continues at coordinate 26,972,203 of OX453293.1, read as the reverse complement.
AAGTATTTAAGTACCTACGCCAACACGTTATCTGGCGTTAACACAGCATATCGTCAAGCTTTGGATAAGCTGAACAGCAATGTTACCGAAGAATACTTACCTTTCCTAAGTGAGCGTTTACACAACCTCACCATAAACGATCAAAATGTATTGGTGCAAAAAGTGTTTGAGGAGTGTTCATTACGTTTGGCTGAAATGAATCCGAAATTGGAAGAGATGCAAAGTATACGCTCTGTAATCTACATCATGCAATTATGGTTTCACAAAGTAACCAAGCTGTACCACAATATAATCAATGAATTTGAAACGTTGCGCTACTTTAGTGATAATATCAAATCACGCAATCAAGTCAGTCCGGCCATTTGGCGTGAGATGATGTACTTGGTGCAGAGAGTGTACGATTGCCATTTAAGTGAAATAAGGGTAAGTTTTGGTTTAATTGTAATTATGGAAAAATATCCATAACAGCTATGTTCGAATGATAGGAAAACACGGATGCAAATAAACCAAAGGAGCCAGCTGCACCGAAACCAAAATCTGAGCTTTGTAAAATGTGCAAATTGCGGGATTCTATAAATAACTTCAAATGTCTTTTGTTTGATAAGGTATTGGACGAGGATACCAATTTAACAAAAGGTTTAGATAATCCATCCTTTGAAATGTTGATGCATAAAGGTGCGCTACATATATATACACACCGAATTCTCTTTTTACACGATAGATACGTTTCCAAAAAATTCGATTCCAGACCTAAAAAAAAAAATTCGTGTAAAAAGACAATTTTTTTTCGTTTTAACTCGTGTTAAATGAAATTGGTGTAAAAAAAATTCGTGCAAAAAGAGAATTAGGTGTAAATATTTTTCTATTTAATATTTTTTATTGCAGTGATTTTCACATTTCTCAAAACTAAAAACAAAAACTCCCAGCTACACACACAAATGGACATTATATCGCAATATTTTGATAATATTTTGATTTTATGTAAACGCGTTAACAAGTTGTGGATTGAAATGGAATACACCGTTAAGGCTTACGATGAGTTGAATATGTGCAAAATACGCTTATCCTTAAGTGAGAAAGAAGAAGAAAAGTCCAATATTAAAATACTTCAACATGAAATTGACCCACTAATGCGACAACAACACAATGACTTGTTAGCCGCACAGCACACGTTTGCCAACAAATTAGCCCGCTTAAAATATATTCGACATTTGGGTAATAAAGATGATCCAGGTGCCTGTCCCATATGTCATTCTTCGGACGATGATCGGGTTAGAAACAGAATTTTTTATTTTTATATATTCTCCACATATTCTCTAAAATTATTATACGGTTTGCGACAGTCGAAAGGTTTGGCAAAGACCTGTTAGGAGGACGTAATAATGCAGCTGTCACGCCCACACTTTGTATGTGGAGGGTATTCAAAATTGGCTCCAAGTCATATTTATATAATTTTTTTTTTTTTTAATTAATTTATATTCATATTTTTTGTTTTGTTTACTTTTGTTTTAGTATGCGGTTCTGCAGTGCGGTCATCATATTTGTTATCCCTGTTATAAAAGTATACGTTCGTACTTGAAGGGAGTGTTTTTTAAATGTTCCGTTTGCCGTAATGAACAAAGGAATGAAAAGTACAGTATATAATAAAGTTCATTTATATATAAATTGTCTAATTTCGAAAATGTCTCTTCCTTAGCATATACTTTGCCAGTCGGTCATGCGGTAAAACGGCAGATTATGAAATAATTATTAAGGGCCATTTTACTTCCAAGATCACATATATAACGCGATTAATTTTAAAATTACAACAAGAACAACAAGAACAACAACAACAACAAATTGATCAGCAATTAGAAGAAGACAGCGAACCTTTGAAAATATTAATATTTTCGCAATGGGAGTCCATATTATTGGCTATAGCTGCGGCACTCAAAAGCAATGATATTAATTACAGATGTCAATGTACACCGAAAAGTATTGCAGAATTTAAGGTAAAGTATTTGCTTACCTAATGTTAAACGGAATTATTAATTAATTATTTAATGTTAAACGGAATTGTTAATATTTTCAAAATAGGACATCACAATGGGCATCACCTGTCTACTGATGCCGTTGATTAAAGGTTCTAAAGGTTTGAATTTAATAGAAGCTACTCATGTGTTCTTAGTTGAACCCATATTAAATCCGGCTGAAGAGTTGCAGGCAATAGGTCGGGTTCATCGTTTTGGCCAAACTAAGTAATTTTTTAACAATTAATTGTTAATTTTTTTTAAAACTTTTTTGTTTTTTTGTTTTTTAGAGACACCACAGTGCACCGTTTTATAGTTAATGACACTATAGAGGAAAATATTTTTAATTTTGTAGCTTCTAAACAGACATCTTCTGATACCAACGGTTTACAAACAAATTGGGAATTTAACAACGTTTCTTTGGAGGATTTTAATAAGTTATTCACCTTAAATTGTAATAATGACATAAATTAATTTAATGTATATATATTATTTTTGAAGTTTACTTAACCAAAGTTTTGTTTCAAACACTGCCTTTAGTTTTATATTATAACTAAAAAAAAAAAAAATATTTTATCTCATTAATTTCTTAAGCAATCATAATGGAAAGTGTAAGGAGGAGGTTATGACATCATTTATTGAATTTACTGCCGTGGCCGTACTCTAATATTTAGGAAAACATAGTTGGCTCCTTTTACATTCCTTGGCTATTACAAATAATTTAAAAATCGAACTGTTTTTCGCTCGCAAGTTGTGATTCTTTTCCATTTTTCTTAACATCTCTGTATTTTTCGTTCTTACTCCAACATAATGCTTATTCTTATCGTTGCATTTGTAACTAGTACAGAACCTTCATTTATAAATAAAAACATAGTTATATCCAATTAAAGGATTGATTTTATGGTTGCTTCTATTTAAATTTGTTTATTTCAAGAATGTTTAGGGGAAAATTTAGTGATTACGATATTTGGTTGGAATTAGCCCGTTTTTCTTTTTTCATTAACATCTCTGTATTTTGTACTCACTCCAACACAATGCTTAGTCTTATTACTGCATTTGTAAATAAAGCCATAGTTTTATCCAATTAAAGTATTGTGTGGTTGTTTCTATTTAAATTTGTTTATTTTAAGAATGTTTAGTGGAAAATTTAGTGATTACGATATTAAATTAGAATTAGCCCGTTGTTCTAATGGTTGCGTGTATATGGCCCGCTACACAGCAAATGGCCAACATGTAGCATTAAAAAAGTACAATTTGGATAAGGCAACCAAAGAAGATGCTGAACAAATACGAGATGAAATCTTGGCTATGCGACAATTCAGCCATCCCAACTTGCACACATTTTACACAGCCTTTGTCCATGAAAGTGAATTGTATTTAGTGTCGGCATTAATGTGTTTCGGCAGTTGCCGTGACACTATAAGAAACTGTTTCAATTCAGGTAACAATCATATCTTAAAAAGTCATTGTATAGAGTTTTATTACACAACTGTTGAAAGTTTAGGATTTCCGGAGATTTTCATTGCACTAATAATGCGTGATGTGTTATCCGGTCTGGAATATTTGCACCGACGTGGGTACATACATCGTTCAGTACGTGCCAGTCATATTTTTTTGAATCAAACTAAAGCAGTTTTAACCGGTTTCCGTGATTGTACCAGTTTTTTATCGCATGGCGGTCGTGTTACAGCGTTGCATCAACTACCACCACACAGTATAAGAAGTTTGAATTGGTTGGCACCAGAAGTTTTGGAACAAAATCTTATCGGATATACGGAAAAATCGGACATTTATTCAATTGGTATAACTTGTTGTGAATTGGCCAATGGGGTGGAACCATTTGTTGATTCCCAGCCCACTTTCATGTTAACGGAGAAAGTACGCGGCAATGTTCCAACAATATTAGATCGCTCTACATGTCCTGCTGACAGTGATATTATTGGTAAATTACAGCTAAAATCAACTTCAAGTCGTTTTTTATTTGCATAAATTTTCTTCTACCTTAGAAATGATAGCCAATGCCAATGCGACAGATACGAGGCTGGCAGCTGAAGCACAACAAGTGTATTTGCAGCGTATATTTTCTGATGATTTTCATCAGTTTGCGGATATCTGCATGGAAAAGAAACCCAATAACCGTTGGTCAGCCTTAAAATTACTCAATCACTCATTTTTTAAACAATGTCGCCAGAATAGCATTTTAGAGGTGACCCAACGCTTCGGTATGCAAACTACTGATTATGAACAATTACGAGGTATAAACAAATTTAAAAAAAATACAGAGAATAGAAAATATAATTCTGTACTTTCTCTTTGTTTAGATGATAGTTTACATTTACAAGAAAAATTGCATGAATTGCAAGTGGCGGACGGTAGTAATTCGTGGTCATGGGAGTTTTAATTACAATAATAATAATAATTTTTAGACTTTATATATATGTGTGTAGACCTGTATAAAATAGATTCTCTTTATTAATTAATGTTAGGTAAGGTAAGCTAAAGGGTCGAAGACAAGTTACAGTTTTAGCGTTTGAGAGATTTGAATAAAATTGTTTGTTAGCATATTGGTGAGAGCTTAGAATGTAATTACTTTATAAATGCAAATAAATTAATACGACAACAACAAAACACTATAAAGGGATGTTCCCATAATACTTTGTTTGTGATTTTGATCCCAAAACATTGTAATCGCGTACCAGACCACCATTCACAAATGATAAATTTTATTTCCGCTTATGTGAGGAGATAAACGTATATAAATATATTTAAAGAGAATAAAAACTTGGGTAGAAGATATGTTGTTGCAGCTACTTTTAACCATTCATCACCATAGATACAAACTCCTCATAGTTGACATTACCTTGAGAATCCTCCTGATTGGCCAGCAATTGTTCAACTTCTTCATCGGTCAACTTTTCACCCAGTGTGGTGAGCAAATGTCTTAGTTCAGCTGTTGATATGAAACCGCTGGCATCTTTATCAAAGTGACGCAATCCCTCTATAAAGTCATCGGCTGTATCGCCCGATCTAGCCTTCGAAATGGCCTGATATATGGGCAAAAACACTTCAAACGAGATGCGCTCGTCGGGCTTCAGTTGGTGAGTACACTTTTTCACATCGGATTCGGTGGGATTTTGACCCAAGGCTCGCAAACATTCACCCACTTGGCTTAACTGTATTTTACCATCACCACGATTATCAAATAAGTTGAAGGCCTCTTGAAATTCTGTTCCCACATATATATAAAATAGATGAAAATATTTTACACATAAAACGAGTGTTGCATGGAGAAATATTTTGCTTTAAATGCTTCAATTAAGTTCACCTTCCACAGTGGCAAATGTATACTTAATAGGTGGATCATATGCATACATGACTCCCTTTAATGATAACTGTTACAAATGCCGAAATTTATGTCACTGACCAAGTAGCAAAAGTCAACTAAATCATTAATAAATTACAGCCATTGCAAATACCCAAGCAGATTTTTGTGCGTATGTGCAACAAGTCAATAGAGTCGAATGTTTATTCGTTTTACACCATAAAATGCGGTCGCGCATTTTATACCCTATATGTGCATAACCACACATCTCAGACACATATGCACTAAATGTTATTGACAATATGTCGCCAATAAAAAAAAAATGTTTCAATGTTTCTGTCAAGATATTAGCTTCGCAGTTGTGATAAATAACTTGAGGGGAGAGAGGGAGTTGTTTGTTGTTGTTCTACACATTGTTTCACTAATCCTTTATATGCATGTATTTTGTGCTGGGATGGCTACGTACATATATTGAATAAGGTGAGTTGAGCGAGTTTACCAGTGGTTTCCAAACGTTAGTTAATCTAATTTTTCAAAGCCTTATTAATTATTCACAGTTATCCATCCTATCCATAAATATCACCTTCCAAAGTGCAACTTTTGGAGATAAACTTATTTTATAAAGCAACAAAATTTTTATATTATCCCTGCAAACTTACAACGGAAAGATATTTGGAATATTTTTTCCCTTTATACAGAACTTGTGCAGCACTATTCGTGATGGTTAATTATATATTTCCTTTTAAGGATATTTTATGTTCGTCTAGTTATTTTTGGTCAATCATTTTTAGTTGTTTAATTGGCAAAGGTCATCACGTATAACATCGCATATAAAAAGCCAATTCAGTACGAAAATACATAACATTTGATTTATGATCAGCACAAGTCATGGTTGCGCGCATAGTACAAGTGACATACATATAAAAACTACCGTTACGTTGGTTTTTGCTTAATTGCATTCTATAAATCAGCAGCCAGCTGAACAATGTAAAATTTTTGTACCCACTAACAAAGCTAATGTGTTTAGGTGAATATATTATTTTACAACAATGAGTCATGCTTTCACACTTAACCAAATATATTTCCTTTGATGAGAATGCAGTAATAATATATTTATTTTCCAACTTTTTGATAAGATTATCATGTTTATCCGCTTACTTACCAGACAGTTGATCTTCCGTATAGTTTGCCTAAAAAAAATTTCACACAATTTATTAATATATTTCATTATTTTATAAAATTACATTCACTTGCCATATTTTCTGGTTTGTATTTAATGGAAAAAAACTATTTAATCTTAATCTTTTTTACTGAATTATTCTACTAGTTTGTAAAATGTGTGGAATGTGTCACCAACGGTATTTTTTTTTTTTTTTTAGTGCATTTCTTTTGTTAATGGGTGAAGAATTATTGGAAAAAAGAAGGTGAAAACATTGTGAAGTTGGCTGCATTAGTTCTCTATTCAACAGCTTGTTCGACAGCTTAACAAACCGGGAGATTAGTTTTTCTAGCACTTGATAAAATTTTACAAAATATAAATTTTAATATAATATAATATTATTATTTTTGTTTATGTTATTAAGCCTACTATCCAAACAATGTTTACTGTTAATCACTGGCAGAATTTCATTACAGATAGACTGGAAAGTTTAAGCTTAACAAAAGCATTTAAGTAAGTGGATTGAAGTAGATTAAAAAAAATGTGAAAAGAAAATGTTAATAAAATATTTATATATTTCAATTTATTGATTTTAATATATTTCTCCTTCATTTTCATTTTTCAATTGAACTACTTTGAACGAACTAGTTTATAACAGTTGTGGTGCATCAAAGAAATTTTACTTAAAAAATCAAGTTTCTTGCAAGATGGCGCAAGAACTTAACATGAAAACGTCAGGTTTCTTTTACCTCGCAAGATGACGTGCTAAACATGTTTTCTTATTTTGTTTTGTTTATCTTTTGTTTTCAAATATAAATCTCTCGCATTTTTTCTCCCATTTCTTTGTCTCTCTTTTATGTTCATAATTTGTAACAACAATAAGAACAACAACATATTGAGGTTAAATAGGGAAATCTTTATCAATTCAGTTGCATTGCAGTTGTAGATCGGTTTGGAAGCAAAGCAGAATGTAATATTATTTCTTTTAATGGAAATCCAATTATAAATATATGTATTGATTAATTAAATAAAAAGAAAAGTTGCAAACGAGTGCAATAAGTTCCCAATAAATAATTATCTCGGTGCAAAGCAATGCAATTATAAAAAAAAGAAGAAGGAAAACCTCAAACGTAAATGAGGGAAAAAATCGAAGTGCAATATGTGAAGTATATGTACATATATATATATATATAGAAGTGTGCGTGTGTATGTATATGTTTGCATAAGCGAAACGTAATAAAATCAAAGTATGAAGAATTCTTTGTTTGTTGTGCAAAAGCTTTACAAATAAAATTGTAAAAAGAAAAATTATTAATACAAATAAATAAACTTTGCAATAAATAACTTACTACGCATTTACATGGAAAGAAATAGCTTCCTTTTAAATATTATGCATTTTTGCAAATCTCCTGCCAAGTGTTGTATTGTAATAGGGAGATGCAAACATTTATAGAAGAAAAAAAAAGAAGCAGCAGCAACAGCCGAATGAAAATTTTTATAGAAACATTTCACCAAAAAGCCAAAAAAAAAGAACAAATTCCCATCGAATTTGTGTTAAAAGAAATGAAATAAATGAATATGTTTTGATATTATTTAGAAGGGAAATTCAAAGAAATAGAAAAAATATTTGTGTTTTTTGTTTTATTTTTTATTTTTTTTTTTACTTGAGCGTTAAGGGAGAATTTCTTTTCTCTGTGTGGTGTATTGTTTTTTTTTTTGTGTGTTTTTTTTTTTACCTTTTGTTTGCTTGTTTGTTTTTGTTTATTTTGTGTGTGATTTGTTGCCGTTTTCTTAAAATTCACCGCCGCTTACATTCACCACCACGTTTTCTGTGCAAATGTCATGCTAAATTTAAGTTTGACCAAAATCATGAACTCTCTCGGAAGAAGTATTCATCATCATCATTACCACCATCATCATCAACAACAGCAACAACAACAGCAACAGCAACAACGCAATGATGTAAGTTTTTATTTTAAAGAAACGAAAAAAAAGAAACATTTCTTGTTTGGTCTGCCAAATTATACCGAATGCATGTCAGTTGTGCATAAGTGATGTAAAAATAAAAGGAAATATTAACATTATTTGCTAGACTACTAGAAGAGTGTTGCCCTCTTCCCCAATTATGCTTTAACGAGCCGCTCTGCTTTAATAATTCTTTCCTATGTTTATTATTTTTCTACATTTCTCCATATACGCGGAGATTTCTTTGTCTGCCAACTGCTAATAAACTCACTGTATTTATACAAAACATACTGTATGTAAGTAGATATGTTTGCATATAGTTTAACATTTGTGCATGTTGTGTTTTGATCACAGAAAGTTGCTGAACAGGTTCTTCGCCGCGTAACTTCTTCTTTTCACAACATGTTGTAAATTACTTGATACCGAATTGACTTTCGGTTCTGATACCAATACAACACCAAACAAAACATGTTTATTTACAAACAAATACATACACATGCATACTCGGGGTAAACAAAAAATAAAATAAAAATAATTGAAATAATCGAAATATTTTTAACCAATTCTTGTCAATTCATATAAAACTGGAAAATAACATTCAAGTCGAATTCTTGAGAGCTTCCTTTGACACCCTACACCACAAAGTGGCAAATATCAAATCAAAATTTGAATTGATTACCTTTTGTCCGTCTGTCCGTATATAGGTTGATTATAAACCTATAGATCGCAATTTTGGATATTTTTAAATGAAATTTACCATAGAGATACGTTTAAAGCCAAAGATAATCACTACTGAAAATGTACCTTGTCAGTACATTTTTGGATATCCTCCCCATACCACACCATCTTTTTAAATAAGTTTTTATGTGACAAAAAATCGCAATTCTTATTATTTCTGGACAAATACTGGCCAATTTAATAATTGGTTGCGTCAAATTTGGATCTCATCGGACTATTTTTAGAATCCCTTTTGCATAAAGTGACAAGTATTCCCATTTACAGATACAACTTAACTTATTATAATTTTTTGAGATATTTCGATGAAATTTTGTATAAGGATAATGGATAATGGATAGGATCAAATCATTTTTAAAACCCCTCCCTATACAATTTCCTGTTATAATGTAGGTCTTTATACAGCAAGTGGTGTAGGGTATTTGATGATCGGACTTGGCCGATTATATATTTTCTTTTGTTAACAAAATAAATTCAATCTAACCCTAAAGATGATGAATACATAAGCGATTCTGTTGCGGAACTTCAATATTTATTTATAAAATGATTTGAATGAAATATTTATCAATGAGCAGTTCATAATATTTTGGTTAATTATTTTCCAAGATACTTGTTGCCTCCACTCGTTTAGGTTTTTTCATATCTAAAATTGGTTTCAAAACTGATTGATGGATGACAAAAACGAAACGACATTAATAATTATTGAAAGTCTTAATGAAAAGGCCAGTCGGCATAAGCGAAGATTTACAATGTTACAATGTTACCATAATAATAAAGATTCCTGTTGAATATGTAAAAATGAAAATGAGACAAAAACTAGGCGTTGTACATACATATGTATTCATGTGTATGCAAATTGTGGAATATTTTTTTTTTATTTTTATAACGAATACACAAAGCAAACGTGTTTAATAGCTGTAGTTGTTGTATGTCTGTCATATAATTAAGAGTATCGTGTGTGCAAATCATATATAAACTTAAACTTAATTGCTGTTGATTGTTGTTGCTGTTGTTATTATATACATTTTATATGGTAGTGATTTAATGTGTTGCTTTAAAAAAACAAAAAAGGACAGTTGGTTCTTTTTTCATTTCTTTATTTTTTTATATTTTATTATAGCGTTAATTGTTTTATTCATATGAGGGCAAGAAATTAAATCTTACGCACGCTATATGAAGCAGCACCCACAAACACCAACAAAATAACGTAACTCTATATAAAAACTTACCATTTCCACAGCGTCAATAAAACAAGGAAATTTTCATAAATGTTATGTTACAGACAAACACACACACGCACGCACGCACGCATATAAATACATTGTTATTATTATTATTGTTAATTCTGAGAGTGTGTGATTGTATATGCGCTGCACTTCTATATACTTACAATACGTTTGTGCATTGCATAAACACGAATAACAAACAGAGCATGCACACATCGGCACATGCATACAATATATTATAGTGCTTGTGTTATTTTAACACTGCGTGTTTAGCCAGTTTTCTTTGTTCAAATAAATACATACATACATACATATTTGTATACAGTTTGCGTCCAAATAATTGCAACAAAACGTAACGGTATGTTAACGAGTGAGATGATTATATTTTTTGTCTTCATTTTTCCCTTTACAATGTTCTCTTCATCTTCTTCTTCTGCACCTCCGCCTTTATTCCCCGTGTTCCCATACAATTAAAAAAAATATTTATATTGGTATTCCTTTGTTTAAATTATGTCTGCAGCCAAGTATCGTATAAACCAGGTATAAACAAGTTGGTTTTTGCAGCGGGCCAATTACAAAATTAGACGAAGTTACGCATGAGCAGCAAAAGTTCCGATATTTAGAGTCATGATTCAGAAAGTGTTTGTGAATCGATCGGTATAATAAAACGTGGGCCTCTCTTTCGTCGGTAAAGAGTTACAAACATCCGTACTATGTTAATAATGAATGTTAATCACGATAATGATTAAGGAGTTGGGCGGGCCCTGTGCTACTTATGCCTGCTTTGTAAATTCTGTGTGCAGTGTACCATGGCTCTCTTGTTTTCACATTTTCATGGGGAGTTTATTTACCATATGGTTACTTCCACAAACAAGTACTGTTCTGTGCTGGTAGTTGCTCTGCTTATTAGTAGTGTAGGGTACTGTAACATTATATTCTCTCCTCGTTCTCTCTCGAGATTGTGTATTTATTTTCCTTTTCAAAACATTTGGTGAAAGAGGAAATTTCTATTATTTACCCATTGAAGGTATAGATGGATGAATGTTTTGAAAATTAATTCCCTAAATGGATTTCTTGGTCATTAAAAATGAGTTTAGTGAATATTTTGTAATATTTAAAGGGTTGGGAGGTGTGCAGATGCGTTCAGGTGTGCGTGGGTTTGTTCATACTCACAGTCAATGTGAGTTGAAATTTGCAAGCTTTACATGTTTTTCCACCATATGATAGAATTTCTGTGGTGACGTAGTATTCCATGCATATCGACTTTGTGTGTGTGTGTGAGAGTGTTTGTGTTTTTGTGCAAAGGTGCATATAATATAATGTTGGTGCTGGTGGTGGTTGGATTGTGCATGAAGTTTCGTGTTAAGATTCCATTTTAGTTGAGCACAGTTTTACCTCAACCAGTTCGCTTTACACAACTGAGAACAAAGAACGCATTGTGTTGTTCAATTAATTGTTAAGAGGACTTCCAACCAGTCAAGTCACAACGAAAACGGACGGACCGCATTATAAATATAGTGTATACGTGTGTGTGTGTGTGCGGATTAAGAAAATTTGTTGGTTTTGTTCTTTTTTTTTTCTATAAAATCACTTGACAACAATTACAAGAGTAATAATTCACATAAAAAAAAAATCCCATTAGGGAAATTTTCATAGAATCATAGAAAAACAAATAAAAAAAAAAATAAAATAATACAAACCAGCAACAAAGTGGGAATTTGAATAGGAAGACAGAGAAAAGAAAATTTGTAAAAAATTAAAAATTGATTCGTTAATGCAAACAATAACTGCAATAACAAAAACAAAAGCAAAAGTAAGGATTTGTTTTTATTGGTACACCATTGTGGTCGTCGTTGTCGTCGTCGTCATCGTTAGTATATATCATGTGTATATGTGTTTTATGTTGTTTTTTTATTCGCGTTTGTTATTGTTGTGCTCAACATACGTGCATATATACATGCCCATCAGCTGCTGTTGCTGTTCCTTACAACACACTCTTCTGCACATAATCCCGCGTTTTAAGTACTTGTTCTATTCTCTGCAAAACAGTTGACCCTGTGCCAAAATAAAACAGACGTGGAAGTGCATTGTGTTTCTTTGTCATTTTGCCATCAACGTTTTAATTCACTTTTTTTTCTTATATTTTCTTTTAAAGGCAAATAAAATGTTTGTATGTATTATGTGTGACAACGTGATAGAAAAATGAAAATGTAAACTTGTTCGTGTTTATATGTTTATAACGATAAATGAAAATTTGAAAGAAAACTTACCTTCGCATGCATACATTCATATATAACAACAACAACATAAATGTATATAAATACTATTAAAAAGTTATCAAAAATCTAAGGCACACAAATCTTCTCATAATATTTTTAATTTATTCTACATATATAACATATATATAATCTTGTGTACCTATAATGTTAAGAGCAACATTTATATATAAATTGTTTCTGCACCTCTATATGCCTATAAAATTTATCTGTTGAAATTCACCATTCAAGCAGCATTACTCAAAATAGTCAAATAATAGCTGTAAAGAATATTTGAGTACATTATTGCTGTAATACTGTTAGATGCTGTTAAGATTACAGGGAAGGTACATACAGTACTTGCTTCAATGCACGTATGTTACAATGTAAAGATTTTATAACAGATTTTATTATTCACTTTCTTCTCTGCACTCTCTTTTTATCTCATTTATTTGCGCACAATTTATTTACAGTAAACTGTATGGTTGTATGTTTTTGTTTACAAAATTTCAAATTGCAGTTGTAGTTGTTATTGTTGTCATTGCTAATTATATTATTATTGATGATTATTTTAATATCAGCTGTTTTTCTGTTTCGTTCTGCATTATTATACTCTGCATTCCTTGTGACAAAGAGTATATTAAGTTTGTGCGTATGTTTGTAACTTGTAAACGGCAGATGCCACAACCATCTTCAATTATACCAGATTTTAATTCTGAATCGATTTAACCCTGTCCGTCTGCCTGTCGCTGTAAATATGTGCGCCAGCTCCAGGTCGTATTTTTTGAGATATTTCAATAAAAATTGGTGCAAGTTCATGTAGTGGCCCAAAGGAGAACTCTATAAAAAATAAATCGAATCGGACCATTTTTGGAACCCCTGACCATATAAGGTCCTCTAATAATTTAAGTCTCTAAATGGCGCGGCGTAAAAGAGTTGAAAGGTGACTAACGCTGAAAAACAGAAATTTAACTTATGTTACTGATGAAACAGTTGGCGGCATGCAGGCTAGACTCATTACTAAAGTTCGCATTGAAAGAGAGAGAGAGAGAGAGAGAGAGAGAGAGAGAGAGAGAAAAATGTTAAAAAATCTTAAACAGTTCAAAGAAATAAACACCACAGGACTTTATTTGATTAATTCATGAAATGTTTATGAGCAACACACATAAACGCAGTCACATAGTTGGCTATTAAAAATAAAATTTGAGTAGCAATAGAACTTTTTTGTATAAACATAATTTTTTTGTAAAAAAAAAGTCCGTTTTTTCGAGGGAGGGTTTTGAATTTTCAATAGAGAGCAAATTTCCATTAATCATAATCAATATATTGGCTAAAAGAATATTTTGATAAAAATATTATATCGTTGAAAGGGTAAAAACTTATGATTTGTATAAAATTCGGGAAGGTCTAGGAGTCCCTTGAGGCCGCCCTTTAGCCCGCGCCAGCATAAACACTTTCTTTGTTCATTTTTCTGGCAACTCTTTACACAGTTCATAGTACTCTCGATAAAGATAGACAAGTGCCAATATAATCAAACTAGTTATATATATGTCTACCATATATATACACTAAAATATACTCGTAAAAGTGTAGTTATATATATATTTATATATATGAAATGTTTTATCAACTATTCATGTAATTAATTGCTTAAATAATATTTGTACACACAATTTATGGTATCTGGCCGCTATAAAGATCAATACAATTAATTAAATATGAATATATATGTAATGCATATGAATTGCATATATATATAAATTGGTCTTTGTATGTATGTATATGTAATGTATTCTCTGTATATATTTACATGTAAGCTCCATCCAAACTATAAAGTCAGCAAAATGCGTGGCATTGAACTCTTATACCATAAAAGGCATAACATTACGTGTGTTTGTATATGTGTGTAACATATATAAACCTATGTAAACAGTTTTATATTTGATTTATACTTTGCTTATATTGTACGTATATTTTATAAGCTCATGTTAAAGCCCCCACACAGCTCAGCACAACACAGCCAGAGTATAATAATAATAAATGTAGAAACTTTATGCTCACACGACATGTACTGTTCTGTTCTGCTTTCTCTTCAATATAAAATCTTACCACTGTAGTGGTGTACATATATAATGTAAACATGGGCATGAATAATATTGTATGAAAACACTGTCTTTGTTTGATATTCTGATATTCTATTCACCACGTTACAGTGAGAGATGCACTAAGTTTGTTATACCATTTGCAACATTCTGAAGGCGTCAGAACCCTTACAAAGTCTATATATTTTTGATCAGCATTAAAAAACCTATTCAATCTAGACATGTATGTTCGTATGTCTGTCTGTTGGCATTCTCAGGGGCGTAAATTTAGAGATATTAAGCTGATGGCTATTTAAAATGACCAAAATTGATCAAAAGCCACGCCCACAATCGACCTAAATCTCTATATCTTCCACAAAAATTGAGCTATGAACTTGTAATTTGGTATGCATATCTATATTATTATATCGATGTGTAAAAAATGGGCATGGTCGGACAATAAACACTCCCACAATTTACAAAAAAACATATTCATCTTAAAACTAGACTTCTAAGCTGATGCGTAATACTTATTAGAGGTCGTAATCATATACCTGACATGCCCACTATTGTAGACGTGTAAGGTATTTAAGATTTGGCCTTAGCCAAATATATTTCTTAATTTCTTAGAGTTATTCTTGTATTTTTTCCACATAATGATCATGATGAAGTTTTCATGTGAGTTTTTTTTTTTTTTTTACCCACCATATGGGGTACAAAAAGTAGTTCGATCAAGCACAAATTTAGACTTTTTCATCACAGCTTCCCCAGACTGTTGGTATATATTTAAATTTAATTATGAGACGAATACTTCCAAGTTGCTGTATAAGGCAGAGATGGGGAATAAATTACAAAGTGGGATTTATATGCTTATTGTTTATAATAGTGGCGCGACTTTGTTATCTTTGTAATGTTAATACTTATTTAAATTTCGGCCGCAATATTGTTTTTTCAAAACACAGTAAACATATGTTCATACTCTATGTTTGGATTTGATTACAGCACTTGGTTGCACTAGGCAGTGCTGAGTGAATGTTAGGTAAACTCTACACTTTAAAACGTTTGCTGTGCCCCGCTTGCAATTCTAAAAATCTGACTACGTTTAAAACATTCTGTCTCTATGATGACAATTGACCACGCCCTTCTATGAAATTTCCAATAAATATTATCAAAATTTTTGGTATTGTTTCGTTGGTGCCAGTGAAGGGTTAAATTCTCTCTTCATACACGCATACTTTTAGTCAAATGTGTCATATTTTTGCCTGTTTTTGTTGTTTTTATTAAAGATGGTTTATAAACAAGGACACGTTTAGTAATCAGCACAGTATTTTAAAGAGAAGTAAGAAAGAAGTAAAGTGAAAAATAAAGTGAATTGTGTTTAAAAGAAGTGAGAAGAGACAGAGCGCCCTGAAGTAGAGAGTAGAGAGTTTTGTGTGAAATGTTCATTCAAAGTCAAAGCAATTTACTTGATAATGGCAGCAGTGGTGGCGGTGACGGCAACAATGCTACTGCGGGCACTATTTCCGGTACAAGTGAAAATTCTGATGGTATCAGTAGTGTGGGCGGTGGCGGTGGCGGCGGCGATATCAGCAGCAGCAGTAGCAGTAGTACTAATAACAGTTGTGCCGCTAGCGAAGGTGCTGGCAGTCAAGAGTTGATATATCCAACCCAACGAACTTTCCGTCAGAATCAAAGTTCATTTGTTAGGGCGTCAACTTCGCGGGATAATAATAAAAATAACAACAATAATAATAATAATGGTGCCAGAATTGGACCGATGGCGGTTGGTGGTGCTGTCAAGCGATCATTTAATTTAAATTTTCATTTCGGCTCTGGTGGCAAATCACCAGCCAACAACAACAACCATCATCATCTCAACAATAATCGTAAATTTCTGAGTGTTATGAATCCGGGTGAAAGCTTTTGGAATACAGTGTCTTCTAGTAGCTCGTTAAACTGTTCAGCTTTGTCATCATCATCCTCCGAATCTACCACATCCACCACATCAGCTTCACCCACCGCATTAGCTTCATCTTCGACTCTATCATCAGATGTGAGCGGTAATGGAGGCGGCAATGGTGGTATAACAGATAGTACTGCTGCTGGTGGCAGTGGCAGTGGTGTTGACGGTATGGGCGTTGGCATTGGTTCCACCTTTAGTGGTGCAACTGCTATACCACCGATTGTTATCCAGGATATAAATGAACTAATTATGGCCACTGAATGTCCGACTAATGCAGAAAGTATATCATCACATAAACCCATCTATCAAGTGGACTTGGCAGAATTGCCGGACAAAGATGGACCTGTAATTAATAGCAAACATTTGCAATTGTTTTTATTCTTTTTTTTATAACAAAACATCACTTTATTACAAGCAATCATGCCTTAGAAAAAATTATCAGGGAATCTTCCATTTGAATTAAAAAATGTCTTAGTTAGAGATCCGAAAAATCAAACTATTTGATTTTGTTTTAAAAAGTATTCTCATTAAACTCGAAACTGTTTTGAAATTTGATGCCTGCAATAATATCGGAATCTTCGATATGAGCTTGAAATTAAAATTTGAACCTGATTAATTCACCTTTGAAACTTGCACCAACACAACGTGTAACTACAACTACTACAACTACATCTCAGGGCAGCCTTTATAAAACCAGTCTCAATAGTTTGAATCATGTCTGTCCCAGTTATGAATGAGTATGAGATATTTTGAAAAATATCCATCCATCATAGTCATGGTCATAGTTTCATAGAGAATCAAACCAACATTTTTTGCAATCAAATAAATTTTGTTTTAAAAATCTCTCATTATAGCAAACATTCCTTAATACTGTCACCGATACTGATGATGAACTTATTAAACAACTGCCAAAGGAAATATTATTACGCATATTTTCATATTTGGATGTGGTCTCATTATGCAGATGCGCCCAAGTGTGTATTATGCCATAAAATCATTGTTTACATGTAACTGAGATTGCATGCTTTTTTGTAGGTCTGCAAATATTGGAACATTTTAGCCTTAGATGGTTCCTGTTGGCAAAAAGTCAATCTATTTGATTTTCAACGTGATATTGGGGTACTTCTCTATGATAAAATATTTCAAAAAGAAAGTAATAATTTTTGTTTTTATATATTTTTTAAAAGGGTCCTGTAATTGAAAATATATCAGTACGTTGTGGAGGATTTTTAAAATTTCTCTCATTACGTGGTTGCCAATCGGTGGGAGATCAATCTATACAGTAAGTATTTGTTTGTTTCCCTTTCTTTGGTTTGTATGATAATTTTGTGAATATTTTTCAAAAAAAAAAAAAATATATATATATATAGAACCTTAGCTGAGCACTGCCACAACATAGAACAGTTGGATTTATCTCAATGCAAAATAATTACCGACATTTCAATCGAATCGATAAGTCATTATTGTTCAAAATTAGCCTCAATCAATTTAGAATCGTGTTCTAATATAACCGATAACAGTTTAAAATCCATTTCGGACGGTTGTTTGGTAAGTTGTTTCATAATTCATACTTAATACCATTCTCCAGAGTTTACTATCTTCTTTGCATTACTTAGATAAAGGTATCACATATCCCACAAAGTTTTTTGTATTTTTAATCAAAATGTAAATCGATAAAGTCAAGTCTGTATGTCCTTAAAAATCACAAAAAATGAAGTTTACAGATGAAAATTCAATGTAAATATATATAAGTCGTAAGAAAAAATGGGTTAACACGCCCTCAAGAATATATCAGGCCTTTAAGTTTATATACAAATGTGTAGGGTGTTAAAATACCGTTTCAAGTTAAGTTTGAGAGAAAATTTTTTATACGTATGATTAGAGAAAATACCCCATAATTAGAAATATAAATAACGCTATGGGAAATTCCCATAATAAACACCCCCCTCTGATGCATTTAGAATGCATTGATTTTTCCTTTAGTTGCACAACTGTTGGTAGAATCTTTTGTGGTCATTTTTATATTGTATTGTAGTTAATGTCTGTCTGCATATCCTTGCTGTTGTTGAAATTTTCTATATACTCGTATATTTATAAATATGAGTTTATAAATATAAAATACATACAAATATATATAAACAAAGTAAGTGAAGAGAGCAGTTAAATGTTAAATATTGTGTAGACTTGAACAAAAAATAAACAAACAAAAACTCTCGCTCTCAATCAAATCCAGTTTCTCCGAAAACTTTTAATGTTTATGCTTATAAATATAATACATGTGTGTTGCATATGTACACATGCATGCATATCATAGCATGTGTATGTTAGTTTGATTTGGATTTTTAGGTCTATCTACATACACAAGTACATATTTTTATGTTATATAAATTTGCATAGATGGAAAGTACTGTATTTGTATGTGAGAGAGTGTGTGCGTGCATTTTCGTAGGCTATAAATGAAGAGGAAAGTGTGTTATAATAAATTGTCTTGTACATGAATATATATTTTGGCCTAGTTTTATTTTGTATTTGTTTATTTTCTTTTGTTATTCGTATGTATGTATACACCTATGTAAAGAGGAAAGGGAGAAATTGTGTAATTATAACGGTATATAGTTTTTTGTTCACTTTATTTTATTAAACATATGATGTGATGCAACAATCTCCAAGTTGTTCTCTCATCCTCTTATATTTTACTCTCACGTTGCCACTCACATTTACTGTATGTGTAGATTAGTTTGTGGTGCCTTTGATTTTTTTTTTTTACTCTTCTTGGATCCTATTCTTCTTCTTCTTTGGATGTTTTTAGGTCATTTTACGTTGGCCCAGTTTTTCAGTTTCAGTATATAAAGTAAATATATGTAGGTATGTATGTATGTGTGTATATTATAATTTCAATAAATAATTTGGCCTCTGTTTTGGGGGGGTAGACCATCAAATAACACTAAAAAGGAAATTTCTTCCCTTCCTTACAGTATTTTCTGTTTCTCTTTAAGTTTACAAAATTTTAAAATTTTTTCAAGAATTTGAATAATTTGGTTTTTTTGTGTTTTTTGTAGAATTTATTAGAAATCAATGTGTCGTGGTGTCATTTGATAACAGAAAATGGCGTTGAAGCGTTGGCTCGTGGCTGCACAAAGTTACGGAAATTCTGCAGTAAAGGTTGTAAACTGGTCAATGACAATGCCATCACCTGTTTGGCTAAGTATTGTCCCGATGTAATGGTGCTCAATTTGCATAGCTGTGAGGTGAGTAGTGCAGTAGCGCTCTTTAATGAAAAGCATATAATTTTCTTGCATTTTTTCAGAATATAAGCGATTCGTCCATACGACAAATAGCGAGTAATTGCCCTAAATTGCAAAAATTATGCGTTTCGAAATGTGTAGAACTAACCGATCTGTCGTTAATGGCATTGTCGCAAAATAATCCCCATTTAAATACTTTGGAAGTGTCCGGCTGCCGTAATTTTACCGATTTAGGCTTTCAAGCTTTGGGTAAAAATTGCAAGTATTTGGAACGTATGGACTTGGAGGAGTGCAATCAAATTACCGATTTAACTTTGGCTCATTTGGCTACCGGTTGCCCCAGTCTAGAGAAATTGGTACATTTTTTAATCAAAATTGATGAAGTTTGTACTCTACAATGCTGCCATGTAATATTTTCAGACCCTGTCACACTGTGAACTTATAACCGATGAGGGTATACGACAATTGGCCGCCGGTAGTTGTGCAGCTGAAAGTTTATCCGTCCTTGAATTGGATAATTGTCCGCTCATCACTGATCGTACATTAGAGCATTTAGTTTCTTGTCATAATTTACAAAGAATCGAGCTATTTGACTGCCAAATGATAACTCGGGCAGCCATACGAAAACTGAAGGTAATTCCTTAAAATATAAATTTATACACACGAAGTAAGATGAGTTTAATAATCGGTGTAAATTTCAGCAACATTTACCAAATATAAAAGTTCATGCATACTTTGCCCCAGTAACACCACCACCAGTTACCAGTGGTCATCGGCCACGGTATTGCCGCTGTTGTGAGATTCTCTGAGATTCGGCCATTGGCTTTGCTCGGAAGTTACTGTGCAAAGGCCCCAAGGACTGATGTTTGTATATATTTGCGAGCACGCTATTGATTGTCGTTACGATTATCATGGCATCGCTGTTCCTCATGTACGTTTGTACAGCGATTTATAATTTCATTTAAAGTGACCATTATTTATAGTATATATTATAAGAAGAGACAACTAATTAATTCATTCATTCATAATTTTCTATAATTTCGTAAAGCTGTTTGTCCGTTATACGGGAATAATTAGAAACAAATTGACAGAACAACTTATAAATGAGTACAATTTTGTATCATTTTTTGTAGTATAGTATTTTACACATGACTGTGGAATGGCTGAGTAATTAATTAAAAAAAAAAAAAGTGATTTAAAGTCGCGGGTATACTCACTTTGTTGAAACCTTTTTGAAATATTCAAAAAGAAATATTAGAGACACAGAGAATAGAGAATAATTGTGTCCATCTGCTCCTGGCCCATAATCCAAATTAAATTTCGCGGGAAAATTTTGAGATTCTTACCGAGAGGTTGGTATTGTAATTGAGAAAAAACGGAAAAAACCTGTTATTCACTCAAATATCGATTGTTATATGTAAACATCATTGCCAGTCCTAAATTTTATTTTAATGTATTTTTTATTTGTTATGTCTGAGTTAAAGAATTGCACGATGTTATGAAACTTAATGACATCCCGGAGTTTTAATCAAAAACATTATAATTTGGGTAGAGAGGCACATGCAAATAATTTCTTTCTTATCTCGTTCTTCAATTAATTTTATTTTATTAGTTGTTATTATTGTTATTTTATAAGTTGTTTTAAGTTTTTTTTTTTTCTTTTTTCTTATGTGCTTAAGTGTTTATATATGTAAAGGTTATGGATTGTCACACATAAGTCGTTTTCTAAATTTTTTTTAAAATGTATTGTAATTCGTTTTGTTTTCGTTTTTTGTAGTTTACAATATTAAATAATGGTTCGGTCGTTCCCTCCTTGTACGCAATTGATCTTTTTAAATTCTCCCCAACAACCGCAACAACAACAAAATTAACATACTTGTGTCTGCTTATCAGAATAATCATATAAATGTAATTTGATATAAAAAAAAAAAAAAAAATAACAATAATAATAATAATAAAAACTCAACATAAAATTATACAAATAGAAGAAAAAACTAGAGTTAACCGTTATAATATAATTAACGATTATATTAATTACATGAATTCTCGATAAAATCTTGATGATTAAAGTCTTAGTTTGTAGAGAATGTGTGATAAATAAATGCTTTTAAAATAACATTTTTAACTATATACTTATATATATACATATATAATATATACATACATATGTAAAAGAAAAAATTAATTAATTTGAAAAGTACATCAATAAAAAAAAAAAAAACAAGTATTTCATAATTATGAAATGATATTATCTATAAAATTACAAACAACAACAAAATTAATTAGAAAGCAAAAACACAAAAATATTGGCATAAAATGAAAATTCTTCTCTCTTGTTTTTTTTTTCATTTTTACACATTCAACACGTTAAGGTACATAAAACACGTTCACGTAGAGAAAAATAATTCGCAATTTTAATTTAAAAAAGAAAAAGAAACGAAAAATGATATAATTATGAGTTTAATACAAAATGAATGATTAAGTAGTAATGACGTCATATATATATAATGATGGTATTGAATTTGTTTTTGTACTATTTTTATAATATTAGTCTACACAAAACTTACCTATATATACATAAATATACATATACGTATAAACATGAAAAATACGAATAAATTACTCTTAACGTTTTACTACCACTACTACTACTACTACTATTACTACCACAATTAATACCGTTCTCAGCTAATTATGAATTAATTAAATAATTATTCTGTATAATCATTTGCTGTGTAGAGTTTTTAACTTATAAGATTCTCCTCAATTTTATCAATTGATGTAACTGTTGTCTTGTGTATGTGTATGTGTGTGTATACTTAAATGGATAATTGTATGTTATATGGTTTAGAGTAACAGTACCGGATAGAATAGAATATATATGTAAATATAGATTTTATTTAAATTTTTTTTAACACCGAAAAAAAAATACTAGAAAAAAAATATATATAAAAAACTGAATTAAGAAAACGAAGGCATACAGCAACAAAAAAAAAAAGCATAACGACAGAGTATATAAGTTGAAAAATTAATACATATATACATACGAGTATATAAAAAAAGTATAGAAGTAAAAAATATAATATACATATATATACATGTATATGTAAATAAATATCCCAACAGGAACAAAAACACAATGGGATTTAAGAAAACGAAAAGAAACATTAATAAATCAAACAAAATGTGCTATTAAAAAAAAAAATGACTATTTTGGGAAGTAACAAAAACAAAAGCAATTTTGTTTCAACTCGGAGAGGTTTGTACTTACTCTACACTTTTAAACACGATCAGTTTTTTACGTTTAAAAGATTATTAAATTATTCGAAGCCTTTAATAGAAATGGTCGGAACGAAACCAAATTTGGTCTAGCCACAAATATTATGCCAATTAACTATTACCGTTATTAAATTTTGTTAAAAAATAAATTTTTTGCCATATAAAGACTTTCATCTTAAGAAGACTTTATATGGAGAGGGGTTCTAAAAATGATCCGATCTGGTTCATTTTCAAAAGGGTTTTTTTTTGGCCAATACATGTCTTTGTACCAAATTTCATCGAAATATCTCAAAAAATGCGAACTGTAGCTTGGGCACAAATTTACATGGACAGACAGAGGGACATGAGGAATGCTGAATCGATCGGTATAATTGAAGGTGGGTGTGGCATTAGGCGATTAGGCGTTACAAACATACGCACCCTTTGCCTCAACTGGTGCAGAGTATAATGAGGTATAACCGATTATAACAATTGAATTTGTTTTGAAAATTGTGGCCGTGTTTGATATCGTTCCCCTTCACTTATAAATATGTGTACCAGATTTCAACTTTGTGGCTTAATTTTTGTCATTTACGCTTGTGGAAGTTGACCAATTTTGTTCATTTTAAGTAGAAACCTATTCCAGCCCTATTTTATGAAAATTAATCATCAATTCCTCTTAGAAATGCCTAACAGCCATAATGAATTAATATATTGCAACTATGGGAAAATTTGTAAAAAAAAAACAAGGTTGCATGCTTAGTGTCGGAATATTTTTAACAAAGCGTAACGGTGAATGACTATGCATTAAAGTGCAACCTTGCTTTTTATAGCAAGTTATTACAAACTCAATTAGTCTATAACTGCACGACAGCAGCATCAGCACCGTATAGTCATCGTTTAGATTAAAAAGTTATTTAATAAGTAAAAAGTACAAGTTAGTGAAAAACATGTGCCGAAAAACGGTGCAATTCATTTATTTGCATAACGTCTATATAAGACGTTATAGTTTATGAGGAAAATAAAATTTCGCTATAGCGAAAGTGCCAGTGGAATGCTGGCTATAAGAACAGACAATGTAAAAACGATTGTGTGTCTGGGTTTTGTGCAATATAGGTAGAAAGTGTTGAATAAGTTCGAAATTTTACTAAAACAAATTTTTAAAAGCATCAAATATCGATTTTTTCTCGGGAAAACGGAAAGCTGAAAAAATAACGGTACTAATAGCATAATGTTACATTTTGTTCAAAAGAAAAATCGATGTGTAATGTGTTTTTTTTTTATAGTTATTCTGTTTGTGCTATTGTTGTTAGCTTATCAAAGCAGAAACCGAATAGTGAAACAGCTGTGCGCTAACAGCTGCAAACATATGTTTATCCCTCTTTAAACTTGTTGTTATTGTTTTAATGCCTTTTGTATAAATCTGTATATAAATTGTTGTAGTTGTTACGTTGGTGTTTTTGTTTTTGTTTTTTCATAAAGAGAAAGAATTATAGCATATTTAAATGCTAATGTTGTTGGCATTGTTGCAATTTTTAAATATCAAAGTTACATACAATCATTCACCTAAAGTGCATGTCTGTTGATAAAAAAAAAATATTTCGCTTTTAATGAATGTCTCACGTAACAGTATTGAAAAGTAAAATATAAAGAATGTGTCTTGTATGATATTTTTCATATTTTGTGTGTTTGCTTTAAGAATAGGTTGTTTCATTAAAACAATACAACAAATTGTGAGAAATTCATTATTGGAAAATTGAGGGTAAAAGAAAAAGAGAAAAGAAAAGAAAAGAACGCCCACCAAGGTGCTTTAAATATCCTTGCTAACGTCACTCCGTTCATGTACACTTGGTGCAGCTGTTAATTTAACATAATGAGAGTATAACATGATATAGCGTAACAGCACAATTTTCCAAGAATTTAATGTAAGTACACACAACCAGAAGCTAATTAAATTATTGAAACTATTTTAAACTTCATTTTTACATTATTTCATAATAGAAATAAATGCGTGCCTTAGATCAAGAAAAAAAAAAACGAATTGAATAAAGATTTACGTGACCTTTCCAAAAACGTGAATGTATTAGGGTTGACCTTACTAACTATGTATGTGTGTTATATTCTGTCCTTCAGTTCAAGGATATTTTATTATGGTTATGGGTTTGAAAAAGAAAAAGCAAAAGTTCTGATACCGTGTTCTGTAAGCGATGTGACATTAGGCAAAGAAGTATCGAATGAGAAGGCGTGTGTGTGTGTGTGTGTGTGTGTGAGCGACAATTTCAATACATATCACACTCATGCACACCCGTTTATTCCCTATCTTTTCACTCTCTACATAACATAAGAGAATAATCATCTTATCATTTCGTTTGTTCTCTATAAGCAAAAAAATCTCATTCGATCTTATACACTCATTTATAATTTAAAACAAATCAAAATATTATAGTCAGTCAATCCCGACCATCAAATACCCTACACCACTTGATATATTATTCAATTTAATTTATTTTCTTTGATAAATGAAAAGTTTCATTTTTCTATACCGACTTGTATTTTCAAAAATTCAAAATGATACATATGTCAGAATTTTTTTTTTATTTTTTTGTTTGTTTTTGAAATAAAAAAAAAAATTAATTATATGGGAAGGGGTTCCAAAAATGGTCCGATCTTATTCATTTTCAAAAGGGTTCCTCTTTAGGCCAATACATGTCCTTGTAACAAATTTCATCGAAATATCTCAAAAAATGCGACGTGTAGCTTGCGCACAAATTTACATGGACAGACAAACGGACTTGGTTAAATCGATTTTGATTTTGATTCTGAATCGATCGGTATAATTGAAGATGGTTGTGGCATTTGCCCTTTAGGAGTTACAAACATTCGCACACCCTCTACCACAGGGTGGTGCACGTATAAAAAGGGCATGGTAGCACAACAGACACTCCCACAAGTGAACAATAAACCATTTCTGGTATAAAATCCGTCTCCTAAGTTGAGAATGTATAATTTTTTCTTGCTAATTAATTGTCCTTAGCATTACTTTCGTCATTAGCTAAAAAAGTTGCCAGTTGCTGCCCATTTCGGTATAGCGTGTCTATTGAATCATAACCCTTTAACTGGTTTTCTTGTGTGTTTTACTTTTGCTCTAGTCGTATGTATTACATATATAAAAAGTAAATACATTGTGGTTGGTTGGTTTAGTACAGACATGCACTCAATAAGGCCCGTGTTTTATACCCTTTTTTGACTTTTTACCGGTCCGTATACACTTAATGGTGGAAGATCTCAGGTGCCCCATAGAGCTTATATATTATTCATTACAAACAAAATCTAAATCGATTTAATTAAGTTTGAGTGTGTGTGTGTGTGCGTTTTGTCTGAAAGGCTGACGGTCGCAACAGTCTAGTTTTTAAGATGAAATGTAGTACAGACTTTGTTCAGAGACTTTTTGTAGGCAGATCGCTATATAAAATGGGCAAAGTCGGTCAAAAGCCACGCCCACAATCAACAAAAATCTATATATCTGCCACAAAAATTGTCCTATGAACTTGAAATTTAGTGTGCTTATCTATATATGTCCCATCTATCGATGTGCCAAAAATGGGCATGGCCGTATAACATACACGCCCACAATTTATAAAAAACCATATTTACCATAAAACTAGACTTGCAAACTGATACGTAATACAAACACTAATAGAAAGCATCATAATATACCTGCCACGCCCACTATTTTAGATGTAGAAGGTATTTAACATTTGATCTAAGCCAAATTTAGTTTTCTTACTTGTTTTAATTGCCTTGAAGGAGATAATTTCATCATTTTTTCAAGCATGTGAGCCGTTGCGACTAAAAGTCCATTTTTATAAAGTTTTGGAAAAAATGGACTTGCATCACTTTCATTCACAACGGCTGCTGTGGTGGCCCCTGTTGCTGAACATCTTTGCACTTATCTGCTTTGGCTTTCGTTTCATCCATACATTAATTATGCAGTTTATTTGGCCAAGGGTGATTGGCTGGCGTGCCTTTATTTTAATGTTGGTTGTTGTAGGTCCAATCCCTCTCATTGTTTTGTTGCCTGACCATTAAAACCATTTGGTTATGGTCGCCCAAACTCTAGAATTCTGTTGTTGCGGTTTCCTTGTACGCCTGCCTTCTCAACGGGTCTGTTTGTTTAATGCATTCGTTCGTTTGTTCGTTCGTTCGCTCATTTGTTGTTGACTTGATTTGTGTGTCTTCTGTATTTTTACTCTCGTTTATCAGTTCATTGTACTCAAGTTCATTATTCAGTTCATGCGTTAACATATATATGTGCGTTTATCATATGTATGACTGGGTGTGTATGTGGATAATTATGTTTAAGTAAATTTCACAACATTTCCATGTTTATTGCTCTGCACGCAGACAAATACACCACATGTTCTTTTATATTATCATTTCCCTTCCTTTTCATACTCCAACCATTACCAACTTGTGATATGTAAACCTGTGTTCAATATACTTACATACACATACCCAACCTAAACAGAAAACAATATCAATTTTCTTCGGACGTGTACAATATTTTCATTAAAGAGTAAAAAGAAGGAACAAAAAAAAAGAAAAAAACTGCTTAGAAACGCAATTTTGTAGCATCATTATAAAAATTAAAAATGCTAACTCATCAAATACCTTCTACAAAAACAAAAATAAAAACAAGCAAATTCTGCAGCTTTGGTGTATATCATTATGAAATCTTTCTTTTATTATTTATGCCGTTTGGATACGTTCATATATATATTTTTGTTTGTTGTTGTTGTCGCTGTTGCTGGCTCACTATTTCACTGTCTCACGATCAAAACGGCATCTTCACAAATACATTATCATTTACGCTGTGTTGCGTTCCGTTGCGTTGCATTGTTTCATTATAATTTGTATTCGATGTTGTTTTGTTTGGGTGCTTCGCCCCAATTGTACAAAATACAATGTAATGCAATACAATATGCACACACGAATACATACCGCATGCATAATCGAAATGTATATAAATTGATTTTTGCTTTTAATGCGCATTATTTTCATCATAAGATATGCTTTCTTTCTTTTTTTTTTTTTGTTTCTTTATTCAAAACGTATAAATGCAAATCGTAGCTTATAATTGTTATATATGTATATATATAGATATCTAATTATTTTTGTTACAGGAGTACAGGAGTCCAGCTTTCATAGTTCAAGACTTTACTGGGTTCTAAACTTTAAATTATCTTGTATCTTATCTTATTATCTGTCCATGGACTGAATCGGACCATTTTTAGAACCCCTTTGTGTATAAGGTTCCATTATTTTTTGAGATATTGCGATGAAATTTGATACAAGAATATAAATTGGCGCAAAGAGGAACTCTATCGCAATTTTTAATATTTATATGACAAAATTTTCTGAATAATAGTTAATTAGCTTTATATTTGGTGGTTGGTAATGATATATTGGCAATGCCAAGCGTTTATTTTTACATCAAAAGTACTTGTAGCCTAATATGTGGAACTAAGATGTGTAAGGTATTCAATGGTTATGCTAGACCGACTATTATATTTTTACTTGTTTGTTTGTTGTTATTGTTGTTATTATTAATACTGTATGTATTTTATAAAAATTTCTAATAATTTGTATAAATTTTTATAATCTGCAGTCTTCTCCAATATTGTTTTTCCTGTATTTAGTACGTTTTTGTAATATGCTGTTGTAGCTTCTCTTTAATCTTCCAAGTTAACTAACGCCATGAGAATTATTTCCCTATACACTCAGATACTAGGCAGAAATGGTGATTTAAAATAATGGATCAACGAAGTCTGAATGTTACAAATCGTTTGACAAAGCGATATATAATAAAACACTAACCTTGGGGTGTTTTTACATCCTAAACCACAACTCTTAAATGCCACACCCACCTTTAATTATACCGATCAGCTCAAAATCAAGATAAGAAGAAGAAATATGTAATCATGTCTGTGTGTCCGCACACATTTTTAAATTCATTGAGGTACTCGGTGTTCGTTATAGGTATTTATGAGAAGTATGAGAAATGTTGTCTTTTGCCCTCCACTCCACTATTTTATTATAACGGTGTACTGCACGAGTTAAGTTTTTAGAGTAATTTCTCTCGATTTCGTTTCTTTGTTTTCAATATATTGTACAAACTTTAAATATACTCTCTGGTATACATCAGAAAACTGTTATTTTCTGTAAAGAATAAATGAAATAGCCGCTTCAACAATAAACTAACAATGAATGTTTAACATGGGTCTGTCTGTCTGTCTATCCATAGCTTCCTATAGAGTTTGAAACTTTTCTGTGCGTTTAGTAGAAAACATATATAATGTAAAAAAAAGGGAAACTTTTTATAAAACAAGGATAAAAAACAAGTTTACACACACGTACATACAATACTCACATAAATATGGATTTTTTTTTCTTTTCATTTATTATACAAACGAACAATATCTACCACTAGGAGGGCACAGAACAGAATTGTCAGGAAAACGGAACAAAGAAGTACGAAATTGCTGAATGTTTATGGTGGAGACTCTTGCATTTGAATTGTTCTTACTTACATTTAACTTAATGTGGTTTTAATTGAAAGCAAAAGTGTGTAGATGTACTTGTAAGAGTCTGGCTGGGATAACATTTTTTTATTGATAAAAGGGATAAAAGTATATAAACACATGCCTGACGAACTAAAATAAGAGCACAATACGAAGCTAAGGCGTCCGGGGAAATAAGTCGTTAAAGGAAAGGTTATAAACCTTATGAACATGGTTGTGGATAACACAGAGCAGCGAAGAAGAGGAGGGGAGACAATGTGTATATGCAGAGGGAAAAAGAACAACAACGAGAACATGATTCTCCTTTTATTTGGCTTATATTGATTTTCTTTACACAAAGGCGGCTTGGAAACCTGAGGCGTTATACTAATTTCCAAAATGATTTATTCTTTTCTCTTCCAAAACATTAGCGTTTAGAACCATCGCTTCTCACACTTTTAAAACATAGGTGCGGTTATTATTATTCTTAGCTTTAGCGAGATGAGTTTAAGAACGTGTCAATATAAATAATTGTCCTTGTAGCTTATGTGTCTTGAGGAAAACTAACATTTTTTTAGCAAATATATAGATTTTTGTTAATTGTGCGATCTGCGCGCAAAATCTAAAAGTGTCGGTAAAAAATTTTAACTCAAAATCTCAAATGTAATGGCCGTGAGCATGCTAACTAACAACAGATGGACAAACGGATGCACGGACACACGGACTATAGTAGTTCGTGTGTCCGCGTATCCGTCTCATTTTTCTGATACTGATCAAGAAACTTTGTAGGGCACCAGATGCCTCCTTCTGCTTGTTGCTAAGGGAATGACAAATCTAGTATATCCCCCACCTTAGGTGAAGGGTACAATAAAAGGAATTATTAAAAATGTCTCTCACTCACCTGCATTTGCAAAGCAAATATCTCTCTTTGCACCCATACAATGCACACTTATGTCTCCTAGCCAATCACACATAAGTTGCCTTGATGTGATTTTCGATACAAGGTAATATTCATCACATTTAATTTGTACAAATAATAAGCAAAACATTTGTGTAGTAATGTTCACAACGTTTTTTTTTTTTTTTCTTTTCTATCCATTGTAATACGTACATACGCATATGTGCGCTTGTGTACAGACATTACATTTATTTACAATATTTTTGTTGAGCAACCCTCTATATATATAACATGTTATTAATTTAATTTATTTCTATTGCGTAAGCAAGCTTATGCCCGCATAAATATGTACTCGACCATGCATACAATTTTATGAGGTGTTCCTTCATTTTGTTGCATTTTATGCATGTTCAGATATGATAACCAAATGTTGTCACATTGTTTGCTTCCATTTGTTTCGAATAATACAATAACACAGAAGAGAGAGTCCAGTGGCCTAAAAACGAAGTCTTTCCATCCGTGGAGTCGAAATTGAATTAATTATATTTTGTACAAAGAGAGAGTAATTTACTATTACATAGATGAGAGCAAAACATGTCATATTTCTCAAGATTTCTTTGCCCCTATTGATGAGATTGTACACACAATCTTTACTATTCGATGGATGGTTTTGTCAAATCCATGTTATTGTAATTGCTGTACAGCGGTACTGATGCTTCTTCTTTCTTTCCAACATTCTCTATAAGCAACGGTAAAACAGATGAAAGAATGCAAGATTTAAACAAGTGGAAATATTGTGGTCCATTATTACTGGCTGCTTACAATTTATTTAAAGCTTTGATCTGTTGCAAAGATGCCCCCAGTGTTCATCAGTGTGCTGGGAATAAACATCAAAAACTGAATCGATTTAGACATGTGTGTCCGTGCGTCCGTCTGTTCATCTGTTGTTGGCAAGCTCATTTGCGTAAATTTTGCGATATTGAGCTAAAATTTTCTACAGGTTTTGCACGCACATCGCTATTTGAAAAATGGGCAAAATTGGACAAAAATCTATATATCTGCTACAAATTATTAAGCCAAAGTTTTTGTTAAAGGTGATTTCTTTGTTGTTGTAATTTACTAATCAATTTCTTCTGTTTATTAATTTTTCGTGTGTTTGTTTTGTTATAAATATTTATGCTCTTGCGTCTGCCAAAATTGTTTCGTATTATTACATTGTGCAGTTAAAAGTGTGCACCGCTACTTGCCCATGTTTGTATTGCATGTTTGTGCTTGTACTACCAATTAAGATACTGCACGAGTAAGCAGTTTAGTGTTGATCACTGCATTGTTGTTGTGTGCTTTGTTAAAAGTATAGAGTAAGAAATAATAATTAAAAAACAGCTGATTAAG
Source organism: Crataerina pallida (assembly GCA_949710015.1). Classification (NCBI taxonomy): domain Eukaryota; kingdom Metazoa; phylum Arthropoda; class Insecta; order Diptera; family Hippoboscidae; genus Crataerina; species Crataerina pallida. The sequence continues at coordinate 26,940,135 of OX453293.1, read as the reverse complement.
CATATAATGATTTTTTTTGTTTTGTTTATTTATGTACTCCCTGGCTATCAAATATATTTCTAGCGAATGCTCTCTCGCTCTCCTTATGCTTCTTTTCATTTTGCTTTGTGGCCTCTAAGCACGATATAACTATAAAGATGGTTGTATGTGATTTTTGTTTTTAGAAAATTGTAATCATTTGTGTGCAGTTGAATAACTGGTACCTATATACGTGCAAAGCGACGACTACGTTAAAAACCTTGAAACATTTTCCAATATACAATCATCTGTGTTTGTTATATAAAGAAATACAAAGAGAGGAAAATATAAAATAAGGAAAAAAAAAGAAAAGGGAAAGGGAGCGTGCAAGTAGAGAGAGAAAGAGAGCTCATTCGTGTGAACAGTGGTGCCAAATTGTAAGCAAAATTTCTGATTAAGCAAAAATTCTTTGAAACTATGTAAATTTATTCTGTAAATGACGTATTTGAAGAAAACGAATTGAAATGTGTATTTTTAATATAATAATGTATGGCAGAAAAGTATATGTATTCACATACATAATTATGAAAGAAATTTAAGATGCGTTTTTAACAAAAAAATTAAAAATTGAAAATTTACTGAGAAGTAAAAAAGGTAAATACTGTGAACCTCTATATACTAAAGGTGGGTGTAACAGGTACTTAATTACTCTTTTCTTTCTTTAACTAACGGATTAGGAATCAATTTTCTTAACACATTCTGCACAAAAAAGGTTTTTTTATAAATGGTGGGTGTGTCTGTCTTAAGAAAATTAACAATATCCATAAACAAACTTGGAGGTCCTATTAAAGCATACATCTTTGCTGATAAACATTAACTACTGAGGTGTTCAAAGCATGTCTGTGCGTCCATTTATCCGTTTGTATGTAGAGTTCAATCCTCCTGATCCCAAAAAATTCAACATATTAACTTCAGCCTATATTTTGTTTAGTATTGGAATTGTACGACACCACCACAGTACAACGCAAATGAAAGAAAAAGCAATGTTTTAAGGAATTTTTTTCCCCGTAATGTATACAAATGAAATTTAGCCTTTGCCAGTTAAACCCTTGATTCTGATTGTAAAAAAAATTCGGAAAAAAAAATATCGCTATTGTTTCATTTTCTTGGTCGTAGCGAAAACCTGTTATCTGTAATATTTTTTAAGTACCTTTGCTGCTGTTTGGATTGAGTTGGAGTTTGTGTGTTTGTGTTTGTAACATGAAGTCTTTTTTTTATATATATTGGAGTATCCATAATTTCTTTTCAAATACATACCATATATACATGCATACACTCTTAAATGAATAGAAAATTATCTCAGCTGGGGTTATATGATTGTTGTTGTATTTGTTTTTGTGTTTTTTTTTCCATTTTAACATGTGTTTATTGTTCATTGTTCTCAAACAAAAATTTACAACAAAGCCTGCAAAGAGAGGCAGAGACAGAGCCAGAGACGAGTTTCTGATAACAGTTAATAATGTTTTTAGGCTATGCTTGTGTATTGTGTTGTGTCGCGTCTGTAATATCATATGTTTAGGGGAACAAAGCAAAAAAAACAAAACAAAACATATGATTTCTATGATGGCTTGTTGTGAAAGTTATTAAGAACAGGTAAGGAAAAAAAAAGAACACAGAGTTCATTAAAACACACACATACGTGTAGGCATATATAAACTTGTATGGCAACATGTTGTTGTTTAGTGTAGGAAGAGAGAATAAGTTTTTGCCATTATTAAAAAAAAGAGAAATACATATATAAATATAGGGGGAGAGGTAAACAATTCGTGCTTTTCATCTCTCTCTATTTCTCAAATCATATACATGGATGTGTGTATAGTGTGTTATATACCTTCTTAGCCTCTCATATGATTTTTGTTTATTTTATTGTTTGTTTGAAAAAAAATTTATGTATTCCTATATAAAACATAAACATTGTTTATCAAGTCATGTGCTTATGTTTGCTGCTGTCGTTCATTTCTATAGATACAATGTTGTTTGTTGTTGTTGTTGTTGTTGTAGACTGTAGAATTATATATATATATATATATCTATATATATTGGCGAACGTCAGTTAATGCAATATACTATGAGGTATTATTTTTGTTGTTGTTTTTGTGTTTTTTTGTTATACGTATCGCAGTGTATAAGTAATTTGTGGTTTTGCGATATCGGCTGCTGGTGTTATAACATTGTGTGTGTGCATGTGTATGTGAGTAGCACTATTGCACTCAGCTGTTTAGAAAGTCGTGACAGTTAGCCAGCCAGCTAGGCAGGCAGTCAAAGTCAGCTGCGTACATACAAGTTTATATAAAAGATAAGTGTTTTATGTATATATATAAACGTTAATGTTATTTCTTCTTTTTATTTTATTTTTTGTTTGTTTGCTTCTTCTTACCATATACCTGTCTTTCGTGTATTTACGTATTATGCATAAATAAGTATAAAAATGATACCATTGTGTGTATGTATGTATAATATGATATTCATGTTACATATATATATATATGTTTTTGCTTTGGTTAGTTACTTGCTCGTGTTTGCTGCTGCTGCTGCTATTTTGTTTTGCTGCCTGACTGGCTGATTGTCTACTGCCTCCGAGTTTTTTGTTGTTGCTTTATATATATTATTGTGGAGTGTGTATAGTTTTAAAAATGTTCAGTCGAATCCAAGCAACGTGAGCGACAACAACATTAAATCGGAATTTGAATGTTTTGAATGCAGGCCGTAGCGAAACGGCAGTAGTGGTAGGAAACGTAATGCTCCGTAACGCAAAACGCAAGCACAAAGAACGCACAGCCAATATAGCAAATACAATTTTGTACCAACAACAACTACAACAACAATATTATAAACAATTATAAGAGGAGTGTTTAGTCCAAGTGCAGTCAGTCTGGTAGTCAGTCAGCCAGTCAGTCAGTGAATAAGACAGACAGAGAGACAGTTTATGTGTATATGTGTGTGTGCGTGTTTTATGTACTATGTATACAATTGTATACCATAATATTATAAAGTTGTGTCGAAATATTTTTCATAGCGATGGAACAAGAAGAGGAGCAACACTAGCAGATATACTTTGTGTATCGGTGTATACCTACACATTTAATAACTAAACAACTATCTGCAAAACAATATATTCAAAAAACGTTCATATGTACGTAGGTATGCTTGTGTGTGTGTGTGTGTGTGTAAAATTATGCTTTAAAGCGATTGCAATGAAAGGGATTATTGCTGTGTATTCTTAAGCAGCAATTTTAATATGTTACGAGACCTCGGTCTCGGTCGGTCTGTCGATTATATATCTTCGTTCTGCAATATAAATTTTCTATCTTGAAAAAAAAAGTAATATTAATAAAACAACCTGGCAGCAACACCAACTTGTCTTTTTTTTTATTATATAAAAAAAAAAAACTAAATCACAATTAAATGCTGTCTGATTACAATAAGATAAAAAGAAAACATTATTACAAAGAATTACATCGTCAACAACAATTACAATACATTTTATTAATGACAACAACAACAGTAGTCAGCAAGTGTTTTACAATCTGATACCAGCACAGACAGACCAGTTTATTATTATATACTGATTAGTTGTAATTGCACGAAAGTGTGTGTGTGTGTGTTTCTGCTTTTCTTTAATAAACGTCTATTTTCTCACAATATCATCATTAATCTTAATTCTCTTCTATTTGAAGTAGGAATAGAAATGAAAGAAAAGAGACCTGAACCTTATCGGGCAAGAATCCTTTTAACAAAGAAAATTCTTACGAGTTCAATTTTTACTAATAAATATTTCTTGTTAGACTTTTCACCATATTTGGTAAGTGCTGCGCACTTGATGATACATCGAAAGAACATGAAAAATGTAAAAAATTCATATAAATCGTGTCTAATAAAATCACACAAAGAAATGACACCAACAACCGAATAACTTACAAATCGACTAAGATAAAATAAAAGACACAATAACAAAGAAAAAAAAAACGAAAAACATTTCCTTCAAATGTAACGCAATTACAACTCAGAAATAAATAGTTGCTCGTTGATGCACAGTGCAAAAGCAAAGGCAAAGGCAAAGGCAAATAAAAATACGCAGTTGGTGGGTAGAAGAAGAAAGAAATAACAAATAATTTAAAACGGGAAACGTTCATAGAATAGAATATCTCAGCGAATTAGAAAAATATAAATTTTTACTGAAAAAAAAAAAATGTAATCAATTATACAGAATAATTTACACAAATGACCTCTTATAAACATATATAAAAAAACAATAACAACTGTTTAAATCTTGAAAATATAGATTTCAAAAAACTAATAAAGAGAGTACAAGTGCAATAATTTGTCGATACCTCACTACAGTATTTAAATATGTATATAAAGTCAATTATATGGGCCCCTTTTCTGTGTATGTTCATCTACAGAGCTGTTGTTGTAGTTTATCTCTTTTTGTATCAATTTAAGTGCTTCCACTCTGCAGAGTGTAATCACACTACCTTTTTCTCTGTTACTCTCTTTCAATTTGCCTTGCCGTTTTACCGCAATATTGTATTATAACAACAAAACAAGGAATTAATTTAACCTCTGCCAACATTGCCAATAACAGCAGCAGCAGCAGAAACAACTAATATAAACAACTGTAGTGAACATTATTCATGTCATATGTAATAATGTTGTTGTTTATATAGCAGAGACTGTTATTGTTGTTAATGTTGTTGTTGTTATTATTATTATGGGTTGTTGCTAATGTATTGTTTATATAATATTTTTTTTTTGCATTGTTTTGTTTTGTTTAGAGTTGTATTTACATTAATGCTTGCACTCTCTCTGTGTATCTTTCTCTCTCTCGCTTCGTGTATTCATATTATTTGCTTGATCAGCATTTTTACTCTCACTTGTCGTGTTTATCTTCTATTTACTAAATTGTGCAAATTACATATTTTTATACGGAAAATTAATAGAAAATTGACACATATAATTTCGCATTCAATTTTTATGGCTCACCCATATACTAGGAGAGGGAGTGTTTGAAAACATTTCGCAAGGCTGGTTTTTCATTTTTATTTATTGGGATATTTGTAACGAGAGCAAAGTAGTGCATTTATGACAGATACATGGCAGAGACTACAAAGTGTATAATTCTTGATCATTCAATTAAATTCTAAATATATTTATTGATGTCCGAGTGTTCGTCACACAAACTAAAATATTGAAAAATGCTTAACTTTCTTCTCACTTGTATTCTATTTATATAAGTGCAAATTATTTAAAGTGACCGAAATCAGTCAAGTGCCACGCCTCTAATAAAATAAATTTAATAAAATAAACGCCCTTAATTTGCAAAAAACTATATTTGGTACAAAATATTATACTACCGCTAGAGGGCGCAATCACATATCATGCCCAGGGTTTATATATAAATGTGCAGGGTTTCTAAATTCTTTTACAGTTAAAAAAGAACTTTATTGGGTAAACTGTGAGAGGCGAATGGCTGATACACTTACTTGAAGGCCCAAAACGGACAAAAATTGTGAGGCCCATTAGCCAGGCATTTTGTGTAATAGATTTTTGTAATTTTGAGACCCTTAAACATTGCGGGACCTCGCTTAGTTACCGCACCGTTAAAATCAGCACGGGGCACGACGTATATACAATTGCGCCCCTTTTTAAAGAACATTTAAAATATTTGTTGTCAATTTTATGCCAGAGATTTTTTCGCAAATTTTGGGCATATTCGAACCCGCCTATTTTTAGCAACTGGATTGCTGGGTTAATTATGAAATTGGTCTTTAACGCTGTAACAGTTAAGCGATGTCGTGCAAATTGAAAAGGAAACTTTATACACAAATATAGTAATGTTTGTAAATTTAGAAATATTTTAAAATTTCAAATGGAACGGCCGATCTTTAGCGTTCCAAAAGCAGACGGACATATGATATAGTTGTTGCAAACGGAATAGTTAATTTAGCACACTCTCAGCACTAAGATGGGTAGGTTATAATAATAACTGTGACATTCTCAAAGTATACCCAAGTGTATATATTTCTTTTATTACCTTTTTTGAATGCCCCTGTCTCTCCTTCTCTCTTTCACTCTGCCTTCCATAATAAGAGTGAGTGTGTTTTATGTGCGCAACATATATTGTACGTATGTATGGAATTATTTATGCTGTACGCGCTTAAACATGTTTATTTTCGTTTGCTTTTAAAAGAAAACTGGTTGCTTTTATATTTTTAACGTTTCTAAAGTTAGCAAAAAAAAAAAAAAACAATGAATTATAATAAGTATTTTTAGTTGAATAAAATTTTGCGGTCAGATATATATATGTATAATAAAAACAAAAAAAAGTTATATTTGGCTTCATATAAATCATTTGCATATATTTTCCATTCACTGTAAATAAAATTTATGGGCAATGTCGGTGATCAATTATGGGCGTGATTTTATATAAATTTTTATATGCAAAACTTTAATTTTTTTTTTTTAATCACTTAATATTCCTTCTTCTATTCTTCTTGAATAAACAGTAAAATCATGAAAACATTTGGGTTTTGTTAAACATATTCAGGTGGCAGTGGTTTCTTCGAATTGTGTCCATTTTGCAGTTTTTGAGTAATACGTAGAAAAAACGCTGAAAAACACTTGAATCAAACCCATCTATAATCAAGTCCGTAAATTGGTTGTGCCTACATTATCAGTTTGAAAAAGTATATCGAATATGGCATTAAATGCTTTCGGGAGAATGTTTTTTATAAACAAACAAATGGATGGATTTGTGGGGGTCTCTGAACTGTGTCTTCCCTCGCCTCAAAGTGATAGCATTTTCCTTTCATTGGAAGCTAGAAAAATGTTATCAACGGTTAATAACTTCATAAAGGAAGCAAGGGTTTATAAAGAAGTTCTCGTCACGACCATTTAAACATTTTGAAAATTCATTAATTATATATTTCCTTAGTAATAGTTACACAATGATTGAGATGATAATTTATATTAATCATTTAACCCAATGAAGCATTACAAAATGTATATGTGTGTAGAGTGTATAAACTTTACACCTACATACATTTTATGTGTATTTATATTTGAGTTGAAAGTCTAATAACTCGATATATAGTATATTAATGATTCAGCATTATGATGATGATGCCATAAAATTTCAAAGTTTCAACGTTACTAAACTAAATATGTGAATGTTTCTTTTTTTTTTTACACTTTTTAGACTTTCCAGAGACGTGAAAAACTCAAAATGCTTCAAAATGTTGGAAATTTATAAAATTTACGGTTAAGAGAATCTAGTTAACATTTGTTCAACGTCACAAGAGTGGTAAGTATAATGTGAGTGTAAATAAAATTGCTATAAAATTATTTACCAGAAGCTTGTGACAAACACAAACACACACAAATATGCGTTAATAGCTCCCATAATTAAATATCTATATTCACACTGGTTCTTAAACGGTGTTCTATGAGTTTGTTGCAAATGTTCCGCATTGAGTTGTAGAAGGCAACTCCTAAAAGCTCATTTGTCTGTATTATACGTATACATTTATTTACCTTAGTAATGAGGGTACACTTAGTTTGTTTTTCCGTTTGCAAAAAATAGGCATCAGAGACCCTACAAAGTGTATATATGTTCGCGTATCCGTGCGTCCATCTGTTGTTGGCGCTCTCAACGGTATAATTTTTGGGATATTAAGCGCTATTTAAAATGAGCAAAATCGGTCAAAGGCCACACCCACAATCGACAAAAATCTATATATATGCCACAAAAAGTTAACCTGAAAAATTGAAATTTGGTATACTTCCAACTCTATGCCAAAAATGGGTATGGTCGTATAACAGACACGCCCCCAATTTACAAAAAATCATATTTACCATAACACTTGACTTTCAAGCTGATATGTAACACATAAACTATTAGAGGGAGTAATCACATACCTGCCGCGCTCACTATTGTAGATGTGAAGGGTATTTAAAATTTGACCTAAGCCACGTTTAGTTTTCTCTCCGCGAAATTTTCAGTTACATTTTCAATATATGTATATATTAATTTCCCAAAACTAAGGACGCCAAAGCATATGTTTAACAGTAAAAGTCGCGTTCATATTATTCCAAAAGTTGTAATATTTAAATATTGTACACATTAGAACCCTGAGTATAGTGTCTTATATTGTTTACACTTTTCTTTATTAGGGTATAGTCAACACTTCATGTCAGACACGCACTCTTAATAGAAATTTAATCAATTAAGAGTTAACTGTTAAGGTTGTGTTGGATAAATTGATGTCAGATGTAAATATCCTTTAATCTAGTTTCCATACCGTAACTAAATATCGTATATACATAGAGTAACCGGGTTACCGTTAGTATGTATAGAGGTCATCACCGCGGTAACAGCTAATAAAACTATAAATTATGAGATATTATTAAAGACATGACCTCTAATTCTTGAAATTAGAAAGAAAAACAATATATAAAAACGGTGGTTAGTTAACCTCATCTTCCTTGTTTCCTACACATACATACCTGTACACATGTATACATAACTGTAGTAGTACCATATTATTAAAATACATTTGGCATAGACATGTAATGCGGCCTTCATGTGTTTATATGTTCTATGACATACTCATCTAACTTTTAATACATTTATTACTCTCACTCAATTCTTGCTCTCTGTTCGAATGGCTTATTATAGCACAACATAGTCTCTGACAACATATTACATGTTATAATGTTATAATAATGCTTTACATTTACAGTCTAATGTTATGTTGTTGTTGTTGTTATTGTAATTTGTCAGTTGTGATTAATATATTGTTTTCTTTTGAAATGTATATAAATATGTGTATATGTATGTAGGTATGGTGTTCTAAATTGTATATGCAGGTCAAGACTTCAAACTGTGCTCATAACACATAAACATCAGAAATAATGTTTCATAATAAAATGTATGTTTGTGGTTGTTATTATTATTGGTCAATGTTATCTATAAACCTTTAGTAGCTATGCAACATACAGTGCAGTGTTTGAAACAATGTTTCAATTTTGATTTGCATTCAACATGTTTCACAACTTAAAAAACAACTCTGAACTGGTTTTGCTGTCGTTGAATAAATATACACACGCACACATGCATTCATACAAAGCTATAGTTATTGCTACTCTATGTTATAAAAATATAAATACACACATTCACACACATCTAAATGTAAATATATTTTTGTGTTTATTTGTGTGCGATTATGAAATCAGATTTGAAAGTAATGAATGTGTAAATTGAAAAAGCAATAGCAATAACAAAACAAAGCAAAAAACAAAAAACAAAAACCTTGTACCCGTTAATGACGTCATAATATGATATTACGGCTACATAGATGAAGACCGACCGAGAGAAGGAGATGAAAACTTTCCTTACCTCACTTCTTACCTCTTCTTAACAGTTTCTATATACATACATATAACATATTTTCGTATACATATGTATAACACGAATAATTGACTTGCTAATATATGTACGTATGTATTGTGTATATATGTACAATTCTTATATCTGACCAAGAACTAGATGCTTGACCTATTAACCTAAATTTTAGGTACTGTTATTGTTATAACGGTTGTTTTGCACTACGTTGAACCAGTTCTACTCTTAGTGGCCTCAATTTTTTATAGGGCAAGGTTCTTACATAAATTGTGCCCTCATTTCTAACTAACTATGCATGTATGTATGTATGTACATTTATATAAATTTGTATATATTTTATACCCACCATTCTATGTATACGGGGGTATACATACATTTATTACTTTATCAAACGACCAAAAGAAGGCGGTGGAAACCCTACACTGTATATGTATTTTGAATCAGCATTGAATACTGAGTCGATCTAACTAAGGGGGTAGATTCTACGGTAATTACTCTCCAAACTTGACAGAATTGTTGGTATTTTTTGTACACGATGGTGGGTATATAGTTTTTACAACCTTCACATTAGATGGGCGCCAGAAACCCTAGAGAGTACATATATTCTTGTTGAGCATCAAAAACTGAGTTGATCTAGACATGTGTGTTCGTATGTCCGTCTGTTGTAGGCATTCTTCCGGGCGTAAATTGTACAGTTATCGTTTTTTCACACAGATCGTTATTTTAAATGGGAAAAATTGGTCAAGAGCCACGCCCACATTCGACAAAAATTTATATATCTGCCATAAAAATGGATCTATGAATTTGAAATTTGATACGCATACCTATGAGTATTCCATCCATCGATGCACCAAGAACCAAGAACCTCTATGTTCATGCCTGGTATATATCTATAAAAATGTGTAGAGTGTACCAGATTTGGACTTTAGCCAAATTAATATTTCTCTGTTTTTATGAACCTCTTATTTATTATCTCTTTGTTATAGTGTAACTTGGAGGAGTAGTTGGTGGTGTAGTTGGTGTGTGTGAGTGCGTGCAAGCCCGTCATCATGATACCGACAACTTTAACCAATTCTCCCCCACCTCCTATTGGTGTTATAAGCCCTAATCTTACCTTTAATACCAGCGGGTCTACAACTGCTAGTGACGGCAATTCTGTTTTGCCCAGTTATACGCCCGCCTTATTAGGCATAGCCTCGTTAATATTGGAGGGCAGGGCTTTTATGGATGACGATTATATCGCTCAGTCAGGTGTATGCAAAAGTGATTGCTCGGTGGAGATAAATTTTGTGGGAGAAATAGGTAGACATTCGCCAGAGCCGTCAACGTCTCGTGTTGCTTATAGTGAACTGGCTTTGGGAAGGGATGCAAATGAAGTTGGCACGTATTTGGCATGTAAAGTTAACAACTCCATGGACTCGGGTTTGTATATTGACACCACGTACAGCAGTAGCGGTAGTGGCAGTGCTGCATCCTCATTTGACAGTCAGCAGGCGCGTTGGTCACAAAAATTGAGCCAACTGAGGCAAGAGTCGCCATCCAGTCAAGGGCATGAGCAAGTAGCAATGGAGACTAGCATTAGTCGCAGCAGTGAGGCCGAATATGTAGCACTGGCTCTGAATCCAGAGACCACCAGTCCCGGGGAACGATCAGCTGATTTTGAAATTGTCAGACGTGTCGCTTTAAATCGAATCAACTCTTATAACTCAACTGTAATGATGGGTGGAATTGGTGGCAGCGGCAGCTTAGCAGGAGGCTTTGGCCAGGACAATTCCATGAGTTCCTTACAATCGCTGGCCACCAACACTTGCCTGAGAGTGGGTACACCACTTTATAACAGTGCCTCTACCCCTAAGTACTGCTTTCGCACGCTTAGTGGGCGCAACAACAGAACCACTACTGCCCACATACCCAGCCCCCATCTCAGTGATATATCCGTAGCATCGACAAGCAATAGTATCAGTAGCAGTAGTTGCGGTTCAGTGCAATCGCCGAAGCCTCAGCATTGGTGGCGTCATCTGACACCAGCAACAACATTAGCCCAAAACACGCCTACCATCACCCGATTACCTGCACCCCGTCAGACGATTCCCAAATCAACCAAAACAGATTCTCCCTTGATGGATACCGCTCTGATTACTCAACACATGGAAGCCATTAGCCCGTCGAATGTACGTAAACAGAATAAGCCGCAACAAGGACCGCACTGTGATCAATTTCTTAGAAAAATGGGTCTCACAAAAGCTGGTGATGGCCACGACATTGAGGAACACTACTGTGATTTGTCGTACGTTAATATAACGGTAGGTAACGGTAGTATGGTATCATGTCTACCTATTTATGAATCCATGTATGTAGAAGGTTCGTCCTTTTCTTGGTGCTTATGAAAGAAATTTGATTTTCTACTACTTAGTGTACCCGTTGGCGTGCCTACTGTCTGAAGATGGAGGCGATTTTGGGTCGCGGTGAAGCCATTTGCATTGAGGTGTATTTGGGACCGGTCAGCCATAAGGTTCTATTGGAACAGTGGATTTTAACGATAAAAGACAAGTGAGTTGCCCTACCATTCGTCTCGTTTGTTACAAGTTTTCTTATTTCTTTGTACTTTGTTCGCTTTATAGACAACCAGCGCCTACGATGACGCTACCGTCACTCTGCAGTGCCATACGCAGTCAATTGTATTTCTCGCAAATAAGTGCCTGGTGTGATCTTATTAAGAAAGCTGACAAGACCGTGTACGAGACAGGTCGCTTGATATTTACGACACCGCGGAGTAGCGCCGCCGGTGATTTAGTCACTTCAACACCCACATCAACGCAACAACATTCACCCAACACATCAGCGACACTAGGTGGTGGCGGCGGCAGTCCATTGGTAGGGTATGAACAAAAGCGACCACGTCTCAATATTTTCTACCGTATCAAACAGTACGATGAGACAGCTTGCTTCAAATCAAAACCGAACGTTCATAATTTTCCAAATGTCAACATAACAGATTGTTGTTGTGTGTCGGTTTGTTTAAAGAATCTTCCACGTTTCAGCGGCGGCATACCACCAACAGTCAGCCATGGCCAACAATTAGCATCAGCGGCAGAAACGATTACAACCACAACAACAACAACGACTGTAACAATTCATTCGACAAATCGAACGTCAGACGCCTTAAAACAATCGTCAAATATTAACTGTGATAATTTAGTAAAGAAACAACAGCAACAGCAGCAGCAGCAGCAGCTACAGGAAGAACGTTTATCAAGGAATATGCCTACAACAGCCTTATTGACGCATAGCGTGAAAAACTGTTCTGGCGGTGATGGAAGTCACGTTAATTGTGCAATCGAAAAAACTAAGCCGGAGGCATCTAAAACTAATCTGTGTACAGCCGAAGATGAGGTAGCGAAGCAAGAGAAGCTGTTTGCAGAGGAGTCGAGCAACAGTAATGGTAATGGTAATAACGTGAGTGACGATGGTGGAAGTTTTTATAGCGCAAGTGCATTGACCTCCAATGAGAACCTAACGCATCGGGAAAGGCAACTAATGAAATACCGCAAACGTATGTTCAGACGTGATAAGAAGCATCGCAAAGACAACGATGTCGTTGGCAGCAATCGATTGAACGCAGCAGCGGCGGGTTTTAAAGAACATATGGAACCGATGTCTTCATATGGTAAACAATTGTGTGAGTCACCACAACTCATGGACCAAGGTGATGAAGGAGATGAAGAAGAAGAGGAGGATGATGGTGAAGACGATGGTGGCGATGGGGAAGACGATGAAGATGGAGGGCGTTCGTTAAGCCATACACAGCAACAGGAGCCAGCTAAGAAATGGACAGTGGAGACAACGGGAATAAACCAAAGACAACACCAGCACCAAATTGAAAATGAGAAAAACAGTAATAGTAACTGCACAAATGTCTCCATATTAGCCGGCGCAGATGAATTGGAAACAACAACAACCGCAATACCAACGACGATGCATCATGAAGTGAAAATGATCTCAACTGGTACACAGACACCCGCCAATTACTGTCACGTCTGTGGCAATGCCAAAACTTTAGTGTGTTTGCAATGCAACAAACATATGGCGCCAATGGTGGCAACAACATCATCAGTAGGTGGTAGACGTAGAACTGGCCACAAATATAGCAGTAGGTACAGCTATGATGATATAAATGATGCAGAAATGGATTCGTCCTCGGGTGGCGGCAGTAGTGGCAGCAGTTTAAGTAGCGGCGAAATCATACACACACCTCGCAACAAGGCCGAATTGCTGCTACAGGCGATACAGCGTACACCAAAAATAGCGAAAAAATATCGTAAATCTAAAGCTTACCCAGAGGTGCGTCATAAGGCCTCCACCAGCCATGACAATGCCAATGGAAACAACAACCATTTAGGAAGAGTTCATAGTAAAGATGACTCAGGTGTTGTTGCGGCTATAGAAAGTGGACTAGGGGCTGGGATAGGCGGCGGTGGCGGCGGCAGCGGAGTTGAAAATACTGTGAATGATGCATTAGGTTGTCAAGTGTGCAAACGGCAAAAAACTCAGCACAATTTTATATTTCAGGAGCAAGAACACATTGGGCAACCTTCCTCTTCGTCTTCGTCTTCGTCTACCTCTGCAACTGATCCCCCACATACAACATCTGAAAATATATCTGAAAGTGAAAGCTTAAATGCAACAACAACAACAACAACAACAACACAATATACTGCCTTAATTGATAATAAAAACCATACAACTGCCATGGTAGACAATGCTTCTTACAATGCTGCTGACAATGAGCCAGAAACTCTTATCAATGTTCAGGGCGGTGCTACAAATGAAAACAATCATGAAGAGAATCGATTTCACATCGAGGCAGCTGTTGCGGATCGTGACAATAATGAAAAACCGTTAACGTACTTAGAAAAGGAACCAGAGGAGGAGGAGGACCATACAATTATGGAGGAGGTAAGTGCAACAATAAATTGTAAAATTTATTGTTTTATGTTTGTATTTGTTGCATCCCGCACTTAGGAATACTTTGAAACATCCACCAAGCTAACACCACACATAGAACTTTGCTCCCTATCAACGAAACGAGCTTTTAATTACCTGTCACAACGGTCGCAAAGCCAACAACAACACTGCAAAACACCACCCCTTGCCATGGAAGAAACTAAAATTGGAGATGACGCTGACGCTGACGACTGTGTTGTAGAGTCTAGAAATAATATAATGGCTCAGTTTAAAACCCCAACCCAAGAGTACCAATCAGCAGCTAAAACAAGAGAGCCGAGTGAAACACCCAACCCCCCTAGTATACTGAAAATTGTATGCAATTTCCATCAGGGTGGTGGTGGAGATAAAATGCAAACCGATTCTGATGAATCGCCCGCACAACATCTCACAACTGCAGCCTATCACCGAACATGTGAAAATTTAAACAACAACCGTAAGGACAATAGTGCCGGCAGAAGTGGTAGCGGTGGTGGAAATAGTCGCCGCAATTTACTGAAAGTTAACCTGACGCCACTATTTTGCAATAGTACGGCTCTACTGAAAACGGCCGCCTCGGTGGCCGCTTCAGCACCCATACCCATCAGGAATAAAATGAGTTTTATAGGAAGTGCTGCGAAAAGTGATAAATTCAGTGATGATGGCAATAATAGTTCCACCACTACCACCTTAACGCCAGCATTCAACTTCGAAACCCCTGCCAGTCCAACATTAATGACGCTGGCAGTGCAAAAATCCAATTCATCACCCGCTCTACCAAATTCACCCTCATTGTCACCCCGTTTCACTAAAACTACGGCACTTTGTAAGCGACGTTCTCGTCATATATCAGATCGTTCATTGGGCTCTGATGAACAATATTCCGATGAGGATGTCGATTGTGGTTTGTTTAGTCCGTTTGCTACCTCACCCATTAAAATGCGCAGCCCCTTCTCCAATGTGTTTGCTCGCAAACCATTGCTGGGCAATTTGGAGGAGAGTTTACTGCAGCGACGTTTGATACCGAAAGTAGAAGTGACGGGCTTTCGTTTGTTACTGGGAGCCTCGGGAAATTTTTGTCCCACACAATTAACGATACCCGCCGGAGCTTATTTTTATGAATTACACGGCAACACACTCAGCACACCGTATCTGGTAAGCGAGCAAATGTAAATTTTAACATAGACCCCGCCCATCATTATACACCTACCTACTGATTTTGCTTTTTTTATAATCAATTACCGTTAGGATGATTTTATCATGAAATTAAACCGAGAAATGTTTTTCGTTTTTGATTAGTGTGAGGTGCGTTTACCACGTAAAGGCTACAGTATCCCACGTTTCGGTACCGTGCAAGCCACTTTGCTTAATCCCATGGGTACGGTGGTACGGATGTTTGTGATACCGTATGACATGCGCGATATGCCCGCTTTGCATCAAACATTCGTCAGACAACGCATATTAGCGGATAGGCGCGGTGCAATAACAACCGAATTACCCATCGAATCGGCCTTAACAACAATGAAACAATGTAATGGAGGTGGCGGCGGTGACGATGGCGGTGATGGTGATGGTAATAGAAAAAATATGACAATAAAAGCCAACCACCATCAACATCCACAGCAGCAGCAGCAGCAACAACAACAACAACGTTCACCCAATTGTCGCATTGAAAGCAATTTAGGACACTTTATATCCTCGGAGGATATGAAAAGTTTACGCTATTCTATACATTTAAGGTGAGCAAGAGCAACATGATGGAATTTTCCCATTTAGGGAAATTCTCTTCTGTACAAACATAAAACTAATTAATTATTTTTCCAAAAAAAAAAAAAAAAAAAACAAAAACAAAAAAAACAATTGTTTGGTTAAAGATTTCAAACGTCACGGTCTGGTCGTTTAATGCTACACACTGACATCCGCCTATTGATCTCACGGCGTACCGATTGTGATACGGCGGCGGCTCATGCTAGAGGTGTTTTAGAGGGGCCCAATGCACTAATTACCGATACTGTGATGCCTACAAGTCCTAAATACAGTGCCCGCCAAGAACAACCTAGTACTAGTAAAATTTAGTAGTTATTGAAATCCATCATTTGCTTGCCAGTCGATGAACTATTACAAACCATACAACAACAATTCAATCAACGCTGGCAAAGCTTTGGCGTATGCTGTCATTAAACAGCATATGTCAGTATGTTGTGTATATGATGGATAGATATTATTAATTAGGAGAGAGAGAGAGAGCAACCTTATGATTGTATTAATGATGGGTTGCCTTAAATTAATGGAGTGTGTCATTGTAAATACATTTTTTGGTTATAGGTTACAAGTAGTACATATACAATAATTAACAGTAGGCTATATACATATATATACATGTATGTAGAATATACATACATACCCGCACACCTATGTATGTTTAATGAGTCATTATATTTGTAACTAGAAACTACTTGTTCTCCCATTTAACCGGCATAACAATTGTAGCACAGATTAGGATTTAATTGATTGATTGCTTTATATCTTTCCATTATCCATTTATCCATAAATGATTCCATTGTGTTTGTGTGAAGGTGTATGATGTACCATTGAATTGTTATTTATGTTTGGATCTGCCTCCTGTGTATTTTTTTTATTTTCATTTAGTTGTTAAATATGTTTGAGGTTCACACACTCATTTATATTGGCTTATTAGATTTAAACTTATTTAGATTGTTATACAATTTTAAACCAATTAGCGTGGTTGTTTACACTAAATCGTTTTAAGTAAATGTCCATCTGTTTGTCTGGCAGAAGGGGCCTTTGTGGCCTTTGTGGCTTTTGGGGAATTAAGATCGTAGTCGGAATTGAGACTTTTTACATGTTAGTTAAAATGTTGTTTTACTACTATATCAAAATTTTTTATTGTTTTTTTTTTTTTTTCATATATATACATATATAGTTAATTAAGGATTCGTTTTTCTTACAAAGAAATTGTTATTTATATTTTGAAATAATAAGTGAAAGGCAGCTTTCGAGATATTTGATTTGTGTTAAAATTCAAATCGTGTATTAGTAGTTTGTATTTTGAATTTTCTTTCTGAATTCTTTTATTGTCACTTTTATGTTACTTATCAAAATTTTTTAATGAATACAAATTTTAAATTTTCATTTTAATGATTTTTGATTATTTTTGTTTTAAATTTTTACGTATGGACCAAAACGAAAACTCGTATCCTTCCTACTAAACTGTTTATTTTCTTTTAAGTTTTATACAAAATATTAAAAATAATGAAAGCTGATCTAATAATAATGATAATAATGTTATAAAGGGCTCATGTCGGATTCAAAGCATGTTTATTGGACAATAACTTCAATTCGGCTAATAACATAATATTTTCGTGCTTTTAACCTCTTCAACATATCCTTCGTTCGACTTGCATATAAATTGCTGCAGCTTCCCATTTGAAATGTTTTTACATTTCGTTAATTTCCCTTTTTCTTATAAGGTTTTCTTTAATATTGTAAAAAAAAAGAAAAAAAAACAAAAACAAAATATTTATGTAAAAAAAATCTTAGTAAGCATTTCTGTGATACCGACATGAGCCTAATAAAACAATTTGTACAAGTAAACAACTAATTAGTAGATAAGACGAACATATATAACAAAACAAATTATTTTTATTAAACATCTACAAACTCTTAAAACTGCAACAATAAAATATGCAAAACATACAACATAAATTATACTGTAAAAAAAAAAAAAACACAACACACCTTAACACTTTAAAGAAAATCTCTTTTAGTGTTATGAAAAACTTAATCTAATAGAAATATTCAAATGTTTATAACTTTATGTAGTTAAAAAACATTTCTATTTACCGTTAATTTAGTGTTTTGTTTTTTTTTTTTTAGTTTAAAAGGAGTAAAGCCCTGTATGATTATATATCTTATTCACTCGTCCTATTTCTATTTTCTACTAAAAGCGTTCAACTGTTTCTTTTTTCTCCCCCTTGACCTATTTCTAAACTTTCTCATATATCTGTTGTATCTAAAAAATTTCTATATAATTATGCAAATGTAGTGATTAATAATAAATATACGTCCAGTTTGTGGCGTTCAATATTAAACAAAAAAAAAAAATTTGTTTTATTTTACGTTACTAAAAGTTAGTTTTCAACACAACAGTGAAAAACCAACAAAACTAGGTTTTTAAAGCTATTAATTTAACGTGAATGAGATGGTAATCTCTAAAAGTGCAGTTGTACTTTAACAAAGCGGACATCCCCGTTTTTATCAGATAGGATGGCTTATAAAGAGGTCTGCTAAATATTTAGTAAATTAATATTAAAGTTTCATGTAATATTAAATGTTAAAAGTTGCTAAATAAAGAAAATAAAGTACGCATTAAGTACGCAGTTGTTATAATGCAACAACAGCTACAAACAATAATGCCAATAGTAGCCACCCCACAACCAGGTACACCTACTGGTGTCTCATCGCGCACCATGACATTTATTGAGAGGCAGAAATATATAGAAGATTACGATTTTCCCTATTGTGATGAATCCTCCAAGTATGAGAAAGTTGCCAAAATTGGACAGGGCACCTTTGGTGAAGTGTTTAAAGCACGCGAAAAGGAAAATAATACAAAATTTGTGGCCATGAAAAAAGTTTTAATGGAAAATGAAAAGGAAGGCGTAAGTTTAGATGTAGATATATTTAAAAGGTAATAGAGAAAATAAAAAGAATTTCCTAATTATAGTTTCCGATTACCGCATTAAGAGAAATACGCATTTTACAGTTGCTAAAGCATGAAAATGTGGTAAATTTGATTGAAATATGCCGCACCAAAGCCACAGCACATAACGGCTATCGGTCCACGTTTTATTTGGTATTTGATTTTTGTGAACATGATTTGGCCGGCTTGCTATCAAATATAACAGTAAAGTTTAGTTTGGGTGAAATCAAAAAAGTTATGCAACAACTATTAAATGGCCTCTACTACATACACAGCAATAAGGTAATTAAGAAAATTCATTTATTAAAATTATGCAAAAGTCTTTCCCAGGCAGTGATAATATAGGTGATGTTTATAATTAGATATTACATCGTGACATGAAGGCGGCCAACGTACTCATTACAAAACATGGGGTTTTAAAATTGGCTGATTTCGGCTTGGCTCGTGCCTTTAGTATACCGAAAAATAATGCCAAAAATCGTTATACAAATCGTGTTGTTACCCTGTGGTATCGGCCACCTGAACTTTTATTAGGTGATCGTAATTATGGACCACCGGTTGATATGTGGGGTGCTGGTTGTATTATGGCTGAAATGTGGACACGTTCGCCCATCATGCAAGGCAACACCGAACAACAACAATTGAACTTTATATCGCAGTTATGCGGTTCTTTTACACCAGAAGTGTGGCCCGGTGTAGAGGAGTTGGAATTGTATAAATCTGTGGAACTGCCAAAAAATCAAAAACGTCGCGTACGTGAACGTCTCCGGCCGTATGTTAAAGATCCATATGGTTGCGATTTGTTGGATAAGTTGCTCACCTTGGATCCTAAAAAACGTATTGATGCCGATACAGCCTTAAATCATGATTTCTTCTGGACCGATCCAATGCCTTGCGATTTAGGTAAAATGTTATCACAACACTTGCAAAGCATGTTTGAGTATTTGGCGCAACCACGCCGTACCAATCAGATGCGTAATTACCATCAGCAGATGGCTAATATTAATCAAAAGCCAACGGATAATACGATGATTGATCGTGTCTGGTAAATGTGTTGTGAAGCGAAACAGAGAGATTACTACCACACACCCGATCAATTAGAAGTATTATTCTATATATTTTATATGATCTTAGATTTCACTTATTCTCTACTTCAAACGTGTAGCTATGCATAGTTTGCAACCGGTATAAATCGCTTAATTGTATATACTTTATTATTAAGGATAAATTAAGATGGCAAAAGTGTAAGGTTAAGGTTAAGGTTAAAGTTATTCATTAGTTTTATTTTTTTTAATATAAGTTTAAATGCCAGACATTCGTATTAAAATAAATTTAACTCATTTTCTCATATACAGATCAACGGTAGCACTAAGGTATTTGCTTTTATGAAATGTGGCAACTCAATAATTCACGTGGATTAACAGCTGTTGCGTTTTTGATGAAATTTGTTCTAAATTAAAAGAAAAACCTGTTATTTATTGTAAAGAACTGAATTTTTTATGAAAAAATTTACATTAACCTTCGAATAAATAAATATCTGATAGATTTAAAAAATGGTAAACTAATCTATTTATATATCAAATCTAATTGAGATAAATTTGAGATTGAATTTTATAATAGGATGATTCTTCGGAAAGTGACTATGATGTGGAGGCCTATGTCAAGCCAGATCGTATAGTAGAATCGATTAATGATGAAAGAGCCGATTTGCTGGGAAATTTTGATGATAAAAAACGTGAAGAAATCTTTAACGGCACCTATCAGGAAGAACAACTTGACGATGATGATGTTAGTGAAACATATGACAGTGAAGAAAGTGTGCAGTGTACAGAATGTGAAACAGAGCAAGAAAATGATTCCATACAGGAAAATATAAACGGTGAAAATACAAAAAAACAAATTGATCAAGACGGCAAGCACAGTGACCAGGCCCAAGAAGATGCTGTGCCGAGTAATGAAAATAATGACTCGGACTCAAAACCTAGGACATCCTTGACAAAAGAACAGTGCGCACGTCTCAGACGCGGCACTGCCAAGGCTGACCGTTATGTTTTATATGTAACCAATTTGAATTTTGAGACTACACCTGGTATTCTGAAAGATTACTTCAATACTGTGGGAACGGTACGTTCCATACGCATACCGAAAAGGAAGCGGGGTGGCTTTGCTTTTGTTGAAATGGACGATCTGGACAGTTATCAGCGTGGTTTCGAATTACACAACACCGAACTAATGGGCAGATGCATCAAAGTACAATATTCTGAGGCGGGAAAAAAGAAATCTGCCAATAAAAAAAATATTTTGAAACAAAAGAATCGGAAATTGGCCGAAATGCGTAATGAACGGAAATGTTTCACCAAGAGTGGTAAATATTATGATAAAGCATTGAAAAAAGAGAAAGCCAGTGAATTGTTGGTGCGTAAAAGATGGCGGAAACCTAAGGTAATCAATAAAAAAATGGATTAGGAGAAAAAAACCCACTTCCTTTTAATTCCGCTTTATTTCAACCAACGCACTATATAAAAGTTGCGTTTCCCCACACGCAGTAAAGTGAGACCATTTTTTAGGATGTGCACTCCGTAACTTAACAGTTCGGCTATATTCTGACAGCGCTTTTGATTAACATAGAAACCACCTGCCGTTATAATACGTATGGCATCAGCTAAGGGTAGAAAAAAGAAAGAATAATAAATGATGAGCAGCAGCGGCAGATTTTTTTCAATTACCTTCCGTTTGAAAGCATTTCGCTTTCATGGCCAATTGTAACATAGTGATGTCGGGTTCGGCCAATATTTCAACCAACGAAGCTCCTTGCAATGTCTGTTTAATTTCTATATAATTTAACTCAGCCAACCCCTCAATGTTTCCTTTATATAAAGCTTGAGTAATGCGTTCAGCTTGGTTGAGGCCCTTTTCTATTCGTTCATATACAAATTTAGATTAGATTAGATTACTTTGTACTGCTATGTAATACATACCACCATGCACTAAAAGTGTCACATCTTCCGCCAAAATAGTTTGAGCTTTTCTCTTCTCCGGCTCCTTTCTGTGTTCCTTCATTAGCTCTTCAATTTCGGACAAAGGCAAAAATGTAAACAATTTCAATAGTTTTTCTACTTCGGCATCAGTCCGTCTTACAAAAAATTGATACAATGCAAATGCTGAAGTCCGTTCATTATCCAACCATACCGCATTACCACCCGATTTGCCAAACTTATCGCCTTCTTCGTTCATTACCAAAGGTAACGTTAAACCGAATACTTCTGTTTTTTTTTTCGTTCGACTTATAAGCTCATGACCTGACATTACGTTGCCCATTTGGTCGGAACCACCCAACTGAAAGCGGCAATTGTAGGTGCGCAATAAGTGCAACCAATCGTAAGCTTGAAACACTTGATACGTAAACTCCGTAAAGCTCATGCCCTCTTCCATTTCCATGCGACTCTTAACGGAAGTTCGTGATAGCATGGAGCCCAATCGAAAGTGTCTGCCCATCTTAGCTATAAAATCGATTATATTAAGTTGACGATACCAATCAGCATTGTTGACTATTCTGAAGCAATCGCAAATGAATTTATTTTTCGGTAATTATCATTTAACCACTGCACTTACCTCAAAGGTGCTAATGGTTGTGGATGCTTTTTATTATCCCACAAACAATTTGCATGATTTTCGAATATTCTTTGTATTTGTTGTTGTAGAGCTAATAAATTTTCCCCTACCGCCAATTCACGCATCTGTTGACGTTCTGTTTTACGACCACTGGGATCTCCAACAAGAGCTGTAGCTCCGCCTAATAGTGCAATGGGTGAATGACCGGCTCTTTGACAGTGTAATAAACCCATAATTACCAATAGATTGCCAACATGTAAACTTTCTGCGGTGGGATCAAAACCGGCATAAATAGTTTGTGGGGAACTTTCAAAAATTCTCTTCATTGCTGGCCTTTGGCAATAGAACAAAAGAATTATTTGTTTTAATGGACGTTTTTGAGATTCAACTTACCCGGCCACATCAGGGAAAAAATCTTGAAAGAAACCACGTTCTGATAATTGTATTATGTTACGGTTGGTATACCAACGTTTTGCTACGCAAATATTATTCAATTTACTTAATTTTAAATAAATACTTTGAAACATTTTAAAAAATTCATATAACTCTAGTGTCCCTTTAACATATGTTATAATTAAGAGTAGTTATTAAAAACTCAAGTAACTAAACTGGCTTTAAGAAGAAGAAGAAAGTGAATATATTTAGATTAATAAAAACTAAAAAGCATAATAACAAATTTAAAAAATTAAAATTTTTAATTATATTAACAACAAAAGGTTTTTCTGAGTTATTTAATTACTAAATATATGAAGAAATACTTTTGCAACTGAATACAATGTCATCGTTAAACTGTGCATGTTATTACAGTTGAAGAAGAATTTTAGTTGAAATAACAGTAATCACAGCTGTTATTAATTTTATATATAATCAAAGGAAAAGAATCAATTTGAAATATTTAATTTATTTATAAAATATACTATGTGGTGCTTACAGTATAGAGTTCATGTTTTAACTAAAAATATATTAAAACAACAACAACTAAGATGGTTAAGTAATACATCGAAACTATTAAACAGTAGTAGCAGCAGCACCTCAAGTGATTCAATCGCTGAAGCCAAGGTACACGATGAACAAATTACACCGGAATCGAGTAAAAAACTACGTGCTCGTCTACCGTTAGTTAAAAATTTTTTTGTAGGCTCAGTAGATAAAGAATTACTTGCCTATCCTGAAGTTATACCACGTGATGATATGGATGAATTGCAAAATGCTTTAAAGCCTTTGAACGATTATTTCAGTGAAGAATTTGTATTGAAAAAAACATTAGCCGAAGATTTGAAACATTTGGGATTATATGGTGTGAATGCACCCATCAATTGGGATGGTAAAGGTTGGAATTTTAGTGGTAGCTTAATGGCTACAGAACCAGAATGTTTGGCTTCTATGGAAGTGGCGTTAGGCTTATTAGATCATCGAGCAGTTATTGATGTACTACTAGAAAAGGGAACGTCCTTACAGCAGCAACGATTTTTAAGTAAATTAACCAAAGGTACAAGTACATGACTTCCCAGTCTTGGTAGTAATTTTTATAAAGTAACTTGCATTCCTTTTAGGCTCAATGGTTGCTAGTGGGGCTTTCCTTGAAGATAAAACATCTGAAGAGAGCATTTTTAATACCAAAGCTGTTTATGACGTGACCAACCATTCATGGACTTTGAATGGTAGCAAAACTTTTGTGGTTATGCCGCCCAAAACTTCAGATGCCAATCAACTCTTTGTAGTATTGGCTCAAACGGAACGTTTCAATAATCAGGACAAATTTATGCCCACCATCACTATACTTCTGGTGGACTCCAGTATACCTGGAGTGAAAATTGGTGAACGAGTTCAAACACTGGGTGCCGGTGAATTGGAAATGCGTGCTGTCCATTTTGAAAATGTTCAATTAAATGATGTTTGTGTGCTGGGTAATGCACACGAAGGTGACCGTATGTTGGAGTATCTCTTAAAATACAATCGTTTACGGTATGCCATGATTGCTACAAGTATGGCCAAAAAAGTACTAAACTATTTAACCCAGCAGTGCACTCACACCAAACATTTTAATGTACTATTGAAGTGAGTAACAAATGTAGAGAAAATATATATATACATACATTTTTTTTTTTGAGTTTATTGACTTTGTCTACTTGAAGAGATTTGGAATCAGTTCAAACACATTTGGCTTCCGCTTACACGGCCATATATGGTATGGAGAGTATGATATATTTTACGGCCGGATTGATGGATGAATTTCAAAATCCGGATGTTGTTGTTGAAACAGCCATTACCAAGGTGAGTGTGCCTTTGATAAAGAAAATTACATTTATTACACTCTCCCTTTGTACAGTATTTCAGTTTGAAGGAACTTTTCAAAATCATTCAAAGTTCCTTGGAAATTATTGGAGCCAAGTCTTTGGTAATTGGTCAGAAGACGGAAACATTCGCTCGAAATGCTTTTCATCTTTACACTCACAGTGAAACAATGGATGCTTTGGGCGTTTTCATAGCTTTATCTGGTTTGAATCATGCTGGGGTAAATTTCATCATCTGCAATTTTTTTGTTTGTGTCTTTTTTATTAAAAAAGTTTCCTATTTTTAGGTGTTATTGGGTGAAAATATACGCCGACAGCGCAATCCCTTGTATAATCCAATACATATATTTTCAAAGTTTATGGAAAAATCCAATATTGATAATCCTCAAACGAAAATGGCTCTTAATGAGAATTTGCATCCTTCTCTGCAGCCATCTTCTATATGTTTGGAACATTCTGTAGCCCGTTTGCAAATGTGTGTGGACTTACTATTAACCCGTTATGGAAACAATATTGTAGAACAACACAATGAATCACTTCGTTTAGCGGAGATATCCTCAACGATTTATGTCATGTTTGCCAGTTTAGCACGAGCATCACGTTCGTATTGTATTGGTTTACCGTTATGCGATTATGAATTATTGGCCGCCAGTACAATATGCTTGGGTGGTCAAAATAAAATAAAAAATTTAAGTATGGACATCTTTCATGGACAATATGTAAATAATGATTATAATTGGCAGCGTTTATCTAAACAGGTTATTAAGAGTAAAGGCTTTTTTGCAGTACATCCATTAACATACAATTTTTAGAAAGCTTTTCAACAATAAATAATTCGTTTTATAAGTCTTTTTGTGTGTATTTTAATTTAAGGTAAAAATTAAATAAAAATGGAATGCTGTGTTAAGTATTAAAGGTTATTGAACTTAATGTGTTTGTTGGAAAAGTTAAGAGAGATTACTTTTAATTTTGTGGCAACTCTGTTAATATGTTATTATAACAATGGATGATTATAATAAACAAGAAGAAGAAGAAGAATTCTTAATAGATCGGTAATCGGTTTGGAGAAAGGTCGCAAAGTGTGAATTGCGAGTTGAAGAATTGAATTAAATTAAACTTTAAATGTATTACTAATATAAAAAACAGTTGAAATAATCATTTTACATATGTAAATATATATGTAATAACATTTTAAAAGAAGTTGTGAACAAATCATGTTGTATTGGTATGAATTTTGTTAAAAATCAATATGGTGGTCAAGCGGACAGAGGTATTGCATTAAAAAAAAAAAACACATGCGGTTATACCTCGAGTGATTTAGTAAATTGAACACAATGTGTCTATCTAAAAAGTGCACATGCATTCACTCATATATGTACATATATATATGTAAACACATGCATATAATCATTAATTACAAATAAAATAAAATGAATTACTAATAACTGGCGTTTTCTCTAACATTGTATTGCATTGCAATTAAAATACAGCGTAATACACGATTATTTAGTGCACACCAAAATCAAGTCAAGAGCATTTATACAGCTATACATATAATACAGATTAAAGTAAACATTTTTGAACTTTAAATAGTGAGAAAAAAAACAAACAGTGAAAATGTTGTTGTAAGTGTTGTTTTGTTTTTGTTAACATTTTGAAATTTGGATTAAATTTATAAAGTTTTTAAAATAATTATTTTAGTTATCATGGTTCGTTTCGGGTTTCGGTAAAATTTTGTGTGTGTACCCAGACATTTTTTTTTTTTTTTTTGTAATAAGAAAAGTAGAGATTTTTTTCTCAGTTTTTTTTTTTTTGTATTTCCTTTGTAATAACGCCTCCTCCATCCCAATAGGAATAAGGAGAATGCAAAAAAGGTGCTCATAAACACTAGAACTATGCGTGTGTGTGTGTGTGTGTGTGCTATGTGTAGTAAAATAACGAAGCATTACAGTAAGCGCCTTTTATTGATTTCGTGCGTCTGGTACTAGCGGTGGTGTTGCTCGTTTCAACAATGAAAAAAGCGAAAATTTGTCCTTTCTTCATTTAATTGCTAAATAGTGCGGTTATATATAATATATGTGAAAAATTCATTAAAAAAGAAAAGAAAAAAACTTCAAATTTCCAATTAGTACCGTAAAGTGTTGATAAAGAGGATGGTCTTGCTTTTCACATGGTTGTTCGTGTAGTTTATATTTTTCTAAATTTTTCCGGGATACCTAATACATATATAACGATGTTCGTATAACAATAGAAATTTTATTCGTTTACGCTAAACAATCATCGGTTTTTAATCCCATAAATGATTATTGCGTTTAGTGCCCGCTTAAAAAAGTTTTGTAAAAAGTTGTAACAATTTTTCTACACTTTATTGTTTTTATTATATTGCGCAAAAGAATTTAATATATAAAGTGAGTGTACATACATTTGTCGATCTCTATATATATTTGCATGACTTGTGAAAATGTGAAAATGTGTGTGAATATAAAAAAGTTATAAAAAAAAAAATAAAAGACGAACCAACCTCCAAGCCAATCAAACCAATTACAATTGTGTATAAATGAATAAATAAATGAGTGTGTGCGGCGCGACGCAAATCTACCATTTTCTCTATTCTGCGTGGTGTGGCATGCAGTGTTTCTGCTTCTATTTCTGTGAGAGCAAACGCGATTGTGTATTATTAGTATAACGTAGTGATTAAAACAACAAATGTGTGTGTGTGCGTATGCTTAACTGACTTGCATTTACATTTACATTTGTTTTATGTGTAGTCATCTCTCTCCTTTTTAATAAGTGTTAAGAAAAATAAAAGCAAAACATCAACACCAACAACAACCAACCAATCAACCAACTAACAATTTTTTTCGAAATATCTTGAAATAGGCGCTTTTGTGAGTAATAATAATCGAAACTTTTTTGATAAGCATTAAAAAAAAAAACACTGACTTGAATAAATACAAATAAAAATAATCAAAAAAAAAAAAACCAACAAAGATAGAGAACCGAATGAACGTAATCGACACTATGGCACTATTTTAATCTTAAACTTCATTATCAGGCAAGCTGCATTTAGTTTAGAGCAAAGATGGTAAGTGGATACAATTTTTTTTATATAAAAACATATGCTACTGATGGTGTGCAGTGCAAGTAGAATTGTTTGTGTGCATATGTGTGTGTGTGTGTGGACATGCTGAAGTTTCCTATATTGTATAAAATCTTATTGTATTAGTTTTGGGATAGGTCGCTCAGCTTTATTAGAAACATTTTATAGCGTTTGCTGAAAATGTCTTGTAATACATACAGAGCAAAAGATGACAATTCCCGTTAATGCTAATGGGTTTTTAATTATCTCTCTCTCGTTTAGCTGTACCAATCTCTCTACATACACATAAGTTTGATTATTGCCAGAGCAGAATGGACACAACTAACAAAACTTAAATATAAAGAAGAAATTAAATACAATAAATAACATCATGAAACTTTAGTTGATTGTTGAATGATTGAAATTTAAAAAATGTTTCTGTTGTTCTTGGCGACTTGAATGACTAATTAACACTTTGGCGAAGGGGTGCATGCATGCATGTGCATATTCCTTTATGTTTAATTATATATAAAAAGAAAAAAATGCTCTCTCGCTCACCTTCTGGCTCTCCATAAATGGTGCAACACTCAGAATTCTTTTTTCCATTTTGTTGGTGCATAGGTGTGTATCGGTGTTTGTTTCTTTTAAGTACAATTTAGTTCAACTTGAGGTGGTTTTTATCTGTTTTGGTCATTACCATTGTTGTTGCTGTTGCTGCTGCTGTTATTGTTGTTGTCCTGTGTTGTAGTAGTTGTTATTCTTGTTGTTTTTTATTGTTATTGTTATAGTTGTTGTTTTTATTCATGTTGTTTTTGCTGCTGTTTTGTTGTTGTTATTATTATTATTGTTGTTGTTCTGCTTCTTATTCTTGTTACAGTTCTGGTTCTTGTTTTTGTTATTATTATTTTTGTTGTTGTGTTGTTTATAGTTTTATTTCCTTTAATCCAATGTATTATAGTGTATCTATGTATGTATGTATGTATGTATGTGTGTGTTCGTATTTCTTCCTCCCTCTACCTGTTTACAGACACACTACGCACATATCTGGTTATAATAGAAAAGTTACACAAAAGTGTACACTTGTCAAATTATTGGATGATGGTGTGTTTTTGTGGTGTGTGGTGGGCTGGAGTGGAGCAATAGAATCAAGGGAAATTTAAACATGAACTTTATATACTTATTATTATTAGGGGGCGGTGAACTAAGCGAACATTTCTGTATATATTGGAAATGATTGTTTTTCGGTTGACTAGAGTATAAGTGGTACGTACTAGCGCTAGCATTGTAGCAGTGTAGTAGTGAATCGTTTGAATTGGAACGGTTTCTGTTCTAAATGTTTCATTTCGTTTCGTTTTGATTGTGGTTGTCTCTGTCGTATTGTACAATACATAAAAAGTCCAACAACGCATTACACAATATCAGACCAGAAACGTTACTTTAAATGCTTTATGTGCATGTGTGTGTGCTTGTGTGTGTGCTTGTGTGTGTAAATATATTTTATTATATCGTTTCATATGCTGTTGTTGCCTGCCACACGTTCTCTTTTCTCTTCACGACTACCTATTATTATATAGTATGTGCGGTTGTTGTTGTTTTTATTATTTTTCTTTTTTTTTTTTCTCTTTCATTGAACTTCTCATTTTAATTCCCATCAGTACGCATTAAATGGGTTTTTTTTTCATACTTTAATGCTGTACAGCTTTTGTATATTAATTTCTTAAAATTGTTATTGTTGTATTATTAAACTTGTAATACGTGAGCGGGGAAGTGTGTACTCGGCCTACATAAATACTACAATTGATTGGAAAATGGGAATGGTTTGGTGTCGGCGTGTGCTTGCATACGCCACATATGTGTATTTTAAAGTCGTTTGTCTCTATTAACGCATAACTGCCGTTAATTATGTATATATTTTTCGTATTCTCCATATGAAAATATACTCAATTTTTTAATCCGTTTACAATATTTAGAATAATATTTAGATTAGCATCCGAATCAATAGATTTAGCCAATGTATCCATAAGTGTGTCCGTATATAAAGAGCGTCACCTGCCACGCCCTCTTTTTATATATTGGTATACAGAGTCTTTATGGCTCAACCTAAGCCAAGTTTAGTTCCTTTTAATTTTTTTTTTCATTAAACACCCTTTACTTAGCGTAACATAGGCAGCGGCACGGTACAGTTACAAATTACATAAGTTTACCCATTATATGGAAAGGATTAAAAATTATATATATATAAAAAAAAAAAAGGAAATGAAATATTCCATATAATGTATGTAATATGTGTTGTATTCTGCTTTTAAAAAACAACAACAACAACAACAAAACACAGATACAAATCAACTTAGTGGACAAAGTTATTTAAATAGCGTTAAGTGCTATTTGTATGAAGTTTTAAATATGCGCGGTATACAGTAAAAAAGATTTTTGCATTTGTTTGCTTGTGTGTATGTGTGTTTATGGTGCTTTTTGATGGGTTTTTACTTTAGCAAAAAAAAAAAAATAAAAAAAATAAATCATCCTTATTGTTTAAGGTGGGTGGTTCGTTGGTTTTGTTCTCTGCTGTTATTGTTGTTGTTCTTTATACACGAAGCATAGTCGTTGTCGTCTTTGTGACCATTATTATTATCATCATCATTATTGTAATCGTCGTTCTCTTCATCATGGTAAATATTTGAAGTTTGTATGTGTGTTGAAAATTGTTTGGTGTTTGGCAGTTTGCTGTGTTGTGGGACTTCTTAAATTTTTTATTATTATTATTACTACTATTGTTGTTGTTGTAGTTGTTGTAATAATCGTTGTTGTTGTTATGAGTTTTAATATTTATGACTCTTGAGCTTTTCACATTTTTTAGCACAGTTGCTGCTGCATTGTTTAGTAAATGTGTATATATATATACATCCATTCACACAATACCACTTTACTTTTCTTATTGTTATTTTATTATTTATTTTCAATGTAAATTTTTTCTTTAAATCATCTCGTTGAGTATTTGCTTAAGGCCTTCTCTCCATCTCTTTCTCTCTATTTCTCTTCCTTTTCTCTGTGTGTCTTATTTTTTCTGCTTTTCTGATATCTACCGTGTGTGGTGTGTAGTTAATATTTCCCCTTATTTGGTTTAATAGAACGGATGTAAATTTTAAGTATCCCAACAAGTAAGCATTACAAAATGTAAGAAGAGGAAGCATATACTATTTGATTGTTTTTCTTTTGTATAATTTAGATTAATGTAAGAAAAAAAATTGTCACAACTTGTAAAAGAAAATATTGTTATATTTCATGTAAATAGATTTCGAACGGTACATATATGTGGGTCGCTAAGGTTATTTATATACATTCATTCGTGCATATCTGTTTTTTTAAATAAAATATTTCGAGTTGGAGTTATTTGTGGTACAAGAATCCTGCAAATATATGGAAAAAAGTCACTTAAATATTAGCAAACACATACTTAGCCATAGGCAGAATACCTATATGAAATGTGATATTACATATGTAGAGTGGTTGCCAACATGTTGATGTTGCTGGTGTGTTACCTAACCGTTGCCAGCTCCTCTCTGGCATTGCAAACAATCATTTAAGCGATAGAATATTATTGATCTGGAGTATGTGGTTCAATTTATTTTCACAATTCGTTTAGGTATGCCCAGTCCTCTGTAGAATATATATGATGGATAGATATGGTTGCTTCTGCTTCTTTTCTGGTTGCTTCTATCGTTGCCATAATGTTTTGTAAAACGTAAGTGTTTGTGAAAATCTACAATTCAACCATCCAGACAATCAATCCATCCATACGTACAATTGCAGTCATGTTTGCATGCGTGTATATATGTAGTCTGCACACACAAACTTCATACCATAAAGTTATGCTAACAAGAGTTTATTGTAGACTCTGTATGAAGATATTTATAGAGATGTTTGGAGAGTATATCTGTTTACCCTCGAACTCGAACCGATAAGTGGAATGCTGTTGTTGTTGTTGTTGCTGTTGTTAACTGTGATGTCTGTGAATATTATTTTATGTATTCAATGCATTCGGTTAATGCTTCTATTACATGTTCACATATATGGCTGGTGTTGTATTTGATGTCGATTTGAAACGGTTTTCCAATTTTTCTCTTACCACCAATTTCATGTGAGTTTTTGCCACTCGTGTGTCCGTAAACATTCATGGCTTTACACAAACACACTTACGTGTGTGGATATAGATGTAGATATAAAGTGGAATGTATGGAATGTATTTGTCTATCTCTAGAGTGGCATGCAATTAAAAAACAAGAACTGCCCCAAACACCACATTTGGAATGTAAAACAAATTACATCCATACATATACACACACAAACGTACGTATATAGCTGGGATGCTGCTTGATGGAGGTGAGGCCGTTATGCGTAAGGGTTATTGCTAAGGGTTACGCAATAATCATTTAATTTCAATAATTTAACACTTTAAGTTCCGATAACGAGTTACTAGATGATACATACCATACATGTCGTTTTTAGCTCTCAGTCGAGTTTATGTTAAAATTAATTTTAAATGTTTTCCTTTCGAGTCTTTTAACCGTTGTTCTTTGTTGTTGCCTTCATGCATTCGTGTAATGCAAAATGTAAAAAAGAAAAAACTCCATTGTAGACTTTTTTGCATTCAGTTAACATTCCACTTAAACCAGTTAAACTCTTAACCACCAGCCTTAGCCTTCAGGTTTCTCCTTTAGGCATAAACAAGAGTATACATTATTATTTTGTTTTTAATGCCAAATACTTAAGGCGTGGATGGTAGTAATGTAACAAACAAAGCCGCCATTGATGATGCTCCAAATGAAACAATAAAACAAGTATTAAATGACTACGAAATTAATTTATGTACAACAATAATGATAAACAAGTAAATAGACTGAATTCACGGCAAATTGTAAAATATCCTTCATTTCCATAAACAATGGGTGGGGCATGCAGCTGATTATGCTCTGTACAAATTCTGCACAAAAAATCTTTTTGAAATCTTGAGTGTGTTTGATATCTAACTTCATCTTTTCTTGGAAAATCTTAATAGAACTGAATTTCCACTTTGTAGCTGAATTTTTGTCGGTAATAGGTAGATTTCTGACGATTAGGGGCGCGGTTTTTGATCATTTTTGTGCAACTTAAATAGTAATTTAAGTGGAGGTACAAGAATTTCAGCTTTTAATTATTATACATATATAATATCTTAAAATTTACTATCGTGGACATGCGAACAACAGACGGGCACAGACGGACGTGTCTAGATCGACTCATTTCATGTATACCTAGTTGGGTGTTTGAAGCTTCTTAAATAAATTATATCTGCACAGATATATATCGAAATGAAATCGGTTGAAAGCCACGCCCACAATTCACAATAATAAATTTTTAGGTCTGAAAATTGACGTATGAAGTTAAAATTTACTATATGTACATCTGTAATAAACCAATTCAACCAAAAATGGGCGTGGTCGAATAACAGACACGCCTATATTTTACCAAAAACCTTATTTTCGAATTCGACTTGTAAGTTGCTACATAATACAATACACCTAATTCTCTTTTTACATGATAGAAACGTTCCCAAAAAATCCGTGCAAAAAAAAAAATTCGTGTAAAAGAAGACATTGACTAAATGGAAGAATATATTGATTCCAGACCTGACAAAAAAATATATTAAAAATCGTGTTAAAGCAAAACAATTCGTGTAAAAAGAGAATTTTTTTTTTTCATTTTAACTCGTGTTAAATCAAATTCGTGCAAAAAGAGAATTAGGTCTATAGAAATATATTTTCGAATATTGGAGTCCATCTAGCCCTGTCCGGCTGTGTGTGTTTGGTAGTTTTCTTAGACAGTTTGGTATTGAAATTGGGCAAAATCGTTCAAATGACACGCCCACAATGCAACAAAATCTAAAAGAGGAGCAACTTTACTTATATAGAGTACTCGTGGAAAAGCTTTGGTGCATCCATGGTGGGCATACAAAATTCGGTTTAAATCAATTATGTTTAGTTTTTATATAAAATTTCATCCGAATGTGTAGTAAACGACATTTTGCCCTTTATTTATGTAGTTTCAGTTGGCTTTTCATTAAAAGCTTATATCTGTTTGTTATTTCATATCATGAATAGTTAAAATATAAATATTTTTACAAATTACGTTAATTTTCTAATTGATTTTGCCGTATACAACATTTTATTTATGAATTTGTAAGCAACCGTTATCCGTTTATGTAGTAAAGGCATAAATTTAATTGATTAATAAAAACCATCTGATAATAACTACAAATATATCCACACATGTATATAATTTAATTTAAAAATTTAAAATATTTATCGCGTTCAATAAAATACACAAAACCTTCGCATGGGTTTGAAGGTTTATGGCAAGAGACTGTAGTCTCTCTCTGTCTCTCTCTAGGTGGACGACCTGAGTGAATGATAAATGCTTTCAATGCATTGGGTAGGTAAATTGTATTCCTTTAGCTTCTACTTTTCCATTTCATCAACTTTTGTATGCAATTGCTGGATTGCTCTGCTATTCATTAATAAAAGTATTAAATTTTATATTTTTATGGAGAAAACTAACCTGTGATTTCTTTCACATTGACATCAATGCCAAATTTTTACCTTTTTTTTATGTGGCATAAACGAGAACGTTTAACACAAATCAAGAAAAAAAAAGAAAAAAAGACAAAATACAATAAAAACACTCTGGCATAAAAAGAATGTATGGGTCGGGTATGTATGCATAAGTGGAATGGTCGGTCACACGTTATATGATGTATGCATGTATGCATGCAAGCAAGCATATCAACGACAACAAGTCGTTCGTTGATTCGTTCGTTTAAATACGATAGAAGGGAAGTGAGTAAAAATGCTCGTTTGTTTGTGGATTTATTTGTTTTGTCGGTTATGGATTACGATAGTATGCGTTTTGTACCGAAGCTTATATAAATAATGTTATTGTTGTTGCATATATACGCGTACAAAGACTTTATCGATAAGCTTACAATTATTATCAAAATGTCTTTTAACAGTTGAGAGTAGATTAATGAAAACTTGACTGGATTTGAACTTAATCTTGAAATTTTAGCAATTTTAATTACTTGAACTCTTTACATATTCTTCTTCTTCTTCTTCTTCCTGCAACACAGTTGAGTTGATGAGAAAGCTTTAAAAGTATTGTAATTATTGGAAATACGGCTGGGAAAGAATAGTACGATTTAGATAAAAAAAAAAATGATATAAATTTGTTGTAGTCTCACATTCACATACACATCTGTGTTAACATTTCTTTGATCACACACTGGATGCACAAATATATTTAATACAGCTTTTGTATGTATCTGTGTACACACACAACCATACTATCTATAATAAAAAAAAAAAACGGAAAAAACAAGTGAAAAAAAATAAAATTTGGATTAAGTCAAATATCAAACACTCTACACGTCTATATCGAAAATATGGGCGTGGCAGGTATCTAATTACATTACATTATTAATGCAAGTAATATGTAACAACTTCCATGTCGGATTCTACATCAAAATTTATTTTAAATAAATTGTGGGCGTAAGTGTTTTCTAATCCCGCCCCTTCTTTTTTAATGGATGAAAAATACTACTCAAGTTGCTCAATTTTGTGTGTATGTTAGAAAAGGAATTCTGTCAATTGTGGGCGTGGTTTTTCATATATTTTATTTAATCTACATGTAAAACCTACAATTATACATTAGTAGATTAGGTAACCCATAAGCATGTGAACAATATATGTTTTATATCGATTCCGATTTTGATGCTGATCAAGAATATATATAGACTGTGTGATTTGTGAAGCCTTTTTCCCAAGTGTTGTAAATGTTTTAACAAACTTAGTATATCGTGTTTTGTTATGTGAAAGGTATAAAAAAAAATGCTGTATTTCGTTGTTGTAGTTGTTAAGTTGTTCATATTATACCTTTAGAGTAGTTTTGTACTTTTTTTTATTATATCAACAAAGGCACTGTTGTTGTTATTGCTGTTGTTGTACATTTGCTAAGTATAACGACATTCTTTACGAAACTCACTCACGGTCACACTGTGTGTGTGTGTGTGTGTGTGTGTGTGCTCTGCATTTCCTTTTAGTTTTGCCTGCTTTGCTCTGCCACACTCCACCACTTTATATCTATGCTGACTATAAATGGTGGTAATATTGTTTAGTGTTGTTGTTATTGTTGTTGCATTGTGTGCCTGGTTATCGATTTAGTTTTGCCGTGTGTTTACTATATATAAGTGTGTGTCAGTGTGTATGTAAAGCATATACATACAAAGTGTATTTTATCATTGTATTCTTCGGGCTCTTCATTTATATTCACAGTGAACTAAAGTACCAACTCTATTATATATAAACAAAAAAATGGATGCCTAGCTATATAAATGTGAACGAAGAAGGGCCGATTGTTTGACCAAATGTCTAACCGAGTGCCTTAATTTAACATTATAAACATATACACAGATACACACGCTCATACATACATAATGCAATCTTAAGCTGACATTGCTTCGGCACCCAGAAAATTGACTATACACGGATCCATCTTCAGCTATAAGAAGAAAAAGAAGCATAACAAGAAAGCCAACAATAACAACAATAACAATGATTGTGTTGTTACTGTGAATATCCAACAAATGAAGTAATGAATGTTTTATAGCATCACATCTCTCTCGCCTTCTGTCTCTCTCTTGCTCTCTTTATTTGTATATTCGGCTGGAGTGAGTGAACTGTGCGCTTAACCATAAGAGATACAAAGACTATGTACAAACAAACATTCACATCTAAGTTTGTATAAGCAGAACATTTTTTTTTTTTTTTTTTTTTTATTGAATATCAGAACAGTGCAAGTAGATGTGTTAGGTTTTCCGAGAAGTTACTTTATTCTTAATTAGCAATTAAAGATCATTTATAATTTTACTCACGATGATTTTTGTCTCTGCCTTTAGCTGGTGCAAGTGCAAACATTCAATATATATTCTTTCAAAGGATTATCAGTATTTATTAAAAAAAGAAAAAAAAAAAAGAAAAAAACATAACTAACAGTCATCATGGCTTCAGTGCTTTTCTCTGCCATTTCACTTTATATTGCTTCTGTTTAAATGTCTCATTTCATTTTGACAATTTGTTATTGTTGTTGCATTTACAAAGTCTTTTCAATTGTAGCATACATTTATGTATACATGCACGTCTATACAATTATGTGACTTTGATTGCTTGCTTAAGTATTTTACATGACCATTGTCATTATTGTTGTTGCTGCTTTCCTTATGACCGTAACTGCCATTCTCAGTAGTCTTGCAATGTCTTGTCTTGTCTTGTTTTGTCTCTATGTCTTCTTCTCGTTCGTTCACTAGTTGCAGTGGCTATCAATTGTGACAATTCGTATATCTTCTAAAGCTTATTGGAAAATTTTGTGCTTTAATGCTTTGCATTGCATCACCGTTGCAATATTTTATTGTGCAGCGACCGGACACTAAACATAGGTGGTAAACAGTTATGCGAAAGGTGGATGCATTAATATCTTTTAAATAAAAATGAAATTTTGCAAAATGTTATTCGATGGGCCCCAATTATGTTTATTCGCTTGCAAAATTTTAATTCGAATATTATTCATTCAGGAGCGACAATCATTCCATTGCCTTTTACCCATACATGGATGTAGAAAATATTACGCATAAGTAATCATTTAACATTAAGGGTTCATTACTTGTCTTTTCTTTTCACTATTTAGCGGTGAGTTTACTAAGTTTGGTATTTGCAACCACCATACGAAATACACAAGGCGAACCCTAATGATTGTAATGATTTTGAAGATATTGAGCTGAAATATTCTTAGTTTAAGTGAACTTTTCCCTTAAATGTCTTCCACCTCTACGTACATATTATGGGAGTGGCAGGGCCTCTAAAAGTTAAAGTGTTATGTATCAACTTACTGTGTAGAGTCGATGTCTCTCCGTCACATACGTATTTTTGTAAATTGTGAGGGTGTCTCTTATAAGACAATGCCCATTTTTGGTTATTCGATAGGTACCCTAATTATAAAAAGGTTTACTAATGGATCATAAATAGATTTTTATCGATTGGGGGCGTGGTTCCCACCTAATTATGCCCAACTTATGCAGGAACCGGCTTAATATCGCAAATATTACGATCGTAAGAGCTGTCCTTATCCTTTTCATCCATAGGGCGGGATCACGGCCACAATTTATAAAAATGTACACAATCCGAAATGGTAGTTAAATGGTCTAAGAAATGGGGCAAACAGATATCTGCCACGCCCCCATTTTATATATATAGATGTAGTATGCAATTTTGATTTGTCATCACCTATACTAATTGTGGCAGAAAC
The DNA here is from genome assembly GCA_949710015.1 of Crataerina pallida. Lineage (NCBI taxonomy): Eukaryota > Metazoa > Arthropoda > Insecta > Diptera > Hippoboscidae > Crataerina > Crataerina pallida. The sequence continues at coordinate 26,901,634 of OX453293.1, read as the reverse complement.
AGTATCTTAAGCCTCTGCCGATGCTAATAACTTCTACACGGCTTCAATGACGCCCCGTCATAGAGAAAGTCTCTGTATAAGGCGAAAATTTATAATTTTTCATATTTTTTTTTAGAAAAATTAGCCAACAACCATTTGAATCCGTTTAGATAATTTTCGTTTTACCGTTATATGACAAAAATGTTGCAATTGTCAATATTTCTTAATGAAAAGTTTGTCTCTTTCTTACTTAGCATGTGTGTCAAATACTTTGATTTGTTTTTTGAGATTGTACAAATGTTGTTGTTGCGATTATAAAGTTTTCTTGTTGCTATTGTTGCTGCATAACCAAAATTGTAAATGAAACAGTAGAGCCAGAGTAGAGGTGTGTGTGAAGAAAATAATCTGCGAAGGTATATTTTGATATGTGTGCATGCATAAATGCACGTATTCATATATGTATGCGTGTATGTAAGCATTGTGTATAGGAAACGAAATGTTGTGTTGTTGCGTTTATTATCATTATCATTATAATTGTTTTTGTTGCTGTTGCTGTTGCTGTTGTTAGTGCTGCAGTACAGTGCGCATCCACTATCACTCTATGGCCATGCCTGAGCATTTTAAACGATATATACACATTTCCAAATTCGTGTCGGTGGGTGATGTTGATGATGATGATGTTGTTGTTGTTGATGTTGATGATGGTGATGGTGATAGTGTGCCATAGCAATAGTTAAGTGTGTGTATATGTGTGTAGTTGTGGTGGTGGTGGTGGTGATGGTGATGGTGTTGTAGAGTACGCTAATGTATTTACATTACACAAACACACACGTACATTTCTACTTAAATAAACAAAATAGATTTTTTTTTGCTATTTATTGCTAACATTTGTACCAAGCAAGCAAACGAAATATACGTGTGCATGTATGTTTGCGTTGGTGTGTTTGTGTGTGTGCATTTGTAAGTACATAACAACTGCTAAAAATGAGATATAATAAAGCAAACACGACATCGCAAACTAACAACAACAACAATAATAACAGCATTAGCAATAGAAGCTGAATATTTTTTTGCCATGAGTGTATGTTTTTGATGTGTAAGAGAATTGTTAAGTAAATGCTGCTGCTCTTCAGATGCATGCGCTATAAAATAAAACATAAATTTATTTATACACATACATACAACAACAAAATAAATGATAAGTTTCAAAATACATTTATTCATACGATTGCCGTTGACTACTACTGGCTGGGCTGTATGTGCGTCAGTCTGTTAATACTTTTGTAATGCCATCCAACCAACCAACCAACCAACCAACCAACCAAGCGTGAGAGAAACCAACAATAATAATCATAATAATAATAATAATAATAATAATAATAATAACAACAACAATAATAATAATACAATAGTTCCAACTAATGCCACTCTCTCTCTATACAATTCAGTTTAGTTCAGTTGGCGAAAATTTGATTTTGTGTATCACGTGTGTATATGTGTATACTGTACTTGTGTATTTTTATATTAGACACTACACCCTGCACCCGAACCAGCACCATTGCCAGCCTTAGCATTGCGTGTCAGACGCACACATATGTACAATCAATTATACTTGATACTTAAAATTATCCAGATAGATATAAAGCTTGCTGCGTATCAAGTATTGTTAAGCATATGAGTACATTTGCATATGTGTGTGTATGTGTGTATAGTTGGTTGGTTGGTTGGTGTGTATTATTGTATTGCCCATATACAGTTAGTAATTATGAACGCATTTTATTATTAAATTAATTGTATCCGTTTTTCTATTTTTCTATAACCGAGAGATTATTGTTTAGTTCAGTCGGCCGTAATGGAAAATTTGCTAATTGATGACTGTGCTGGGCTGTTGGCTGCTGCCTTACTGGCGTTGATGATATCTTCTCAACCAATCAATTTATCTAAACACACACACACGCATACATGTGTGTGCATTTCTCTTGTTTATTGTTGTTGTAAACAAATCCTCTTGATTTATATTATTATTCAATATATTGTTGGGGTTATTTTTTAATTTTTTTTCAATTTTGTTGTTGTTTTCATTTAATCATTCCTCATAGTTTGTTTATTTGTTCTAATACCTTATATATACTTTTGCATATTTTACAATATATGCCATCAAATATTTTTAGAATCAAATAATTTTATTTAAATAAAACATAATTTTTACATGGAATGAAAAAAATTCTTTGTTGTACAATAACGTTCACACATAATGATTGAAATATGATTTAGACAAAATCTTAAGTATCTGTCATATATACATAAATACAAATACGTAGTGTAGAAAGAAAGCTTGATGCTAATTCCGGTATCTTTGGTTTATGGTTTACGCTTCGGCTACAACTAAAGTTAAAAGCTTTTTTTATGTAAATTGTGAGCGTGTATGTTATCCTTTCTTGTTTATCTTTGAAACATTATTGGCTGAACTTTTTATAAACATATCTTTGGTAAATTTTTCTAACTTATATATAAATTTTTATCAAGTGTGGGCGTGGCATTTAACCGATTTCGCTTCATTTACAAAGCAATCTATTTACAAAATCTTCAAATGTCTAGATTGATACAGATTTGAATTCTTATATACTTTGTGAGTACTCTGGGATGTTGCAAAGGGAATGCCAAACTTAGTATACCATCTACATATATAAAGTACATAAAAATCATTTAAATGAATGTGAATGTGTGTATGTAACAGAAATGTACTGTTATTTTTTTATATTTTTCTTACTAGTTACCAGTTAAAGGCATACATTGTAATGTATTGTAATCGTTCTCGAAATAATGAAAAAGATTTTAATGATAAATTGTTTTCCTTGTATCATCTATTCTTATGCAAACATTGTATTTCAATAAACTGGACAATAAGACATACACCACACACATATACCTATTAACTATAATTTCTATAGAATTTCAATTCCAGCTGTTGATAGTTTAGTTTTTTTTTCTAGTGTTTGAGAGAGTTTCCAACCCCAAACAAAGTCATTGACCGTAATTTAGTGTTTTTAGTGTTTAGTTTTTTCTTTGTTTTTGTTGGTTTAAGGGTGCTGTCTCACTTCACTTAACTAAATACGGGTGTGCGTGAGTTGCAGTGATTTATGGAAAACAGCAAAACTAAAAAAAAAAAAAACAACCTTTATTATATACATACACACGGCGTGTATATTAACAATATAGTTATTACAAGAAAACAGAAAAACAACAACAACAGCAGTGCAACAAGATATATTTGTGTATTTTGATATCGTGTAATACTCGTATGTGTACGATTCACCAAAAATGAAATCTTAACAATCGTCGTTGGATTTGTGCATGTGTTTAGTCTTTGTTTAATTGTTTTTTTTTCTTCTTCTTCTTTTTCTATATATTGTATGTATATGAAATTAAGCGTGTGTAAGAGCATTTTATTCAACATTTACAAGTAACGGATATCTGAACTCAACTCTCTTCGACATTTTGTATAAAATAAATGAATGTTTTTGTATTGTTTTTCAAAGGTTCAGCTAAACTACATTAACTGCTTCAAATTGCTAACCACCTGGATCAATTTAATAAATTATTTTGTTACAAATGATGACGAGGGTGAATATAATTTATAGTAAAAGAGTCATTAAACAATAAATAGCTTATCCCCTTACGTAGGCAATAAAGTGAACCAATGACATTAAGAGCATATATCTGTTAATTTATTTTAAACTTGGGCAACATGCTTAATTGTCACACTTATGTAACGTTGCATATAAAAAGAGGAGTGACTTTATATACTTTTTAAAAAGCCTGAAACCACCCACTTTGTGTAACATATCTAAATTGATTTTGTGATAATTATAAGGGTTAAATTTGGTTCCACATCTTGCGATGGGCGCGGTCTGTATACCCTCTAATAGTTTATGTATAACGTATCAACTTGCAAGTGAAATTTTACGCTGATGTTTTTTTGTAAATTGTGGGCGTGTCTGTTATGCGACCATGCCTATTTTTAATACTTCAATGGGAGGGAGTATTATAAAATTGAGCTAAAAATTTGTTTTCGTACATTAATTTTTGTAGCAGAAAAACAGATTTTTGTGAATTATGGGCGTGGCTCTTTTTTAATAGCGCTCTGCGTACAGAAACTAATAGTGTCTGTATAAAGTTTAAGCTCAATATCTCAAAATTTAAGACAGCAAGTATGCCAACAATAGACAGACTGACGGACACATGGACAAACATCTCTAGATCAACTCAGTTTTTGATGCTGATTAAGAATATATATACTATGTAGAATCTCTTAAGCGTAAAATGTCCTCATAATTATGAAAATGGTAAGAGTCAATTTTTTAAATACATTCATTTACCTCATTTGTTAATTACAGTGCAAAGTACTTAAGTATCAAGTACATACGATGAGTGATATAAGAAGAAGTTAACTGTTAAATGCTTAAACATTAAGTACTCAAAATAATATATAAATATATATTTAAGCACTAAGTTCATTCAAGTTTCAAGTACTTGTTTATATATTGTCACCTACCCATAAGCGGTAAAGATCGACAAAGTACCAACATCGTTATAACAATAGCAATAATAAGTACTTAATGAAATATTTCATTCAATAAATTTATTATAAACTCACAACTACATTCACTTGTCTTTATCTTTAAACAATTTTACGGATTTTGTTTAACCATGGACGCTTTTTTGCACTTATCTTGTCCTCTAGCATTAACAATCTTACTGTGTGCTTGCAAAAACAAACCATATTTTTATAAAATATAAATTTTCAGGACTGAAAATTTTTTTATCACGCCCAGACAAATGGATAATTAGTTTAGTTAGATCAGTAAATGCGATAGATGTCATATAAGTCAATTTGGGGAATCCCATTATATAGAAAGGAGTTCTAAAAATAGTCCGAAAGGATCTAAATTAGGCACAACCATTTATTAAGCTAACTAACTATTCTTCACCAAATTTTTTCAAAATATATTAAACATTGCGATTTTTGCTATATAAAGACTTGTTTAAGATAAGGGCGTTATAAGGGAGGGATTCTAAAAATGGTCCAATTGGTTTTATTTTCAACAGAATTCCACTTTGATTCAATACAGGTCTTTGCATCAACTTTAATTGAAATATCTCAAAAATTGCGATTTGCTTTAATTTACATGAACCGACGGACCTGGTTAAATCGATTCAGATTTTCATTCTGAGGCAATATGACATTTGCCGTTTAAGCGTTACATACATCTACACAAATTTATACCCTTTGCCGCAAGTGGTGTACGTCAAATAAAAAATAAAAAAAAACTCAATTGTAAAAAAATGCATGTGAAAAACGAATGTTCGACTAAGTAGGCATATATATGCCCATACAAATGCATATGCTTGTGTATGTGTATGTTTTGTTAATAACAGCTTGTCACATTGATTAAAATGCTATGTATGTATGTATGTATGTATGTTGTTGTTGTTGTTGTTGTTGTTATTATTGTTGTATCAACGACAGATGATGACTAGTGTATATGTGATGAGTAACGATTCGAATCAGTTGAATGTACGATAGCGGGAGAGTGAAAGAGTGAGAGAGGTGAGTTAGTAATATTTGTGTACACTCCGTACACAACTCTGAAATACACCCCGATCAAGAGTGGATGTAGTGGTAGTGGCGGCGGCATCGTTTAGCTAGACTCAATTAAAAAGGTGATACGGCACATGTAGAAAGATATGTGTTAACATGTTTTTATTTTATTTCATTTTATTTTATATGCCTTTTATTCCCCTCGTCCTACTGTTGCTGCTCATTTATTTTTGACAGCCTTAGGTTTGTCTGACTCGCTTGGTTGATTGGTTGGTTGGACTGATTTGATTGCTTTAACGTATGAGTTATGATCTCACATTTATTATCTCTTTTTTTTTTTTGTGCATTTGAAGTGTTTTGTCTGATTTTACGCTGAATTGTTTCACAGCTCAATTTTTAAATTATACCGAAATTCTCTCCTATTTTTTTCAATTTTTTCCTCATACATTTAGAGTTGAGATATATTGTATACGTTGCTTACTTTATTCTTGTTATTATTGTTATTTTTCTCATGTTAATGTTGGGTGCCTAACTCCTCGGGAACACTACAACTACAACAATGAAACATAAATTCTTAACCATCTGCCGTTTAAACACACACCACAACCTCATACACAAACACACAAACATAAACACATTTTTATACATATTTATATGTTGTGCATATAAATTAACAAACATTCATATTAAGGCATGGCCTCGTATTGTGTGTGTGGTGTGTGCTGCGTGCCTTCTCCTATTCTTAATCTCAATAGTTACTCTATTGAAGAAGAACAAGAAGACTAAGCAGAAGAAGAAGAACATGAAAAGTGTATATTTTTAAACAAACAAACAAGCAAGCAAGACAGGCAGGCAGTCAGTTAAGCCTTATGTTCCACAGAGTCACCAACATCATTACCACCGCCACTACCACCATTACCACCACCAGCATCACCATCAGCAGCAACAATAAGAACAACTACAACAACAACGTCACTATCTCAGAGTTGATTTATCAGCATGATGTATGTATTCATACAAAATTCAACTTGGTTCGTATGCAAACATACCTACGTGCATAGGTGCATAGGTATGTGCTTGCTTTGCTCGTAAGCATTATATTTTACAATTGTACATGCATACATATGCGCCATCCTCATCGTTTCAAGTGATAGAGAGTAAGTGTAAGGTCTTCTATCCTATTCCATACTATGCCATGCCATCCTATCTCATCCCATTCTATCTGTCTCTCACTCTCTCTCTCTCTATATATATATGTATATATACAACGGTGTGTTTGCATTGTGTTGTGTTTGTACTTATTATTGTTGCTCTCTGGCCCTTGCTGTGTTACTCGTTGTTATATTTATTTTTTTTTTTACTTTTTGGGTGTTGTTGTTGTTGATGATGAGGACGATGTTAAATTCTGCTCCCGCTTCATCTTCATGATATGAAAACCTTTTATTGTTATTGCTGTGATTGTTGTTGTAACAGTGCTTGTTGATCTTGTTGTTGTTATTATTATTGTAGTCTGTTGCTTGCACTTTGTACACATTACTTTACTTTACTTATTTACCCATACTCCTCATATCATATGCAAGTATGTGATGCATACGTTACGAGAGCAGTCATATGCAGCCAAACGTACAGTACTTTACATTTAATTAACACTACATACAAATATGATATAGTACAAGTAAGAAAAACTATATTGGCTTAGGCTAAATCTTAAATACCCTTCACATTTATATACAAACAGTGGACGTGGCAGATACGTGTTTCCGCCCTCTAATATTATATGTATTATGTGTCAACTTGCAAATCGAGTTGTACACTTTATATGGGCTTTTGTAAATTATGGGCGTGTCTGTTATAACACAACCCTTTTTCTTTTTTTTGCTCAATTTTTATGGGAGTTAAATATATTTTTGTCGATTGTGGGCAATATCTCAAAATTTACAATCGATCAATTTAGTTTTTTATAATAATTGAGAATATTTATACTTTGTAGGGTCTCTGGCGCTTCATACTGAACAAACTGACAAACTTAGTATACCCCGATCTTATGCGGAGAGAATAAAAATAATCTTTCTATAATAAATTGTCGAAATAAAATTTTTAAATTATAAATTTCAACAAAATTATTAGCTACAGAAAGTGTACTGTCATGACAAAAACAACAAATAAAGAGTTTTTACTGTTTTTTTTTTTTTTTTCATATTGTCTTGTGCTTCTCTCACATTTTTAATGTTGGGTGTTTTTGCTGCTCTTTGTTGTTGTTATATTGGTCTTCTGTAAAATATTTTTCTTGTTCTTGTTATTGTCATTGTTATTATTATTGTTGTTGTTATGTGTTACCTCTTATTCTTTATGATTTACTATAAAGTGTGTGCGTGTATACTTGTTTGTATCATCAACGAGAACAATTCGACTAGTTGGGTTGCTTGTTTGGCTAGCTGGCACCGTGTCCACTAAAAAATTATATTAACACTAGATTTACGAGATCCGTCAATTTGACGGAATTAAAATTTTGCAATGAAATATCTCGAAAACCGCTTGATCGATTTCAACCGTTTTGCATCGTAAATTAATCATTTCTTTCAAAGAATTTATAGACACTGTTTTTTTTTCCTAAGCCTTCTATTTTTTATAAATTCATATGTGGTATACCTATCTCTATGGAACCCGTCAAATTGACGGGTACGCTTATCTCGAAAATAATCCTTATATTTTTCCTTCGTTCGCCACATTATTTATCCAGTAGGAAATACAAGAGTGAAAGCAATGTCTTTCTGTTCTCCGTTTTCAATTCGTTATCTCAATCGTGCCTCGTTAGTGTAAACTGAAGCGGGTCGTATGACCTGAGTGTTTATTTAGGCTTACTACGCAAAGGTTATTTCCTATCGACGAACTCAAAAGCAAGAGAAGATCTTCAGTATAAATGCTGCATCCATAGGGTACCAACGTTTCAGAAAGTGTTCAAAAGTTTCCGTTCTTGTAGAGAGTCTGCGATTATTGTAGGTATTGTAGGTAGGTACAATAGAGAAATGGAATTAGGGCACAGTATGTTGTTATGTCGACCGATCCCCTTTATTTTAGCAATCATGCGTAAATCCAGAAGATATGTATAATAAGATATTGGATAAAATCCTCAAGATCAATGAGGATTGCTACGAGGATACCCCCGAAGAAAATGCATGTGAATTAGGCGAAAGCGAACCCGAAAGTGAAACTATTTAATGTGTTGAAAGTGGATGGACAGAATTATCTTCAGATACTGAAGAGGAGAATTTATTTACAGACCTTCGGAGCAAGAAAATGTTCCGAATGCTTTTTAGCTTTGACTCTGAGGATGAGAGGACGGCTTTATGATATCGAAATTGCAACTGACGGGACACAGTGGACAAAACTGAAACCAAGCGGACCTAGAGGTAGGACGCCCATCACTATAATTTCCAAGGCTATGGGATGGCCTACTGCCCATGCCAGAAGAAACATTATTGTGGGTTGTATGCTTAGCGCTTTTGATTTGATAATTAAAAAACATATAATGCAACACATGAGAGATTGCACTGAAACCGAGGCACGTCTTAAACTTGACTTAACTGAACTTGAATAAATCGGTTTTTTAAAGAAAATGCGTATTTTTATTTATCCGTCCAAATGTTATCCACCCACCTTTAACTGTTTGTTATACTCTCGCTATTATCTACTAAGTGTACATAGTAAATTCGTCATCGCGTTTGTAACTATTAGTTAAGTGGATCTATGTATATATATATAGATATGTCTGTCTGTGTTGAAAATTTAATATGGTTTTAGATATTATAAAATGTGCAATATCGCTTATCAGCCACGCCCACAATTTCCATAAACTTCGTCCAACTACATAAATAGAGCTACTAAGTGGAAATTCGATGTACATGATATATAAACAATAGATCCTATCCTTTGTTATATAAAAAGTAGGCGTGATCGCAAAGGAATTGTGGTGTAGAAGGTATTAAGTTTTACGCCCACTTTTCATACAAATATGGAAAATGTAGCCAATTGAACCTAAACCAAATACATTAATTGTTATTATTGTTGTTGTTGTTGTTGTTGTTGTTTCAATTAATATGCAATATTTATAATTGTATAAATTTGATTACGTTTCTGAAAACTCTCATACATGACGTACAGTATGATCTTATAATATAAACGGCTTGTTTTATTTGGCCTGATATCACTTCATTGCTCAACCACTGTGTGCGTCAACATTGTCTTCATTATTACTATTGTTGTTATTATTATTATTATTATTATTGTTGTTGCTGCTGCTGCTGCTATTTGTGTTTTTTTCCTTTTTGTTTTTGTTGTGTCGTACTCGCAACGTAGAGTCGACATAATCTAACAATAACAACAACCATAAAACAAACATACATGCATACACATATAAACACAACCCACAGTGTACGAGTGAATAAGTGAGTGAGCGAGCACAAATATACATAAATACATACATATATATTTTTGTGTGTATATATACAGTACTCGAATTCGCCAGCCATTGACTTGAATTGTTCCAACGATGATTTCGTAAATTTAGTTTTGTTCGGTAATTCGTCGCGTAAGCAAGAAAATTAGAATTTTTATCCTCTATCCGTGCATACAAAATACAGTATATGTGCATGTGTGTACAAGTATGTTTGGTTAAAAAAAAATGTTTATACGGTCGACATGAGTTCTTCTACTACCTCTTACCTATATTATCAACACTATCAACACTTACCGTGTATAAAAGATACGTATGCGTGCGCGAGTGTTTGTGTGTGTGTGTGTGTGTGTACAATTATGAGTAAAGAATGAATATACTGTGGCTTCACAGTAATAATAATAATAACAACAATAACATCGATTCAATATTAAATAAAACCAACAACAACAACAATAACGAAACAAAAAAAAAATGAATGAATGGATAAAAAATTCATAAAGAATTTAAACTGTATTGGTTAGTAATTGACGTGTTTATATATGTATGTGTATAAATATTTATATATGTACGTATTTGTTTATGATATGCATAAGCCGAATGCTATATACTATATATGTAATCAGTTATGTGTGTTTCGTTATTTAAATGTTTGTCACTTGTGGACGTTATATGATGGTTTTGTGATGGAGAAAATCAAATTATGTTCACTTGTCTTCTTCGTTTTTCTTTCCTTTCTTTTTCTTTCTGCTTATTTTGGACCTTTTGAGAATGTCCAAAAAATATGTACCATATATATATATGTGGGTATGTATATTTGTATTACATATAAACGTGTGCTCTTACTTTTTCCATTTCTCTTCTGTCAGAATATTTTATAACGCTGGGCTGTATGATGTATATCTTTAAATGATAAAAAAGACAATAAGCATTTTATACACACATACACCCACGTACATATTTGTATGCATACATACATTAAATGCTATAAGAGCACTCACTCACGAACACAGCGCACAATAGTGAAAAATGTATACCAACAGAATATTATTCTGATACAACAAATACTTACGTAGAGAACTGTATTCGTATTGTAAGTCGTATTGCTGCTTAAGGGTGGTCGTTTTACTTTTTGGTTGATTGTTTTTTTTCCTTTTTCTTCATATGTCTTCTTCTTTTTTTTCCTTTAATTTTGTTTTTATATGGTTTGGCTTGTGCTTTTATTGTATTACTTCTTTTTATTAAAAGTGTGACCATTGCGTCTCTTTTGCTCTAAGCTGTTTTTCAATTGTCAGGCCAAACATACAAACAACAAAATAATAATGAAAAAAAAAAAAAAAAAAAAAGGAACGATACCTTCAATGGTAATAATAAAAATAATAATAATAATAATAACAACAACAATATTAGTCGTGAGATTATAGGTAACTGCATAATACTGCTAGAATGGGAAATAGAAAGAAAGCTTTAGTTACTCATTGTTATACCGTAACTCACTCATAAGGGAAATATATGTGAATTTATTTATTGTTTAGTGTGTGAGAGACTTTAGTACTCTTTACCTTTCAATGTTTTATATAAAGTGATGGGTTTTGAAGTGGCTTCAATGTATGCGTGTCAAATTTAATTTGTTAATTGATTTCCTTTCTTTTGCAACATTGCTTCATATATGTGGTAATTTTAGGATGGACTTAAGCTTTTCTTTGGTTTAAAATACCCGACTAGTTAACCTATTACAATGTACGTCAATAAAATCAAATGCCGAAGCAAGAGATTACAAATAAATTGAATTTCAAGAGACGTCACCGGTTTTTCTGTTCTCGTTTCACATATTCAAAGCTTTACTACTAATGCTCACATGTATTTAGATAGTTTATGACATGCTTTTATTGTATTACTACTAACAACAAACATTTTTTTTTTGGATAACTTAAAACAAAAAAACTTTAATTTGCCTTAGGAGTCAAAGTGATAAATATTTTGCATAATATTGTGAACTGAAATGTCAAATTAGAGTTAATTATGTATAATTAAATGCGATTGAATTGAAAACTGCAGCAAAGCATAAAGTTGATTATAGGAAACGTGTCTCCCGAACGGACGGAAGCATACAAATAAATCCTTTTTAAATTCTAAATCGGTTCGTATAATTAAACGTGTGTGTGTGTTTTTAATTTCTTTTATACCTTATTAGAGAGAGTAATAAAAAAAAAAAAAAGGTTTAAGACAATGCTTCTTCTTCAGTGTAGGACTGTCGCCTGATTCAAATACAAATACTAGTTTGATTGTATACCTCAATTAGTAAATATGACCTTGAAAATATTATAACAGTTTGATATTGTGTATAACAGTTTTGTAACTGTTATACTGTTATACAGATTTACGTAATTTTACATTGTACATAAATGACTAATCAAATAACAATAAAAACATGAAATTGCTACTTGTTGGAACTGTTCATTTGAAGTGAATGTTAGGAATTTTTCATTTCAATTATTCAGCTTATACGTACTTAGTTAATCTCATTTATCAAGTGATGCATTTTAATCTGTTTTTACTTTCCTCAATATTATTATAACTAATACAATACGTTCCTAGGTGTTTAATATAATTAAAACGAACAATGACTTGAAAAAGCAAAACCGAACGAACCACTAACAAACAATAGTTTACGCTATTGTTCTAATCAGCAATATAGGAGTGGTGCGGTGGTAGAATAGCAGCATATTCCTTTTTTTTTTATGTACAATATATTGTAAATACCTTCAAATATTTTCCCATTGAATGGTATGAATAAAAGGCAGAAGGTTTACACAGGGACATGTTTGCCTGACAGGGCAAAAACGATATCAGCTTAGCGTTGTTTGCTTGAACATAAACATGCAACGACATCTCGTCTCACCTCTTGGCCCTTTTTTTCACAAACTAACACAGTGCAGTGTTGTACCTCTTGATAACGTCAGTAAATTGTATTCCCTTGTTTCTGTTGCTGTTGCTTCTTCTTTTTATTCTTCCACTCTTCCCTTTCAAACTCAACTCGTAGCGTTGGTTGGTGTGGATTTCGGTTGGTTTGGTTACTTTTGTTTGTTGCGTTGTTGCTGTTGCTGTTTTTTTTTTTTTTTTGAGCAATGCACACGCATACACAATCTATACGCACTCTAAAATATTTTATGCATGTTTTATTGTACTATTATTGTTGTAGTTGTTATTGTTGTTTTCTGCTGGGTATCCGTTTTTTCTTTCTTTCTTTTTGTAGTCCCCCTCACTTTCCTCCTGCTGCCCGTTTTATATTTTGTTCATTTTATTTGTATGTTCACATTTATGTAGAGGATGTGTGTGTGTGTGTGTGTGTGTGTGTGCGCGCATAAGCAGAAGCAGTAGTGGCAGCAATCATATAAAAAAAGAAAGATTGTATGCATGGTTGTGGCGTTTTTGTATCAACATGGTACACACACACACACACCTAGGCATGCATACCACACAATATATACAAATAAAAAGACGTGCATATTATTCTTGTTACAGCTTTAGTGTGAGATAGGCAAGTTACACACATAAACACATATACACACATTGTGTTTAACTCAACTCAACTCAACTCAACTCAATTCAACTCAATTCAATTCCAAACCAACCAAACAACCATGTCCGAATAAACCATCCAGTCACCTAACCATGCAGTTATTTTATTTTTGTTTTTGTACATCTCTTCTTCTTCTTCTTCTTCTTTTACAATTTGGTGGCATTTTGCTTCATAAAAAAAAAAAAAACATTTTATACATATCTACAAAACATGCATACACATACAATTCTATACAAATAAAAGGAAAAAGTGTCGTTAAAGTATGTATGAGTTCATATGTGCGTGGTGGTCGGTTCGTTAAGTGTAGAAAACTGCACACGACATGTATGGCGGCGGCGGCGGCCTCTACATAAAGAATAAAAACCAGTGCAGAATAACTAAAGAGAGAATGAGAGAGAGAGAGGGAGATATATATATATTACAATCCATAAACTAAAATATAACAACAACAACAACTATAACATCATTAACAATGTACACGATAATGAATTATTATAAAAATCTATAAAATATTAATAAGAAGCAGCAGAGAAAATGAAAATTCGTTTGAGCGATATAATCGATAATCTTTTTATAGTTGATACACCCAACAAAAGCTAAGAAAACAAAACAACAACATATGTACGCATGTACATATAAACTTAATGATAAATTATTTGGATTTTATTGTTAATATTGTGTGTGTGTGTGTGTGAATATGTGTGTTTTAGGTGATTGGATAAAATCACTTGATATTTGAAAATTTTCATTTTTTCAAACACATTGCTTGCCTTTTATACATATATAGAGAAATGTTAAAAACAAATTTTACTTTTTTACTTGTTTTCCTTTATAAAAATCCCAAAACATATTTTGTGTGCGTTGTATTGTAATAAATCTTATGAGAAAAAACTGTGAAGGCTGTTGTTTTAGGAAAGGCATGAATGGTGCGTTTTATTTTACTATTGTTGTTGTTTGCGGCATAGTTGTTGCTTTTTCTTTTTTCATAACATTATATCTTGTTCTTCCTTTCATATAATGGAAAAATTCTGTCTGTCTGTCTATCCATTCCATTGATGTCATCACGCGCCTCAGTAAAGTTCAATGTTTTAGAAAATCTATTTAAACGACTGCCGTCTAAAACGACTATAAACTGTTATAACTGAATTATTTTGTTTTTAATAAGGAAACAATAGAGAATTGTACAACACATAAACAAATATCTTTAACAAAAAAAAAAAAAAAAAAAAAGAATAATAAAAATGTACAGCCCGAGTAAACACTGTGTGCCATTTTAATTATTCCTATTATTGCAATGGATATAAACTGTGTGTATAAATATATGTATAAAAAAACCCCCGTGTGTGTGTTCGTATTGTATTTGATTTTCTAAAATCATTTTGCAAACATTCACATATAATAGATATATAATTATAAAAAAAAATCAGAATTATATAAATGCGTTCGTAATTAGTTTAAAATCAACATTTCTAGCAATAGAAGAAGAAGAATTCAATTCAGGGTAAAGTATTATAAATTAAGGAAATTTTGCATTTTAGAACTGAAATGTACAAAAAAAAACAAAAAAAAAACATGTAATAAAACCAAATTTAGGGTTAGGTGGTGGGCGTAACAGGTACTCATTCCCTACCTCTTGTGATCTCATACAATGAATTTTATTTCAATTTCATAGTTCAGTTTTTTTCTTACGGTATATAATTAAATTTTAATCGATTATGGGCGTGGCTTCAGACCGATTTCGACCAATTTCAATTTAACAACTGCTTACAAAATGTAAACAGACAAACATGCGGACGTACGGACAAACATGTCGAAATTGACTCAGATTTTGTTATTTATCAAGCCTCATATCTTTTTTGTGCCTGTAAAAAACTCAATTACTTTATAATTATAAAAAATTATTAAATTTTAAATTTGTATGCATTTCAGTATTAAAAGAAGAATAAGAAGAAGAATTTATTGCCAATTGAATTTATTGAACTTTTCATAATTCGCTTATCTCCAACTGAGTGTGTAACAAATGTTTTGTTAAAGTGTATATACCTGATGTTAAAAAAAAAAAAAAAAAAATAAACCAAAAATTTTATGTATACAAATACATACGGTTATAAATCTATATATACAAACAAAATAAATCAAACACACATACATTCATACATACGTTTATGTAATTGTTTGCGTGATTGTGAACGAAGCAAACACATAAAATTAACAATTAACTGAATAAATATTGTATACTGAATACAGGCGTAGCGTAATGAAACTACTACTACTACTACAACAATAATAATAACAACAACAACAACAACAAAGTAAGAAACGCCAAAAACATACCGACAAACAAAGGCAGACAGAGTCGGGTGACAATTGATTGAATGTTGTTGTTGTTGTTTGAATTGACTGACTGGCGACTGTGCCCAACAATACTCAAACATACACAACTCGTTTGCTTATTATTATTATTATTATTATTATTGTTGTTGTTGTTATATTTGTTATTGCTTTTATGTTGCTGTTATTTGTGTAATTGTACCTACATAGTGAGAGGGCATGAACATGTTGTTGTTTTTTTTGTTTTTTTGTTGCTATAACGAATAATCTGCTTATAATGGAGACAGATGTTTGATCTGTATATAATTAGACACATGTATACATATTTTTGTATATAAACAGTTATAAATATGTAAAACATAACATCGTCTAAAGTTCACTTAATGAAAAGATATTAAAACGAAGCCGGAAAGCAACGAACGAACGACTTGAATGGCTTTATTCATAGTTTAGTTGTTTATCTATGTCGTCGCTACAAACAAAGAGTTTTTACTTGACAAGCAAAACCTAATTTCTAAACCTAACTACTTGTACATATATATGAACAGTTGTGGAAAGAGAATGAAACGTTTCTTTATGGAAAATTAGTTTTAATAAAAGTTATTGAATGATAACAACTACAATAATAATGATTAATATTTAATGGAAAATTTTCTAACACACTTGAGTTTAGCATTTCCAAAAATTAGTCC
Organism: Crataerina pallida; assembly: GCA_949710015.1. Taxonomy (NCBI): domain Eukaryota; kingdom Metazoa; phylum Arthropoda; class Insecta; order Diptera; family Hippoboscidae; genus Crataerina; species Crataerina pallida. The sequence goes on along the minus strand of OX453293.1, from coordinate 26,884,994 downwards.
ACCGCAGATCAAAATTTCACTTCACAGTATCTGATCAGCATCAAAAACATGTATGTCCGTGCGTCCGTCTGTTGTTGCCATTTTCAGGAGAGCAAAAGTTTTGTACAGACACAGTTTTAGATTTTGCCCACTATTAAGAATGGGCAAAATCAGTCAAAGCCACGCCCATAATCGACAAAAATCTATTTATACGCTACAAATATTGAGCTAATAAGTTGAAATTTGGTACATATACTTATAATTGCCCCATTCAACGATTTGCCAAAAATGGGCATGGTCGGATAAAAGACACGCCCACAATCGACAAAAATTTATATATCTACCACAAAAGTTGACCTATGAACTTGAAATTTGATGCACATATTTATAGTTATCTTAGTCAGCGATGTGCCAAAAGTGGGCGTGGTCGAATAACAGACACGCATATATTTCACAAAAACTGTACTCTAAGTAAAACTTGACTTTCAAGCTGATACGTAAGACATACAATATTGGAAGGCGTAATCACATACCTGTAACGCCTACCGTTTGTATGTGAAGGGTATCAAAGATTTGAACTAAACCAAATTTAGTACGTACTAACAATTGTTCACTTCGCTTTTGCTCATAAAATTGAAAACCTTGTGAAGTGTATTTCTGGATTAACTTCAAATTGGGAATCGATGTAGCCGGTTTTACGATTGGAAATTAACCAAGTTGAGCTTTGAAGTTAAATATTTGAAGTGCCACGCCCACTATAGGGAAAAATCTATACAATTATACCCATCTATGTTCTAACTGAACTCTTAAACGCTTGAGTTGATACGTACGATACCTGGCTTATATTAAAAAGTATCAGTAATCATATACTCGCCACACCCACAATTTACATAAAAATATGGAAATATTTTAGATTGGATCAAAATTATTGTTTGTTTTGCTCTCCTTAACCATATTGCCTTAATCAGTATCTATAACAAGAGCGCCCAAAGCATTGAGTTTTTATAAAAAAAAAACAAATTCTCTTTAAAACGAACAGAATCATAACTAGGGGTGTCGCATATATTACAGTATACAGTACGTTATAAATTATGTCTGTCTCTCTTTGTATACCACACATGCATGCACTTATATGTATTGTGAAGTTGTTGTTGTTGTTGCTGTTGTTGCTAAAGTAAGTAATGGCAAAACTGTCAATCATCACACACCAATGTTTGCTTTATGACAATCAACCAATCTGATTGACTGTGTGTGTGATATTAGATACCGCAACCAAGATAAAAGCGTTGCGGCGCAGTTGTGACAAACCAAACGGAGGGTGGATAGTCAGGCAGAAGTTAAACTTACTGTACTAGTGTACAACAAACAAATGCCCCCCTGATGTTAGTTTATATATACGTTTTCAACTCATGTTTTATATGCATATCCGTATACGGAGATGTAGAGTTTTTTTAATTGTCGCATTTTTTTTTACTAAAGAGTTACACTTAGTTTGTCATTATATTTGCAACAGCCACAAAGCTGGGTCAGTCTCAAAATTTGAGTCTATTTTAAGCTTTTAAAAAACTCACGATCGTAATAAGTTAGATGTCAGATATTGAGCTGAAATTCGATATAAATGTTGCTAGGTTGCTACTTAAAAGGAGATAATTTATCAACAGTCACGCCCATAAGTGGGGAAAATTTCATGAGGCCCTAAAAATACAGTCATAAACTTCAAATTTAAAGCACATTTTAAAATTTATTCCATTCGTTAAAAAAAGTGGGAGGTATACGATAAAGGACACGCCCACGATTTATATAAAACACATATTCAATCTATCAGGCAAAGTAAAAGATTTGTTTGAACAGAGACTAAAAATTGACACATGCCACGCCCACTACAACCGTACGTACGCATATAATTTTTTACTTTTCAGCTTTATTTTTCTTATCTGGTACATTTTTGTAGATTATGAGCGTGTCACTTACCCAAATTTTGCGAATTCCTCAAGCTCATGTCCTAAAAATGAATATCATTGGGTTTAATATTAAAAATAATAATAAAATTTTTATGTCCCATAATTACGTACGTACCGAGAAATGAAATGAAAAATTTGATCGTTAATTTCTCACCATCTAAATGACAACATATATCATCTTGCCCACATATTCGGTGTATGTGTATGTGTGTGACACATATTCCTCAATAAAATCGTAAAAAAAAACTTATTATACATAAAGCTATAAAAACCAACACATGCATAAATAAAAATAATTGAATTGAATACTATGAAAAAAAATTATCGATTATAATTTTTTTTTTTTTTTTTTTTGAAAAATTTTCACACATATGTGCAAACAATAATTGACGAATGACTATTGTTTAACAGCCGTCTGCCGCCGCCATCCCCTCTAAGCCTATATCACGAACAAGTGGAGTGGACAGAAACAAAAAAAATAAAATAAAAAAAAAAAGTGTTGTGGTGTTCAAGTGTATGCCGTGGGATAGTTATTCGATTACTTTAACAATTTGTATTTTACATACACGTTTAGACAGACCTGTTATTTTCAAATATTGAGCACAGCCTAATAATGACTTAAATAAATTCATGTTAAAATGAAAATAATTAATTACTCATATGTACTAAAAAGACAAATGTCACAAGTAGGAAAATTAAAGTTCTAAAAGATATTTTAAAGATACTCTACATCTGCAATGGTAGGCGTGACAGATATGTGATTATGCCCTCCAATAGTGTATGTCTTACATAACAGCTTGAAAGTCGAGTTTTACGTAGAGTACAGTTTTTGTGAAATGTGGACGCGTCTGTTATTCGACTACGCCCATTTTTGTCACATCCCTGATTAAGATAACTATAAATATGTGCATCAAATTTCAAGTTCATAGGTCAACTTTATAGATTTTTGTCGATTGTGGGCGTGTCTGTTATCCGACCACGCCTATTTTAGGCCAATCGATAGTAATTATAGATATATGTACCCAATTTCAATTTATTACTTCAATATTTGAGACGCATAATAAGAGGGTGGAGGGTATACAAACTTACCCAGGTATGCGGTTGCTATTTTGGGGGTTACACATTATAGAAACAACTACCACGCCACGAATTTTCTTAATGCCACTGAATTAATAAATTTGATGATCATTGAAAAATTTCATTTTGAATTTGAGTTTGCTGCATAACTGTTATTGAATAAGCTTAACATAAAAGAAGCCTTCACTACATTTAACGGGAATTGAATAAACCTACAAAACTATTAAAGTGACGAGTGAATAGAGAGACACACAAAGAGAGAAAAATGAAGAGACAGACAAAATGTTATGCCGTTAAATGATTGTTTTATTGTTGGTGTTTTAATAATATAATGTTAATGCATTATGTATGTATAAAAAAGACTGGTTATGATTGCTGCTATATATTTATGAACGTAATTGTTGTTGCTTTTAACTGTCTGTGAATTTAAAGTTTCGCAGTCTATGAAATACATTTCATTAAGTGAATACAAAATGAATGAAAAAATCAGAAACCTCGTTTGTTATCAGATAGTGTAGCCTGCTGGTTAATGAATTTATTTACGTACTTATGTTTTGAACCTCTTGAAAAAGTTCTTCATAAAGTTTCAAGTTATCATTATAGTGCTACCACAATGTTCCAATTATATAATTCATAACGATTCTTACAGATCTAACGCATAAAACTTATAAATATTTCATTTACAGTTAAAGATGTAATATAACAGAAAATTTGTTCAGTAAATACTTTATAAAAAAAAAAAAATAAAAATTAATAACGGTTTTTACTTTAACTAAACGCATTTTACTTTAATTTAACTCTCATGTCAACAACAATAATAAGAAAGATATTTATAAAGAACGTATAATAGAAATAAAATGCAACTGTAAAATTAACAACAATAACAGTTGTACACCACACAAATTCAAATATATGTATACTCACTTGCATATAACAATATAATAAAAAAGATAGAGAAAGAAAAAAAATTGAGAGATGTATAGTATAATATTTGGGGAAAGAGAAAGCACACCAGCCCATACCTAACAGTACAATATAAAATAGTATAAATGACTATGAAAGCGAGTGCTAGTGAGGGTGAGGGTGAGGGTGTATGTCTGTACATACATACATGTATGTGTGTATATCATATGTCGGTTTAAGAGCGCACAGCATATGGGAAACAGGAAGAAACAAAAGTACACACATCGCAATACACGCGTACATTTGATTCACTTGTATGCACAAAGCTCACAATCATACACGCGCACACATATGTGAATTTTTACATATTACTAAACGACAAATATCAACAACAACAACAAATTTCTTTTTCTTCAATATAACATGGAAGCGCAATGCAGTGCTTCGTATATGTGTATGTTTTTATACCTTTCACATAAGATGCGATTTGGTATACTAAATTTGTTAATGCGTTTACAACAAACTAAAAAATAAAAAAAGATAAAAAATAAATACAATTTCGAAATTCATAATTTTTAAAACATAATAAAATATGTCAATGGGAGAGATTGAGAATGTGGAGGGTATCTAACAAATGGGCTTAAACCTATTCTAGCGTTTTTGCTTGTTTGACTTAGTAGTAGAATGCTTTTGTTTTTATTTTTGTTGTTGTTGTTACTGTTGTAGTTTAGGTTTTGTTTAATATGTACACTGTGTACAGTGTACGGATATAACTGTAATATGTATAAATGAGCATATGAACGGTTTACAAGACAAAATGTTCAAATGTCGGTTTTGTTTCACATACAACAACAATAATAACAGCAAGCACTATGTAAGGGATGAGGTGGTAATATGGTGATAACTGTACATATGTGTGTATACGTGGGAGTACAGAACAAAAACACTATATATAAATATACATGTATTTGTACATTTTTTCCCATTTTCTATATAAACATTATGTGTACATAAAAGACGTTTATTTGAAAAAAAAACAAAACACAAAAACTTCTGTATCCTCCGTGGAGACAACAAGAATAAAGAAATGCTATAAGTAATAAATCTAACAAATATAGAAAATATTACATACATCTTAACATAAGTATGTATCATGTGTCTAAAACATAAACATGAAATGCGAAGTTGTAGGTTTTCTTTCTTCTTTCTTTTTAACGAAATCACTGTGAGATGATAATAAAAACATATATCGACAACAACAACAAAAACAACAAAACATAAAATACAAAAACTATAATATTAGAAAATGTTACATGGGTTCATATAGAGTCCCTCCCAACCTCTTAAGAAACGTATACACTTGGCATTTAGGGCAGTTTAAAGTAGTCGATGGCCTTCTATTTATTTCATCATAGTTGACAGAATTATTTTCACATGTATCGACTTTACGACATAGTTCAAAGGTTAAAATTGCAAATTTAATTATCATCTTAATAATGATCTGCTTTAGTTTTCTTACGTTTCATGAGCTTGATTGGTTTTCAATATATTTATTTTTCACAAATTTCACACCACTCTCATACTCTTCTCTGGTTTAAGAGTGTTGTACAATGTAAAAAATAGATTCAATTACTTAAGTACATAATAAGTACGTAACTAAATGTTTGCTAAATTCTTTATTTAGTAGTCACGATAGATTTGTTTTGCTTTTCATGTTTATATAAGATGGGGGTAAACTAAGTTTGTCATTTCATTTGAAACACCCAGAAGAAGGCGTCAAAAGATCTTGCAAAGTATATATATATTCTTGATCCATATCAAAATCTCGATCGATGTAGATATGTCTGTTCGTGCTAATAACAGACAGATGTCTCTCTCACCCTTTCTCATGTTTGCTTGTTACAAATTAGCAAATTTTTCAAATTCTTTTCGTATGAAATATCAATCATCATCATATTTGTAGAATTTTTTTTTTTTTGCTCATTTCTGCTTTAATTAAAGTCTTTATATATAAATTACTTGCACAGAATTATATACATCTCCTCTGTTCTATCTATGTATACAATCCGATATTTTCCCAAAGGTGCAAAATTTTGTAAAAAAAACATGACATTTGGTGACACACAACGTAGCATTTTATAGTAAAATTTCCATGTCGCAAATTCGCATGTTTTTAGGTTTCCCCACGTACGCTTAACAAAGGGCTGTATACAGAAATTGACAAATCTTTCATATATGTTGTGCTTGGTTTTTATTACTTTGTCATTATTAAGCAAATGTGTTTTGTATTTTTGGGGTTGATTGTGCATAATGTTGTTATACGTGTTATATGTAACATGTAAGAAAATGAAATTTGATTCGGGTCACATCTTAAATACCCTACACATTTGCATAGATACCGGGTGGGCGTGGCAGGTATATAATTACGCTGTTTAATAGTGTAAGTATCCCGTATAAACTTGCAAGTAGAGTTTAATGCTGAAAATGAGTTTTTGTAAATTATGGGCGTATTTATTATCTGATCACGCCCATTTTTGGCATATCTATAAAAGGGATAATTATTGATAATTATACTAAATTTCAAGTTCATAGATCAATTTTTATGACAGGTTGTTATCGATTGTAGGCGTGTCTGTTATGCGACCATGCCCATTTTTATGCAATCATCGATGAATGTTATAACTATAAATGTATGTATCAAATTTCAGTTCAATAGTTCAAATTTCAACGTTTCTAACATATAAATAGATTTTTAGTTGATTGTGGGCGTGGTTCTTGACAAAATTTGCTTATTTTACAAAGAAAACTATAATTGTCTAAATAAAATGTCAACTCAATATTCCAAATGAGTGAAAGGGGCTTGTAACAGTCAAATACGCGGACACCCGGACATACATATCCAAATCGATTCAGTTTTTAATACTGATCAAGAATATCTACACTTTCTGGCGCATTCTTCTAAACATTACAAATGAAATGACTTACTTAATATACCTTACATTTAATGTGAAGGATATAAAATTAAGCATATCAAGAATTTCAAAAAAACAAGAAGAGAAGGATGTCTGTTAGTCAGTCTCAATTAATAAGACAATAATTTTTATGTTTAGTTTAAGTTTGATAAAAAAGTCTTTATTTTGTTTAATTAATACGTTTATTAATGCACGCCCATACGCCTCTGCTATAATGCAATGTTCGTTTTCTCTATATTTAGCGTTTATTATTAGTAATAATAATTTCAATAATTTAACCAGCTATCGGATTAAACTAGGTATACCTGAACCAACGCATATCAAGCACTTAACATTTACACATATACGTATAAAACTATAAACATATATATTATATAAATGTATAGATGTCTGTGCTCGTTTGCTCTGGTGGTTGACTTAAAACAAGACTTACTTTTTTTTTTTTTTTGCCTACGTTGTTATAGTTATAAATATAAATCCACGTATCTGAGCACATTTATACATTGCTTTCATATATTTACATACATACATACACATACATGTACGTTCATTTATAAGTTATTTATGTTGTGTGGTATAAAATACAAAGTAAAGCAACATAACAAGTAACAAGAGTGTATTTGAAATTCGTGTAGATATCTTTTTCTTCTTTTTCTTCTTCGTCTTTTGTTACCTCTTCTCTACATGGTGTAAAAAGTAAATAATGAGTGCAGTAAAGGCATTAATGCGTGTTCGCTAAAACGCATACATTTATATACATATATGTGTGCGTGTGTGTATGTGTGTATATGTATTTATATTGCAGTTGTTGGATTTGTATGCAATTCACCCATTCAACCTGTCAAGCTCTTAGTGTGTTCAGTATAAATGAACAAATGAAAAAAAATAATAATAAATTACAACAACAACAACAACAACAACATATACATAGTAGTAACCATCACCACCACCACCCCATCCCTTCATCTAGCTTTTAATAATGTATTAAAGCGAACGATTGTAAGCATATAAACCCATAAATAACACAACACTAGCAAAACACTGAACACCACACACACACACACACACACACACACCATACACTACGTCCTGCTTACAATCTTACACTTTCACACAAATGCTTATTTAGTCTGTAGTCTTTAGTTCATTTCATTTGTTCAATTTTTCTCAGCTGTACTTTTTTTAAATGTTATTATTATTGTTGTTGTCGTTATTATTACAGTTTTTGCTAGTGTTGGTGTTTTATAAGAAGAACGATTTGCAGCAAAAACATAATGCAGTAAATTTAGACATAAAACCGAGATATATCCAATCCGGATTATTTATGTACAATCCTATAAATTGATTAAAAAACAACAACAACAACAAAAAACTAACAAACCAACATATACTGGTATCAATTTGCAAGTCAAGTTGGATTAATTATAAATGTTTATAACAAATTTCGTTATAAATTATTGTGACAAATAGTTAAATGTTTGTCAATTGTGGGTGTGACTTTTGATCGATTTTGTTAAATTTAAACAGTGTTCTGAAAATTCCTGTTCATTATATCAAAATTTACAATTGTGAAAAGTGCCAGCAACAGATGGACATGTTCAGATTGTCTTAGATTTTTACTACTGATCACTTTGTAGGGTCTCTGGCGCCTCCTTCTAGGTGTTTCAGATAGAATGACAAAGTTCGTTTAACCCCCCATCATATGTTGAGGGTATACAAATCAGTATCAGTAGTAATCATGGCTCATAAAATATGTCTACGTTAGGTTATGTCTATGTTTGGCATTCATCAAGATGTGCCCCAAATGTAAAAACATTATTAAAAACATTTCATACAGTGCCTCCACCAAAATTTCGGTTTCTCTCTTGTATGATATCTGGTCTGGTCTCCCTCGAATAACATGCTGTCTGGATGTATTTTCATTCATACGATCAACGTGACGTAGGTCTCGTAGCTTGCAATATATGTAGTTTAGTTTTAATATCGTGTGTAAACGATTGTCACTATCTCGTAATTCGTCATAATTATGAAATAATATTATTGCGCTTACAAGGTCAATTGAATTCATTTCTTGCTAATTATTATTTATTTAAAAAATGATTTTTATTGAAAAATGCTTGCTTTTGTTATTATTGTGTTAATTGTATTTTTCAGGCGATTGTAGTTTAATATATACGATTACACATACAACATACATACACAAATGTTAATATAAACAGATGTATACGAAGCAAGTACACGTGCACGTATGCGTTCGTGTTTGCATATTTTATCGTGTGTTTCGTTCGTAAATACCCATGAAAGCCAATGGAAACAATAGTAGCAACAACAACAATAATGACTAATGCAAAACAACAGTTACAATTATAACAAAAACCATCCCATTAAAAACCAATATACACACATACGTACAATTCCATGTACTTTCCAACAGTTTTCCCCCATTTACTGACAAATAAAAAAGAAAAGAAAAAAAAGCAAGAAGTACAAAAACATGAAGAGGAAATTTTAAGCAAAATACAAAAAATCCTTCACCTATACTAACGCTCAACGGGAATTATGTGAGAAAATGGAGAAAGAAAATGTGGGAAAGAGAAGAAGAAGAAGAAGAAGAAGACTTAAATGGGAAATGTTCTCATATGTACGAATTGTGATTGGTATTGTTGTTGTTGTTATTATTATTATTATTATTGGTTTTGCTTAGGTTAGATGGGCTGGTGACACTTGCTGGTAATTGTTGTTGTTATTATAGTTGTTGCTGACTGACAATAAACTGCTAACGTATAGACAGCCAGTAAGGCAGACCAGCAGCCAGCCATGTAGCGAAGGTAACAACCATTGTGTTCTGTTAGTATAGTAGACAGCCATACAGACAACCCGTGTGTCCCAACAACTGGTCAGACAGAGTAGTGTAGCAACTTTACTTCTTCACCATTCAAGCATTGCTATAATTTATTCTTCGTGTACATGCTGACCGGTTGTTTTTTGCTGCTGCTGCTGCTTGATGGTACCTTTTGGTTTGTGGTTGGTTGGTTGAAAAGTGTGTGTGTGTGTGTGTGTGTATGCATGTGGAGTGTACTCGCAAATTTGTATAGTTTTTTTTTTCTTGTTCTCCATTCCATACTTCGTTGTTTAGTTGTATGTTATGTTTGGTGGTTTTAACGATGTTGTTGGTTTTGCTTTGTTTTTTTTTCTTTTTTTCACTTTTTCCATTTTATTTATTTTATTTAATTTTTCGTCTGAATATAACAAGAGCTTCTCACTAGTCGTCTATACATACATGTTCACACGTTTGGTGGATGGTCGGTATATACGTAGTATGTACAATATTTATGATATATAATTTTTTTGTTGTATTACGAGCATTGTTGTTGTTGTTTTTGTTTGTATTTTTACATTGTAAGCAAACTTTACGTTTTTACTATATATAAAATATTTCGTGTGGATTTTTCCACAAAAAGTATTTTTTTCATGATAAAACTGCAGCTCATTGTTAAAGGAATTGTTGTTGTTGTTATTTTTGCTGTTATAACTAATTTATATTCAGAGAATTACCCTCTATGGTTGCTATACATTTATAAACATTACTTAAGTACTACATGACTGCTTCGAGTGCCTTTTTCATATTCGTTGAAGCTTTGCTGCTTTTTTTTTCCAACCGTTTATAAGCATTTTTATACATAACGGTTAGTTTTGTTACTTTTTAATCAGCTCAGATGTAATAAATATTCTGAAAGCATTTATTTTGTAATTCAAATTGTATTAAAATCCACGTCTTCTCATTTTAGGTCAGTTTCTTATAAGATGGAGGATGTAGTAAGTTTGTCATTCCATTTGTAACACTTAAAAAGAGGCGTCAAAGACTCTGTAAAGTATATATATTCTAGATCAGCCTCAAAAACTGAGCAATCTAGATATGTCTGTCTATCCATTGGTGTACCAAAAATGGGCGTATGTAGATAACATCTACGCCCACATGCGACAGAAATCTATGTATCTGCCACAAAAGTTGACCTCTGGGTTTGAAATTTGGTATTCATATCTATAATTATCCCTTTCATTAATGTACCCAAAATGGGCGTGGTCAGATAACAAACACTTCTACAATTTAGAAAAAAAAACCATACTCAGCATAAACTACACGACTAGAGAGCGTACCACGCAAACCGTTTTTTTTTTTTCCGATGTTAGAGAAGATCAATCAATAAATGATTGTTTCGCGTTGAATATTCGTATAAGTTGCTGCAGCAGAAGCGACAGCACAGCATATGTGACCTACTGTTTAGAACAGTTGATGTAGATATTTATGGTTGTCATGTATAATTTGGAAAAATTTAATTCAATTTTTATAAATGTATAATGCCCAGCAGTGTATAATGTCGACTGTATATTTGTAAATATGTTTGTTGTTGTTGCTGCTGCTATTTTTTTTTTTAAATTGATTTCAAGACACAATCATTCAGTCAGCCGTAAATTATATTATATTATGCTTTATATACATAACGAAGCATTTATAAAAATACACATAAACGTTTAGGCAGATATTGTGTATGAAAGTATAAAGGAGTGCGTGTGTGTATAGTTGTGTATATTGTCATCGCTATCGTAGCAGTTGTATATATGAGAACATGTATACAAACATACTTGGTCGTTTGGTTCTTGTTCGGGTTGTCTTTGATATAACTGATTGGGAGAGACATACATGCAAAGAGAGAAAGAGAAATGGATTGAAAAAAATATATATATATATAGAAAAAGTATTTATATGAGACCATCATCATAATCATGACCACATCTCTCATCATATATAAGCCATTATCTGCATACACACATATATAAATACACATACAAAGCGGCAAATATTTACAAATATATTAATGATGGGTTTAGCAAAACATTTCATTTTTACTTTGTGTGTCTGTACGCTGTGTTCTGCTGCTGTTGATGAGTTATAATAATAAATTTATGTAAATGAAGATGTGTTGTTAGAGTTGTTAGTGTTGTTGATTGTTGTTCAAGAGAAATATAACATAAAAACGGGTTTGGACTGTTTTTTTAAATATAAATATTGTATACATACATACATACATAAATGAACACAATGCTGGGTTAATGTTATTTTATGGGAATTAACTTCCCTTTCTCTTTTAGTAAATGGGAAAAAATTTCTTTTGCAATCAATTAAAAATACTTTTGACTGCACGACTATAATTGTTGGAAATTATTTATATTACAATTGACATACAAGTATGTGCACTCAACTGACTATTGCTACTTATATCATGTAGTTTGGACGAGTTGTTGTGCAAGGGTGATGAAGGGGTGGAAAAAGTTGTGGTGGTGCCCTAATATGTTTATTTAAAATTTTGTGACCATTATGTTTTCATTTTAGCACATAATTATTAATAGCATTGATAATCACTGAAGTGTAACTTTTATATACACACAAACACACGCCCACCTTCTACACGCAATATGATCTTATTACGAATGCTTAAATGCCATTTGCTAGTTATTGGTTGTAAAAATTATTCACCTTACCTCAATTTATTATACACTCTATATCAGCGGTTCTTAAACCTTTTGATCTGCGCAACCCTACATAATTATTTATTCGGAAGAGATTTGTTTTGGCCTAGAAAAGAATCTTATTGGAAGAGATCTGAAGCGGAACATATTTAGAGCCCTTTAAAGTTTTCCTTTCAAAATGACTTGAACATCACCTTAAGTGGTAGACCAAATCTTAAATATCCTTTAACATGTAGAAGGCTTGACTTATACCTGATTACGCCCCCTAATAATGGAAACAAGTAGAATCTTAAGCCAAGTATAGTTTTTTTTATAAATTTTGTGCACTTACTTTTGACAAATCGATGGAAGGGTTACAAATTAATTTATGTACCAAATTTTAACTTCAAAAATTCTAATTTTATGATTGTGGGCGTGGCTCTTAACTGATTTTGCTTATCTTAAAAACGATCTACGTGCAAAAAGTAGAACTATCTGAACAAAATCTTAATTCAATTTATTTATCTATAAATTTTAACTGGAGTTTTAGGTATTATAGTTTATTAACTATAATTGAAATCTTTAACTTTAAGTTCAACTTGAAAATTTTTCTAATTTAAAAATTTTAATTTTATCTAAAATGTTTACATTTAATACATAGATGGTTAAAGGGCATGTTATGAAAATAGTTTTTGTTAACTAGGAGTTAAATTGTTCGTTAAATTTTATAGAAAAACTATAAAGTTTTAAATCTATTCATTTTTCAAAATTCTTTTACTTTTAAATTGGCTAAGATTATACACATAGTTGCTCAAATTATTATTATGTCCAACAATGTGGCCCAAAGAAGGAAAAAATTTGGACAATCCTGCTGATAGGGTAATAATATTTTGTTATTGCTTATCATACAATAACGGTCATTTCCCGTTCGCGCCGTAACATATGTTCTATAAATGCAGGTGCATATGCTATTGTTGTTGTTGTTGTTGTTGTTGTTATGTATTTCTGAAATTTTATGTTAAATGACCATTTCCATATAATTAACAATTGTCCATATGTTCAACAGATGGCAACTGGTTTTTCTATATAAATTCCCATTCTACCCAAGAAATGGAACAATTGTTATAAGGTCGAGGATTTTGTTGTTATTGTTAGGGAAATCTCCCTCTCTGTTAAAATTATAACAATTACACACAACAACAAAGAATATATATATAAATATACATATATAATATAAAGTGAAAGGCATGTAGTCCTGTTTTAAATAAACGAATTGAATTTTTTTTTTATAATCTTTTTTATAGTTTCGCAATAATCAAATAGCAAACGAAAAAAAAAAAAAAACGAATTGTTACAAATATATATATAAACATATTGACATGTGTGTGGTGCAGTACAGTACGTGTATGGTACGATACATGAGCGAGTATAAATTATCATTAAAATTGTAAAAATATTACGCGCAAATAATATCTCTTTATAGACAGCGTCCTCTCATGCGTATTCATGCATGGCATCCATACATGTGCAGTAGTGTGTTATTGTGCTATATGTCAAGTGTCTGTGCTTTTAAGCTTTCAAATTACTCGTGTATGCATATTTTGCAATTGTGCTGGCATTTATGAAATTATTTATGGGCGTATGTATGTATGTATGTGTGTGTTTGTTTGTTTGCATCGCATTTCAGTTGTATTTGTTTGAATTTATTACATTGTGTGGGCTTACGAAAAAAAAAAAAAAAAAAAAAATAAGTAAATGGCAAAAATATCAACAATCAGAAAATGATAACAACAATAATAAAAACCTATATTGTATTGTATTCATATAAACACGTACCAATTTTTTTTTAAAATATTTTTTTTATGTACATACGTGTGAATGTGTGTATAAATTGCTTACGAAATTTTGTGTGTTTTTTATACGTAAGCATCAGTATAAAGTATATGGTTGATCAGCAACCAAATCGAAGTCAATCTACACATATGTGTCTGTTTGTATCCTCTTTGAGATATTGTATTGAAATTTGGCCAAGAGCCACACCCACTTTTCAATCACCTATCTGCCGCAAACATTTTATCTATAAAGTTAAAAATCTGTATATATCGTTTTAATTATCCTATCCTTTGATGTGTCAAAAATGGGCGTGGTCGTATACTAGACAGATAAAATAAAACCTGATAAAGCATAAAACTCAATTTGCCAAATGAAATACGTCATACCGTGTAGGTGATGTTTTATTTAACCGTTAGGAAATGTATCCTTGAAATACATTTCAAAATAAAAACAACAATTGTGCTTCACAGCGTTTAAGATAAAGCCTTAGCGGCAGACAGATGCTTACGTAAAGCTATTTGTTTCTATATTTGTGGAAGGTATTTAAGATGTGGCTGAAGCCAAATTTACCGTTTTTTTATATTTGATTTTTTTCAATGCAAATCAACACGAAAATCATTCACGTTTTTTGATCAACATCCTCTCCTTTATGTGTGCTATGTATATGTTTGTATGTATGTACGCCTTGACAAATGAAATTTTATAGTAAATCATCGAAATCTTTATGGTCTTTCTTATATGATTAGAAAACTTAATAACGATGATGTGTTTTTTTTTGTTTTTATTGTTACATAAATGTGCGTTGATATAATATTGAAAATGGTAGCTCCTGGGGTAATGTAACAAAAACATTGAAAATATTTTCAACTATACCAAATATCATACAATAATTGACTCATAAGTATTTATGTATAAAGTTGAGTGTGTGCAATGCACCCGTCCGTTCAACGTTATAATTATTGTCACCTTTTAATAAGACTGCACTTGTTTGCTTACTCACCTACCATACGGTATTCTGTTGAAATAAAGAAACGGACAATTTGAAATTATGATAATGAATGGACTGCATGAGAGTGTTATGAACGTTGAAAAATAAGGCAGTGAAGGCATGTGAAGGCTTAGATCAAGTCTTAAATAACCTTTTGATCTATATTTATACAAAATGTGGGCGTGACACATCGTCTATAGGTGTGGGTATTATGTTACAAAACGAATTTTATCTTAAATTAAGTATTTTGTATATTGAGAGCGTATTTGTTATACGACCCCGCCCTCTTTTAGCACATGTTGAATGCTTTTGTGTACCAAATTTCATATTTTTTTGGTTACTTTTTATGGCTAATTGATTATTTTATGTTTTATGAGGGCGTGGGGGTTAAAAATAGTACAGAATTAAGTTTTTTTTTTCTTATAAAGATTACTTTTTGTAAACGTTCTAAAAATGGTCCAGTTTGGTCCATTTTCAATCGGAAAACTTCATTTTTTATAAACATTTATTTATATATATATATAAAAAGCGATTACAAAAATAGTCCAATCGAGTCCATATTTAGTGCAGTAATGATAGGAAAGAATTGAGAAGAGAAAGATTTTCTTTATAATAAAACGTTATATAGTCAAAGGCTCTAAAAATGTTCCGCATTGATCTATTTTCAATAATGGTTCTTTTTGTGATAAAACATCCATCACATACTACAATTTCATTGAAACAGACAAACGGATATGTACTTAGAATAAGACGCTAATAGATGTAATAAAAAGTTTGTTTTCTGTTCAACTGTTAAGAGTTTATAAACATTCTTAACAAATCTAATATAACAACATTGGTGTAGGGTACAACAAATATTAACAATCATAATATTGTAATGATGTGAGTAATGTGATATAAAGAACAAGCGCCACCGACGATAATGTATGATGGAAATGTAGTACAGTATACACACACATGCATAACAACACAAAGCAAAGTAAAGGGGAAGGAAGTGCAAATGATTGATATTAAAAAACACATGTAATTAGTGTGTTACGTACATGATGTAAATTATATTTTAATATTAATTTATTTGCTACATGCATACATACATATAATATCGTATGTATATATGTGTATATATATTTTTGATAAACATTGATAAACAAAAGTAGGCTGCAACGCGAAAATGAAAGGTTAAAGAAAAACTTGGTGGAATGAAAAAAAAAAAGAAACGCATAAAGTGTACACCACTTATAGCCTCAGCAAAATCAATTAAACTTACGAACAAGAAAATCCAAAAGAGAGATAAAAAATGAAAAGAAAAAAATATTGAAGCGATGTATGGTGTGTATACTCAACTAAAGTCGTTACGTTGTTTAGTTGGAGTAAATCGTGTTGTTGTGGCTGACATGAGTTGTATTATTTGTTTGTTGGTTTCTTTGTTTGTTCGTTGATATATTGCATACCTACTCCTTTATGCATACATACATACACATATATACAATCTAAACTTAAACCGCCCGTAGTGTTTGTTATTTGCACAAGTTGCTTATCGACAATAAACAACAACAATAACAATAATAATAGTATTATAAAACCAGCCGAACTAAAACATGTTTGTTGTGTGTTTGTCTGGCTGTCCGTCCTTCTGTCTGTCACTTCTGCTTTATTTGATTTTATTTCTATATAATCATAAAAAACAGAGAATGGTATATAATTGTGTGAGTGCGGTAGAGAAAGACACATACACATACACACACATATATCGAGTTTATGTGCATATAATTATATGATATAATTCTATGAATTTATGTGTACTCTGCCTCTTTGTTTGCCTCAATTCAATGTTTGTGTGTGCAGTCGGGTTTGAGTATCAGCAGGCAGTTGTTGTTGGCTGTTATTAACACATCGATGCCATAAATGTTTTAAGAAAAGAAAAAACATTTTTTGGTATAAAATAATGTTTTTTTTGTGTGTTTAATTAATTAATACCTAAAAAGGAAAACAAGTCAATAAAAAAATTTCTTAATAATTAAAAATTTTTCGTCCAAGAATAATTTCATCTCTTGAGAATATAGTACGAAAAGTATGCACAATTTTTGTAATTTAATAAAAATAAAAATAAAATATGTTTTAAGGAAGTGAAATGTGTTTGTTGTCAATTCAGATTTGTATTCTATTCATTCATTCATAAATTGAAAGTTTTTTATGGCATGTGATGCAGAAAAGTGTCTAAATCATGCTTTTTTACAGGAAGCTAAAAGTTTATCTATTAAAATTGTAAAATGTGTACATATGTTATATATATAGGTATGTGTGAATGTGTAATTTCTTTTTTTTTTTTTTTTTGTAGAAATACATGCGCTCAACTCAGATATTTTATTTTCCATTTAAGGAGTGCAATGCTCTCTCGTTTGAAGGCATTATGAGATGCTGTACCAAACACAAACACAAACACAAATACACACACGCACAACCATTTACATGTCAAACATATTCTCAACGATTTGTGATTTTTAAATCTATTGTTATTGCTGTTTATTTATTTGTTATAAACTACTTTTTTCTTTACAAAAAAGATGTGAGAGAGATGAGTTTTTTTATGATGCCGCAAAAAGAATTGATTGGCTTTATATATATTATATTAAAAATTTGTAAAAAATTAACAAATTACAATGAAAATAACTAAATTTGTATTTGGACAAATTTTAAACATTCTACGTTCATAAAACAAATGGTGGGCGTTGTACCCATTTTATATAGAACTTGGAACAGTTTGATTTTACAAAATTTCAGCTAAATATTACAAAATTTATGTTTGTGAGAGTGTTATCGAAACAGACAGAGACTTGGACGGACATCGATTACATCGATTAAGATTTTTATGAGGTTTGTGATGATGCCTCCATTTGAAAACAGAATGACGAACTTGTGTTCCTCCTTCTTATCTAATACGGAATATATAAAGAACCTTTATTTGTTGCTGTTGTTGTACAAATAATTTTCTATGTTTATATATATCATATATTAATCTCTTATGAAATTCTCTCTAAAAAAGTGTTTTTTCTCTTTTCTGATTCTCTCTTTACAGAAATTTTATAATAATACCAACAACAACTACCATAGAGTATGGTGTCGATGTACGAGTTTAGGAAATAATGTGTGATTGATTGAGGGGGCAGCACGATTATATTAAAAACAAAACGAAATTTCTTATATTTGCGGTTGGAAAGATAAAAATTCAAAATTAAACGCAACAATAGACCCTCCAGCCGGCATCCATTCATGAAGAACATGGATAAAAATGCAGGTGAGGGTAATACAGCACAAGGAGGAGGAGATGGCAAAGGTTCTGGCGGCGGCGGTGGTGGTGGTGGTGGCAAAACATCTGGCTCTAATTCGGGGGCGGGAAGTGTTCATGATCCTGCCTCTCTATTAGATGCAGCCTCATTATTTGGTAAGCTTGCAAAATTTTGTAGTTTTTTTTTTTTCCTAAACATTTCTCAAATATTTTGTTTTTTTTTTCCATTAAAGCATATTGGGGCCGTGATCCAACTGCCGCTGCCACTAATCCTTTATTTAACGCACAATTCAATGCGGCAGCGGCTGCTGGCTTGGGCCTGTTGCCAAATCCAGGAGCAGCAGCAGCCGCCGTTGCTAATGATCGATATTCTATGGCTGCTGCAGCTGCCGCCGCTGCAGCTGGTCATCACCATCAGAACACAATGGCAGTGGCAGCCTCTCAGGCAGCTAGTCTAGCAGGGCTGCATCCAGCAAGTGAGTTAATGAGTAAAGTATTTCCAAAAAATTTTTAGTATAATTGTAAAGTAAAACAAAAGTAAAAGTTTTATGCTATGGCTTGGGCCAAATTGAGAATACCCAGCAGCTAGAAGAGAGGTAGAGCTCTTCAGAGAGTACAATTGTTAATGAAAAAAAGTTTTTGTCACGCTGTGCCTTTTAACCGATTTTGCCCAATTACAATACCAACCAGCGTACGGACACTACAAATACTTCAGCCAAGTTTAGCGCGGGTTCGAGACTGCGCGCAGGTATCTGCGTATTGGGTGGGAGTTTAACGGCAAACATGTTTGTCTTGTGTGGAATGTTGTTTGAAGAAAACGCTCCCAGATAAAATACCTTCAAATTCGTACGTTAGTGTTGGACAAATTTCTCCACATTATCCAACATAATGCAGAGGTTATAAAATAAAGTAAAACTTTTTTTTTTCTTTTTAATTTCTACGACGGCTTTTAAAAAAATTATTAAGAATTTTTCTAAATGTTTTTTTTTAATATTTATTTTTATGAAGGCTGGTGGTCTATGGCACAACTGGCTGCTCAGGACTATTTCTCAAGACTGCAAGCTTCAGGCTTATCACCCTTTCCTCATCCCGATTTGGCGGCAGCATTTGGTCCGGCGGCCTTAGGTTTAGGTGGTGCAAGCAGCACCAATTCGGCTGGCAGTGGTAACAGTGTTGGCTCGAGTTCGGCCGGACAAAATCCAAATTGTGGCAATACGGTGGGGTCAGGTGGTGGAGGTAGTGGGGGCGGTAATGTTGGTGGCAACAGCAATAATACCTCAAGTGGCAAATCGAGCAGTAAATCGCGTAAGGAGAAGCAGCGCCAACAGCAGCAGCAACAGCAATTGCAACAACAGCAACAGCAACAACAATCATTAGCTAATAGTTTGAATGCAGCAGCCGCTGCCGCGGCCGTAGCTGCTGCTACCAGTCCAGTGGGCACTTTGGCGGGTATGCACGGTTTGGTGGGTGCGGGCACTACTATAACGCCCACCTCTAATTTGGGGGGAAGCAGTAATTCCACTAACAATAGTGGCGGTGGTGGCAACAACTGCTCTAGTAATTCCTACAAGGTTGGTAGCACTGTAACAACGCAACTATTTTGATGAAAAATTTTTAAAACACGTTTTTTTTTCTATTTTCAATTTTTTTTTATAGAATAACTCTTCCGGTTATGGTAAATCCAATTCGATGTCGGTGTCTCAATCAATGCCGTCTGTGGTTCCGGGTTCGCCTTATGATCCGGTTGTATTACACAAAGAATTAATGGCAATGCAGGCAGCAGCAGCTGCTGTCTCATCCTCATCGTCGTCCAAGAAATCTTCAGCATCGTCATCTGGAAGTGGTTCGCAACACAATTCAGCAAAAAATGCATCAAGCGGTATTCTCTCTTCACATCATGGCAACAACAGCAACAGCAGCGGTGGTGGTGGATGCATGGGTCTCGGTACCAGTATGAACTCTAATAATTCCACATCTCATGCTGTGGCAGCCCTAATGTCACCACACGGCTCGATCGGCAGTTCGAATTTATCATCGTCGGCGAACAAAGAACGCGACAAAAACAATGCGTCCTTGAATGCGTTGAATTCGTTGACACAATTCGGAGCGTTGGGTATGACGCCACAGCAAAGCATGCAGGCGGCCATGAATGCATTTGCGGCCAGTACATCTGCGGCGGCAGCAGCAGTTGCCAACAATGCGTCCAATGCTCAGAACTCCTCTGTTCAATCAGTGTCACCTCTGACCGGCATTGGAAATAATAAATCATCGAGTAAGGATTACTTGTCCTCGGGCGGTTTAAGGTAAAAATCTTCATAACCATTAGTAGAGTAGATGTCAGTAATGGCGTTTTAAGTATTTAAGCACTTGGCTTTAGTCGCCACCGTTAGATTCATACATTGCATGTCTTTTCCTCTTTCAAATGCTTAGTGATCATCCTTCTTTGTTGGGTGTACGTTTGCCACCGGACACGGAAATTATTAAGTACACGTCCAGCATTGTTGGCTCTAAAATGTCGGGTAATACAACCAATACTGCACGTGGTCGCAAAAAAACAATTTCAGATGAACAACAACACCAACAACACCAACAACAACAGCAACAACAACAACAACAACAACAACAGCAGCAACAACAGCAACAGCAACTACATCACAAGTCAGATTTGGACACTACAACAAATGCTCTGTCTTCTCTGCTATCATTTCCGGGACTTAGTCCGGCCAAACGGGCCCGACTGGAAATGGAGTATGCAGCTATAGCGGCTGCAGCTAATGCTGCTCAACAAAGCGGTGTCATTACGGGGCTTCCCGGCAATTTAACAGCCTCACAGATGGCCGCCTTAAGTAGTAGTTTGGGCGTTGGCGGTATTGGCCTAACGACGGGTCAGCATTCATCTTCACCAGCCTCGTTGTCGCTGAATTCACAACAGAATCCCCCACAAATCGATTTAACCACATCAAGCAGCAGTAGTGGCAATGGCGGCATGTGTGGAGGGCGCAGCAGTAGTCGGGATTCATCATCGGATCGTGTTGAAGTAATAAAACTGCCACCAACCATAACTTCTAATGGTGCGTACAATTTATCGAATAAAAATAAAGACATACACGACTTAACCGGCAGTAGCAGCACTGACATGAACTCCGGTGTCAATCTAAGTTTAAAGCCGGCTGCCATGGCAAGCAATGCTGCCAACCTAAGCAATGCAAGCCTCAATGCCCCCATAACCATTGAAGACTTTGATACGCCATTAAATTTGTCCATGAAACCAGACAAATCAACTTCAGCCAGCCATAATAATGATTTATCGTCATCTGGTGGTGGTGGTGGAGGTAACAGCATAAATTCGGCTGCAGGCATAAATAGTTTGCAAAGCTTAAGTTCCATAACAGCAGCATTGGGTGGCGGTAACAGCAACAGTAGCGGCAGCAATAACAGTAACTGTGCTTCGTTGAATAATAATAACGGGAGTGGCAATGGCAATGGCAATGTTGGTATAAATAACAGCAACGAACGTCCCAATCAGGGCACCTTCAAGGAGGGAAGGCCACGAAACTTGGGCAGAGGTGTTTCCAAGCCAAAAAAGAATACAGTGGCATCCTTGTTGGCACAATCACGAGCAGTCGGCCTCAAGCCCATGTTGGCCACAACACAACTGCTGCAACAAGGCGCGGATATAGTAAGTGCCGAGAGTAATATTTAATTTCCTTCTTCTTCTTCTTCTTCTTCTTCTTATTATTATTATTATGATTTATTGTAGGAGAAAATACGACAGGCTTTGAGTGAAGCCAACTCTCAGTTGGACGTTTCTACAGATTCGGAAAGCATGGCTGCAGAAAGTGGTCTGTCCGAGTCAGAGAGTGAAGAAGCCAATCTACTGAATGTGGCCGAATTAAGAGTACCCTTGGATTTGGGTTGGAAACGTGAAACGGTTATACGGGGCTTAACAAAGGCCGGTCAGATACGCGGCGAAGTGGTGTATTATGCGCCCGGTAGTTTGGTGCCTATGAGGAGTATAGGCCAAATTTTCGCTGTGAGTTTGTTGACCATTTTCTAGTAGACAGAGTAAAAGACGCTTTCGTTGCACGAATATTTTCATTAATCCGTTCTTACCATTGTTCTGAACTTTTCTTTAATATCCGCCAATACAGCATTTGAATAATAATCCATCAAAGTTGACGCGGGAGAATTTCAGTTTTTCTGCCCGAGCTATTGTGGGATCATTTTTACAACCAGCTCCACCGCCCTACGCCAATGACGGCGACTATTTGCGCATGAGCGATGAGGATGTGGCCAAACGTTTGGAAGATTTGAAAATGTTTACACGTCAGACGCTAAACGTGGAGCAACGCATCGAGATTGCCAAACAACAGCAGGCCTTGAGAGATGCTAAGAAGCAGCAAAAAGAAGAGATGGCTCGCAACAAGGAGAAGGCACGCCAAGAAAAATCGGAAAAATTGGAACAACAGCGTAGAGAGAAAGAATTGAAAAATCAACAAGCCATTGAGGTAGTGAAAGTGGGAGTGAAAGATTGTGCTTTTTGAAAAAAATCTAATTGAAAAAGTTTATTTCAGGCGCGCAAGAAGCGTCAAGAAGAACTGGAACGTATTAAGCAGGAGGAGTTATTGAAGAAGCAACAGGTATGTAAACTTCATTCCAACCGTTATACATACCGTTATATATCGATATAGGTCACATATAAAAAGCATAGCGTTATATAACAATCATCTCTGCTTGGTTTGATAAAATGATAAAAAATTGTTCGCTTTCTTTTTGTTTTCTATGTTTAGGAAAAGGAAAAGAAACGCCAAGAGGCTATTATAGCAAAAGAACAGGTATTAAACTAAAGTTTAATAATACCTAGACACACACATTCCCTACATATTGATTTGTTTAAAGAAAAAGGAAAAAGTTGTATGTTGTGTAGTCTGTAGACTTTTAGGCTAAGCTAGTTAACTGCTTTAAAATTATTTACATATGTAAAAAGAAAATAATCAATAATTTATACATTTCTCTAATTGCATCACCTAGGAATTGAATCGTCAAAAAGAATTGTTGCTACAAGCTGAAATGGTTAGTAAGGAAAGCGATTATTAATGTTTTCAATAAAAATTAAAAAAAATTTTTTTATCAGGAACGAGAACGCCGACGTCAACATATGACTTTAATACGACAGCTAGACTTTAGACGGAAATTCGAGGAACGTGAAAAGAAGAAACATCAAATGGTTTTGGACAGATTAATACAGAGAGAGAAACGTTTGGCTACACGTAAGCGCGATGTTGAGATATTGGCTCAAATAAGGTGAGACCAGGTGCTGTTTGATATTTAATTAAATTTACATCATAATTATGCAAAACTTATACAAGGCTATACGCACATGTATGCGTGTGGGTATAATTGAAGAGAATTTTAATAGAAAACCTTGGTGAACGTGAACTGAACGGAAAGTAAATTTTTTAAAATTTTTATGTTAATTCATTAGAAAACCTCAAGAAGATTCCGAGTTGTATCAAACTACTCTAATACCCGAACTAGAGCGTATTGTAGGTAATCGGTTGCCTGGCCAAGCAATGGCCGATTTGCTAATGGTGTTTGAATTCTTGCACAATTTCGGTGAAACTTTGGGTTTTGGTGAGTTTTGAAGTTTTGAAGAAAAAGAAAGAAAATACTGACAATTCTTTGCTATCCTTAGATATGGACTCTCTACCCAGTTTGCAAAATTTGCATGACGCCTTGGCCAGCGATAGTAATGTGGAGGTGGAAGAGGAGCTGCTATCTGTGATGACACATTTGTTGGTTTGTGCCATAGAGGATCCGGGTATACCGAATCCGGGTCGTCACACCACCTTGTTGGGCCAGTCATTGCGCAATGCGGACATTACGAATTCCAATGTTTCGGAAATTCTGCGCATCTACTTGTACGCTACGGCAACCGGTGAGATACGGCAAATGTTTGGTGTGCTTATGGATCGTGAACGGGAACGTCGCATACCCGACCACCATCAGATCGGTGCTGATTCCATAACACATTCAGGCAAAAATGCTGAATATTATCGATTGTTGCATGAAAATGAAACGTGGAAGTTGTCACAGTCGTTAAAGGATCGTCCGTTTGTGGCCTTGAATCCGACCCGAAAGGCTCACATACTAGCCCACCTCTGCAATGATCTGCTCACGAATAAGGCCGTGTTGAAGCAGATCGACAACAGCTTGGAGACTTGTGCTCAAATGCGCAAAGAGAAGTACATGACCGACATGAAGGTGCGCAAGTATAAAGCGTTGCATATGCGCAAATCGCGTATAGAAGCGTACGAGAAAATGCAAGCAGAACGCGAGGCGGCTATGCAAGCGGCAGCGGTGGCTCAGCAAAAGCTGGATGCTGAACGTTTGGAAAAGGAATGCGTGGAAATGATTGATATATCGTCTAGCAATATGTCGGATATGATGATGCAGGGAGGTGGTGATGCAACAACAATGAGTATAACAATGCCACGGTCAGGCGGTAATGTGGCCATGTTTACTTCTTTACCCATAGACTCTAATGCTGAACCGAATAATAATAGTAGCCCGAAACATGGGGAACCGATGCAAGTGGATAATGTTGGTGATGCAACACAACAACAAAAACTAGCCGATAAAGTTACAGATTTAACCACGACTCTGGCAATGGATGACAACAACAAGTTATCTTCCATCCTAATGCCCATGGAGAGTACACTCAATAAATTACCGAAATTAGATGAATTAAGTAATGCGTCAGTGGCGGTAATGCCGATGGCAGTTCCCTATCACAATGGTGGTAACACCACCACCACCAGTGGCGATCTGAATGCTTTACTGACTGCTTCAAAAAAAAACAATTCGTCCCGATCCAATGCAATCAACGATGACGCCTCCACTGATGTGGGTATGGATGAAGACTTGAGCGATTTGGAATCTGAAATAACGAACGTGGAAGAGGACGAGGACAATAAACTGAGTGCTGATGAGCTGCAAAAGAAATTGGATAAGATTATAAGAGCCTCGTTGAACTGTAAGGAAGTGTTGGAGAAGAGCACCAATCAGCTGAGGGCCACCTGTTTTGGTCAAGATCGTTTTTGGCGTCGCTATTGGCGTCTACCCAAAGCGGGCGGCATATTTATAGAAGCTTTAGAATCGGCTCAAAATGAAATCTTCCGCTATCAAGAGATATTGGAAAGTCAAGCTCAAGAGAAACAAAAAGATATTAAACTGCTGAATAGCGGCCAGGATGAAAAAGGATTATTGGACTGTAAAAATGGTGTTGATGCACAAATGCCAATAGCCGGTGGTCAAGAAGGTGATGGTGATGACATTGAAATGAAAATTCTGGATCAACAGGATCAGGCAACTATAAACAAAATGGGTCCAAATCCGCAAACAGAAATGAAAAAAATTACTGCTCCCATAATATTTAATAACAATGCTGCTGGTAGTGCTGGTGGCAATAATGAGGATAGTGATGATGATGTGGTGGAAACGAATCGTGTTGAACCTGAAATTGTTGATTTGCGTGATGATGACGACGATGATGACTATGATGTGGCCATACAACCACAAGCCATACAATTGGATAATAATGGAGCCGCCAAAGTCAACAAACCGGATGCTACCGGTTTTCTGCCACCACCACCGCCACCATACGTTGGACCCACCACGACTACCACCATACCAACGACCACAATCAGCAGCAGCAGTAGCAGCAGCAGCAGCAATATATTGGTTAATATGAAGAAAGATGATTATGAAAATGATTTAAAAATACCAACTGTTGCTGCTATGGGCGGTGGTAATGGCGGCCATGTTGCTGTCATGCCTGCATTAATGATGAATACCATGAATTTAAACAACACGAATAACAATAACAATAATAATAATAATAACAACAACAACAACAACAATAATAATAATAATAATAATCAATCCTTTAACTGTGATAATAATAATAAACCAATAACGGATCAAATTAATTTAAGCAATAACACGACTACCGCCACCAACACCACCACCACCAATCCCACAATTCTTGCTAATGAGAGTGCTACCAACAATAACAATAACACCAATAATAATAATAATAATAATAAAAACGACAACAATAACACAAATAATAACAGCAACAGTATTAATAATAACAGCAACAGCAACAGCAACAGCAACAGCAATAGCAACAACAATAACAACATTAATTTAAATAATCCAATATTATCACCAACGAAACCAATAATGGATGATCCGCGTAAAGAGGACGATTGCATTATTGTGTCAACAACGCCGGCCAGTGAAATGAAACCGCCCACCACATTCCAAGACTTTAAAGAGAAATGGTTCTCGATAGTGAGTCGTGAAGTGCCATTAACTACAACTGAACCGCAAAGCGACGCCACCATGGCAGAATTTCAACGAAGTTACGCCAACATCACCTGTTCGAGTAATTATCAGATACAAGGCCACCCCTGGGATTTAGCAAATAATGTTCAATACTTTACCATCTCCATGGAGGATTGTAAGGCTGACTTTACCAAATTGAGTAGCGAGTGCATATTATCATTATCCGGCCTAAATGAGCATGAAGTGGAAAAGAAATTACTGGAGTTGGAGTATGAGAGTAGATTGGAAAAAATGTCAAAAAACGGTTTGGAGACTCCTCGTCAACGCCTGAAGAGTGAAGAAGAAAGTATGCAAGAATCGGAAGGAATGGATTGCGATGACGAGGAGCGCTCATGTAGCCGGATGATGAAATGCGAACCACAAGTGGATAAGAAATTTTTTCCCCTTCCCCATCATGACTCCTTACTAATGGATACTGGTGTAAATGTAAGCTTGGATGTGAAACCCAAACTCGAAATGAAATTAGATGAAGCGTTGGGTGTATCCCTGCAAAACATGAACAACATGTCCTTGGCTAATATTAGCAATTTCATACAATACGACATACAAACGCCATTAAATATGACAGTCGAGGAAAGTCGTCAGTTGGAGATGATTAAGAAGGAGGGCTTCCCCGCCAAGGTCAGGGGTAGTTATGTGCCGCATCAACTGCGTTATGGTTGGTGGAAAGTGGACACCATGGAATTGCTGCAAAAGGTCATTGACTCGTTAAATTCGAACGGTTTGCGTGAGAGAGAATTGAAGGAAAATCTTATACGTTTTCTAAGTCAAGGAGTACCGCTAGGCATGACCTATCAGTTAAGAGGTGGTGATCCGAAAATACAATGTAACCTCGTTAACGCCAGCATTTGTGGCAACAGCTCTGGACTTGCTTTGGATTTCACAATGCCCGATACACCACAAGACTGGAGTCCCAAAATTGCTAAACGTGTAGAGATGGCTTTGTTGGAACAGTTGGAAGCCTTAGAAGATAAGATAGCTAATGCTTCCATGCAATTGAAAAATTGGCAATTACCGCCGCGCATCGAAAGTGAATTGAATTTGGAGAGTGATGCGGATATTACCGAAGAGGAGTTTGTTAGCATTATACCCATGATAAGGGAGCGTATTATCGATTTGGAGGCGAATATTGAGAGGCGCTACTTAAAGCCGCCCTTGGGAGCACAAACTGCAGACGCCCACTTGGCTGCTATAGCACAAAATCAACAGAATACTCAAACGCAAAATTCAGCTGCTGCTGCTGCTTATTATCAACAAATGCAACAGCAAGCGGCTGCAGCTGCCGCCGCCGCTGCTGCTGCTGCAGCTGCTCAACAACAGCAACAACAATTAGCACAAAATTTAGCACAAAATGCCATGACCTTTAACCCGTCAGCATTCAATGAGAGAGCAATGGCTCTGGCAGCGGCCAATAGCAACAGTAATACGGACAGTGGTACAACAGCAACCACACTGACTGGACATACAACCATCACTAATACCGAAAATAATTCTGGTGGCGATTCGCCAGCTAGCAATTGTGACAGCGAAAAAGATGAAAAGATTGAAAATATACCGAAAGGACTGATGTCGTGGCGTGATGCTGTGTCTCGATCGCATACCACCGCCCAATTGGCTATGGCCCTGTATGTGCTGGAGTCATGTGTGGCCTGGGATAAGAGTATTATGAAGGCGGTAAGTGTTCTTGCGGTTGTTGTTACGAATGACGAATAAATCATTAAAAAATTGTTGCACACATTCCCACCATTATTACCACCCTCTCCAACAACTTGTATTACTAATATGTTTTGTAAGTGTTCCTTTTTGTGTGTTATGCATTGGAAATGTTTATTTTTTTATGTATTTAATCCCATTCCCCCGTCTGGCTGAACAATCACAAAGCACTGCGCCATCAGGCAGTGGATGCTTTGATTTACTTTTTTTTACAATTAAGTGATGCGTTATGTACTAAGTAATCATACCCGTATTAACATTTACAAATTTCATTGCATTTTCATACATATTCAAATAGTTTCCTACCAACACATCTCACCATCAGTACTTTCATTTGCGATTCATTGTGATTTCTGGGTATTTGTTGCTGAATATTTTGGGCGTACTGTAATCTTTCTCTGTATAAAAAAAAAAAAAAAATTTTTTTTTTTGAAATTTCTTTTAATTGTAAAAAAAAAAAAAACGCCCTATTTACTCTTCACACATTTACCATTCAACCACCACCAAAAACTAAAATTTCAACAGCAATAACTACAAAATTAAGAACAAGAAAAACAGTTTGTACTACAAAGCCAACCCATCTCGAATTCGTTACAGAATTGTCAGTTTTGTACTTCCGGGGAGAATGAGGACAAACTACTGCTATGCGACGGCTGTGACAAAGGCTATCATACCTACTGTTTTAAACCGAAAATGGATAACATACCAGACGGCGATTGGTAAGTAGTTTCATTTGGTTAGAAATTCAAAAAAAAAAAAAAAACAAACAAAAAAACAAATCATTTGTAGTTTTTGGTGGCAATCAAATCTTGTTTCTTTCATTTACGTGATTTTCATCATATAATTAATTGATTTATGTTATACGTAATGTAAGCTTGGTTGAGTTTTCTTAATTATCGATTAACCATCATCATCATCATCATCATCATAATCATCGTCATCATGCATCGGAAAGACATTTTTGTCACCAAAGCACCAATTCTCCCCTTAAATGTTGTTTGAAAAATATTTATTTCAATGTTTTCTTTTTTAAATAACAAAATTTTTTTTTTGTTTTGCATTCTTAGGTATTGCTATGAGTGTGTTAATAAAGCCACCAATGAACGTAAATGTATCGTGTGCGGTGGTCATCGACCGCAACCCGTTGGCAAAATGATTTATTGTGATTTATGTCCACGCGCTTATCATGCCGATTGCTATATACCGCCGCTATTGAAAGTGCCACGCGGCAAATGGTATTGTCATGGTTGTGTGGCGAAAGCACCACCACCGAAGAAACGCTCCTCCACCAGTAAACCGCGCCGCGAACGTGACTCATCTGCTTCGCTGTCGAAACGCAAAGACAAACATCACAACACCTCCGCCAGTTGTGAACAATTGAACACTTCCATAAGCAGTGATCATCATAATTTACACAATTCATCGCATGAGGAGTCGATGACATCATTACCGGCTCCTTTGAGGTGAGGTTGGACACTTTGAAACTAGAATTTTGTTTTATAATTATATACGTACGGGTGATAAAATGTAAAAATCGATAGGAGCGTTTATTGATAAATCGATATGTGGGATCGATGAAAGGTTTGTATTGCAAGAAACCATGCCCTAATATCGATAAATTTTATTCATTCAAGTAACGGGTTTTTTTGACAGGGTAGGTTGCACAATTCATGTAATTACAGTTATTTCTTATTATCGATTATTTAAATTATGTAAAATTGAATTTTATTGAAATCGTTTTCTGTTTTTGTTTGTTTGTTGTTGTTCCCATTTTTACAGTCCTGCTCATTCGGTAGCGTCCACATCATTCGATGATCATCATAACAATTCAATAGATACGGCCCGCTTTCAAAATCAACTAACAAATCGTCAGAGTATATTAAGTCCACCACCACCTAATAATAATAATATTAATAATGAATATGGTCCCAATGAGACCAGTTTGGATGGTAATGTAAATACAGGTGTGAGTAGTGGCGGCGTTCCATCGTCAGCCCCTATTATATATCAACTTCAGCAGTCACAACAACCTGTACAATCAACTCCACAACAACAACAACAACAACAACTTCAAGTTACAGCAAATATTGCTATGCCCATAACGCAGCTGCATCATGTGACACCAAACAATTTCAATAATTTACCACCAGCTCTACTACCACCAACAGTTGCTGTGGCGGTAACGGCGGTGGCTGGTCTAACCACACCATCACCTGTGGTACAATCCCTACAACAGATGCCATATTTTGGGCAATTGTCGACCGTAGCCACTTTGGCAAATGTATCATCATCGCCCACCACCACAATCAATCACTTGACACCGCCCAATTATATAAATGCCAGTGGTACACAATTGCCACCACCATCATTACCACAAGTTGTAACCACCAATTTAACAGGTTTAACGAATTCTTTAAATAGCGCTCTAATGATGGCCAATACACCGTTAACAACAATGGTTAGTGGTTTGGTACCGGTAGCAGTGCCTTCAACAGCTACTGTTATCAGTGCCACCATCAATTCACCGCAACATTCCTTGCCTTCACCACGGGCCACAACACCTACACAACCACTACAGCATCATGTGCCACAAACGCCACACTTATCCACACAAATTCTTAGCTCATCACCATCAGCTACCACATCAGCATCATCATCACCGCTAATGATTAGTACAAATGCTGCTACTGCTGCTGCTATTGCTGTTGGTGTTGGTGTTCCAATTAGTACATCGCAACAGCAGCAGCAACAACAACAACAACAACAACAAGTGTTGGCACCACCGCCTCCTTTAAATATACATGCCGTGCAAGAGGCTAAAGAGAAATTGAAACAGGAAAAAAAGGAGAAACATGCCACCAAAAAATTAATCAAAGAATTGTCTGTCTGCAAAATTGTGTTAGGTGAAATGGAGGTAAGTGAATGATGATAACCTTAGTTTGATTGATTTTGTGTTTTGTTAAATAATGAATTTTTTATTCGTACGAGAGTTCTGTACAAATTTGCAAACTTTGTAATCTTCATTTATTATAGCAATTGTTGCAGCATTATTTTTTAAATATTTTTCAAATACTTTCAAGTTCTACAGCTAATCAAGCCATAATTTTTGATACAAGAACAGTTCTAAACTTAAAATGATTGCATCCAGACTCTCTAACCAGATTCTCTCTTTACTTTAGATTAAACGTATTAGATTTTTCTAAAAAGATTCATATTTGAATCATATTAAAAGTACAGTTATTTATAGAATGTTGTATGATTGTCACAATACTCATTTGTAGAGTATTGTACGATCATTCGTGAACTCCTCTAACTCACTTTTATTTATTCCAATTAATTGTTAAAGTTTCAGTGTAAAAAGTGCACAATCGATTAATAACTCAAGTGTTTAGAAAATAATTAAAATTTAAAAAAGAAAGAAGCATCCTCTAGAATGTATGGTATTAACATTTACATATAAAAAACAAACAAACAATAAATAAAGTTTTAATTTATTTTCCACCAATTATTTTAGTTGCATGAGGACTCTTGGCCATTCCTATTGCCGGTAAATACCAAACAATTTCCCACGTACCGTAAGATTATAAAAAATCCCATGGATTTGTCCACCATTAAAAAACGTATACAGGATTTAAGGTAAAGTATTAAAAACCTTTAAGAAAAATTAACTTTTATTTAATTTTTGTTTTTTTTTTGTTTTTTTTTTTGTTTTTTTTGTTTTCTCATCTTTAGTTATAAAAATCGTGAAGATTTTTGTGTAGACGTTCGACAAATCTTTGATAATTGTGAAATGTTTAATGAGGATGATTCACCGGTGGGTAAAGCCGGTCATGGGATGCGTAAATTCTTTGAAATGCGTTGGGCCGAACTGACCGATAAACATTCATGATATCAAATTCAACAACAGCAACATCAGCAACAGCAGCAGCAATTAATAACAGCACCAACAACAACAATTACGCAAACATTACAACAATCATCATCATCGTCACCACAAAGCCAATCACACCAGACGATATCCTACAGCAGTGAATAAGTTTGCAGCAACATCAAGTAAATTGCAAAAACAGTTTATTGGTATTAGAAGAAAAAAAAAAAAGGACATTTCTGTAAAGTATTTAGTTTTACAATAAAGCGACAAATGTATAACTCGACACTTAGAGATACGCATACTCATATATATACACACACATACTTAAATAATAAGAAAAACACAAAAAAAAAAAAAAACAACCGCACCAGAGTAGTATTCGGTTTTTAAGATATCATATAAAAAAAAGAAAGAAAAAAAATGCAATGTCATGACTCGCAAATATTTATATTCTTTCGATTTTGATTTTGACAATTCAATTATATTCCTTGCGAATTGATTTTTATATATGCAATGAGAGAGAAACAAAATTTGTTGGAATTCTTCAATTAATTTAAACTCAAGAAAGGAAGAAAGAATTCTGCACAGTCAGCCGCCAAGTACAGGATTTAGTTAATAATAGTAGAGGGTGGGAAAAAAAAGGTGGCAACTCTTGAGTAACGTTTTAGGTTGAAATTAAAAAAAAAAAAAAACATTGTTAACAAAAGTGTTCGGGTTAGAAGAGGCAAAATCAAAATCAAGTTCACCACCTTTTAAACCGACAACTTTTTTTTTTTTTTGAAATTTTTGCGACAAAATTTCAACCTATAATAGAAACCATTTGTTTCTTCATAATGTTTTATAAGTAAATGATGATTTTCCGTTCTACGCTTGGTAGTGGTGTAATGATAAAATATAGTCGAGAGAGTAGTACTAAAATTATCATTTTTATACTACCCACAGCATCAATATCTGTTCGTCTGATGGTCTGTTGTTGAAATGCTTAGAGTCGTAAATTTTGTGTTATTCAGCTGAAATTTTATAGAATTTTTTTTGTTTAAACGACCACAATCTTTAAGGAAATCGGTGAAAGATGATGACCTGATTGACGTTTAATAGACATTTTTATAAAAATGGACATTAGTCGATGTTTACAAAAAAGGGTGTGAATGGATAACAGAGTTTTTTTTGATACAGAATTCAGTTTATTAGTTGATATGTAATTGTAAAACTATAGAGGGCGTCATCGGATCTATATCGGGTCCACTCTTTGAGTATATTTGTATGGGGCAGCTATTCAACAGCGTTTATTTGATTTGTTGCATTGCAAAAATTCCAATATTTTTATCCTTGAATTTTTTAAAAACTTTCCCCTTTCAACTCTTTCGTTAATAACTTTTATTACTTTGGTTCTTTTTTTTTTTCTTTTTTTTTTTTGCTTGAACATCATCTAACACACACAAAATCGTACAAATTTAATAATTTATGCTCTAGTTTCTCTATTTTTTTACACATATATATAAAAAACAATCTTTAAATTATAACTAAAATTATAAGATAATTAAATCAATGGAAAAAAATATTAATTTAAGTATTAACTGTTGTATTTTCTTTTCGTCACATTGACTTGACAGTATTTTCTTAAAAAAACAAAACAAAACAAAAACAAATTTACGACGCTTCTATACTAACAGAGAATAATCATTCTCTTCCTATCTTTCTTTTTTCTTTTTTCATTATTATTTAATTTAAACTAATAAAACACAAAATTAAAAAATAAAATCTAAAAATCATTAAAATTATAAATATATATACATATATATATTTGGAAAATAAATTATAATTATAAAAAAAGTAGATATACAATAAACAGCGCAAGTAGTCTATAATTATAAAATACTTATTAAAACAATGTATTACAGAAATAAGGAAAAAAAAAATTATAAACCTTTATGTAATTTATATAGAGAGATATACATAAATAAACATACAAAAAATATACTTCTTATTATTATTGTTGTACTTAGTTATTTAGAGATCAGAGATACCACATTTATCATTATTATTATTATTTTATCAACAACAATTATAATTTTAAGAATATAAAATTTAAAGAAAAATTAATAATTCTTTTAGGATTCTTTTTTCTTTCAATAGATTTTTTATTGAATTTACTTTTTATATTATATTACTGTATGTATGTGTACAATATAAATTAAAATTCTATTTTTATTCATTATTTATAAATGTTTTATTTCTTTAAACTAATTGGCTTGCTTTCTGTTAAGAAAGAATGTTACTTAATATCATATAAGAAACATTATAAAATGCCATTTCTTTGTAAAAACAGTGATCTTTTAAAAATATTTCAACAAAAACCGACAGCCACTATTCAATATTGTTCCGTTATGATTATCTGTTTACGAGAAAGATTATATA
The DNA here is from genome assembly GCA_949710015.1 of Crataerina pallida. Lineage (NCBI taxonomy): Eukaryota > Metazoa > Arthropoda > Insecta > Diptera > Hippoboscidae > Crataerina > Crataerina pallida. The sequence continues at coordinate 26,850,073 of OX453293.1, read as the reverse complement.
TGATGATAGAATAAGAAGAAGAAAAAGTTTTAAATAAGTAAAGAGGTCTTTTATTAACACCATTAATTCTCTTTTTTAATAACATTCTATTCATATAACATTTCTTAGTAAATTTTAAATGTGCTTTTCAAACTTGTCAGGCTCTGAGCGCAACACATTGAGTAGGCTCACGTAGAGAGATAAAGTTTAAGTTTGTTTGCCTCTCAACTGTACACATGGATTTGTATGTAACAAAAGCACACACATACACATAAAATGTAGAGCCACGGGAGCAAAGTTTTTAGTTTAATTGGGTTGTACGTTAGGGCGTATTATAGATTTGGTGGAATTTTGATTTTTACTGATTTACGTATAAATTCATTTCATTAACTTGTTATACTAATTAGGGAAGATTTCGTATTCAATTATATGCCGGAGCCTTCAGAGACCACTCAATGTATAAATATATGTAATCAGCTTCAAAATTAATCAATTTTTCCGTGTCCGTGTGCCTGCTTTGAAAAGCTCACATTAGCAAAATTTGAGATATTTGCATAGAAGCACAAAGTTTCTTTTTGAGATATATATACTTAAATAAATGGGCGGACTGCTGTATATGTTCCTTATAACTGGGTAGTATATTCAAAATTTTTTTTATTCATTGCTTTTAAATAAATTTTCTTAAGATTTCAATTTTTTGCCTTATAATTATATATATGTTAACATTTAACGTATTTATTTTTTATTTCAAATTTTATTGCAAAATAATAATAATAATACAACGCATTTTAGAAGGCATACAAATTTTGGCTAATATTAAATATAATATAAAAAAATTAGGAAAAGAATTAACCAAAAAGTAATTAAAAATATAAAATTTCTATTTCATCTTAAAAAAAATATTAATCAACAACTTTGGAACTATTACGAAAAAACAAATTACACAAAATTTATGTTTCGGTTTAAGTAAAAAAGTTGACAGAGATTTTGTTTATAATTAATTTTAATAATAATAATAATATTAATAACAACACAACAACAACCAACAAGCAGCACAATAACAAAATATTTATTACATACAACAACAAACAATAATTAGCGAAAAAAAAAAAAACCGAAACAGCAAATACAAACAAGAACAAGAACAGCAACAACCAAATGCCCCAATAATAGCCAATCAAATAAAAAAAATGTTGTTTAATTTATATATGCATATACACAGAGACCGAAACAAATATTGATTTATATTCACATAAAGAGTAAAACCAACCAACAAGGATAAAAGAGAGGGGAAGAGAACAGAAAATATGATGAAGATGGAGAAGACTTTGAAATATTCGTAACATATTTCATATACAAGTAATAAGTAGCAAACTACAATATATATAAAGCATAGATATAACCATCACATACAAGTGATCACAAAATTTTATGAACGATTTGAATTAATAAAAAAAAAAAATATTAGAAGTCAGGGTTAAAGGTATTTTAAGACTTTAAGGCAAAAACCTTTAGTTTCTCTATGCTTCTCAATGAATTTAACAGCTAACCGTTATTCCTAAAAGTTTTATTTTGTATAAATAAGCATATTATAGCTCTCTCTCTATATATATATATATCTCCCTCGGTATTACTTTCTTAAAACTATGAAAATCAATTAACAAAGCTTGACTTTTTGGGATATTTTTTTGTTAGAAATATCAATTGAGTACGGCGAAGGAATACGAAACGTATTTATAATGTATTTAATTGTATGTGAATTATGATTATGTGTATTATACTAAAAAAACATGTTACTGTGTAAATAATAATCAATTAACTTAATAAATATAGCGTGAGAAGAAGAAGAAGAAGACGGAAGAATATTCTGTAGTATTTAACTTAAATTTTATGATTTATTTAAACTCTACAGACTTGTCTTCTTATAGTTTTTACCGTTTAACGTCTCTCATGCAAGAAGTGAGAAAAATATTATTACTTAACTTTCTCTCTCTTATTCTAATTCTCTCTAATAAATATGAGAGTTCTATGCATAGTATAATTAAAAAAGATATACGGACATAATAATGATACGAAGCTCAGCAAAATTAATAATAATTTAAACTATAGTATAAAAGAAAAAGTATCACTTGAATAAAGAATGAAAATGGAATCACAAATACGATATATACAAATAAATGAATTATATTATACAGCAGCATTCTATTTAATAATTTCAAAGCAATTACAGGGTGATGCATAATAATTGTCAGGCTTGTTCATGGGGTATCCCCATGAAATTTGGGTAAATATTAAGTATATCATTCAGTTTGGAACACTTAGAATTTGGATGGATCTAGATATGTGCGTCCGTCTGTCTCTCACAGTTATAAATTTTAAGATATTGAGCTGAAATACATACATTTTTACAAACACTCAATAAAAATCTGTTCTTCCTTTTCATCTTTTACATACAATAATGAAAAGAGGCAGACATATGAGTAGGAGTCAGCATTGCCATAGCAAAATTTGTCTCGACCATAACAGATATCCGCTTAAGGAGGATTGTTGTAAGCATTAAAATACTGCCAATTCAAAATTGCTTTTGCTTTTGATATTGTTTAAAAAGAGAGGGCGCTGAGATATATTGGAATTTGAACCATTTGAGTTTATTGTTTCTAATTCCATTTCCATTCATATATTTATTATGCTTTTGAAAACTATTCAATCATTCCAATAACTATTTAAAGTAGACAGTGATCCGGGTATGTAGGGGGTTAAATGAAATTTGTTGATGACAAGCAACAGAGAACCAAGTACTTTAAAAGGGCGTGTCTATTTTTTCTTATCATTGGATTATCCTGTTATATATATAGATAATGTATTTTGGGTCCGAAAGCCTCGCTTCTACTCGGAAGGATTTTGAATTTTCAATCAATCGTAATCGATATTTCGACTAAATATCTAAAAATAAGTCTTTTTTCCCCGTTCCCGTTCACTTACCTGCCACTGAGAATGATAAGAAAAAGTGGAACTTAAGTTTTAACCACCTTTATATGATAATTTGCTTTAACGATTGTAAGGTTAGTGAAGACAAAAACCTATCAGTTTACTACTGTTTAATAAAGAGGTCGCTGTGATTGCAGTTGTAAGCGATTGTTACTGCAGTTGTTTGTATTTTACATCTAAAAATGAAGAGATTTTTACAAAAATTTCGATTATAAAGCATTTTTTACATTACTTATAGGACGTTTAGTTTATATCATCATCGCAAACTCTTAGTCACCAGATATCGATCTTTATCATTATTATTAACATAATTTATGGGACATATTGAGTTGTTTTTTTTTTACCCTCCACCTTAGTTATAAGGGTACACTAAGTTTGCTATTTTGTTTGCAACACCCAAACGAAGGCATCAGAGACCGTATTATTGATCAGCATTAAAATCTGAGGCTGTTTGCTGGAACTCCCACTGTTGTATATTTTGACGTATCCGCCTGGAATGAATTGGAAAAAAGTGGATCTATTGCCACATCCACAATCGACAAAAATATCCCATAACTATAAAAATGTAACCATGAAGATAAGTTGGATAAAATGCGGCATAAAGATTCATAATTAACGGACACGCCTACAATTTACAAGAAACCTTTTTTTAAATGCAGAATCTGACGTATAAGATGATACGGATTATTTACACTATTACAGAGTTGTTTATCAATTACTTGCCACGCCCACGGTAATGGCGGATATTCAAGATTTGGTGGAAGCCGAACACGTCGTATTCTTACTATTTTGCTTATTATTACTTACTTATAATACAGATGGAAGGAGCGACGTACAATTGGTGCAATCATATATTTTGACCTGAAATTACATACATGCAAACACATTTTTTTATAAATGCGTTCATTATGTTGCAATTATGTATACATGCGTAGCAAGTTTCGCTGATTCGCTATAAAAGATTGAGGGCGATGTTGAAGGTTTGTTATTCCTTATTATTGGGTATAATTATTTGTTATTGTTGTTATTGTTGTTGTTACAATGATACGATTCAATAAAAAAAGAAATCCATCCCCAAGCACCATCATACACATCAGCAATAAGTATATAGCGCAACAATCTCTCTGTTTCTTTTCTTTTCTATAACATACACATAAACATCAGAGTGATCAGAGTGATCAGAGTGAACTGATTGATTTTAAATTGATTTTAAATTGAGCGTTATTGTTATTATTGTTGATGTTGTTGTTGTTGTTGTTGTTAATATTTTTTGAAAATAGCTTAATAAAGCTGTTATTGCTATTGACCTTGAGCCACAAACAATATCATTATGTTTTGCTCTACCGGTTGGCGATATATCGGTTTACATTGATTATATGAACGGAAATCCAGTTTTCCTTTTATTCGATCATTTTTTTTAATAATATATTGCAAAATATTTAACTATATAGGAGATAGGATTTGGAGGGATATTTATTTATTTTTTTTTTAAGGAAAAAAATTGACAATTTTTAAGGGATTTTGAAGATTCACTGAAAGGCGAATTTTTCAAGATTTTTAAAAATAAAAATACTTTACAAACTGATGATATTTATATAGTGATATAATATAATTGATCATCTCACTGTGAAAATAAAGTATGTCCGTCCAAAATTGCTTTTTTTTTTTCCCTGTGAGCATGTAGCTTGAATGATTTTGCTTACTGAATGTTTCCAAGTAATCAAGTGTTCGATGCTGATTCAGTCTAAATATATTTGATAGGGTTTCTGATGCCCAGACGTATCAGATACGTTATGTTATGAACTCTCGCCACAAAAAAAAAGAAAACAAGGTTTCTTGTAAATTGCAGGCATGTCTGTTATTCGAAACCGAATTTTTTGGTATATCGATGGAAAAGTGCTCGATAAAAAAATGCATCAGAATTGAAATTTTTGTGGGCGTGATTTTCCATCCACTAGAAACAATGATCGACGTACAGAAAGTAGAAATATTTTCATAAAATTTCGCAATCTATGACCATGAGACCGACTCACATACCCACTCAGGCTATGCTGCTAATCAAGAATGTATATATAATTATAAATGTACTTTAGAGGATCTTCGATCATTCTGTCTGTTTGTTGCAAATGCATGACAAGACTTTATATACCTTCTATTTAAGAGGGGAGGTATAAAATAATATCAAGCTTGCCCATTAACATCATTATGATCATTATGATCAAGATAGCGAGTAGATGGATACACAAATAATGAACATTTTTATATATAAAAGTCGCGATCAAATCTTCAAGTCAATTAACTCATATTAAGTGGTTTAAACTCGGTAGAGCAAAACAACAACAACAACAATAACAACAACAAACATAAAACCAGAGCATAAAAAAAAAGAAAACAAAATGAAATGAACGCCGGTATTAGTTGTGATGATGAATGATGAAATTGCAACAACAATAATATACAATAAATACACCATAACACAGTGATGATTATCATAATATTGCGAAATGAGAGAAAGAGATGACAAATGTTGTGTTTTATACAAAAAGTACACACACGACCATGAAAATCGCCATCATCACCATCATCATTATTTATGTGTTTGTGTGTGTGTGTTTTATGAATTTGAAACAAGCCTAGTTATATATATTATTTTATATTTGTTGTTGTTGTAGTTATAGTATATATATATATATAAGATTGTGTGCACTTTTGCTCTTACACTTAATAAAGTTCTCTATTGGACTTGAAATGTATTGAAGAGAGAGAAGGAAAGTACTTAACATGACTCCAAATGAAAATAACCACCACAACCATAAACATTTACTACAGTAATGTCCATTAAGGGAAAACACACACACACACACAAAGAAGTTGACTTAAGTGTACAAACGTAGTCACATATAAATAGATGGGAAGGCAGTTAGTTAAGCGAATGCAGAGAAAAAATTAAATACCTTCCACATCTATATAATAAAGAAGTGAAAAGAATATAAACGGTTAAGCCCGACCATTTCATACTCTACAACAGGTAGCTTTACAAATTCTGTTATAATTAGTTTTAAGCGCGAGGTATTGTGTTTTAAGACTCTTTGTAAAATATCTTTATATAGAAAGGGGTTCTAAGAATAGTTCGATCAGGTACAAATCTGACACATCCACTTATAAAGCTAATTAACTATTCTTCACCAAATGTTACCATAAAATATTAAGAATTGCGATTTTTTTTGCTAAATAAAGACTTTCATGACATAAAGAGCTTATATGGGGAGGGGTTGTAAAAGTGTCCATTTTCAACAGAGTTCACTTCTGAACCAAGATACAGACGTCCAGACGGACACGGTTAAATCAATTCAGTTTTAAATTCTGAAACGATCGATATAAGTGAAGGTGTGGCATGTAGGAGTTACAAGCATCCGCACAATCTTAATGTTCTCTTTGCCAAAAGGGGTGCAGGGTATAACTATGGGCACCAACTTGCACGTTTTTCGTACATTATGGGCGTGGCTATTGAATAATTATCCCTCTGCCTGCTTGTCTGTACCACATTTCAGTTTAATGTATGTAATGCAGTCCGTGAGAGTTTTCAAGAAACTGAGATAGTAAACCGCAGCCGTCTAGATAGCTGCAGATTGTAAATATTAACTAAAAATATATATTTTATAGGAAGTCTGAGGTGTCGTTCTAAGAGAATAATAAATCTAATATACTCTCTTGATTACTGCGATGGAGCGCATAAAAACACGTGCGGCGTGTTTTTTTTTTTGGTTTTTCAAAACCCCTCCAGCAACAATGTATAATCGATAAAGATAAATATGTATGTGTTTAATATATAAAAAGCTCGCTACACAAAGATTCCTTTCACCATAGGGCTTGGCTGAGGCTTTTTTCTTATTTTCCTATCATTGTTGTTGCTGATATTATGTTATTATTGTTGGTTTTCTTATTAACCTTTTGTATTGGTTATCATCATAGTTTGTTAAAGTTAAGTGATCGTGTATATAAAAAAAAGGCATAAAAAAACGTATCGTCCTTGATGGTTTGTTTGGTTTCGTTGACTTGCTGGCTAAACTATGGTCAGTTTCTTGATTTGTTTTTTTTTTGTTTTTTTTGTTTTTCAACAACTCAATGCCTGCTTAATCTTGTTAGGATTTCTGTTTAATATTTGTTTCGTTTGTAAGATGTCTTATTCTTGTTGTTGTTATTGTTGTTGCATTGGTATGCATAACAATACTGTAATAATGATGCTAATATTGAAGATGAATTGTATTGTAGTTGTGCACGTTACTTGAAATTGTACACGATTTGAATTGTTATTGCTGCCATTGTTCTGAGTATTATTTTGCATAAATCTACAACACATACCATTACCTACATATTGTATATATAAAAATAAGGCATTTTGCTGTAATTCTTTTTTGTGTTGGGTATCTTATCCATATGATACCATTTTAAATCTTTATTAAATTGCAACATCTTCAGTTCATTCAATTATTATATTTTTGCTCAAAAAATATAAATAATACATACAATGGTAGCGATCTATGTTTATTCACACGACTTTTTCAATTTACCACTTATTCAGAGCAGCGGCACCAAGGAGTGCAATTAGTTGAAAATTTATATTTATTATAAAAGTTAACAGCGGTGTTTTGTTTAAAAGAAGATAATAATACAATCGAATAATAAACGTATTTGCACACACACATACACTCACGCATACTTGACAACAATCACTTCTTTTTATACACACACCACTTAGGCTAACTCCATACCATATAAATCTAACTGTGCGTGCAAACTTAAGAAATCAATTTGATAATTGCTTAACAGAGAATAATATTATAGCGGGTCGTGAGGGTGAGCGAGAGAGACGAGTGTTGAAGGGAGCGAAGCAGGTACGCTGAGAGTTAGCTCTTGTTAAGCAATTATAATTATCTCCAATTGTGTAAACTGGCAACTGTTATAGTATGAGTACACCGCACATACATTGTACGTTAGCATGCATATATGTTTGTGTGTATGTTTGATATGCTTTAAACTATTATATTTACCATTAATTACATTTAAAGTGGTTGTGTGAAGAAATGAATTCACATAAATTGTAATTCATTGTGCCGCGTGTTGAAAATTTCAACAGAATAACAACAACAATAACATATATAACATATGAAACAAGCGCAAAAATACTTTCAACGCTTCAAGTGTTATTAGTTTTAAACCTAAATACTCTTCATATTTCATTCGCCAACTAAAAGGAATGTTTGTACAGTTGGTAACGGGCTTTCTCTCTCTCTCTCTCTCTCTCTCTCTCTCTCTCAGTCTATTATTTTTATACCCTTTATACTTAGTTTGTTATTTCGTTTGCAATAGGTATTCTCTTTATGAGCATTAAAATCTGAATCGATCTGGAAAAGTCCGTCCATATTTCCATAATTTGTTAGAGTCTCAAGAATTGAATACAAATATGTAGCTTCTGTGCTTCTTTTAGCATTCACGCTCACAATTGATGAACAGATTTTTATTAGCTAAGAAAAGTTGAAATTTCTTACAAGTGTTTGTAATTAGCAGCTTCGATCGTTATAGCAAACATGGGTGGGCGGCATCAGCAACAAAAACTGACTTGATTTAGATATGTATATCTGTCTGTCCGTCTGTTCAATTGTCCATTTTTTTGTAATTGAGCTAAAATTTTGTATACACACACGCACACTTTTAGTTTTTGCATGCAAATCGATATTTAAAAAGAACAAAATAATAAAAAGTCACGCCTACAATTGACAAAAATCTATTTACCTGGCAAAAAAAAAAAAATTGAAATTATAATGTATGTCAAATAGGCGTATACGCCCACAATTTATAAAATACCTTATTCAGCGTAAAAAAGAATATGAAAGCTTGTATCTAATACATATACTATTAGAGGTTGTAATCATGGTGGGCATGACATAGAAGATATTTAATATTCGGCTTAAGCCAAATTTAGTTTTTTCATTGTACTTGTTTTTTATAAACTTTACAATTCTCACCTGGTTATATACAATACGTTTTCATCACAATACAAAATACAATACATAGAAGGAGGCTTTTCTATATTCTGGTTGGTAGTTGAGTTGGGCAGGGTCAATCACGCGACATGCTTGTTTGAATAAAAACAAGTAAGCAGCTGTTAATGAGTTAAAAAAGTTTCTTTAACATTTAATTACCTAATATTTTCTGTCACGAAGTATATGTAAGAATATAACTGCCTGCATAGAAATTGATCATAAATATAAAAACTTGACGTTATATTATATATTTCGGTTGATTGTTTGATTTTGTTAACACATGTACAAATGTCAGTTCACACGATTGTTTTAATTAGTATTTATTTAAAGAATTGTAATTTTTTTAAATCATATTTATATGGAATTGTATGTGTGTGTGTGTGCATTACCAAACATATATCTTTTAAATTGATTTAATAGTTGTTTGTTTCGCCATTTAACGGCGGCTCGCTTTATGGTTAATGATGATTGCTTCGTGTTTGTGTGAATGTTTACGTTTACATGCATGTACAAACGTTTACCTGAAAGCATTTTCATTAGCAGCTATTTATCTATTCTGAAATCATGTTTGCTTTTATACATAAATGCAATCATTTCTGTTAAGTAAACAATTTCCAAAGGTTGGGTGGCAGTCGCGCCCACAATTAACAAAAATATTTGACAATCTCATATATTAAGCTTCAGTTTATGTATCCATCGATATATTATATAAAAATGGGCGTGTTTGAGTACCTTATGCGCCAACTTTTTATAAAAAACTCACTTTACTGCTTTGAAGGTGACGTTTGAAGTAAACTTCAGTACAAACTAGTAATTGTTGAAAGTGGGTGTACAAACCACGCTCACTGTTTACATTTTTATTTGACAGGGTTCACAACAGTTGACTTAAGTCAATGGATGTGTTGGCGTGATCAAAAACTAGGCACGCCCACAATGTGTGTCACTTTAGTATAAAATGCAACACATTTTAAATATCGTTGGAAAGGAGGGCGCATCTGTGTACATGTCACGACCTGTCGTCGTGTTGTTAAATTTTCCCCTCATGATTTGTTGTTGTTGTTGTTTTTTTTAAAATTTCAATTCAAATGAAACATTATTAGCATCCTTTCAAATATGTACGTACAATAGTTATAACGAACACATACAAATATGTTACGTAACGCACTCGGGCAGGAAAACAGTCATATCTCCTATGACTATATTATATAAAATGTGACGTCTGTATCTAATGAATATGTTATGCATGCACTTATATGCCGACACTCATATATGTAAATGTCCTTTAGTTTGTTAGGAGAGGTGTGCTAATGTTTTACATTAACCACTATTAACCTCATCGCTGGTCAATAGTGGTTAATGGAAAAAAATTTTTCATATATTTTTTCAAATTTTTTTAGCTAAAAAATGGCTTCAACATAAACATACCTGTGTAATATAAAAAAAAAAAAAAATAAAATAAAATTCCAGCTAGACAGTCAACAAACGACTAGAACTTAATGGGGGGTCCCCAGCTACAAAGCTTATTGACAGCTTCAGTTAATAAATGTATACGATTTTCATATTTATGACTTTATATTGATGTTTTGTACGTGAAACAGAATATCAACGAAAAAAAAAAAAAAACCAAAAAAATTAAATAAAAAGAGTTATGGCGGGGTAACCGTAGATCAAACAAACATGCAAGGATTATTTATCTAAATAAAATTCATAACGTCACTGAAAAAGTTTGAACATGTGATATTATGTGATTGTGGTTGAAAATGTTTATAATGGTGTGTATACACATAAATACTGGTGTATTATGAGTAAAGCAAAGCAATTCCTTTTGAATTGTAAACTAACCAAAAACTGTAGTGTTTACATATTAAGATTAGACAATACATCATAATATTGTGTTGTGTAAAGATTAATTGCACATTTCGATAAAGTGAACAGAAAGCATTACAAATATAATGAACACTTGATAAGAGAAGCAGTTTAGATTGGAGTGCATTTAGATTTGATTAAATAGTATATAAAGAAACATTCTAAAAATATCCTCAATCGTGTTCAAATGTTTTCCAAAAAAAATAATAAAAATTGTGAAAGACGTTCTTTACAAAAGAATCTTATTTAAAGAAGTATTTTAAAAATGGTTTAATTCGGTACATTTACAAAAGCTTTCCTCTCTGAGCCAATAAATATTGTTCTGATCTTATAAATGTCACCGAAATATCCTAAAAAAAATGAACAAAATTAACATGGACAGACCGATGGAAATGTTTACATTAATTCAGAAAGTAATTGTGAATGAATCGGTGATATATGAAGGTGGGTGTGGCATTAGTGAAAGAGGTGCAATGTTAACAGTGACCTTTCTCATTTATATTTGCATAATAAAATTAAAATTGAATGTTTTTATATTAAACAGAGGAGGGGTATACTTAGTTTGTTATTTCATTAAAAAATCTATAAGAAAATGTCAGAGACTCTACAAAGCCTGAATTATCATCGTTGTAGACATGTTTGTCCGCGTGTTTGTTCATTGATGACTTTCTCGTTGTACATTAGCACTTTTTTTAAGTATATAATTATGTATGTATTATCTTAGCATTTTTTTTAATAAAAAGAAGTTTTTTGTAAATTGTGAACGTGTTCATTGTTAAATTTCATTTATTTCAAAACATAAATATTTAAATTTCAATTTTATAGCTAAATTTTGGCTAATAACTGATTTCGCTGTTTTAATAAGCAATCTTCTTACATGAACTGAATCTCACAACGATATCTTCATTTTCGCTTTTCATAAACATAAAGCCGGATGTACAGACATTGTCAAATTGTATCAGATTTTGATTATTTAAGTTTTTCTAGCAGTTGCTACATCAACGATAAACTTAATATACCCTTTCTACTGTAAATAAATATATTTTGAGATTTGCTACCGTGAGAAATGTTTTGTTTTGTTTTGTTTTGTTTTTTATCATAAGAATAGAGAAGAACGTGACTTTGGCCGGGAAATTCAACTTAAAGGAGACATTCGCTTTTTGATTTGATCATATAACAGCATGACCACCCCCACATACGAGTATACAAACCGATTTAAATTTGTACAATGTTGTACAATTTTCATAATCTTTATAAAAGGTTTATAAAAAATTGAATCATTTATGTTGTAGAGATATTGTGAGAAGAGAAGCGAAAAGAGATGATGTTGTTGTATTTTATAAACACAACCGCAATTAAATGCTAAAAGGTTTCTAAAATCCTTTTACAACCTACTTATCGAGTTGGGGGTCATAAATATAAAATATAAATCCTTCTCGCTTCGATACAATAGTTTATGAAGTTTAGAGTTTTAAAGTTTGATGAGTAAATGAGTATTGTGTGTGCAGCTTAAATGCGAGTGTGTGTGTGTGTGTGTGTGTGTGTGTGTATGTGCATAATATAAAGTTTTATGTTGATGTTGTTAAGACCATAATTTCAAAGCATGGCAATCATATTAAAAAAATGCCCTCTTCTACTATTTCTCGTTATTGTTATTGGTCGTAATAAAGCCACAAAATTTCATTGCTTTATTGTATTTACTACTCTACAGTTCTCCCTTGTAGTGTTTGTTTTTTTTTTTGTGTAAAATATATAAACAATAGACTGTCTCAGTTTTTTTAGTCCATACTTAACCATTATGGAAGGAATGAAACGCTATAATTTTGTTTGCCTGCAGGATTTTGTGCCACTCTAATGTTGAAGCCTAAAGTTTAAGCAGTTGCTTATTCAAGTCCATCAAAGGTGTTATAGACCATTATACAAACCATTTTATTCAGCCATACGAGGCATTTGCACACACGTACGTAGTTTGGCATATTTTTGCTATAACATAACAACACTTTAGGCCAACTTCTCATTCACTCAAAAATGCTTTAAAACACGCTATGCTAACATTACATATACCCAGCAGTTCCAAGAAATTCAACACATCCAGATAAATACATACAGATGTATGTATGTATGTGGGTATCAATATTGGCCACTTTGTTTTTACTCCGTGCTGTTAATAAACACTGCTTTAAAGTGCTTTAAGGCGGGCAACATTTTTACATTATAATAGCGAAAGTCTTTTATGCAGAAAACAAGAACAAAAAAAAAAAAAAAAAAAATTAAAAAAACATGAACTTAAATAATTGCATTTTAATAAGATTACTTAAAAAGTTTGTGGAATTTAATTTAATTTTAATGCATAAGCATTAAGAAGAAGAAAAAGCCTTAATTTCTCATCAAAGAAATCTCACTTCTAATATCAAACCTGATATAGAACAATTGAAGATTACTCCCATAACACTAAAATTCTCATAAGATTGTGTTTTCTTATATTATATATTTCTATGCCAACCACGCCCACTTTTAGTACTTCAATGCATTAGATTATTTGACTTATTGACAAAGTTCCACTTGAAAGCTTTAGTTTTAAGATTGTGGCAGATTTTTTCAATTGTGGGTGTGGCACTGGATCGATTTTGTCTTCTTTAAATGGGAACCTACTCTCTATACTAAACTTATTTATACAAATTTTAAGCGTAATATCCCCAAATAGAGTATTCCAACAACAGCGGACGTACAGACGGATATTTCCAGACTGATTCAGTTTTTTATTATTATATTATTAGCCATTCTTATTATTTTTTATAATTATTACACTTTTATTCCAAGATCTTGTTACTTCTTACTCTCATTAATTTTTTACATTTAATGCGTACAAATCGTTCAAAATCGTTCTGATTTGTAAAAGAATTAAAAGAATTTAAATCGAAAAATTAAAGATTTTAAAAATAAATAATGCTTCAAAGAATACGAATAAACAGTTAACAATAAATGAAGTATATTAAGTAATAATTTTATAACAAAAGTAACGAGTACAAGAATATCATTTTTTATAGCCCCTCAAGAGACAAATCATCTTCATGATTTATGTACACTTTTAAAATCTACATTTCTCTAGATATGATATGTGCGTTTATGGTGTGTAAATTTTGAGGTATCGAGCTGAAATGTTGCCTTCTAGTATGATTAATAGTAGGATTCTATTTAAATTGGGCCAAATGCTATGCCTGCCATCGTCATCATAATGATTGGCCGATTATAACCTTTGGCCTGTTGCAAAAAAGAACGCCACGCGCTTTCGTCTTAAGAGCGCTTTCTCCAGTTTTGTTTCTAGACGTAATGTTTGTATGTGAAGATGAAGATTGTTTAAATTTTGGTGCAAACCAAATTTAGTTTTTTCATATTTGTTACATTGAACAAGAACGAGAGCATTTTAATCAACATTATCGAGCAGCTGAACATTAGGTATCAAGTGAATCTTCTGCTATTCCTTATACTTTAATGGCAGCGATGATTTCTTAAAAAACTAAAAACAATATAAAGAAAGAGTTTCAAGGGTTTTAGACGCAAATGTGCTGTAATTCTCCATAATACAAATTCCTGGCCGCGGAAAAGAAGGAAAACATGTAAAAAAACTAAATTTAGTTTAGGATAAATTTTAAGTTCAAATCTCAAAATTTACGCTCGTCAGAATGTCAACAACAGACGGCACACGGACATACGGACATACATGTCTAAATCGATTCATCAAGAATATGTATACTTTGTAGGGTCTCTGGCGCTTTTTTCTGCGTGTGGGAAAGGACGAACTTAGTGTATCTTCAGCACTAAGGTGGAGGGTTTTAAAAATCTATGTAATCATAGATCTGGAAATGAGTTGTTTCCAAGGTATAGATTGAGAAAATCCCTTGCAATCTCTTGGCAAAATTGCAGTCGGGTATAATGGCCCGCAACAACAGAAAGGGTTGAATTCGTTGTAAGTGATATGAATAAGCACCCTGTATGTATATGTATGTATGCATCTCTAGGGGCATCTATAATCATTGAAAATGAAAATTTCTTAAACTTTTTTTATGGCAAATAAAAGTAATGAAAATAATTGAATTTTTTATTATAAGATTTTTGTCTACAATATATAGAAAATCACTTGATTAAGGCCGTATTGCATCCATGCACATATACACACACATGCACACACATCAACAAATATAATATGACTTGTCCTAACAATCGGATATGGTTACCAGTTTATAATTTTTTAGCTGAGTTAAGGCTTCAAATTCTTTGAGCACATGTGCAGCCGGCCTGTTAAGCCCGCTGGCCAAAAAGCAAGCAATCAGCCTCCAATACACGGAAGATGGCGCAGGTACACAATTAAACACGTGTATAGGTATGTACAATATATGCCGAAGGAGTGTATATTTAATTTTTTTCCTTTTTGTTTTTCTTGCACTCTATAAAACGTTTAACAACACTCTGCTATGAACAATTTCAATGCTTACATAATAATTATACGAAACCAGTTATAAACGTTTAAATGGTTTATGGCGACTGTTGCATGCCCCACACATGCCGATGACAGTCTTTGCTACTAAGAAGTAAAAAAGAAAAATAAATAAATTTGGATTATATAGTGAAGTTTTCCAAGGAGTGTAGGGGTTAATAAATTTTTTATATTTTGTGAATACCAAACGGAAAACTTGTTTAAAGACCTTCTAAGGGCGGTGTTTCCTTTTACCAATTTTGTCTAAAATCAATACCAACCAGCTTAGATCACTTCTGCACAGTTTGAATGCAACTAATAGAATAATTTTTACCCATAAACAGATAAGCATGCTTTCTTGAACTTCTACAATTAGTGTAGGGTAGTAATGCATACTCGAGTATGAACATTGCATACATATTTATAAGCCATGAAAGAATAAGTAAGAAAACCAAATTTGGTTTAGACCAAACCTTAAATACCCTCCTTCACTTAGAAACTGTGGGCGTGGCAATTATATGATTCTGCCCTCTAATAGTGTAGGCATTAAGTAGCAGCTGGCAAGTCTAGTTTTACGCTAAATACGGTTTTTTGTAAATTGTGGGCGTGTCTGTAATCTGACCATGCCCATAAATGGGGTAATTACATGTAGTAGTCAATTTTTGTAGCAGATAAATAAATTTTTATCGATTGTAAGCATGGCTATTGACCAATCTTTTCCATCTTCCATAGCGATCTGTTTGCTTCACTTCAATATTTCAAAATTTATTACCGTGAGTTTGCCAACAAAACAGACAGACACTTAACATATATGTGTCTAGATCGTCCAAGTTTTTTTATATTAAAAAACTTAATATACTTTCCATCTTATGTGAAGGATATAACAAAAGTTTCTTTAGTTGACTGGCTGGCAAGCCATGAAGCATAAATTACTTAGATGGATGTACGTACACTTAGTATATAGTATACATGTATGTACTTGTATAAGTAGTGGTAATTGTACGCTCAATATATATATCCTTAAATTAGAACAACAAACAATTGCTTACATACTAACAAGAAACACACATACAAGTACTTGTTTGTGTACATATACACTTATTAATATTTTATCGATTAATGCTTAATAAAAAGTGGCCACAAAAAGAAACAACAACAACAACAACAACAACAACAACAAAAATAAAACATTTTAACAATGACATTAACAACGCAACGCATGAAAACAATAACAGCAACCACAATAAACATGCCAGACTACAGGGCTTTTTATTATTTAGACAATTTCTGTTTTCTACAAACGTATAAATCGTACAGATATTCACTCTGAGCTCCACCCTTCGGGAATTCCCCTTTCCCCACTAACCATTACCGGTAATCTGTAAATGCAATGCTCTGCAGATATGTGAACAAAACAGAGTTGCTACTAAAGCAACGAGTGGTCGTGGTCGTGGTCGTGCTGGTATGTAGGAATAGTTAAACAGGGGGATAGTGGGTAGATGGGTAGAGTAAGGTAAGGTAAGGTAAGGCAGGGGAAAGGAATGCCGGTTACAGCCTATCCGACCGTTAAAACTGATAATTTTGATTTACAACACGCCAGTTATTATTTATAACTTACTTAGTTTGTGGTCGTGAAAGATCTCTATATACACAACAGACATACCGGAGAGACCTCAATCCATATATATATACAGTTGTATGAGTGCGTAAGTATGTTTATGATTAGGCCAGAAAGTAACAATCAATTCCATAAAGCCAACCTAACTATTAAAATAAAAAAAAAAATAGAAGAAGAAGAAGAAGGAGAAAAACTGTCCGTTCTGGTCTTGTTGTTTTTTTATAGGAAAAAAAAAAAAAATGAAGGGCTTTAAGCGTTGTTGCTTTTTCATTTCGATTTTTTGCAATCAACCACAACAATAACAATATTTAGAACAGATCCGAACCGAACAGTAGAGAAGAGAAATGTTGAACCGTAAAGACTTGTAGCCGCCGTTTTCATTGAATATTTTTTTTTTTCAAGTTTTAGTGTATGCTTGTGTGTGTGAGTGTTAGCTGGTAACCAGAAAATGGTTTTCGCGTTCATATTATTATTTCCTTGGCAGTTATTGATGGAAGCAAACACCCTTTAGCTGAGTTTTGTTGTTGCTGCCGTTAATGGTAGTGCTGGTGGTGGTGGTTGTAGT
The DNA here is from genome assembly GCA_949710015.1 of Crataerina pallida. Taxonomy (NCBI): domain Eukaryota; kingdom Metazoa; phylum Arthropoda; class Insecta; order Diptera; family Hippoboscidae; genus Crataerina; species Crataerina pallida. The sequence continues at coordinate 26,832,539 of OX453293.1, read as the reverse complement.
GTTGGTGTATAGAGTGTAGTAGTGTCAATGGTTGCTTTCGAGTTATTCCCTCGTTTTTTCTCTGCGTTCTAAATGATAAGTTCCATAACCTGAAAAGGTTTTTTTTTTTGGTTTGCATTTCGTTGGAAGAAAACACCGTCAAAAACACGCCTATTCACGTTTTCTTTATTGGTAAAACACTTTTTTTATTTTTCGTACTGCACATCTACCTCAATCTTATTCAAGCCTTGTTCTTCCTAAACCCCATAAAGTCTGTTGGTGCAGTTCATGCATCAAAATTTTGTTTACTCGTATTGCGAATATAACGAATTTTGAATGGTAATAAAAGGGCCACTGTATGTACAAACACTAAAACGGAAAAGAGAAAAAAGTAAGCAAAAATCATCATCATCTTCTTCTTCTTTTGCATTCTTTTTTGAACAGATACTTATTTGTACAAAAATTACTTTATTTTTTTAACAAAACGCATACATCCCACGTTCCATGTTCTGCGTACAAGTGAATAACGTCTCTAAAGATGTTACAAGAAACCAAACAACAAAAACAATCTCAGCAGTAACTTATTGTTCATACCCGGGTATAGTTTCGATTAGTTGGGTTTTTTTTTTATTTTAATGGCCAGCCTAAGGTTGGATTATATTTCTCGTTCTTTTTTTTTTATTATTTATGTTTATTTTGTAAAGTTCTTTCTTTTTGGCGGTTGTGTGGTTACCACAAAATGATTGAAAAACAAATATTATATAATCGTAATAAGGAAAAAAGAAGAAGAAAACTAGATTTGACTTTGACGAAACCTTAAATATTTTCCACATGTAGGCGTGGCAGGTATATGATTACGCCATCTAATTACGTATTAGCTTGCAAGTCCAGTGGAGTATGGTTTTTTGTAAATTGTGATCGCGTTTGTTATTCGACCACGCCCATTTTTGACATACGCATGGACGGGATAACTATAGATATGCACACCGAATGTCAAGTCTATAGGTCAATTTTGGTGGCAAATATAATTGGTTTTTATCGATTGTGGGCGTGTCTATTATTCGAACTCCCTTAATTTCAGCGCAATAATGTATGAATGGAGTAGTTGGATATATTATGTAATAAATTTCAATTGAATACTTTTACTTTTGGAGCCACTTAAATAGATTTTTTTTGATTGTGGGCGTGGATTTTGACCGATGTTGTCTATTTTAAATATTTACTTGCGGCTAAAAACTAAAATTGTCTTCAAATTTATGACCGCATGTGTGGAAACGACACACAAACACAGGGACAGAATAATATGAATACGAACTTGATATAGTTTTTTATGCTTTTAGGATTTCTGGCGCCTCTTTTTGTAAGTTGCAAATGGAATGATAAATTTAATATACATTTCATCTTATTATCAGGGCTTGCAAGTTACGTACAAATAAGTGTTTACAAGAAATACGTCATACAAAAAAGGAAATTAATGATGAGAAATATTCTGCAACTGTTCTGCTCCCAGCAGAGACAGACATCGCATATTTAGGAATAGAAGAAATAGAATAAATCTGGAACTCGGAGTGCAGGATAGTTTTAAGTCTACGTCTTTTGAAATAAGGACACGGATTTTTGCAATGGACCCAATGGTCACAATACCAATAACCCACCCTATAAAAATAATAATAATTATAATAATAATAATTATAATAATTAATAATAATAATTATTATTTTTTTTATGTTTTTTTTTTTTTTTAATAACTTTTAGATAAGTCTTCCTGTAATTAACGCAAATCCTTATTTGGTATGAATTTGGTGCTGTTGTTGTTTCTCTAGTACCTTGTGTACATAGTCATTTTTAATTAACTTAAAACCTCAACATACCTACACATCCAACTATCAACATGATAGCAATCATACCATCTCTATGGTGCAATTGTTTTAAGTAATTCTGGTTGTTGTCTATGCTTCTATTTCTTTCTCCCTTCCTCTTACTGTGTAACTGACACTTGCTAGGTACTCGTTTCATATCAATTGGTACACGTACCCTCGCTTATGTAAGTTAAGTAAAGCTGTTTGTACGTGTTTAGTGGTATTTATAGTGTGTGTGTGTGTGTGTATGTGTGGTAGCATGTTTTCTAAAATACCGCATAATTTGTGACAACAAACACACGCACTCTACCAGTACGGGTACGCTACCACGCTGTCATGTATGATTGTGGTGAGTGCAACAGACACAGAGTGTGTTAGCATTTATCGTTCGGTTTAATCTTATTTTAGCAAATGTGCTGCTACTGCTGCTGTTGTTGTTGTTGTTGTTGTTGTTTTCTTTTTCTTTTTTTCCTAATAAGATTTTTAAAGAGCGACGGGGACAAAATGAGATTTCATAGACATTTGCCACTTGTTTAAAGCTTTTTGTTTTGTTTTGTTTTGTTTTTGCTTTATCGAAAATATCCGAAAAATGTACACTTGTAGTTGTTAGAGCTGCATGGCAGGGAAGTTGAAAAGTGTTGCGATATGTTGTTAAGTAATTTCCAAGTTGATTTAGTGTAATCACTGTGTATTCAGTTGAATGATAATAAATTGTACGCTTGTGTTGGCAGTAACACCCACTCAGTCAGTCAGTTCAACAACCACACTCTGTATCTCTTCTATAATAAACTACCATCCATGACCTGTGACATGGCCAAACATTCTCTCTCTTTCTCTCTCTCTCTCTCTCTCTATATATATATATATATATATGGATAAACATTTACTCCCCCCTGGGGAGATGATAACCTTTACTGTGATGTTTACTCTTTTTCTTTTTCTTTTTCCTTTATTTTTCATACAATCGCACTACACAAGCCGAAGCGAAATCAACAGCTTTCTCTTTAACCAAGTGTAGCAAATGTTGGTGCTATTGGGGGAAGAAAATAATGGTTATAATGGTTATAATAAAGCAAAGCCGTAAAATATGTGTTAACACAATTCTCTTAATTTAATTTATCACCCACACCTCCTCCAACAAAGGATACTTTTCTTATTCTCCCCCAAAAATAAAATATTCTATTGTTAGTACTTGTAAGCGGCTGCTGAACAAGGGAGTCTGTCTGAGAAAATATGGATGCTGGCGTTAAGTAATCATTATCTTGTTGTGTAGCCACTCCTTCTTGTTAAAGCAATATCTGCAAAGTATTTATATGCTTGCGGGCGTGCGTGTGTGTTTGTTTGTTATCTTGCTAAACAAATTGTTTTATTGCCGAGACTGTAACTGAGAGTATAATGGAGTTTTTCAATTCAATTCAATTCAATTTCATCCCTTAAGTGAATTAAACATTTTAGTCATGGTTGTTGTTGTTGTTATTATTACTGGAAACGTCTGCTCTATTAAATGTTGTTCATGTTCCCACATAATGTACCCGGTTACACATGAATTTATATGCAATACAAACATTCATGATGTACATAAAAATGTGTGTTAATGGTTAATGGTGGTAGATGGAGGCGAGAGGTCCTTTAACAGCCATATTGATTTATAATTCATTTTATTATAAAAGGTAATTCTTTAGAAAGAAAATCCAAACAACACTTCAATCAAATCTTGGATATGCTCCAGTTCGGTATGATTGTATTAAACATGGGCGTGGCAAGTTGAAAATATTCTACAAATATTAAGGATGAATTTCTGCATTAATACAGTAGTGGGCGTAAGTTCCGCCTTAATTATATTAGGCATTGTACTCAAGTAGGAAAAGTAGATCCAATTTTAAACGCTCTTCATACCTCTATATAATGTGTGGGCGTGGCATACAGCGGATTATGTCATTTAGTAGATTATACATGTACATACACTTACACTTTAAAGATTCATTCTGCGTGTGTATAGTTTGTTTTTTTTGTAAAGTGTGGGCGTTTCTATTATTTTACCACGCCCACTTTTGTTTTATTAAATAATTAATTACAAACATGAACTATTTTATATAAAGATACATTTTTGTGGCTTATGGGTAACAATTTTGTAAATTGTGGGCGTGTCACTTTAGCGCCTTGCGTTCAATGGTATTGTATCCCTTAAAAGTCAATAATATGTAACACAGTACTACTATTGTACTATAAACATGCACTAAGAATGTTTGTACTAAACATTCGCGTGGAGTAATAATATTTTAAATTTGAGACAAACAAACATGCGAACATCATATATCTACAAGCCTGTGAATGATATTTTTTTATACTATTCCACAAGGGGAGTATATTCCAGTAATTTATCACAAAGATTGAATGTCAAGGGCGTAATATGGGCGTGGGTATTATATGTAGTGTATAAAAATGTAGGCGTTATTACAGAAATGAGAGATAATCGGCAATATTCGGTTGATTGTTACTATATTTTAAACATAAATGACTTAAGTCAACTGAGAAATGTTTGCAGTACGTTTCGTGTATCATGTGTAAAGTTGAAATTGATGATGGAAGATAAAAGTGTTTCATAAAAGCAGGCTAAACTTCGCATCGCCTATAATCGCCCGTGCATAACATATAAATGTTGTTGTTTCTCTCTCAACACACTTGACTATCTATCCAAATACCCTGTAAATTTAATAATGTTTCAATTTACATTATTAGTCCATTAGTGGCAGAAATTTCATAATTAAATTTTGAAATGATTGTATAGCTTGTTTGAACAGTTTTTCACCATTTTGTGTCTCCACAGAGCGATAATATTATTTACTCAGCTAAATATAACTTAAAAACCCCAACTAATGTGTGTAATTAACTACCATAGCAATAATAATTAACAAATAACAAGACAAAAACAACAACAACAACAACAACAAAAAACCCTATTTTACGTTTACAAGGAAAATCAAATTAAATTTTTCTCAAACATTGATTTAAAACGACTTTGGGACACTCCATGCAACCTCTGCTACAATTAAAAATGCGCTAAAGCCAAATCAAAGCGGCTTAAAATTATCAATATTATAGTTTATAAATAAAATAGATTGTCAAACAATTGAATCTAAATATGGATCCATTGAAAATTTTTACAGAATTTCAAAATGATTCAATTTTTTAAAATCAATTTGCCAAGAATGTTGTGTAGGGTATATATACTATAGAGTAGAAAAAATAATTGAGGAAATTTAACACGCAAAGCTTATTTCCTACTGTTATTACCACCCCAAGTGAAACAGAACAGCAGAAAAGTGTATGAATAGAAAAGTAGACTGAAGTACATAAACCAAGGGAGTATATATAGAAGTAAGCCGTGGGCTGAATTACAAATAATAAATTATGTGAAAATATTGAGTTGTGTGCATACGACGTTTAACCTCAATATCACTTTAACTAACCACGTTTTTAACAACATGTTGTTAACACCGCCGTCATCCAAGAAGAGAAAAAATAGGCAAAAAAAAAAAAAAAAATTAAAAGAAAATTCAATTTACTCGTACTGAGTTTAAGTAGCGTAGTTGTAGTCATAATATTAGAAAGGTTAGATGACCTGATTCGATTGTATATTGTACATGTTTACTTACTCATGCCAAAGCCATACCGCCACCTTTTTTGTATTATACTGATATTATAATAACATTAAAACATAATCTTTTATTTCTGGAAAGATATTAAGGTGAAGTCTATATGTGTATATATCTACCAGAATGAATAGGCGTCAGACATCCTATACAGTTTATATATTTTTGATTGGCATGAAAATCTAAAAAAGATCTAAGCATGTCCGTCTTTGTTATTGGCATTCTCACGTCGAAACTTTATAATACAATATATTGAGGTGAAATTTTGTACAAACACTTTTTTACTTTCTGCACGCAAAACGTTTTTCAATTGGGCGAAATGTGTTAAAGGCCACACCCACTATAGCCAAAAGTTATTTACCATAAAAATTAATCTAAGATTGAATGGCTGTGGCAAAAGTGGGAGTAGTTACATAGCAGATACGTCCACCTTTTACAAAGAACCTTCTAGAGCATAAAATTGAACTTACATACCTCCTACAAGCACTATTAGAGGCATAATCAGGTATCTGCCATACTCACTATTTGTACGTAGATATGGAGCACATTTACTTTTTTTATTAAATTTTTATTATAATATTTAGTACTTTAATTACTTTAATTTGGAAAGAGCCACTTTTATTTTTAGAAACATAGAAATCGACCTAAAAATAGGCGCAGACGTACAATAGATACGCCCACAATTAACAAAATACAATCACTAGGGTAACATGTATATTAAGGGTCACACCCTTAATCGATAAATAGTTCCACGATTACAATTTACGCCTTATGTGGAGCGAGTGAATATTATTTTATATTTTTAGTATCAAAAATATTTTCAGTAATATTATAGGGCATATATTACTTGTATTATTTCTAATGTTAAACATAGATTTCTGGTACTTATGTCCGAATAAATTTTCAACACTTTTATGATATTTTTAGTTTTTAGTTCTTATTTATTAGTAACAAATTACATTTTTTTTGAAGCAAACATAATATATTTTGTTATATTGTACTTGTTTAGTAAAGTTTTGTGTTAATTTTTTTTCCTGAATAAAATAATTATTTAAATTTTGCGAGTGGTTCAGAAAAGCGGGCAATTACTTACTTTTTCGATTTTTGTTTTTAACGTCAACATAACTATGGTTAGCTGTTCGTATTCCTTGGCATATACTGCGTGTTTTAAATTGTTATTGTTTTTGTTATTGTTTCGTCAGCTGGTATAGTAATAAAGTCCAGTGAATTTATTTTTAATTAGCAATATATACTCGCTCCTAAAACACATGTAATAATGGCGTGTGTTCATTAACTTGGAGTTTAATGTTGTCGTTGATTGGTTGGTTGGTTGGTCAATTATACATTCACCCATTGTACATTAACCCGAATATTTACTTCCTACAATAGCATTAGTTAGCTTTTAATTTTAAAATTAAAAAAAAAGTTCCAATTGTACTTAATGTTGTTAAAAAATTCATTACATTTTATCTACATAGAAATCAATTAATTTTATTTTTTTTAGCTTATGAAACATCTTTCATATAATACGAGTTCTTCAGCTGTATTTTAATATGGAAGTTACAGTTAATTACATTTCTAGCAATTGCTCCAAAAAAAAAAAAAAAAAAAAAAATGAATTGTTTTTGTTAAGCTTTCTTTTCATTATAATTAAAGTGAGAAATTCATTACTTTCTATTATCTAATATAACAGCCATCTGAAGCTCCACTTAAGTAGAGGAATGAATATGCGTTGTGAACCACATATGTATATGATTAATTAATTTCACGTCTGGTTCGTTGTTGTTTCTTTAGCATCGTAAATCATTAAAACATTATAATTTTTTTAAAAAATAATTTCCATCAAAATTTCATTAATTCTGATTGTTATTGTTATTACAATATTTAAATGATTTTTAGTTAAAACAAATTATGCTCCCACCCTCCTATACAGACATATACTGTATGCGTATATATGCGTTTTTTGCAAATATTCCATTGTTTGGTTTTTATTCATAAGTTGGTGTTACGACCCCTGTCAGAATGGGTGATCTACAGCACAATTTTAACAACCACAGCTAACAACAACAACAACAATGAGGACTATAGGCAACTTTAGCAATTATATTGTCTAAAAATTGAATGAAATAAGATGCAGACCTTAAGAAATTTATTTTCAGAGAAAAATGAAAAAACAAAACATGACAAAAACAAAAACAAAAACAAAGAACACGAAAATGCAACGAGAAGCAACAAACAATTTAGATGAAACCTAAAGAATCAATAAGAAAAGGAACGGTCATTTGTTGTTGTTGTTGTTGCTGTTTAAAAAATTTTTTTTTTTTTAACTAAATTGAGGTGAAGAAGAAAAAGCTTAAAAAACAGCCCAAATAACAAAAAAAAAACATCATCACACAAGCAACGAATATCCATCCCAACAACATAATGGAGGTGCACGCACGCACGCACACATACGATGCAGTGAGTAAAACAAAAATGTAAGCGCAACAGCCTCCAACTTAACCACTTATTCAATCGTTGGCCAATTATCAAAGCAAAATACGGCCGGCCATGCTGAATTCTTAAAGTTCCTGGCACGCTACAATATACACATAAAATACTAAGTCAGAGTTAATATAAATGTATTTGTGTATGAGTGTGTGTGTGTTGGTGGTTGGTGTACCTTTAAAAAAAATAAATTTATGCTTATATAAATACAAAACGAAATAATAACAACAACAACAACAACAAACAAGCATAAAATGATGACCATAGGATGGCAGACACAACTAAATGAATATGAACTCCAAGTCAAGCAACAGAACGCAAGTGAACCAACCAAACTATACACTGTTTAAGTGACTGTTTGGTCGTGGGTTTCATTCACGTCATCATCATCATCGCCATCTCAGCTTACCAATCTCATAATCATGATCATGAATTTATTATTTTTAAAACAACAATAACATGAGTAAACAGGGATGTTTTTGGTTAGCAGTCAAGCTAAGGAACCCTTAAAATCACTATTTTAATTTTGTTGTTATTGGTGTAATATATTTTATTGTATCTACCTGCATTTGAAGCCAAAATTCTTTAACATTCAACATCAAAATAAGAGAGAGACTTACTTAAATAACCGCGAGACAGCGTAACAGTACTGAAATCAAAGACAGAGAAGAAGATATGTTCTTGTTTTGCGTGATTGGAACGTATAGTTTAATTTTTAAACACACACACACACATCAACATTCTTACGTTTTTGTTTTCCCTTCAACTAACAGCTTCCTTAGAAATATGCATGTGTGTGCATGTGTCAATAACTGAACAAAAACAAGAAAGAGATGGATGGAGGGAAAAAAATATAAATACTGATATAATATGGCTGCTGTTGCCGCTGCAAATGATGTTTTTTTTTTTTCTTTTCTTGAACGAGTCCAAACGTTGGGCAATGGCGAGTAAATGTGCTTCTTGCTTCTTGCGTGTGCATGTGTGTCGTTAAAATATAGTGATCTTGTGCATGGTTTTTTTCTCTTGTTACTTGAACATATACAGTGTGTGTACGTGTGTGTATTTTTACCTTTCTTGATTGCCTGCCGTGAGAAATGAAAACAATGTGTGTGTGTGTGTGTATGTGTGCGTCTGCGCTAAAAACGAAATTGTTAATTAAGATTATGAAGTCATAAGAGTATTCATGTCGTAGATGTCGTCGCAAGCAAATGTTACTGTTGTTGGTGTTTTTTTTAATGTTTTTTTTTACCATGGTGTCCACGATAGGTTCCTCCTCACATGCAATCTTCTCATTTAAAGTAGCAATCAAAAGGAACAAAAACATGTAAGCCTCCACCTTGTTATTTTATACCTTTTGTGTCCACTCTCTGCCACTAAACATGTACGATCAGCATCAGCAGCAGAGGTTGTTTTTTTTTTTATAAATAAGATCAATAATGGAGTGATGCGTAATAATATTTAGTTTAGTGATGATGATGATTTGTCTGTCTGTCTGTCCTTGTTACATTTCATTGTTACATTTTCTTTTTGTTGTTATTTCATATGCAACTACTAAGAAGAGGGCGTCAAATTACCTCAAACTAGAACATATTTACATTTAATATATTTGTTTTTTACCATTTCCCTTATTAAGATGAAAAGTATTTTCTTTAAAAATTATAAATTGTTTTCCAATATAAGTGATTCGTGTGAACCGGTCTAATGTATTTGAAGTCTATTATGGTGATTACTGTTGCTAGGCTTTGTTTAGCGGTCTTACTGCTAAAATACTTTATTTTTATCTTTTTTTTATTATTGTTGCTGTTTTTGTCTTCTCGTTTTCGTTTCAGCGCTTATTGAGCCTGTAATTTGATTTTATATATATATTTGTTGTGTATGGGTGTGTGTTGCAAAACAGGCGACACGCCACGCAATTCTTGTATCATGATGTTGACCAACGCTTCTTAAAGATACATATTATAGTAGTAACAACAACAACAACAACAACAACAATATCAACCACAACAATGACAATCCATTATATGCTATACAACTGTCTGTAGTGTAGTATGGTACATACTCTGTTGTTTGGTTGGCTGCTGTTGCGACTGCTCCTAAGTAAACGTAAAATGATCTTCACACGACTCGATTTTTAAGTCAACAACTTGATTTTCCAGCAATAACAAGATTAAATTATTTAATTTTTTGCCTCATTTGCAGTTAACAGCAACAACAACAACAACAACAACCGACATTATTAGCACCAGCGCACAACAATTCTTATTCAACATTTCCGATTGTTGGTACCTCTGCGCTGTTGTGTTGCGTTGTGTTGTGCGTGCTGCACGTCAGCTCTAACTAAGTGTAACCGTAGGGGAGAAAGAGATGAAAATTACACTAAAGGCTTAATATAGTTTAACACGATTTAAGCTGGGGTTGGGTCCAATGACTTAAGTTTAATTTTTGTTCTTTCTTTGTCTTGTAAAAAGTAAACTTAAGAGAGAGAGAGAGAGAGGAAGATCTCAGTTAGGTTTTGTGTATCTGGCTGTAGTTCAGTTCGTAGGTTTTTAACTGGAGACCATTTAATGGCCGTATTATAATTAGGCAGCCATGAATATATCCACTGAAAGCTTCTTTTTTTTTATGTTAAAATCCCTTTAAAATGAAACGTAACGTAATGACAGTTGAAAAATCACTAAAAAGGAAAATTACACTTCCTCTTAATAAACGTTAAAATCTTTAAAACGTGCCTTGAGTAATATAATATTTAAGCCTTGCCATTACCGTCATCATCATCATTATCATCATCATCATCACGATCGCCATGAGATAGGAATGTCAATTCAATACCAACAACACCGATACCGAAATCGACACCATGCTAGTGCCTGTCCATACAAACAGTGTTCACTGTCCTTTCTGGAACAGAGTGGATAACGCATTAATTTATTTTCACTTCATTTTATTTTCTACTTTTTTTCTTCTCGTTAAATTTTTTTTTTTTTTTTAGATTTAATACTATTTAGTGCTTAACATGTCACCACCAACCAAAGAGCAGAACGGGCCAGTATCTCAACTACCTACAAACGCATTAACGTATAAAATATACTGCGGTATGAAAATGAAATGTATAGCTTGGGATTTTAATGCATATACATTGTTACATATGGCCATAACCATACAATCAGCGAGTCGGCCACTACTAGTCAGTCATTTAGTCATTAAATTCTCTGCAGGTCTGTAACTGATAGCATGCACATCTCTCTTGTTTCTTATTACACATACCATCCGCTTTGAATAGATTTATTAAGTTATTTATTCCGTTTGAGACATTCGAAGATTCTAAGGCCTGTACAGAACAGCCGTTCATATGACTAGCATACGTCCGTACATCCGTCTATTGTTGGCATACTTACAGTTGCAAATTTTGATATATTTAGCTAAAATTTTGTGCATACATACATCCTTAAAATTAGCTTTTTAAATTAGACAAAATCGGTTGAAAACCACGCCCACAAATTTATTAAAAAAACTTTTACAGCCATAAAAATTGACCCATGAAATAAAATTTGGCCTAAATATTATTTTACCATTTCTTGATGTAGCAAAAGTGGGCGCGACATAATAACAAACACGCCCAAAATACAGAAAAAAAAACCTTATTTAGAGTAAAACTTGGCTTGATGAATGATAGATAATTTATAAAGCGTAAATATATATCTGCCACTCCCACTTTTTGTTAGACCTAAAGGGTATTTACGATTTTGCTTCAGCCAAAATTAGTTTTTTTACTTGTTTTACTTAGTTTAACTTTACGACATATTGTGGCAATCTGGCTGGGTTTGAGTTAATTAAGAGCAGCCATGTTTTAAGAAAATGACATTTGCATTTAAACATCTTAAAAAAAAACAGTGACAATGTTACTTCATTATTATTTTTATGACTTTGTATTCTTGAGACTTTTTCGATTTTACTTCTATAACCCTTAATTACTATGATTATTATTATTTTGTTTTTTTGGAAGCGAATCGAATATTAGCATAATTTTGTCATGAATTTTATGGCCATATATCTGTTGAAAATGATTGGTTTTTATGAACAAGTAGACATTGTATGAAATTAATAATGATTCAGTGGTTTCAAGAGACTTTTAGTAAAATCGAAATCGATTTTAGCTGATTGGCAATATTTTTATATTGATGCAATGTTTACGGGACGTTGAGAGATTCTTAAACAAGTTCTGAGATTCTTATATAATATCATTGCGATTATATTTCTGTTGGAACGTTTTGGGAGAAAGTTCACCCACCACACACAAGTCATTTGAAGTTGTTCCAAATTCGACCTGAACTTATTTCTTGTACATTTTCTTAAAAAACCACTTATTTCTTTATCATCTCATATATATATTTTTATCGTTTTTTGGTTGATTTTCAATTTTTTTTTGTATTAAGCAATTTTTGTGGTTCGTTCCTGCAGTGTTTTTGATTTCAACTTCTTCTTCTTCTTCTACTACTACCGCTGGGTTGTGTTGTTATCGTTTTTATTTAATGGTGGTTAAACAAGTTTTGTGAAAATCAATAAATTATAATAAAGTTGTTTTCATAAATTATATGGTTTAATTCATGATACGAGTATACTCAATAATCGCGCCGGAACACCACATACATAAAAATGGTTTTCTTTTCACATCATTTTGTTCAAAAAACTTTTCAGTTTTTTTCTTTTTAACTTTTGTTTTAAGATCCCTTAAGGGGTTTTGTTTTAAATTCAGCTGTGGTTTTGTGTTTTTTTTTTATCTAAGAATGTATGTATGGGTGTGTGTGTGTGTTCATAATTAATTTGAAATTTAATATTTGTTTCATAATTTGTGGCTGTGAAATGAATAAAAAACATAAAACACGTTGAAATAACTAAATTTTAAAGTGAAATCGAAATCAATTATTATGGAAGTGGATAAAATAGGCAAAAACGTTTTGGAAGAATGGATAAATACCAGGAGACTTGTATTCACTTATCTTTGAACGATCTTAAATGTTGTGCCACAGAAATTTTCATACTTCATATACACACTACACATTGTTTTTGTATAAATCTTAACTTATTTTGGGTAGTTGACAATTGATACAGGAGCATTTTTTGAATAAATTTAAAATTTGTCCATCCGTCCATCTATTGTTAATTTATTTCTTTTTGTATTCATTACACATGGGAGTTTTCCAATGGAACGAAGCTTATGACATCATCGTCTAGATATTTGCAGTTTTGTTGGAACCGATATAAGCTGAAAATGCAATAGTTGGAGAAGAAAGAAAATTATGATACGTAACAGATGCTACCCTAGGTTAACTAAGCAATTTAATAGCAAAGTTGTCTCTTGATCTAAAAAGGTTACGCTCCTTAATCCTGCAGCATAGAAAATGACATAAAAAGATGTGGCTTTTTAGGTTCGATAGAAAAGTTCTCCGCCTAGATTTGAATTCAAGATAAGTTCCACCTTAGAATGAACAAGAGCTTGACATACAAATAGTTTGTCGCATAAAAAGTCAGTCATCAGCATTGCAAGCCCACAACGCAACACATTTTGAAAAAGCAGAAATTTTTTAAGTAAATTTTCTGTATTACTTACAAAGTACAGAAGATAGATTTGACATATATGCTTCTCGGGAAGCTTTCCAGCATCAATGATGAGTATTAAAGATTTGGCCTCAGCCAAATATACTTGTTCTCCTTTTTTGCATTTCGAATGATAATATTAATGCAATTACAAGGACGCAAAATGATATGTGGCAACACAATAAATTTTTTTTATTAGTTTTGCTACTTCTTCTTCCTCTTTATTTTTACTATTACATCCTCCTCATGAATTTCATATTATCTTTGTACAAAAATTTTATATATTTTCTTGTTATAAATCTTCAGGTCACAGTTGTACAACAACTGTTAAAGACATTTATCATCTAGAGAAGAGAAAAAAATGCAACATTTGGCTCAAAAACTAAAGTAATAAGTTTTTTTTTTTTTTTTTTAATATACCATTATATATGTGTGTATGTGTGTATATATCCTATTCTCCTTTATGTCTGGCTATGTGAGGTAGTTAAACATATGTGTGATGAAATGAATGCCAATATATTTTTTTTTTTTATCTCATTTAATTTTCTTGTTGTGTGTTATGTGTGTGTGTTTTTTTTTTTTTATTATGGAAAAACATTTATCATAAGGTATCAATAAACGCCATTTGTGGTCTCGTTTTGTTACAAAATGTGTGTGTTGGAACACCATCAATATTACCATCATTATTATCATGATTGTGGTTGTAATTGTGTGGTTTCAATGTAGCCTTTCTAACTAACCATATATAGTAGGTAAGTGAAAACAATATAATAAACACCCAAATAAACAACAACAATAACAATAACAACGAGTAGAAAAACTATATGTGGCTTAAACCAAATCTTAAATATCCTCCACATCTACATAGACATAGTGGGAGTGGCAGGCACTCGATTACGTCCTTTAGTGGTATACGTTTAACCTTTTTGAGTCAAGTTTTATGCTAAGTATGGTTTTTTTGTAACTTGTGGGAGTATCTGTTATTCGATCACGCCCTTTTTTTGCCACATCGATAAATGCAATATTTATAAATATGTATACTGAGTTTCAATTTCATAGCCCACTTTGTGCACTAGGTAAATAGATTTTTGTTTATTGTGAGCGTGGCTTTTGATCAATTTTTTTTTATGTTAAATATTTAAACTAAACAGACACTAGAAAGGTCTGTACAAAATTTCATTCTAATTTCGAAATTTGCAATAGTGAGAGTGTCAACTATAGACAGACACACGGACAATTATGTACGTCTAGGTCGATTGATTAGTTTTTGATTTAGAAGATTTTTTTTTATACTTTATAGGGTGTCTAACGTTTCCTTCTGCGTGTTGCAAATGGAATGATAAACTTAGTATACCCCTCTATCTTATGTGTAGAGAATAAAAATAACAACAACCACTATTACAAAATGACATAAACCATTAATAAACAGTCAGCCAATAGCTAATGTATGTGGACGAGCCTTATGTGGTTGATGTCCATGAGTGTACGGATGGTTTGCTAGGCTATGCTATATAGTATGTAGAGAGCCCTTAAATCTATTTAAGTAACTCTCTATTCTAAACACTTTAACATATTCATACAAATGTATATATGTACAAAACACACACACACACACACACAGTTGCTCATTCAACGTATACATACATATGGTCATGTATACAAATTGTAAATCTCATTAATTTTGTAAACGTCTTGTTAGTTCATGGTAGAAAATTACTCGTATATCTACTTACAATGTATTGTCTCTATTGTGTGGCGGTTACGTTATGGGAGTTTTCGTTTTTGGTCTATATGGCTTAAAAAACAGTGATTTCCAAACTGAAAACTAAGCTTCTTCTTCTTCTTCTTCTTAATAACATTTTCATAGCAAGATAAGACAATGAAACAAAAAATCTTAAATATTCAAATCTATGTACACTTAAATATTTGCCACATTTATGTAGGCGTGGCAGATACCCTATGTATCTTTGCTTCATAGATGGATGGCTTAAAAATGATAAGAAATGAATGAAAGAAATTATTCTTTGAGAATCACTGGCGTTAATATATCAACATCAGAGAAAGATGCTGTGTTAGTGATAATATATGGTGGCAGTTTTAGTTGGTGAAAGCATCATTTTCTTTATTCTTCCTCTGCTTACTGATGTAGCTTCTATTTGTGGTGTATTGTTGTTGTTGTTGTTGTTGTTGGTGTCGACATAGTTAGAATTATCTATTTGCTTTCTGTTGCTTTTCTAGTACAAATGTTTGTTATTTCATTGTGTAATGCATATACATATAAAGTTGGTGTGCATGGTCGGTTGGTTGGATGGTTGGTTAGTTAGTTATCACCCCCTTCAGTATCATCATGACTGTAGTCATCATTATAGCCTCTCGCTGGTTTCGTTGTCTTCATCGTCTGCTTCACGTTCAGTTCGTTTGCTGTTTAACACAAAATGGCTTACATGGCCAGTTAACATGTTGCAACATATGTGTGTAATGCTTTGTTTTTTTCCCTTCCTTTCTCTTCCTTAGATGATGTTGTTGTTATTGTTGTTGTTATTTAACTAATCCACTCTCATGACTGTCGTGCCATGAGTGTAAAATGCCAGTTGTTTCGAATGGATTTTTCACCCGCCTTTGCGTCCCACTTGGTTAAGGGCGCTTTGGTTGTGTATGGCGGCTGAGCTAGAGAAGTTGTTCGTACGTACGTATGTATGTTTTTATTTTTGTCTTTATTATTATATTGGTGGTTGAGACTCTTGTTAATACTTTTTCATTGTTTACTTATTTGCTAATATTCTGGCAGGAGTTGGTGTTTTCGTTGTTGTTATTATTATTGTTGTTGTTGCTATTATTGTATTTATCTTTTTTGGTTAAACTGTTAAGTGGTTAACATTGTCTTTGGCTGCTTGAAGGCTTAACAAAGGCTACGCTAACGAGCATTTGAAACCATAACTAACTAACACGTAACGCTGGATTTAGCAAAATTTCCATTTCCGTTTCTAGTTTCCACCGAAAGATTTTTGTGTTAATTTTCTTGATTTGCTATGCACTCAGAGTGGTTTTTATTGATGGCAGCCTAAGAATTTTCCCAAACGTATGAAATAGACAGAAAAGTTTTATAATTGAAAAGAAATGGAAAAACTTGAGTTGATGACTAAAATCACCCTACTACCATACTATTTAGTTATAAAATCTGTATCTGGCTTGCTTAAAAGTGTTTAATTTATATGATTATTCTGAAAAAATTTTATAGAATAAAAAAAAAAAAAAAAAGAAACTTCTTTGAAATCTTTATAAAATATTAAATAAACAAAAATTCTTAAATAGATTAAAAATTATTTATTTGAAAATTAAGCTCTTAACAGGGGAAAGGTTCTGCAAAATTCTTAATCTTATCCATTTTTCTTAGGACCGGTCCTCCCTAAATGAACAGTCACGGTGATCTCTTAAATGTTCATACAAATTAGTGCAAGCTGTGTGAGAATATGAGAATATCTGGTCAAAGCCATTCTTAACTCATAACTATTGAAATATTTGTTTTATAAAAGTTTTCCATTTGTTGTTATTATTGTTGAAATATTTTTCCCATGTTTTATTTATTTATGATTCCTTCGTGGTTATATTTTTACATTTATCTTCCATTTAAAGTTTGTTATTTAGGATTCAATTTTGTTTTGAGGTATAATAATGTGTGGTGCGGGAATCGATGGACTGACTGACTGACTGGTGTTTAAAAATTGTTTTTCTAAAATAACAACCGTAAGGTAGTGGTGAATAGAATAAAACGCAAATAAATTCGGTTTTGTGTCAGGCTGTATGTAGTGGATGTGGCCAAAAGATGAAGATGGAAAACAATGATGGCTGCTGAAAGCCAATACATAGAAATATGTACAAATTCACACAATCGTGAACAGCAGCATAAAAATAAAACACTTAACATGATGATGATGATGGTTCCCAATTTCTGTAGAACACACACACACACACACATGTGTGCATACATTTAATTCCGATTCTAACTTTCATACATACTTCACCGCGACTGCATGTATTTCAAATTCTTAAAACAATCTTTTACCAATATATGGCATTTTATAATAGCAGTTTCATTGTTGTTGTAATGATTGTACATATTGTTTAACAAAAATGTTTCCACCATAAAAAGAACGTACAAAAAAATAAAAAAAAAAAAACACAATCAATTGTTTGGCAAGTTCATTAAAAATGTCAAAGAGACATCATGTTTAAAAAGAAAAAAAAACACTAAACCAATGGTAATGTTACGTTTGCGACTTTTTACGTGTCGTTGTGCAAAAATATATATATCTATATATATATACGTTGCTTTGTTAAGAGAAAACAACACATGTTTAATAAACATTCTTAATAACCAACTAATAGTACCGAATGCTGTATATTACAGCCTAAGGAATGTTGGGTTGAAAAACAAAATGACTACCGATCTTTGTAAGGTTTCAATTGCTAATACAATCCCCTTTACATTAGGTGGCAAGTATATTAAGTTCACTTTTCCAATTGCACATACATATTATATTCTTAAGGAATACTAACATCTGAGTAGAACTGTGTCTGTCTGTATGTCCTTATTTCCATCTGTTCTTCACACTCACACGATAGTAAATTTTGTGCTGAAATTTCACTTTTTGAAATTGAGCAAAGTTTTTTAACAGCTACGTACCTAAAATAAGCATAGCCACGCCCACAATTTACAAAAAAAAACGTATTCTATAAGTTGATATTAAAGGACGTAATCATATACTTGCCACGCCCATTGCTTGTATGTAAAGGTGGTTAAGTTTTAAGTTAATTTTAATTTGTTTTACTAATTTTTGTTACAAAAAGTCTTAGGTTTTGATTCAGTTAATTATCTTTTGAAACTTATCTTGAGTTACTCGACATATTTGAATCTTTCTAATATAATTATAACTTTGATGTGTAAGTTGAGAATAAAAATAATTCATGGACGTACAGACAAATTACTGTTCTTTCACATTCTAAAAGAAAGTCAAAATAATATTGATTCTGTGACAAACAGGATTCTGAAACTATCCTCCAAACATTTCATTGAGTTGTAAAAAATCATTAATTTTTGTTAATATGGTAATGATTACATTTTGTTAAAAGTTTTATTAAGTTAATAATGAATAAAGTTTTAGTAAAGTGTCTTAAACTAATGCAATACTGTTTACATGTAAAAGCAAAAGAAATCCAATTTAATTTTATTAAAAAAAAAAAAAAATAGAAAAAAGCTCTTACTTGCAATATTTATTTATTCTTAACTCTCCTTAGCAACCCCCTTAAGAGCACCGTTACGTTTCACATATTTGCTGCTAATAGAATTTTTTATTTTCTATCTACTATTTGCCATGAGCCACCATTTTGTTAAAAGTTCGTGTGAATAGGAAAAAGAAGATAGATATACATAAGAAAACCAATCATAATATTTTACTCTGTGCTCAGAATAAATTCAACTTTGCTGACTCTGGGAATTTAAACAGCTTGTCACACAAAAGTTTTATCCGTTTATTGGCTTAATATGCTCTACCCCCCCCCCCCGCTTTTTATTTATTTGCTTTGACGAGTTGGCAAATTACATATAATTTTGAGCGTAGAGGAGAACATAATATTTTTCATTTTGGTTATGTTGGAATTTTGTTTGGAGGCTTTTTCCTTTTCTAACTGATAACAGATGTTACAAAATCTTTTAATATATTTTTAAGTTTTATGAAATGTTTTTCATTATACCCTCCACTAAGGATACTTATATTAATACAAAGTGTATAAGTTTTGGATCAGCATCAATAACTTAGTCAATCTAGAAATGTATGCGTCCGTGCGTCCGTATCTGTTGTTGGCATTCTCATAGGCGTACATTAAGGCATTGAGCTGAAGTTTTGTACAGAATTTTCAAAATTGATCAAAATCCACGCCCACAACCGAAAAGATTTTTTATATATGTCACAAAAACTAAGCTATTAAGTTAAAATTTGGATATATTTATAATTACTTTATTAATTAAAGTGTCAAAAATGGGCGTGGTCGCATAGCAGACATGCGCACAAACGTTGAAAATTGAGATTGATTGAAAATTTTTTGTCAGTGTTTTCTGCAATTGAGCTGTAAAATCTTTGTAAAATTTCGAATAAAATGTCTATGCTTCCCATGTTTTAATCAAATGGCTGCAACGAATAAGTTTAAAACAGAACTTGTGGATCTTAAAAGAAGAAGAAAAGACCAAAAATTTAGCACATCAAAGCTCTGTTGAATGGATATTGACAAGGTCTAATACTTCATACATACATAAACGCAATGGTTTTAACAAAATTTCGACTTTCTTCCTAAGATAGAAATTTCTAGAGTTTGTTGTCGATTGCGTGCTGAGAATGGTTTCCGAAAAACGTTATGGGATGATTATGTTATTCACTGTAACATTTCGAGCCATTTACGATTTAAGAGCATGAACAATTTTATACTGAGCGCAGACATTATTATTACCCTTCTTCACATTTGACTGGTTTCAGGGTTGCTTCTGATTATATGTGCAAATGTACCAAAGGGAACTAAACAATATATTGTGCACATATAACTGATTATGTTTACCATCATTAATATTATTGTTATTATTTATATTATTATTATTAGTGGCGTGCACAAATTAATACTCAAAGGATTTAAAGGAAAACAGAAATCCTGCGTTTTGTTCTTTCAATTGATTTATGTTTGTTATGAACTCATCTTTTCATCATTCTCCCCTTTAAGGATGGGAATGATATTTATTCCATTTATTTTCCGATTGAGATTTTTGTTAATGATGTTTGTTGGAATTAAAACAAACGTTAGAGGTTTAGTAGGGTAAGTGGGTAGTTTTGAAGGTAAGGCTTTAATTTTTATTTTAATATTGTCTGTCAAAGAGGCGTGTTTTATTGAGATAACGTTGGTTTAGTGTTAGACATGAATAATGTACTTTTTCTTATTTTTGTGTTAAAGGAAGCAAGGATGAGAAATTTTTATAATTTAGCATTTTTTTTTATGACATTAGAGATAAGGCACGGATGAGTTTGTTGCTTTTCTTTTATTTGTATTTTGTACTTTTTTTTTATAACTTCCACCCATTTGTGATGCAGGCTCATAATTGGTATGGCAAATGCTAAAACTGGTGTGAATGAATGGGTTTTGCTAAATAAGTTATATTTTAGTTTATGGAGGACTAGTAAGTTTTATCTTCGTGAGTCTTTTAAGGCCAAAACTATAAGAGGAGACACTTTGACTTGCATTTATTTTACCCTTTGGTTAACATGCCCTTAAAGGGAAAAATAATAAAACAAATTTATTTCATTACTTGCATGCGGCGGCAACATTATCTTTATGTATAGAAGAGAGAGAAATCTCTAATATTAGTTGACACAAATGTTATATAATAAATCTTGTAACATAAATGGTACAATAAAAACTTAAACGTATTGTTTGAGTGTATCAGTGTGTGTGTGTTTCTTAGCAACTGCCATCTTGTATTTGTACTAGAGGCAGACATGCACACAGCATATAGAATCAAAAATAGTAAAAACAAATGTAATGTCAGCAAATTAAATAAAATCCCCCTGAGAGCAGATGTGACGGTTATACACATATGAACGTCACAACTAACTAAAAAACCAATGAAGGAAAAAAGAAATAGAAAAGCGTAAAGAAAATGCTTAAGAAAAAGGAGAATTCAATAAAAATCGTTGAGATTTAATAAAAGCTTTGGATGTATGCGAGGTCCACTTATTATTTTTCAAGGACCTAAAATGAAACAATTATATAATATTATCGTATGAAAAAAACTTAGAAGTAAATTCTTATAACTATCATAAAATTGGTTTTACTCAACGAAGAAGGCGTGAGACACCTTAAAAGGTCGGGTGATGCTTGATATGTGCGTATGTCCTAAAAAAAATATATGAAAATAATGAAAATTTCTTATGGGGTCATTAATATAGATCGTAACGATCTCTTAAATCTACATCTACTATCTAAAGTAACCTTAAGTAACAAAAAGTGGGCATGGCACTTACTAGAATACACTTTTTTGAAGGAGGTATTTTGTATGAATTTATAAAATGGCCTCTGCTCTAAATATAGTGGTTGTAAATTGTCGGAGCGTGTTAATATGGATTTGTACAAAAATTAACACTCGTTTTTTGTAACTCATCGATCGATTTGCGTATTTTCTCCCAAAAAAAGTAGAAACCTTTCGTGCAGAAATTAACACAAAAGACGGACATACGTACGAACATATTTACATCTATTTAGATTTATGGACGTACAGGCGAACTTGACTTAATCAATTCAGATTTTGTTGTCGATCATGAATATACTTTATGGGACGTCTTCATTGTTCTGGATGAACTTAGTATACCTGTAAACGAAATGTTAATGTTGTAATGTTGTTTGACGTTTCAAGTCAATATTTTTCCTTTCAATTATAATATGACCAAATATTTCGGTAAATGGACACGTATTCATTTTTGCGATATTTACCTAGACCCATATGAGTAATTTTACCAAATTGGAATTTTACTATAATATGTTAATAATGTCAATATATTGGATATGTTATTGAAATGTGGTTGTTGTTGTTGTTGTTGTTCTTATTGTTGTAGTTGTTTGCATACTTTGACTAAAAGCCGCTTTTATTCGAAACTATTGTTATATTATGAATGCCATGTTTGGTTTGTGTGTGGTTTTGCTTTTTTGTTTACTCTTTAACCTTAAAGACTTTTTATTGTCTCCCCTTTTAATCTTTACTGTGGCAGTGTTGTGTTTGTTATGTATAGTATTTCATAATAAATGTTATACTTTATTCTTGTGACTTTCTTTAATTGTCTCCTGTTGTCCTGTGTGTGACTTCTGTATGGTTTTATTATAATTTTTTTTTGTTCATATGTTTCTTCAATTTCAGTTTTACAAAACATTTTAAGTCCTTTACCTTGTCTTTTACTGCTTTTATACCCTTCACACTTATGGAAGGTATACTAAGTTTGTCATTCCATTTTCAACACTGAGAAAGAGACGGCAGCCACCCTACAAAGTATATATATTCTTGATCAACATCGAAAACTGAGTCAATTTAGATGTGTCTGTCCGTGTGTCCAAGTGTTCCTTTTAAAAGTCGATTAAGAGCCACGCCCACAATCAATAAAATTTGATTTATCTGTTGAGCTATTTAGTACACATATTTATAATTATCCCATTCACATTGATGTACCAAAAATGGGAGTGGTCGGTTAACAGATCCGCCCTTAATGTATTAAAAACCGCATTCAGCGTAAACATTGATTTGCAAGCTCAAATGTAACACATACACTATTAAAGTATAATCAAGTACTTGCCACGCCCACTACTTGTATGTTGCTATGTAGGGTATTTAAGATTGACCCAAACACCAAATTTTCACTTTTCTTCCTTGTTTTACTTGTTGTGGGTATAATTTTACTTTTGTTTTGTCATTGATCCTTAATATCTGTGTGACAGAAGCCTTTGTGTCAAACAGTTGAATACAGGATGTTTACAGACTTTCGTTTTATACATATTTTATGCAATTTTTTGTTTTAATTTTTTTTATTTTTTATTTATTGCATTTCCTTGCTTGTGTTTAAACAGCAGGCAGGCAGGCAGGCACAATTACAACAAAAGCAATAACTTTTAATGTCTGCCCTGACACGATTTGTGTAACATTTTGTTGACAATGCCAAAATTAATCGTTTGTCATTTAACTATAGTTTTGTTTTATAAATGTAAGTAAGGGAGCGACAGACAAGGTTCATAAGATATATGAAAAAAATATCGAAGGTTTCTCTACATTTTACATATATGTACTGTTTGTTTGGGTGCTTTTATTTTGAAGACATTTGTGCTTCATTATTGTGTTATGGTGTTGTTGTAAAACTAACAATGTTACAATGTCACGGTAGACTGTATATTACAACAGTTGTCTAAATTTAGATTAATTTAGATTTTTTCTAATCTATAAAGTTTTAGTAATTTAAGTACAGCCAGAAGAAAGCGTTAGAGATTTTATAAATTTATATATATTTTTGATCAGCTTCAAAAGCATGTCCGTGCTTACAATTGTGTGTTGTTGGTATACCTCACGGTCCTAAATTTTGAGTTATTGATATTTTTTATAAATTTTTATTTTTCCTTAGGTGGGTATTAAGTTTAAATTGGGTGCAGTTGAAAGAGAAAAATCGGTTAAGAGTCACGCCCACAATGAACAAATACTAATTTAGCCGCCATAAAATTGTGCTATGAACTTGAAATTTGGTACACATATTTACAGTTATTCCATCTATCGATGTCCAAAAAAGAGGCATGATCGGATAACAGACACGCTCACAATTTACAAAAAAAAACATATTCAAAATAAAACTAGATTTGTCAGCTGATTCTTTGATTATATCACACATGCGCTTAGTATGTTATAATTACTCAGTGTTACGGTTTTAAAGACATGCTCTGTTGTATGTCATTTTGTAACTGTGTATGTAAATGAAACGTCGGCTCAATAATTCTAACCGTAAATCGATATTGTTTAATTAACTATTACTTGCCTCTAAGTGGTTTGTAACTAGTAACGGCCAAATATTGTACATTATGCAGGATAATAACATAATGACACCTTTCGTGATTTCTATGACCGTACAAACACGAAATTTGACCACAAAACTTATTTGCAATATCCACATATACGATGCGAAACAGTAGTCATTGCAAATTATCACGAATAGACCGATTAATGAGAGCGCGCATAATCTAAAGTATGCCATAATAATAATAATAACAACAACAACATCAACATCAACTATCCTGACCAAATTTTTAACGGTGGCAACAAGTTAGTAGTCATAGTCACAATCATTGTGGTTGATTATTATTAAGCTGATGGAGGCGGTAGAGCAAGGAAAATTTTTGTTACATATAATGAAAAAGTTGTGGGTACAAAAACAATTCATAAAAAAACGAAAACTAACTCGCTTTTTTAATAGCTTATTTTACACTAAAACAACCAACCACAACAACTGCAACAATATCAACATTAACAAAAAGCAATATTTTGGCCACAATCAATCTACAGCCAAAGCCACAACTACTGCTGCTGTAGCTTCTGCTTCAATACCCGCCGTTAACGATTTCATTTCATTTTTGGCTTTTTTTTTTGTTTTTCGTCCGTACATAATTTTATTTCTTCTCTTCTTTGCGGTTACTCAAGTATTGATCATTTTCAACCACATCAAGTAGAGAGCGCGCTAATAAAAACCGTGCAACGAAAGAAAAGAAAGAACAAAACAAAAAAAAAAAAAAAAAACGTGAAAAGAAATTCTAAAGTAAATGAATTTTGTGTGTTGTTGTGGTTGATTATTAAATTTATGCCAAAAAAATGAATTCAAGGAATGGCGAATTCATATAAGGAAAAAATTAACCGCATGCAGCTGCTAAAGCAACAAAACAAAAACGTTACTTTTTAATAATTCAATCTTTCTTTGTTTTTAACATTGTCTTCCCTCCCTCTCTCCTCCTCTCTCTTTTTATCACTGTCTGACAATGATTTGTGGTTGAAAGTTATATTTTCTGAAAAAACCGAATAATACACACCACCACGAAAATTTACCAAAGAAAAAATAAAAAAAAAATAAACAAAAAACGTACACACTGAACCTTCATTATGTGATCAATGTTGATTATTTCATCCGGAGGCTGTTGACAGCATCACCATATACACACGTATATATAACTTTTTTTTTGAAAGTTACGCCATTTATGAAAGTATACAAAGCATCATCATCATTATCAATTGTGATGATGATCATCATCATGTACGTATATGGAGCAATCATCAAACCACAATTTTGTTTAAACAAAATTAAGCCGTATGTGTGGGCTATAGACGGACAGGCAAACCCAAAATACACGGTTGTGCTTAAGCATATATCCTATAATGCAGACTGCTTCACATATGAATACACAATGAAAGGTGGAACTTTGAATTAGATCGCCTGTAAACCTTTTCCACCATATATTGAAAAGAAATAAAAAAAATTAATTTAACTTAGATCAATAGATCTTAAAAAACTTTTACATCTATGTATATATAAAATTTGGGTGTGGCAGATACTTACAGGTACTTACTACTACAGTCGTAATCTGGGTCCACTTATAAGTTGTAAAGTGAAGTTCTATCTGTTTTCTGGTCACGCCCATTTTTGGCACATAAGCATGTTTTCATACTTTATACTTAATATTTTTTGGCTTATGGATAGGTTTTTATCTCTTGGGGGCGTGGCATTTGGCCAATTTCTTTCAATTTAAATAGCATGTCTACTTAATTTCCACTTTATATATAAATTTTTGTGACTTGGAAATTGATTTTTGTCGATTGTGGGCGTGAAACTTAATTTGATATTAGTTCTGCCACACCCAAATTGTCTTTTTGCAACATTCTAACTGTGTAGAACTGTACGTGACATGTTATTGTTTTTAATTTGTTTATATTGAATGAAAAATTATTGTATATAACAGTTTGATACATATGGTTGTATATGTTGCATCCGTATGCACTTTACAAACCATTTTTATTATTAGTGTCATATATAATGGAGTATAACTGTTATATGAATCTTATGTGACGGTTTTTTGTATACTATTTTATAAAATATACAACATTTTTTGTTATAAACATTTATGTATAACAGTTTATTATATGACTATATATAGAGTATAACAGTTATTCCTTGTAATATAACAAAACATTGTTAATGAACACAAATTATGGCAATATATGTTGAATCAAAAATAAGCAACAAAACTGGTCATAACAACCTATGTGACACTATGTGCCTTTAACAATGTCCTCTTCTTACAATACTTGCGCTTTCGTTGTTATACTTTTCAATATAATCATTTCAATCAATTTATTGAAATATTTACAAACGTTTGCGCAAACCTAAGAAAAATTAAATTTTCAAGTCAAAACAGTCTACTTACCGATAAATTAAGCGGTTTATAAAAAATTGATATTTATTGTTTTAAGGCTAAACAATTTTAATATTTCTGATGCTCTATGTAGGATTTATGATGCGTATCTTGTTGCCAATGATTTCTCTTGACGTGACCGCCATAAGTAAGTTTGATTTGTTTTCGGTTCTCGTTTATTTTTATACCCTCCACAAAAGAGAGAGATATACTAAGTTTATAATATCTGAAAGGAAGTGTCACATACCCTACAAAATACATTCTTAATCAGTCGATCTAAACATTAATGTCGGTGTGTCCGTTTACTTTTAATTGTAAATTTTATGATGTTGGGCTAAAATTTTGCACATAACATATATACTTCTAGTTTCTGTATGCAGGTCGCTTTTTAATTTGGACGAAATTAATCAAGAGCCACGCCCACAATTATATCTACCATAAAAACTGAGCTGTAAAATTACAATTTACATATATGTGCGTAAGCTGTGCATAAATGGCCGTGATAGGATAACATATACCCACAATTTAAAAAAAACTGTGTTTACCATAAAGCTCGACTTGTAAACTGTAAACACGCCCACTGTTTGTACGTAGATCTGTAGGGTACTTCAATTTTTATCTAAACTAAGTTTAGTTTTTTTACTTGTTAACCATATTTTCAACCATTCCTGTAAGTAAGTGTACGTTTAACAGGTTAACTGTCACTGCCCGCTTCTTAAGTATCCCTTTGTAAATGAGGCGTTTTTGTATCGTGTATCTGTGGTTGGTTATAAAGTGTTTATTTCTTTTAAACACATTTTAATGTGCGCCTCAACTTTATCCACCATATAAATAACGATCAAGCAGCTTGTAGTATATTGGATGGTTTTTTGTTTAGTAGGAAATCCTATACATACATCTTTGTGGTTGGGGAGGGCACTTAATTGAATTTTTTTTTTTAAATTTGTTCAGTGATTCTTTTTATTTACCAACGAAATTTATGAAGCGATTTATTTGTATTGATAAATCTTAATTAAAAGCCTGTGACTGTAACTGCAGCCGCAGCTAACAGTGACTTAATCAATTGTTTCTTGAATTGTCATGTAGGTAGTGAACACAGATTTTTGCAGCAATTCCAATTAAATGTCATTTTATAAACATCACTTCGATCGATTTTTCACAATCCCCATAAAATTTGATGAAAGATACGAACCTAGAAGAATACTTCAAAAGGCCAAAAGTAATCTTTTTTAAATTGAAAATCGATCCGATTAAGCGTTGTCTGCTCTTTGTAGTATTATTTTGTCACAAACACTAAACCTGGCGAAACATATAAAAAGAGATTATTATTCTTAAAAAAAAAAAAAAAGAAAAAAAGTTAATTACATAAGCATCCACAATATTGAAGAGTCGAACAGCAAAAACCAAAAAAAAAACATGAGGATTAAATGTATAAGTAGGGGCCTGTGTCAGCTAATTTCATTATCCTGAAAATCCTCTTGTAATCTTTGACAAAATGATGGACACGAATGGTGTTCTTTGCTGCATCATGTGGCCGTCCGTCATACCCGAAACAATGCTGTTAATGATTACGCTTGCGTTATAAGTTCAAGTCAAAACTTTTCGTTTTAGTTTTTTGTATTTAATTATAAACGAAATCAGCGGGAGTGTTGTTCACCAACCTTTAAAGGTTTTTGCGGCGTGAATGACTAAAAAATGTTTAAAAAAGGAATTAATGATTTTATAAAATTTTGTACTGGTGGGTATGTATATAATATGAACAAATAATAAATTGGGTGGTCTATCTGGTTCTTTTTCTTCTTCTTATTCCTTCTCCTCCTTTTCTCTTTAACGCCTGCGTTAAGTGTTAAGAAATTTAACACAACATCCAAATATTTTGACAGCTTTTAGACATAATTTTTTTCTCTCGGTCTTGTTAAAAAAAAAAAAAAATGGATGATTTCTCCTCTACCAACATATGCCAACAGATGCCACAATTTGAAAGAAAATACATTTTTCTTGTTAATTTGTTATTATTGCCTTGTGTTTAACGTTTATTAATAGGCTGACAAAGCCATAAATTTCAAGTTAATACGTTCGAGTACCTAAAAATTAAGATAATTATTGTAACATATGCTGTTTATTTCCATTTATTATCTGATATTCTCCATCTCAACCCACATGTCCACAATGTCCCCTTTGGTCTATTGAACAACCAAACTACAATATCGTCTTGATATCTTTATGATATGATTGGTTAAAGCACCTGCTATCTCTCTCTTATCCTCCGGCCATCATTAATAGTTGATAGTTGTTGTAGGACATACTCGAGTACATATTTTCAAATGTTATGTGCATTTTAATACTCCACTTATACTTGTATGCAGGTATTGTACTTTTGAAATGTTATGTAATATTTTCATAAGATGGGAGCTTACTAAGTTTTTTATTCTATTTGCAATAAACAGAGAAAGGGTCTAAGGTACTCTTCTCCAATATTAAAATCTCAATCAATTTAACCATGTCCGTCCGTACGTATTTTTGTTTTTCTACTCTCATATTTGCCAAACTTTCGATGTCCACCTCAATCATAAAAATCAAGCTATGATATGATATCTTCCCATGTTATCATAAAATAATATATAAATTAATTGGGATGAATTTTTGCAACATTCAAACTCACTTCAATATACAGCCATTTATATATGATATCCTAAGCTGCACTATACACCATATTAGTCTATACTGTCATATGTGACATCAGTTAAACTACATTACGTTCTTGCTGAACATGTGCATAAGCATAGACCACCCAGTTAGTTGTTTAGCTAAACAAAAAAATTGTTAATTTTAAGCAGCCACGATACCACAATTGAACTAAAATATTGCATCAACAGACTGTTGAGTGCTTGCAGTAAATAGACATCAAAGAGAATTCTATACATGCCGGCCCAACAGCACAAAAACAATCTTATATTCTATATACCAAACATATATTTCATAGGGGGTCCTGCTGATCCTGCTGTGCCTTATACAACAATTTTACAAAACACAAACAACAAATTAAACTCTGCTCTGAATCCTGTCTATGAGTCGGAATGTTTTTCTTCTTTTTTTTTTAATGTTTTAGTTTAGTTAGTTTCTGTCCCCCCTTAACAAAAAAGAAAAAAAAAATCAATGCCCATCAATTATGTGGTTTTGATCTTAGCCGACATAATTGTTTTGACACAACATTCATACAAACAACAAAACAATTTATACATAATCAGTCACAATAGACTCAGTAGGTGATCGGTTGTACTGTATTTAAGATTGTGGGTTATAGTGGTTGCAATCAAAATTACAACAACACAGTTGACACAATCTTCAGCTAACTGTCTAATTTATGCCTCTTCTCCATACCGCTCTCCTTCTTTTTTTTTTTTTTCATAAAAACGTGATTGTTTTTCTTTTTGTTAAAAGCCTTCAGATTATAATACAAACCGAAATATTTACATAGTTGGTGAACATTTTTTAAAAATATTTGACACCAAGTCTTAATCTAAAATGAAATCGTATTAGAAAATAGTTCAAATTAGGTTACTTTTGACTGCTGCCCTCAAATAACACCGAAATGGGTGAAGAACGGTTCATTAGCTGCATTGTAACACTAGACCCGTATATGGAGTGATGGGATGTTTTTAAAAAAAAAAAAAGTTTTTTAAAGTTAAGTTTTTTAAATTTTCAAGTATCTTGATCTACTAATATATACTGAGTGGGTTGAGTGCCTGCTGTAGGGCACGGGTTCATATCCAGCTGAGAAATTTCTTTTATTGAAATTGAATTCAAATTTCATTCATTTGAATTCATTGGTCGCGTTGGACAGTTAAAAATATTACCATGAAAGTTGGAGTTGTTGCGACAGGCGAATGAGCATTTAGTTCTTGGTTGTAGCAATCAATTTAAAGGTTATGACAACTAAAATAATGATTTTCTCTTCAGTATGTTCCTGAACTTGTCACGGGTACGGAAGTGTTTTAAATATTTTACTTCATTTACCTTGAAAAACTGTGAAATATCATCTTCCCACACTTGATTTATCATTTTCTGTACCCTCGCGTATCATCAGTTTTACTACAGTTTTGTGTAAAATGTGAAATTGAAAAATTACATTTTCATGCCTGTGCCAACACTATTCTAGTGTTCATGATTGATATATATATTAATAAAAAAAAAAAAAATCTTAATTAAAATGTCTGTCCACTGTTAAGAAACTTCAACCACTTTTAACCTCCGTAACGTTTAATGTGCATTAATTTCAGTGACACGTACTGGAGACGTGTTTAAATATATTAAACCACTGACCGGCTATAATCAGTGCAGAAAGTATATTAAGATTGTTGTGCAGTTTGTAACCACTAGAAAGAAAATCAGCTAAAAATATAACCTTCAATTAAATGTCCGTATGTCCATCCTATGTTAATATGTATGTAGCTGGAAAAAATTTAAATATTAATATTAAAATGAATAAAAAATTCAAATATGTGTATGTTTTAGTAGCTGTATGGTAGCAAATGTTTTTTACTTTATAATAACTTTAATATGTTTAATATGTCGCTTTATTGCATACTTTTCCTTTATCGATGACTTATGAGAAATTTTAAAAGTTTTCATTAATTTTAATTAAAATATTAAAAATAATTACACATAATAAGCGTGTATAATATATATATGGACTACATACCAATGTACATTCAAAGTACGTTATTAAACAAAGTATATTTAAAAAACAACAACAACATGCCCGCACGACCTGTTTTCGCCACTGATTAATGTCAAAAAAATTATGTAGCGAGATAGAGAAAAAAAATGCTGATACATAAATAATGAAAGGCTCCGCCCATTTGTAATAAAAACCACCACCACCACCACCACCACGATCGTAACCACAACAACAACAGCACAGTAAACGTTATTTATAAGATCGAGTACAATGGCCCTTAACAGAAATTATAATCAAACTGATCACGATGACGTTGATAATGGTGATCATTCTTATTATAAATATATTTTATAGGTCATTAAAAATGTTGTTATTGTTGTTCTACCACGAAGTCAAAGAATCTTGTATTATTGTTAAAGGAGAGCACGACACTGACGGCAGGGAGCAACATATTTATTCAAGTTATTATTGAAAATTTTCGCTGTAAATTATTTTGTTGTGTTAATTGAATATATTACCTTGCTCTTTCCATTCCCCTCTTACCATTTTTCAAACACATTAAAAACTACCATTACCGTCACCATCATCATTTTTTTTTTATATGGTTAGTTATGTAAGAGGCATAGATGAACTAGAAATAAAAAAAAATGTTTCTAAGAAATGTTGTTTAAGTTGTATGATTGTGTATATGTTTATATTTATAACGAAATGTTATTTACTTCCCCTTACACGACCATTATTACAACAATAATTTTGGTGTCTCCTTAACTGCTCTCTTCCATTATTTTAAATGTTTGTACTTAAACAAATTATTTAATAACCACACTCGATATGCACGCTAATTACAACAAACATGAGTTTCAATTAACTTGAACTACCAGCCACCACAGGCATCGGCATAACTACCAGTCTATGTTCATCACACAATAAGGTTATGGAGTGAGTGACACAGAAAGATAGTTAAATAAATTGCGGGACGGACAGACTGTACCAGCATACATTAGGTTTGGTTAATAAGCTTCAGAAGTTTAACACATTTATCATCATAATAATAACAACGTTGCGTGAATAGTGTTTCTGTCCAATATGAGGTAGAAGTCCTTTCTCTTTTTTTTTTTAATGTAATATTTAAAAACATAAAATTGTTTAGAAAGTACGTAAGTACAGGCCTTAATTCGTTATTTTTTATATAAATTGCAGAGTACACACATTCTTAATGAGCTGAAAATCCTAACTAATCTGGCCAGATCCGTCCGGGTGTCCGTATGTTCATTTTTTGGATTATTCACAGTCGCAAGACTGGAGATATGAAGCTGAGAGGTGCGCAGACATATTCAGTTTATGCCGGCTTTCGTCAAGGTGCACGCCCACAATTAACAATGTACGCCATGGACAAAATTAATTGAAAAATTGACGTAACAGACACCATCACAATTTCTAAAAAGTCTTGGAATTCGTGTTTTTGCAGAAAAAAGTTATTTTAAAATACGTACTTTAATGATCCTTAAAAGAGGGCGCAATTGTATACGTACGACGCTTATACGTTACATAATACGCATATATGTGAAAAGTACGTATGTGACAGATAAATAGATTTTTGTCAATTGTATGGGCGTGGATTTTGATAGATTTTGCTCAAATCAAATAGTGATCTGTGCTTAATATCAGCCTCATATCTTAAAATTTGCCATCGAAAGAGTGTCAACAACAAACGAACACATATATCGGGATCGACTTAGTTTTTGAGGTTGATCAAGAATATTTTGTAGAGCCTCAAAGCTTTCTTCTGAGTGTTGCAAATGGAATGACAAACTTAGTATACCCTCATCACTGAGGTGGATGGTATAAATATATAAATATGTCAATATTGTAAAAGCTTGATTCCGTTAGTTTCATGTAATTTTTGTTGTTTTGTTGTTTGTGACCTTCTTCCATACAAAAAGTTGTGTTAACAATTTAGTTACACTTAATGAAACATACAATAGCTCAACAAATTCGTTAGGAGTGTGTGTGTGTGTGTGTGTGTGTGTGTGTGTGAAACAATATTTTCCATTTAATAATCGCCTATATAAAGCATACAGAATTGTAAGCGCAGTTCCGCCGAATCTTGCTTAACAGAGTTCTCGCCAATGGTGCACCTTTTCACTATCTCCATACATACTAAGCAACCTGTAATAATGCCCATAACCATCACCACCAGCACCACCATCGCCGCCATTGCCGTCATGATTAACATCATCATGATCATTAATGAAGATAGTATAGATGATCGTGATGATGATGAAGATGATGTTGTTATTGTTGAAACTGCATAATTGAGCATCTCAGCTTCATTTAGTTTTGGCTTTTTCCTTCCCTTTTTGTTGTTGTTTATGATAAAGAAGATATATAGACATGCGGTTATAAATGTGACGCCTAAAGAGTTGATATAAAAATTGAATATACACACACAGGCGTACACAACTGGGTGCAGATGTGTGTGAAGGGATCATGTGTAAGAGGTTGAGGATTTTGTAATTTTGATGTGTTTGTTGTTATTGTCAATGTTGTTGTTGTTGTTGTTGTATTCAGCCTTAGGCTTTAAAAGTGTTGGTTGCACTTTAATGGCCATAATGGCGGGCACGATTTATGTTTCAATTTTGCGATGGAAAACTGAGAATACACATGCACACGCAGGCACTGCTGCAAACACATAATATATCCTTATGGCCAGAAAGACTCAATTGCACGGCAACTGAACAAGCAACCAAACCAACCATTCAGTCTAGTCAGTCGTTGTGTCAGCTAACCAATCAAGTAATGTCTTGAGCATGCGCTTGCACTCGTATTATATGTACATTACCTCGTATGCTCACTTGTTTGCTTGCTCGTTTCCTCGTTCGCTCATTTATTCCATTTAATGAAATATGTAATAACAACGTGATTTAATGTCCCGTGTATGTACCCTACATGGATGCGATACATCTTTCTCTTGTTATTATTATTATTATTATTAATATTATGTTGTGATGGTTGCTATTTTTGTTGCTGTTGCATTATGAATATTCATAATTTCTCTCTGATAGCCGGGGTATAACATTTTACTCATGCTAAAGGTTAACACTCAATGTTAAAATATAATTATAGGAAAAGAAAAATTACCAACAACAACAACAAAAACGATTACAACAAACAACTGTAGTACATGTGTTTATTCGATTTAATAATAAATGGTGGTCAGCAGAGTATATAATTGAAAGAGAGGACGACGGCGCATAAAGAAAATTGCAACACAAGGCTGGCGAGAAAAAAACAAGTCATAAATTTTTATAATTTAATCCTCACAACCACTTGAGGCTACAAAATTACACCAACGAAGGAAATAAAAAAAAAATTAAACAACAAAACAGTAACAAGTAACAAGAGAAGAATCATTCGAAATACATTTGGGAAGACATTCTAAAAAGAGGCGGAGGGGGAGGAGGAAGAGAAAACTTAAGCACTTGTACACTTACTCATACGTACTTAGCAGGTAAGGGGACTTTGAGAAAGAAATGAAATAATAAAAATACAAATAAAATATGGGGAGCATCGAGGAGGGTTACCCTTCAAAGCCGTTTGCATTTCATAATAGCAAGTAGTGTAGGGTATACAATTTCAACCATTATACATTATTTTATTAAAATATTATATTATTTATTTATATTCAATATTTAAGAATTAAAAAAGCTTATTCCTGAATTATATTTTGGGCTCAAGAGTGATTTGGCTTTTTGTGGACGTACAGACAATAGTAGGTAATCATTAGGAATAATCAACTTATTTCCTTTTTTTGATTATTATATTTATTTTGTGCAACTTTTTTTCATATATCCACATTTATTCACGGTCCCTGTTTATTATAATGGGGACGTAAGGATGCGAGAAAAACGCATTCAAAATTTTTGTAAATACTCGAGATGAATATCATGCTTTGAGTTCATGAGGTCTTTTTCAACAATAAATGATTGTGACCTCCTGGATATCAAACTTTCAACCAATATATAAATACGTAGCATTGAGCATGTATTGTATATAATCTTCATATTATTTCAACATAAATATCAGCACGCAAACCTCATTATATTGCCATTGTAAAATTGACCAGTTAGTCACTCAATATTGTTATGTTGTGTTATTGTTTAACGAAAATTATTGTTGTTGTTGTAATAATAATTGTAATACTTATGATTTGTTTTATATATATTTAATAAACGAACAGGACCAGAAAAACAATTGCAAGTCGTACATTGAACACATAAGCTGGAAATAATTGAGTGCAAATTTGTGAAGGCAAAGAAGTAAGAATTGTGAAAGTGTTCAAAGGTACTCATGATAGTAGGGAAAAGCTGAGTCATGAAAAGTGAGTAAGTATCTGTCTAAAAAAGACTCATACATCTAGGACATCATTGCAAATCGTGTTATTATTTTAACAAAATGTATTATGCATGTATGTATGTTTGGATGTGAATTTCTAAAAACTTTAGAAGCTTACAGATAACGTTCAAGAAGTTGTTTTTACTTGAGATCGGCTGTCAAAATGTTTCTTGGACAACGAGGAAGAACCATAAGCATTGCCACAACAACAAGAAATTCTAAATCGATTTAGCCATATTTGTCTGTCCGTCTGGAGTGTTTGTTTTTGGTAAAGATTCTCCCTTTAATGAAAACAATTCAAATTGACTGACAGACTGACTGACTTTATAAGAAAAAAACGGACTGACTGACTTTTTTTAATCAGCAAAGTTTAAGGATTATAATTAACTTTACATATGTTAAGCCTTTCACTAAATTTTCTATATTAGTTTTAGTATCACATTTGTGGTAGTGGTAGTAGATTTGGTTAG
Organism: Crataerina pallida; assembly: GCA_949710015.1. Lineage (NCBI taxonomy): Eukaryota > Metazoa > Arthropoda > Insecta > Diptera > Hippoboscidae > Crataerina > Crataerina pallida. The sequence goes on along the minus strand of OX453293.1, from coordinate 26,796,403 downwards.
CTTTGTTATTGCATCATTCAAAAGGAAACATCAGCGACCTTACAATACATATATTCTTGATCGGCATCATACTCGTAAACCGAGTCAATCTCAAAATGAATGTCCGTGTGTCCGTTTCTTTTTTGGTTTTATCGCAGTCACAAATTTGAAGATATTGAGCTGAAATTTTGTACAGACGCAGTTTTAAAGTTTCTACGCTATTTGGATAAATGAATATGCGAAAAATGGGCGTGGTCAGATTACACACACACACACGCCCACTCTTTGTAAGTAGGTATGAAGGGCATTTAAAATTTGGTCTAAGCCAAATTTAGTAATTTTACGTGTTTTTTTGTTTTTTAGATTTTAAAACAATTTTCACTTCATTTTCCTGAAGATCTATGGGGGCGTTTGTAAGCTTTTTGTTCCCCCAACCAGAAATCTATGTTGTTTTGTTAAATTATGGTCTTCAGTCGCCTTCTTCTTATGTTCAAAACATAAACACACAACAACACACACATATATACACAAAATACAAAGATAGGCTTAGATGGGTTGTACACATGGGCAAACGATGCGTTGAGATCAATAATTTACAAACACTTTGTTTTTGGTGTTGTTGTTGAAATGTTTGTATTATAAGATAGATGTAGTTGTAGCAATAGTTGTTGCTATTGCTGTTGTTCTCATTTAATCGCTCTAATCATAATGGCTGGATTATATTGTGCCGCACGTAAAATAACTTAACCAGCATTTAACCTCTTGATGGCTGGTGTGCGCTTAACTTTAATACATTGTCCATTGCCATTGTTGTTGTTGTTGTTGTGTTATTATAAGCTTTTGTACGAGGAGTTTGTATTATTATTATAGTTCAATTGAATGTTAATAAATGATGTTAGATGCTAGTCAGCTAGAGCGTGTAGATATGTTTATGTAGTGGTAGGTATTAAGTATTGATGCTAAGCTGTGATTATATTTTATTATTATTTGGTTGTTATATACCTACCACTTTGCGATCGGGTTTGTACCATGCAAAAAGAATCAACAGAGATTCTATAAAATTTTGAATCGATTTAGCTTGAAGTCGGTCCGTCCGCTTTGATAAACATTTTACTATAATCCGACTCATGAGATTCTTGACAGAAATGTTTAAATACTAATAAAATTAGGGAAATATCGGTTAAAGGGCGCGCCCACTTTTTAAGCAAAGTTTTTCATTTGCATTAAGATTTCGTTCACAATTTATAAGCATAAGTGTCAGTTCAAGATATGACCTAAGGTAAATATAAATTATTTGGTAGTTGTTGTTGTTGTAAGATACTTGAACATCTTATTATTTAAAGGAAAATTTTTGTTTGTTTGTTTTTCAACTTTTGTTACATATAACATTGGCGGGTCATACCGTTTACAACCCCCTGAAGGAAACGTTAGAAATCCTAAAAAGTATATATGTATATTCCCAGACTGAGTCGATCTAGACATGTATGTCCGTGTGTTCTTAGCATTTTCACGGTCGTAAACTTCTTTATGCAGATCGTTATGTACAATTTGGCAAAATCACTCAACAACCACGCCCACAATCGACGAATATTATTTGTTACAAAAATTGAGCTATGCAATTGAAATTTGGTACACATATTTATAATTACTTTATTCATCGATGTGCAAGAAATGGGTGTGATCAGATACCACACAAGCATTTAACCCAACAAAATATATTTGTCTATAAAGAAAATTGAACGAAATGATATGAAGTTGGAAATTAGTACACATATATATATTAATCCATCATCCATCAATAAGTGGGCGTGATCAGGTGAGAGATTTACAAAAAAAAATTTCACTTGACCTATAATGCGAATCATAAATTAATGCGAAATATAAAAAAATTCCTTTTTTACTTAAATACTTGCCACGCCCATTATTAATAATATTATTTATTAAGGTGGTGGATATTTAAGATTCGGCCTAAGACAAATCTAGTTTTCTTATGTTGCTGCTTGTTCGTTTTTATATAGTAAACATCTTCCTCAAGTGCACGCCTAAACTTAACATCCATTGCATAAACGTAAGCGTAAAGCAATAATGGTCAGAAGCAGCAGCAGCAGTGTAGCAACAACAGCAACACTATCATCTCAATTTGGTTTTGTTATTATTTGCAATTCATTTTGTTTTTTGGTTTTAAGGCACAATTGCCAGCCAGCCAGCCAGCCAGCCTTCGCTATAAAGCCAACCAACAGAATATTAGTTTAAGCAGCTATAGGATTATAATGATGATTGTGTTTGGTTTGGGTGGTTGGTTAGTCAAATTATATCGCATTTGTATATCGTAACGTGAATTTTCAATATTCTTAATATCATTACTATCAGTATTACTATTACTATTATTGTTGTTGTTGGTTGTAGTGTTAGTGCAAGCTAATACAGCACAAATTGCGTGCCATTTATTGATATATTTTTTGTTTTATTTGTACTTTGTTTGTACATTTGGTTATTGTTTATGTTTATGTTTATATTGTTGTTGTTTTTATTATAAGTATTTGATCAAAAATTAATGATTTGAATTTTTTTTTATGTGCTTAACAAAAATTTTTCTATTAAACTGTCATTATTATTGATCGTTTATTGATTAAGTGTTACCATGCCAGCAGAGATGCATTTAGAGATAGATAGTAGAAAATATTTGAGCATTTGTCTGGGATAATTTATTTGTTTTGTGAAAAAAATCAATTTCAAGGCCAACGGCTGTTAAACTTATTGCCAGACCGACCATATGGGAAAACAATTATTACAATTTTTGTAATATTTGAATTATTTTAAACGTATGTTTGTATTATAATCTAGAGAACTACGAATATGCTTAATTTTCCATTATCCTCTTACTTGATAGGTTTAAGGCTTATGTAGCATTTAATGAGAAGCACAATTTTGTTATTCTACCATTTTGAATCTTTTGTGACATTTAACTAAAAATACCCAAAAAAAAAAAAAAAAAATCTCTCATCTCTTACTAACTTGTTTCTATCGCAGAAGGGAAAGTCATTGGCTTCCAATCAGATTGTAATGCCAACTGCCATACTGTGCGATGACTTCGAGAACATATAAGGTTGTCAACTAATTAGTAAAAATATATCGAATGTTAACTTGAGCTTCAGTGCAGTTGCCTTTTAATTAATACAATTTAAAAACACTAACAACAAAAAAAGTCCCAATTGAAGCGACAACACAACTAATTGGCTAAAGATTAACTTACAGAGAGGGGGCGAGATAGATCGACAACAAACAAACTGTGAAATTGAAAATTCAACATAAAATTATATAAAAAAATAAAAAATAAAACAAACCAACAAAACATTAAACATGAAACTTTAAAAGTTCAATTGTTTGTTGTGGTTGTTGTTGTTGTTGGATACTTAAGGTTTGAATCACATCTTAACCTTGTGGAAGAAGTTTCTAGTTGTTAGGTATGGTGAACTGTGATTTTAATAGTTAGAGGCAAATAGCCCTAGTCTTTAGTCTTCGTAGGTAGTTTCCTATTTGAAATGGACAAAATCGGTTAAAAAGCCACGCCCTTAAATAATAAAAATCCCAAAATAATGTTACAAGATTTAAACTTAGTATACATATTTCTATTTACTGTATCTATTGATGTGCCGAAAATGGGCGGGGTTAAATAATAGACACGCCTACAATTTACAACAGAAATTAGCTGCTGGGTTAACATGTAAAATATACATACGTTACTGATTAAACAAATAAAGACCTCATGTCAACTTGCCACGCCTACAGGCTTTGAACAAATGTGAAGGGTAGCCAAGATTTGAACCATCTTAATGCAGCCGTTTTACTTATTTTGCTTATTATTGATAATTAACCTGAAAAAGAAAATCATTTTTTTATTTCTTATTTATAAATTAAAAACTTGCAACAACAACAATAACAACAAATGCCTTAAAAAAAAACGGTAATATCTTCGCTCTATCTCTGCCATATGTGTGTCAAAAAATGTAAAATATAACTTGTGTCAGTATAATTAACTGAAAATATTCCCTCTGGTGGTTATTCTGTTCAGTCTTCTCCTCCTTCTTCTTCTTTTTTCCATTTTATCTTCTGTGAAATTTTTAATGGAGCTTGAAACATATAAAAAAAATAAAATAAAAAAAAAAAATTAAGAAAAGCATGCAGTAACAACAACAGCAAAACATTCTAAATAAAAGCCATAAATTAAGATGAAGGCAAAGTAATATCTATATATGGTATGTGTTGTGTGTATGACTGTACACATATTTGAAATGAAATTATCAGATCCAAGCAATGTTTTAATGTATTTATTTTTTTATTTTTGTTCTATTGTTTTTTTTTTAATATAATTTATGTTATTTTCATTTCTACCTGAAACTAAACTAAAGCCAACAAAAAACGAAACGAGTCCAGGAAACTAAAATAATAATAATGATATCGGCTTCACTATGTGTGTACGAGTATATGTTTCTGCATACACATACGTACATATGTGGTATAATCAACTGATCATCCATTTAGGGTTGTTTTGTGTAACATTTAAAACGCACCTGGTGCAGTTTTTATTGTTGTTGTTGTTCTTTTTCTTCCTCTTGTTATTGTGTATGATAAAACTCCGCCTTAAAAACCATATTGAAAACCATCACAATTATCAAAGGCTACAACTAATACTAAACTCACACACATACACACACGTGCACAGGTCTGTCTACACACACTTAGAATAAAGCGTATTCATATTTACTTTATACACATGTAGGCCTTTATAGACTCTACTCCATTTAAGAAATTCTTTATATTACAACTCACTCATCCGCTCTTAATCTATTTTAATGCGTACACGCACTCACACACTATTCGTAAAAAGATATTTGAAGACATTTTGATAGTCATGGTTGATTAAGTCTCGTTGGGTTTTATTACGCTTTTCTTATTCACTCCACTATGTAGTGTGTGTGCGTGCGTTGTGGCTTCATTATAACTTTATGGTCTCCCTCCATTTATGTTTGTATTGTTTTTTACTTCTTTTTCTTTTTTTTTTTAGATTTTATTATATCAATTTCGCCTTCGTTCTGTTTCAATTCATATGAAAAAGAACCGTAAGTTAAGTATACTTTTCATTTTTGATATCTGCTAATGCATAAAATTTGTTAATTTTATCGTATACTAAAACTTTATAATGCTTTAATGGTTATTCGTCATAAGAATATTAAGTTTATTTAGTTAATTACTTAAGTGAGTAATAGTGGGAGGATTTACAAAGTTTGCTATACAAGGCCCAAAAGAAAACTTTCTAAAGTCTGTTTGGCACGCCCACCATTTGTACATTTATGTGAAAAGGATTCAACATTTAGCCTTCATTTACAAATGCAAAAACCACACCTACCTTTAATTATACTGATTGGTTTTGGTGTAAAAAATAAAAAGGAATCACTTATACTAATACATTAATGTTAGGGCATATTAATATCTTGGACAAAGCATTAAAAAATTATAATAATAACTTTATGCTTTTGCCCTGACACCGCCGCCAACTGCACGAAAGCAAACCATGTTGCAAGCCAAGCCAATTATGGTGTTAGAATAGCCACCGAAAACCAGTTCATAAGAGTGCAAAACTTTAAGCAGATAATAAATTATATGCAACACAATGATGATTAATTTCATTAAATGTTTTACAACCACAGCCCCAAACGAACTAAGCGTACATGGCAGGCTGTTTCTTCACTGTCCAATCGTTTCAGGCGGCTTTTACGTATTATTACATATTAAAAAGGCGAGAGACAAACAAAGTCGTACATTTTTTATTATTAATGGATGACATAGACTATCCAATGCTGATGGTAATGAAAATGATTATGATGATGCTGCTGCTAAAGATGAATATAATCATTTGCGTGTGTTTCTGTGTCTCCACTTTACATAATATTCTACACAGAATACGTTGTAGCTTTGTAAGTATGCACCTAACTCGACAACAATTTTCATAACCATTATGTTTGTAGACAAAGTGACGCGTTTATAAACTTAAAAAACAAATAAATAGAAGAGAGAGATGATGTTCAAAGCTTACAAATAATGTGTGTATGTTATTGCACATAAATGGTTAAATCGTTTGTTTTAATTTCTTTACTCTTGGTTGGAAAAATTAATTCTAAGATCATCTTCCGCCGCCTTTAAGTATACATTTATAGAAAAAAAAACCTTGTACTGGAACTTTTTCGCTAAGGGATTGACTTTACTAAACAACTACGGCGGCGGCATTTATTAACTGATGCAATGGCTAATATAAATGTTGAAAGTATGTGTTTCTCACATCATTTTGTGAGTTTTGGTCATTAATTGTGAATTTTATGAAAAACAATTCTATTCTAACAAATGTTCAAAGAAAAAAATGTGACATTTACTTAAAAAAGATCACTTCTCGCATTCGTATAGAAGGTAATTTTTTATCTTTTCCAATTACTTTGCTTTGATTTGTTTCAATGAGTAGTTTAATATGTAAAGGTCATTTGTATGTGTGTGTGTTTTGTAACTTGTGAAAAATTTAACTTTATTGTCCATGAAATTAGTCATTCTTCCCAGAATCGACCAAAATTAACAACAGACAGAGCATAACAAGCTTAAAAAACTAATGTTTTGTTAGACTCTTTGGCAGTTGTTGTTTCGTTGTTGTCTAGTTGGGAACCAAAGATACGGAAACTTGATTAGAAATATACTAAATGCGACATAAGCTGAATAAGAGTGTTAAACCATTACAAATTTTACAACAATAACAAAGCAAAAGCCAAAGTAAACTTTTGCCTGTTTGTTGGACTGCTAGACTGTTCGCACGCGACCGCAATTTACACAACAACTCCAATGAATGTCGATTTGTGTCCAGCTTTCAAAGGGTACCGCATATCACAAAGCTTATTAGTTTTCTTTTAAAGGAATTATGTTTAGAACTAAGACGGAAAACCTGTAGTAAAAAAGCACCATTTAGCGCACTAAGAAAAGATCTTTTCATGGCAAAAACCCACAATTTTTGATATTACTACCGACCACACACAGTAGTTATTGTACACATATGTGTACGCTTATAAGGCTTTGGTTTACAATAATTTTTATGATCGTATTTTAAACGCGTTACTAATTCTTCAGATGTTGTTGCTTGGTTAAGTTGATTCATAAGAATCAATATTTATTGATTTTATGGAATATTCACATTTTATGCTTCTTAACTAAACTCAACAACTAAGTGCACCGAAAACATTTAGTTTGTCGGTAGTTGTTGGTGCATAACGCATAACATTTGTGCAAAAACCAAAAAGAAAAATAAAACAAATTCTTAAGAAATGTAGTTAATTTATGTTATTGTTGTTACTGTTGTTGTTATTATTGTAGTTGTTATTGTTCAATTTATTTCCACAGAATTTCAATACGTTCCATTTCGTTTATACGCAAGTTTCGTTTCCAATATCAAACAGCACACAAAATTTTTTAATTGAGTGCCTCTGTATGTGTTTTATTTTTTTCGGTTTTTGTTATTTTGTGTTTTAGTTGTTTCTTTGAGATTTAAGATGCGATGGAATACGAAGCTTGCCCTTATCATCATCATGAGTTTTAAGCGCAGAAACAGAAACATTTCAACTCTCACTCTCGCTGTTTGTGTTGCGTTCTGTTGTGTATTGTGCGTTAAGAAGTTTGAAAGCGCTTTCCTGCAGATACACAAACACAGGCATACTTTGATCATAAGCCGCTACGAAATGGTTCGAGACCACCCAAGATGTGAACAACTATCTAAACGATGCTGATCGTCATCATCATCATCATCATCATCATCAGCAACAGCAGCAGAAGCAGCAGCAAAAGGAACATAATTATCGCCATCGTGATCGTCATCATCATTCGAATGCTTATGCTAAAAAGGTGTTGTGCTTGTGTATGTTTGTGTAGGACTTGAATTGGGTGCTTGTTGTTTCAAACATCACCATCAACAATAACAACAGAAACAGCAACAGTAACAGCAACAACAATAAAATCATGAAAGTGAAAAAAGAAGCTTTACGTACCATTTACACTGAAAGAGATGACGGCGGACTGATATGCACAATAAATGCGCATTAAAAGTCACAATCATACAATCATATCATCTATTCACTTATCGTCTATCTCTCTCTCTCTCTTTCTTTCTTTCTTTTTCTCTGTCTTAGTATTTTGGCTTCTCTTAAGCTTAAAATAAATAAGAATAGTAAACTGTCTGTCTGTCTGTCTGTCCGTGGTATGCATTTAGGCAACGATACAAACGATCAAAGTGCATTACGACACGCAGACAGATAGTTATTTGTTGCATTGTAAATTGCACAGAAAAGTGTTTTAATTTCCTCTTAGACTAAACACAATTGCTCACACACATACACACTCGTACCCAAGCGTGCACGCACATTTAAAGCATATAAATTAATTTCAACTTCATAAACTATACCGCTCACTACTCTACTGTAACTCGAGTGTCCTCTTATCGTTTTAGTGGTTTGTGTGGTGGTAGAACATGAATATTCACTTTCCTATTAAGTTTGCCGAATATACCGAAGTTGGCTTACTAGAATGTAGTTACTTTTGAACATATTTTGCCAATGTAATCTCATTTGTCCATCTGTCTGTCTATTGTAAATATTTGCTTTGGAAATTTTTCTGGCAAATTGTTATATTTTTGTTAATTGTGGGCATGTCTTTTGACCGATTTTGCCCCAAATTAAACATCAAGCCTTGTGTAGTCACACATATTGAGTTATGAAATAAACTTTTTTACAAGAACTTACTTATCAATATATCAAAAAGAAGCGTGGTCGGATAACACACACGCCTACTATTTATAAAAAACCATGAGTGGAGTAGAATCCTTATTGTACATAAAATATAATATAAATATCAATAACTTGCCACCCCCACAAGTACGGTATATATGTAGATGTGAAGGGTATTTAAGATTTGATTTCAACCAATTGTAGTTTTTAATTTTTTTATTTCTTACTTGTTTTGTTTATAATTTGTTAACACTTTTTCTAAACACTTCAGCTTTTTGTTATAACCTGTGATAACCGCAACCTTTTAATTGAAATGATTTTTATTCCCAGAATTTTATAACTTTATAAGAAATTCAACATCAATAAACATATAAAAAAAAAATCGGCTTTTAAAATAGAGTAGAAATCAATCAGACAAAACATTAACAAAATACGTTTCGTTAATTTACAACACATTGAACAATTACAATAAAACAATAACAACAACATCAATGACGCAGCAAAACAGATCAATCAAAAGGTATGAAGACAATATAACAACAAACAAAATGACAACAACCGTAAAAGGAAATCATTGTGCCGGTTGATTGGTGGTAGCGTGAATATTAGCTACCGATACAGATGGTGATGTGAGGTAATTTCTTTCAACTCTGTAGAGTTTTATGATGGATGGATTTGGTTATTAAATCAGGCACAATAAATCTTTTCATAAATTCTTAGAATGTTTAGATTTGATTTTACGTAATAGAGAACATTGTAACAAAAATCAAATTAAAAGGTTAACAGTTCAAACAATTGAAAAAATGAATTTCGAAGCTTGTCATAAATGTGTTATAAATTTGGTGTTGTTAGAAGTTGTTGATCAAGGTTAGCGGGAAACCCAAGTTATTCAATCATCTGTTGTGTACCATGACCTATGATAACTTCTTTTTCTTCTTAAGACTTAAGCTTTAACACGTTTTGCATGACCGTCACTTTTATTTGTGTTATATGGTGGTTTGACAAAAAAATCAATTTGTGGAAAACGTAATTTATCTACTTTTTATGGGATTTCATATTTGTCATTGTGAACAATTGCATTGTTGCAAAAATTCATCCCCAATTAAACAATTTTTTCAGATTTTTCTTTTATATAGAACTTTCCTTCATGTTATTCTAGTATATCCAAATACGCAATACAGATGGAAGGTATATTAAGTTCGTCGTTCTATATGCTTGATTAACATTAAAAACGGAGTCGATGTATTGCGTATGTCCGTATGTCCCGGTGTCCGTGTGTCTACTTGTTAGCCACTATTGTAGTATTTTGTTGTTGCTCGTGGTCGTAAGACTTGAGATATTGAGCTGAATAAAGAGTCTTTTAGTTTCCGTCGTTGTATCAATACTTTGCGTGGTTGGATAACATAAATGCCCACAATTTAGAAAAAACCGTACTCAGCGTAACTCAATTATGATACACTATTAGAGGATTGAATTATGTAACTGCCATGCCCACTTTTTCTATATAAATGTAGAGGATATTTTAGATTTTTTTTCACTTATTATCTATAGATGCGCGAATTGCAATATAAGGCTAGCTCTCCAAAAATATATATCCCAACAATTCAAAATTTCCAAAAAATTGTTAGATCGATCAGAAAAAATAACCTTTATAAAAATACTATATAGAGTATCACCTAATTCGACCTAGTTTCACCTTAAAATACTTTCAGTTTGTAGTCAACATCAGCGCCAGTTGATTTGATCATCACGTACAGTACAATCACGTACCAAAGATTACAAAGATTACAAAGATGTTAAGTGAGTTAATAAGATCATAAATAAGGTGTTGGATGGATTATTGCTTAACTATTGTTATTGTTGTGTTTCGGTGGTAGGTAGGTAGATAAACAATTATAATAGTCTCAAAATGTGCGTTCAACTCCTTCAACTCGCTCGCTCACTCGTTCACTTACCCTTGGAGGAATATCGTTTGTTGACAGGCACGTATAAGTATAATGTAGATAACAGCAATGGCCCTGTCATTTAAATGCGTTATTAGTTTTTAATGACACAAAACACACATACATATATAACTCTGGAACATTTCAAAATGATGACGTTTGACAGTTTTCCAGAAACAACAATTGACATTTCTGTTTCTGTTTTTAGTTTTGGTTCTGTTAACGGCATTTATCTCTTTAAGTAACTAACTGGCAAGACACTGCAAGAGGAGACCTTGAAAAGTTTAATGCGCGTGCCAATTGACTGATGACTAGATGTTGTCGTATGTGTGCATTTGAATGCGTGTGTACGTGTGTGTGTTTTTATACCTAGTCGACCCCCTCTGTTACAAACGAAAAAAAAAAAAAAAACTGTGGAAATGTAATGATATTACAAAAAAAAAAAAAAAGAAGAAAATAACACAAAGCCAATAAAAATAAATTGCTGTTGCTCATCTGGTTTTTATTTTTATTTTACTTTTACGTATTTCGCCTTGAGTGCGGATTTTCGTAGAAATTTCCTTAAACGCGTGGCAAGGAGTAGCAAACAGCAGGTTATTACAATTTTGTTTGTCTATACCTCTGCACACAATTTCATGTATCTAACGTCACAACAACAATACCAACAATTGCATAAATGTTTTACCATTTATTTAGAGTAAATTTCAAGGTAATTCAAACGCATGCATGGCCGTCTAACAAAGCCCTTGAGACTGATTGCATTATACCAGAGCTAGCGCACACACACACATACATACACACATGTACTATGATGCTCCATGGAAAGAAATCGGAAAAAAAAAATAGAAAGAGATAGATAAAAGATAGCCAATTGTATTTGGTCACGTATATGTGTGTGTGTGTTTACGTATGCGTGTGTGATCATCGGTATTCTTAGCAATTTAACCTTCAATTTTAATGCGTTTACGCACAACGTTTCAAATTCAATTTCAATTGTCTACAACAACAACAACAACAACAGTTGTATCTAACATTAAATACCCAACGAACGATTGTTGTTGTTCTATTCTCTCGTCAACGTGCCAACAGCTAACAGCTTATTGTCATTGCATAGAGACGCATTCATACACACATGTGCATAATATATGTGATGCGTTGTTGATTTCAGTAGTTTAACTACTTGTTAAAGTACTTTATGCCGAACAATTACTATACGCACACACACACACACACACACACATACACTGTATATGCGCTGACTAGTTGACTGCTGTTCTATGGGCAGACACAATAGCATTCACTTGGTCTGCATCTCTTTGCATTTGTATTGTATATAATATAGTATTCTTGTTCTTCTTCTATACGCCAGCAGCTTATCGAATTGGCGCTTTAATGCGTCTCTTCATGCCACAACAACTTCATGGTCATCGATTTAAAGTTAGCGATAGATAGACAAGATATGTGTGTGTGCGTATGTGCATAAAATTACTTTTTTTTGTTACAAACACAATATATTTCTTCTTCCTCGTTTTCCTTTCGCTATTAGTTTGACTAACTTGTTAAGTGGCTGCTGCTACAACACACTTAACTATGCCTGCTGAATGCCTGTCAAACAGCCGTACATGTACATGTACTTATGTATGTAGTTACATGCCTTTGTATGCTTTATATGTTGATTGTTCATGTTCAGTCAATGTCATACAATTATGGTTGTCTTTTGCTCTGACCAATTTTTTCTTTCCTCACTTACATTCATTACTGGCTTCTTGCAATGAAATGAAATGATGTTGTTGTGCACTTTTTGATAATCAATCCAACCATAAGTTAAGCTTCTAGTTTACTGTGCTGAAATTGGCAAACAGTTTGATAGTGTTTGCTTTGTATAGACAATAAATTATGTCATTTGATATTGAATCTTACAGCCATGCTTTGCCCTCTAATCTTGGTTTCTTGATGGATTTTTTATTTGTTTTGTTAAATTTTTAAGTACATGTCTAGTATTAAAAGCGTGTAATTAATTTAAGGAAAAATTTCAATTTTATTTATTTACTCTCACAATAAAAATTCACAGATGGACGTATGGACATATTGTTGGAAATAAAAGCAAAATGTGTTGCTTCGATAATTTACCAAAATTCATAAACGTACGGACACTAACATACACATCCTAATGTTTTTTTATATTCTCCTTATAATATCGGAGGTATACCAAGTTTGTTATTTCGTTTGCAAAATATACCTGATTGGCATCAAAATTTGAATCGATTTAGAAATATCTGCCCGTAAGTCTGACACTCATATTATCCTATTCTAATATTAAATATTATATAAATTATATAAATTTGTAGGGACTTTTTAAGTTTTTGCAAGCAGCTTGCTATGTACCTAGGACCACTACCTCAATCGACATAATCGATCCTTCTATCAACCTCCTAAGTTGATGTATATAAATGAAATTTGGTGCACAAAGCTTTTCATTTTCGTCGATATGTTAAAAAGGGGCGTGGTGGAATATACAGATACGACCTTATTTAGTGTAAAATTTAATTTTAAGTTGACGCAGAACTCATTCATTATTAAAGATAATTATATGTCACGCCCACATTTTATATAAAAATAAAAATTAGATTAGATTAAACCTAAGTCTCTTCATAGCTTTCTTTATAGTAAACTTACACATATCGCGGAATGTTGTCTACTTGTTGTTGCGTAACCTTAATAATAAATGAAAAAATTCTTATAATGTTGGTTTATATTCCTTCCTTTACAATCTGCTTTCTTCTTTATAGGGCAGTTGCATTACATGCCATTGTTGTTAGAATAACGATGCACTGATTTAATGCTAAATAAAATCATTTATTTTTACTTACAGTCACAGCAAATATCTCCTAATCAGTACATGATTTCTTTTTATCATCATTGTCGTCATCAATCGCTATAACTGATTTGTTGTTGTTATTAATATGATGTACTCATCAAATGGATTTTGTCATTTGTGTTTTTAAACAAGATTTTTTCTTTGTGTACGAGTATTCCTTTCTATATATGGTGAAATGTTTACCATTAAAATGAGATTTGCATGATATTTTAGACAACTTTAACACGCTAACAAAATAATTAATTAAAATGTATTTTTATAGGGGAAAAAAGTGTTTTCTTAGAATGAATAAAGTAATATTAGCGAGAAGAATATAAAAAATGTGTTTAAGTATTTGTAATACTTAGAAAGTGTTGAAAGTGATCCCATGAAGTCTGTACCATAGATTCTTAAGTTCACATGTACAGTTGTGTCGTTCAGTCCTTTTAATATAATATTTATGATATGAAAAATATTTTCATGTCGGATGTTAAACATCCAATCAGACAATTTTTATATTTTTTTTTTTTAAAGAGGGAAAAAGTCAAACATTTCAAAATATTTTGTATTCAAATTTTGACGCCAATCGCTGGTTAATAGCCAAATAAATTCAATGGTGCAAGTATGAGCTTGATCGGGCTACTGTAACAGCTTCTGTGAGGACTTGAAGGTACCTAGAAAAGAGTCTTACGAAGGGCTGGTCAAACTTGATTCTGGCTATGTTTATGATTTATATTTAAATGGGAAGGGTAACCAAAGTATTTATTTAATTTATTTTTTACTTGGTTGTAATAAATTTCTTCTCTTCCTTTTCAGTAGATATTGAATTGTAACCTTGCTGCCAAGTTGCTCGATTTTTCTTTTAACAAATTGTATACTGGGGATTTTTTTAACTAACCAATAAATAATAACAATGTATTTTGACAATAAACATTTTTACAACTATAACAACAACAACAACAACGTCAACGATTGACAACAAACAATAAACATCAGCATAAAGGTATACGAACTGCGTGATGTTACGCACTTAAGTTAAAGCAAAAAATAAGCAAAAAAAAAAAAACAAAAAAATAAAATAAACAAAAAAGCTGACAACACAATGAAGTGCAAATGTTAATGCTGCACTAATGTTGGGTTGTAGGATTAACAAAAAAAATAAAAAATTAAGGTTGAAATCAGATATACGCTGACCAAGAAAGAGTGAGAAAGAAAAGATTTACGCAAACGAAATTCCAAAGATCTCTGGTATGGATATAAATATAAAACGAACAGAAGCAGTAAAATATAATAATAATAATACACTCAGCAACTTGATCATAATGATGATGATGTTGATGACGATGAAATGGAACAACATTGGACATGGATGAAAGCGTTCGCTTTAAATTATCGTCACTATCAACTGACAACATTTTCAAAAGAATTTTTACAATATAGGATGACATAGAGGAGGATGATGAGGGGTACGATTACGATTAACAGCAGCAGCAGCAACAATACTGTCAACATCCGAAGAACGATGCAAATAGGTTAAGACAAAATATATAGCATTTCAAACTAAACCATACCACTTTTCATTCTCATTTCTCATTTCTCATTGTGGGGACTTTAAAATGGAAACAAACGAGAAATTTATTAAAAATTGTTGAAATATTTACAACAAATTCAAATAAACGGAAAAATCGTTGTTAATCTTTAATAAACGATCAATTATTAATCAGACCCTTAACTGTATTTTTGCAATTTATTGGTTCGTTCAAAGAAACTTTATGAAAACCTGAAACCAAACCATTCTCAGAATGTTGCTCCTAAACATGTTGCCAAGCCAAGCGATGAAGGAGAGTAGCATCGAAATTTTTATTTTACTAATATAAACAATACAATAATGATGATTTAAAATCAAGCACAATTCGTTATTTCCTTTCTCTGTCTCTCCCTTTCTGTTGCTGTTTTCTGTTTTCAGTCAATTGAATGCGAAGCATCGGAATTAACCAAAGCAGAGACCCATGCCTTGGACCACACACGTCGTTTCGCGTTTATTCGAAACACACAAACACAAACACAAACACATGCATATATACACAGAGGTATACAACGTACATACCAGGATAGCTAGACCGGCCGACAGACATGCAGACTGGGAGGACAACATAAGCTTCAATTCTGTGCGAAATTACTGCGTTGAATTTTTGTTACTTTAATGTTTAGTAACAACAACCATAACAACAATCAAACAAGAAATCACTTTTGCTTCTAAATGATGTGAGAAGGTGAGCTCGCTGTTTGGGTTTGCATGCATGAAAACAGGACCTTTGCAAATATTTTTGTTTGTTGTCTTTTTTTTAGAAATTTTAATGAGAAAATCAAGTTTTTCGATTTTAGTTTTATTTGTATTTCGTTGATTGTTGTTTGCACTGTTTTTTCCCATTGCTTAACTGAAATGATTTCCTTACTACACCTCTTGTCCACAACAAAGTTTTTTAACACTTCAAGAACAATTCATTTTTTTTTTTTTTTAGTACACTCAGAAAAAAAAAATTGCTCGTACTAAAATGTGAATATTTTGGTGTCTTGGGCGGTTGAGGGCAAAGCTGGACAACTCTCCATCCTTTTTTTTTAAAGTGTAGGCGAAACATAATTGTTATTGCACATTCTTTAAGCGGCCACATGATCGATTTCTTTCAAAAATTATGCTTTTTGTACAAAAGTACAAAAAGTAGCAAGTACAGCCTAGAAGACACGCCTACTTTTAGGCTGCACTTGCTACTTTTTAACACATGAGTTGATGGCCTCAATGGCATAAACACAAAATTAAAATTTTTTGGCTTCATTTTTGCAGCTGTAAGAGATTTTGGAAGATTGAGGGGGTAAAATTTTCCCCATAACGACCACTTTAAATAGAAGCACACGGACGAAAAGTGCCGATCGAATCAGATTTTGATACAAATCAAGAATTTATAAACTGTAGAGGGGATCTGAGGTCTTCTCTTGGATATTACAACCCGAATAGCAAACTCAATAAACACATCTTTTATGTAGATACTAAAAAGTTATAAGAAAATAGAAATAAGTTATAAGTTATGCTAAGAAAATGCAAAATTGTTAATTTTTGCACATCACACACATTTAAGATGTTTTTTTGTTAAATCAAACTTTAATGTTTGTTGGTCAACTTCTTGTTACTTGGAACAATTTTCATTTTGCTTAAAACACTTTAATGACATGAATATTAAAAAACACTACCGCTTGTATAATTCTATTAAATGTGCACCAAAGTGATGGGCTTTATAAATTTTAGGAATTTCACTTCCATTAAAGTGAAGCTTCACTTTTTTCTGCTTTTCTATAAATTCACTCAAATTTTTCCATTGCAATGGCGATTAATGGTTGTGGTTGCATCGGCGGCAGATTGCTTAGTTAGAAGTCATACATATATCCGTTGCTTGAATATGCTTCTAATGCAATATATATTTATCTTCTATTCTGACTTTAATGTCTTTTCAGGTTTATCTTGGGGTACGTTTTTTTTTTCTATTTTACTTGTTTTGGTATTGCACTTGTATTGAACAGTAATCAGCTGCCGCCGCGGTGTTTATGGTGGAGGGACACTCACATCTGTATAGAAAAAAAGTAATTTATTACAAAATTATACAAAAAGATTACTGCAGCAACTATTATTATTGTTATCTTTCTGTTGTTGTAACGAAAATCATTATTTGGCGAATTTGAAAACTTCTACACTCACTTTTTGTACTTTCATTGCTTAATATATAAAATAAGTAAATATTATAGTGAATTCTCTATGACTACTTAATGTCCTACCCTATGCAACAAATTTGACCAAAATCGGAGCAGTAGTTTTCTGGTTATAAGCCAAGCAAGTTCACCTTCATTTTTATGGTCGTCATTCATCGTTCATGCCAATATAAATATGTGAGCAAAATGCCAGGCGCCCAGAATGGCTCAATAGGCAAATATTGATTATAGATATTTTTAAACTCTTATAACTTGGAAACGGGTACACCGATTTTGTTCAAACTTTTTGTGAAAGCTTTCAAATGACTTCAGCTTTATTGTGTAGGCGTGGTACCACCTGTTTAGTTAATAATCGAGAAATATGATTGAAAAAGTGATTTCAGCTTCAACTGACTCTTTGCTAAAAAATTAACAAAAATTTCTTAACAAATACTCAATCATCTTGAGCTCAAATTTACTTTAAGGGCACGTGAAAAAGGTCGGACTAAATTATGCAAAAAATTAAAACAAAAAACAAAAAAAAAAAAAAGAAATTGTCAACCACCCAAGCAGAATTAATTGCTGGCCTTTAGTCAATAATGATAATAAAAATAATAACAACTAAATGAACAGAGAAAAAACAATTTATTTTAATGGATTTTCAATTTCTATAATATATGAAAAAATTGCTAATAGTGGCTCTTTTTCTCAATTTCAAATGCATTAAAGTTCAGGGTCATAGTCCCTATAAAAAAAGGAAATTAAATTTTATGAACTATGAGCTCAAATCAATTGTATTTGGCAATTACAATAACAATTAACTTTTCTACTGTCTAGAAGCTAAACTACTACTGACTACACACACCATTACCCTGTCTAACTAGGAGGTTCAAGGTTACAAATCAAAAGTCTATAACAAAACAAATTAAAAAAAAAACCAACTCTACCCATATAAACTACTACAATCAACTACTTCCTTCAAGTCTAAATAATAAATTCGAATATTACAGAAAGCAACCATAAAAACAAAAAGAATTAATCAAACACCCACCCGCGTGGTAAAGAGTACAATGCCAATATAAAGCTAGACAACCCAACACAAGCTATTCTTGACCGAAACAATTATCAAACAAACAGTGAATATATGTATACAGTCTATATGTAAAGTGAGTGGTTCATATAGTGTTTTTAATTTTTTTATATGAAATTTTTGCAAATTTTAAAAAATGAAAAAATACAATAAAAATAAGCAAAAACAGTTACACGTACAAACATTTAAGAAATTCTCCACATGAGTGTTTTCTAGTAATTAATGTTATAAAATTTAAACATTTTAGTGTTATCATATTTATGGCATTGACTGTGTATATATATGTATATATGTTTACCAGCTGTTAAGTTAAACTGTTTACGGTTCTTAAAACAATGCTTGTTAAAACCGCAAAATCATATTTGCAAACGAAATCCTGCTTTGTAGGGAGAGTCCTGTTGTGTTTTTTCTTTTTTTTTATTTGCAAAATTCATGGTGATCCTTTTTACAAGACTGTGACTTCTTTGAGACAGCAAATTATAAAGATTTAATGTCAAACATGTACAGATTAGTTGAGTTTGAAGTAATTTACGTGTGTCGACTCCTCCTCTGTATGATGGGTCAGTCATGCTTTGCGGTTTAATTGAATTTTTTTAGTTTTGTATTTCCTTGTTTTGTACGTTATAAATGTTTGTCTTATTGTTTTTCAATTTGAAACTGTTGTCTAATATTTTACGCTTCGTAGGTGTTTGTAAATACAATTTTTTTTTGCTGTCTTGAATATATTTTTAAATAACAAAAAAAAAAAAAAATGTAATCCTTAGCATTTTATTGGATTATTTAAGTAGAGCTATGAAATTTCAAAGAAAATAAATTTTAATTTATCACAAAAATATTTTCAATATTTATTGCGGATTATATTCAATAACAAAACAAGGATCGTTTTAATAGCAATTCTTCTCCAGAACCAAAAAGAATCGAAGTGTTTCTTTGATGAGTTGAGTCACGCCCACATTTGATAAAAATTATTGTCGAATAACAAATATTTCAACTATTTGTAAAAACATCTTAACTTAGCACAGAAACCGACCTAAGGGCATTATAATAATAATAGGGCGTAATTAGGTAACTGCCACGCCTTTTATTTGAATAACGATAGAAATGCGGAGGTATATTTAATATGTACTCTTAACCGAATTTTTCGTTTTTTTAATAATTCCAAATTGTCAAGTTTGTAGCTTAAGTCTTTCGAAATGCGTAATATTTAGTCAGTTAGTTAGTTAGTCAATAATGAAAAGTTTTCCGCAACACATGCCCATAGTCTATGCATCGTAAATTATTAAATTAACAGTGTCTCTGAATATTTATAAATTTTGTTAATTTTTAACATAATAGCTGCTAATGAGCTTTTAACGACAAATAAATAAAACGCAAATATTTATTAACACATTAACATTAAAATGGTGGATGATCTATAGTCATATATATTGTATATGTATTTAAATAATAATCTTGGTGTTAATAATAACAACATTTTGTGTTATGTGTATTCAACAGTAACAACAATAACAAGTTGCGAAACCAGATATTATTGAGAGCCGAATAAACGTAACAAGTGCGGTAACCATGTGTTAATTGAACTGATTTTAAGGTAAGCCAATAATATGCCATCCTAAGTAATTCACAAGTTTAATATTTATTTACTTATAATAGCTGAAAATGTGAAAAAACAGTGCTCGCCAATGTTACAAATGTTTATATATTTCGTGAATTTTTTCATAATTCAAATGCGTAGAGAACATAAAATAGGTTCCAGAGAAGTCTATCTAAACCAAATAACGTGTAACCAGTAAAATCAAGAAATATTCTTCTTATATACGTTTGGCTTTTATTTTCTATACAATTCGCTATAGAGTTTCCATAGAATAGAATATGTTTAATAATCTAAATATGTGGAATAGTTCGAGTCAATCGGCCCTGCTTGTGCTCACTACTACAATAACTGTTATATTATACTGATATTTTTTAGCTTAAGTTAAAAAAAATTTATAATGCAGCCTTCATCCTTACAATTAGGCACAATATCATACTTGCTCCGGCTTATTAAATTCAATTTGGTGTCATCAAGTCCCATTATGTTCCCAACTATTGCAAACCTATAATAAACATTAATTCCATACGTTATAATGTACACCTTGCAATATGTAGATAAGCTTGAGTAAACAATACAGCAGAGATTAATAAAATATTTTTACAGTTTCGATGAAAATAAAAACGAAAAAACAAAAAAAAATTAACTGATAATAAATTTCAGTTGAACAGTAATTTTTTGCCACTTCAAGTATTTATATGTATACACACACATATGCTCATGTACAGTCATTTAGTTTTATGTCAAGAGGTCTTTGATTACTTTGTAAAATTTGTTGGGCTGTTGAAAGTGCAATTACTACCGTATACAAAAAGGTCTGACTGCCACCAACGAAAAAAAAAAAAAACAAAAGAAAAGTAAAGAAAAAAGCTTCTACATAACTACCCACAATCGCACACATACATATATATATATAAGTATATGCTCAGCACTTATATTGTAAATGGTAAGATATTATAAATGCAACAAATAATGGTGCATTGGCTTGTAATGATTGTTGTCTGATGATAATAATGATGATGATCAGAGTTATATATATTTTAGTGAATTGTTGTTGTTGTTATTATTATTGGTATAACCTTCAACTTCTTATACTCAAAAGCATTGTTTATCTATAAAAAAAATATATATGGCGTGTGTATGTGTGTTTGCATGTCTATACCAAGGGCCAGTAAAGGTAGAAGTGTAGGTTGGTTGGTTGGTTGGTTGGTTGGTACGTTTCATTCCACATTTAAAATGTCGTCGCTTACGATAAGAAAGTGAAATATTTATTACCGCTAAGGTTGCACTAAATTCCAAGAATTTAATACAATAACACACAAACACATACAAACGATTCAACCAACTGCTGGCCTATGGCGGGTTATACTGTATATACCATACCCGTACCCGTGTCGTTATAAAGCAGTCTCAGCCAACAACAGTCAGTTTTAATAAAATATTGTTCTTTTAATGTGTTTATGTGTAAATGGAGTTCTTTTTAACTTAAAATTTAACCAAACGAAGAGGAAAAATGAAAACATAATACATTTACACACAAACAACTCAACACTACTTCTCCATGTTTTACAGTCTAATACTACTCGTATCCTTTCCTACCTTTCTAGACAAAAATGAAAAACTTTTCCCAAAGAAATCGAAATTTTTTTTTTTGTATATATGTATGTTGTTCAATTCAATTATGTACTAAAAGTGTATAACAAATGTTCGTCAAGGGAGTTCAAACACTTTCCTTTCCATATATTTTATATGTAGTTAATAAAGAAAATAATAAAAAAAAAGTCTAGCGTTGAGTGGCTTGCAGGGTGTTTTTATGTTATTTCCGTTCTATACAAAAAACATTTTGAAATTGATTTGTACGTTGCCGGCAATTACTTTTGATTAGTTGTTGAAAAATTGGAAAAATTAAATTGTAATCGAAGAAGTATCAATCATGCACATGCACACATGACCCAACTTGTTACAACATCACACTAACACAACAATTTCAAAATTATAATGCACAACCTTTTCCACTTAAACGTCAAAGTCAATCATTGCATATTTCACATACTCGGGTAAGTCTTTATAAAAAAAACTGGAATAATTTTCAACGCTTTCATTGTGAAAACTTTACCCGAAGTGTACGTAAATGAATAGTTTTTTGCCATGAAATGAAAAACATTTAAGAAAATTTTCCATAAATTTTTTTTATGGTGAAGAAGAAAATAGATAAAAAAATAAGTCAATAGTATAGCGTTGATGGCACATAAGTGAAGTTTATTTTTTGTGCTGGCTCCCCAGTTCAAACCTTGCATTGTAGTGGAAAGCACCGCTTAGCTTACCAAAAAAAAGAAATACACAATTTTTTATACTTTTCACATTAATTTCATTTATTATGAAGATGCTTTGTGAAGGTGAAAATTGTAATTTTCCCAAAGATTTTGTATATCAAAATTTTGATTCCAATCGATAGAAAATGACCACATAAATTCGTTGGTGCAACTTTGAACTTGCTCAAATCACTGTGACAACTTCTATGATAATTTCAAACTACCATAGAAAACGAATTTTAAGCTTTTATTAAAAAAACTTGAATCGCACAAGTAAAAGTCTACATTTACACACGAATTTTAACATTGTAAACCTTCAACACATGTAGAAACGTTTGTTCTTATTGTTACTTCTCTTACTGTTGCAACAGTTAACAGTATAAACTTGGAGCCTATACAATATATACCACCTATAGCATAATACAAAAATTAACTTTCCATTCATTAAGATGAAACTTTAAATTCAAGATTTTTTTAGCCATTTGTCTCAAAGCATAAATAGTTGACTTTATAAACTATAATTGTTCACCATTTATGTATCTAAAAATACTTGTTTTTCAACTAAACTGTTCATGCCACGCCCACATAATATACTTCATTTGAAAGCTGGCGTAATTTACTATCCTTCACAAAAAATTTGAACAAAATCCGTGCAGCCGTTCAAAAGTTATACGACTTTAAAGAATTCCTAAAATGAAAATTTGCTTGCTCAGGCATGCTGGGCGCCTGGTATTTTGCTCACATTTTTATATTTGCATGACTCTCAAAATTTCGTGCACACGAATGAACGTGAACTTGCTTGGCTCATAACTTCGGAACTACTGCTCCGATTTTGATGAAATTTTTTGCATAAATTAGGAAATTTCTCCAGCTTTTCGGCGATATCTAATTAATGGGCGTGGCATGGCCCATTTATTTAGGAAATGTGCATTTAGAAATACTTGTTTTTCAACTAAACTGTTCATGCCACGCCCACATAGTATACTTCATTGGAAAGATGGCGTAATTTACTATCCTTCACAAAAAATTTGAACAAAATCCGTGCAGCCGTTCAAAAGTTATACGACTTTAAAGAATTCCTAAAATGAAAATTTGCTTGCTCAGGCATGCTGGGCGCCTGGTATTTTGCTCACATTTTTATATTTGCATGACTCTCAAAATTTCGTGCACACGAATGAACGTGAACTTGCTTGGCTCATAACTTCGGAACTACTGCTCCGATTTTGATGAAATTTTTTGCATAAATTAGGAAATTTCTCCAGCTTTTCGGCGATATCTAATTAATGGGCGTGGCATGGCCCATTTATTTAGGAAATGTGCATTTAGAAATACTTGTTTTTCAACTAAACTGTTCATGCCACGCCCACATAGTATACTTCATTGGAAAGATGGCGTAATTTACTATCCTTCACAAAAAATTTGAACAAAATCCGTGCAGCCGTTCAAAAG
Organism: Crataerina pallida; assembly: GCA_949710015.1. NCBI lineage: Eukaryota > Metazoa > Arthropoda > Insecta > Diptera > Hippoboscidae > Crataerina > Crataerina pallida. The sequence continues at coordinate 26,772,634 of OX453293.1, read as the reverse complement.
TTATACGACTTTAAAGAATTCCTAAAATGAAAATTTGCTTGCTCAGGCATGCTGGGCGCCTGGTATTTTGCTCACATTTTTATATTTGCATGACTCTCAAAATTTCGTGCACACGAATGAACGTGAACTTGCTTGGCTCATAACTTCGGAACTACTGCTCCGATTTTGATGAAATTTTTTGCATAAATTAGGAAATTTCTCCAGCTTTTCGGCGATATCTAATTAATGGGCGTGGCATGGCCCATTTATTTAGGAAATGTGCATTTAGAAATACTTGTTTTTCAACTAAACTGTTCATGCCACGCCCACATAATATACTTCATTTGAAAGCTGGCGTAATTTACTATCCTTCACAAAAAATTTGAACAAAATCCGTGCAGCCGTTCAAAAGTTATACGACTTTAAAGAATTCCTAAAATGAAAATTTGCTTGCTCAGGCATGCTGGGCGCCTGGTATTTTGCTCACATTTTTATATTTGCATGACTCTCAAAATTTCGTGCACACGAATGAACGTGAACTTGCTTGGCTCATAACTTCGGAACTACTGCTCCGATTTTGATGAAATTTTTTGCAGAAATTAGGAAATTTCTCCAGCTTTTCGGCGATATCTAATTAATGGGCGTGGCATGGCCCATTTATTTAGGAAATGTGCATTTAGAAATACTTGTTTTTCAACTAAACTGTTCATGCCACGCCCACATAATATACTTCATTTGAAAGCTGGCGTAATTTACTATCCTTCACAAAAAATTTGAACAAAATCCGTGTAGCCGTTCAAAAGTTATACGACTTTAAAGAATTCCTAAAATGAAAATTTGCTTGCTCAGGCATGCTGGGCGCCTAGTATTTTGCTCACATTTTTATATTTGCATGACTCTCAAAATTTCGTGCACACGAATGAACGTGAACTTGCTTGGCTCATAACTTCGGAACTACTGCTCCGATTTTGATGAAATTTTTTGCAGAAATTAGGAAATTTCTCCAGCTTTTCGGCGATATCTAATTAATGGGCGTGGCATGGCCCATTTATTTAGGAAATGTGCATTTAGAAATACTTGTTTTTCAACTAAACTGTTCATGCCACGCCCACATAATATACTTCATTTGAAAGCTGGCGTAATTTACTATCCTTCACAAAAAATTTGAACAAAATCCGTGCAGCCGTTCAAAAGTTATACGACTTTAAAGAATTCCTAAAATCAAAATTTGCTTGCTCAGGCATGCTGGGCGCCTAGTATTTTGCTCACATTTTTATATTTGCATGACTCTCAAAATTTCGTGCACACGAATGAACGTGAACTTGCTTGGCTCATAACTTCGGAACTACTGCTCCGATTTTGATGAAATTTTTTGCAGAAATTAGGAAATTTCTCCAGCTTTTCGGCGATATCTAATTAATGGGCGTGGCATGGCCCATTTATTTAGGAAATGTGCACTTAGAAATACTTGTTTTTCAACTAAACTGTTCATGCCACGCCCACATAATATACTTCATTTGAAAGCTAGCGTAATTTACTATCCTTCACAAAAAATTTGAACAAAATCCGTGCAGCCGTTCAAAAGTTATACGACTTTAAAGAATTCCTAAAATGAAAATTTGCTTGCTCAGGCATGCTGGGCGCCTGGTATTTTGCTCACATTTTTATATTTGCATGACTCTCAAAATTTCGTGCACACGAATGAACGTGAACTTGCTTGGCTCATAACTTCGGAACTACTGCTCCGATTTTGATGAAATTTTTTGCAGAAATTAGGAAATTTCTCCAACTTTTCGGCGATATGTAATTAATGGGCGTGGCATGGCCCATTTATTTAGGAAATGTGCACTTAGAAATACTTGTTTTTCAACTAAACTGTTCATGCCACGCCCACATAATATACTTCATTTGAAAGCTAGCGTAATTTACTATCCTTCACAAAAAATTTGAACAAAATCCGTGCAGCCGTTCAAAAGTTATACGACTTTAAAGAATTCCTAAAATCAAAATTTGCTTGCTCAGGCATGCTGGGCGCCTGGTATTTTGCTCACATTTTTATATTTGCATGACTCTCAAAATTTCGTGCACACGAATGAACGTGAACTTGCTTGGCTCATAACTTCGGAACTACTGCTCCGATTTTGATGAAATTTTTTGCAGAAATTAGGAAATTTCTCCAACTTTTCGGCGATATGTAATTAATGGGCGTGGCATGGCCCATTTATTTAGGAAATGTGCATTTAGAAATACTTGTTTTTCAACTAAACTGTTCATGCTACGCCCACATAATATACTTCATTTGAAAGCTGGCGTAATTTACTATCCTTCACAAAAAATTTGAACAAAATCCGTGTAGCCGTTCAAAAGTTATACGACTTTAAAGAATTCCTAAAATGAAAATTTGCTTGCTCAGGCATGCTGGGCGCCTAGTATTTTGCTCACATTTTTATATTTGCATGACTCTCAAAATTTCGTGCACACGAATGAACGTGAACTTGCTTGGCTCATAACTTCGGAACTACTGCTCCGATTTTGATGAAATTTTTTGCAGAAATTAGGAAATTTCTCCAGCTTTTCGGCGATATCTAATTAATGGGCGTGGCATGTCCCATTTATTTAGGAAATGTGCATTTAGAAATACTTGTTTTTCAACTAAACTGTTCATGCCACGCCCACATAATATACTTCATTTGAAAGCTGGCGTAATTTACTATCCTTCACAAAAAATTTGAATGAAATCCGTGCAGCCGTTCAAAAGTTATACGACTTTAAAGAATTCCTAAAATCAAAATTTGCTTGCTCAGGCATGCTGGGCGCCTGGTATTTTGCTCACATTTTTATATTTGCATGACTCTCAAAATTTCGTGCACACGAATGAACGTGAACTTGCTTGGCTCATAACTTCGGAACTACTGCTCCGATTTTGATGAAATTTTTTGCAGAAATTAGGAAATTTCTCCAGCTTTTCGGCGATATCTAATTAATGGGCGTGGCATGGCCCATTTATTTAGGAAATGTGCACTTAGAAATACTTGTTTTTCAACTAAACTGTTCATGCCACGCCCACATAATATACTTCATTTGAAAGCTAGCGTAATTTACTATCCTTCACAAAAAATTTGAACAAAATCCGTGCAGCCGTTCAAAAGTTATACGACTTTAAAGAATTCCTAAAATCAAAATTTGCTTGCTCAGGCATGCTGGGCGCCTGGTATTTTGCTCACATTTTTATATTTGCATGACTCTCAAAATTTCGTGCACACGAATGAACGTGAACTTGCTTGGCTCATAACTTCGGAACTACTGCTCCGATTTTGATGAAATTTTTTGCAGAAATTAGGAAATTTCTCCAGCTTTTCGGCGATATCTAATTAATGGGCGTGGCATGGCCCATTTATTTAGGAAATGTGCATTTAGAAATACTTGTTTTTCAACTAAGCTGTTCATGCCACGCCCACATAATAGACTTCATTTGAAAGCTGGCGTAATTTACTATCCTTCACAAAAAATTTGAACAAAATCCGTGCAGCCGTTCAAAAGTTATACGACTTTAAAGAATTCCTAAAATCAAAATTTGCTTGCTCAGGCATGCTGGGCGCCTGGTATTTTGCTCACATTTTTATATTTGCATGACTCTCAAAATTTCGTGCACACGAATGAACGTGAACTTGCTTGGCTCATAACTTCGGAACTACTGCTCCGATTTTGATGAAATTTTTTGCAGAAATTAGGAAATTTCTCCAGCTTTTCGGCGATATCTAATTAATGGGCGTGGCATGGCCCATTTATTTAGGAAATGTGCACTTAGAAATACTTGTTTTTCAACTAAACTGTTCATGCCACGCCCACATAATATACTTCATTTGAAAGCTAGCGTAATTTACTATCCTTCACAAAAAATTTGAACAAAATCCGTGCAGCCGTTCAAAAGTTATACGACTTTAAAGAATTCCTAAAATCAAAATTTGCTTGCTCAGGCATGCTGGGCGCCTGGTATTTTGCTCACATTTTTATATTTGCATGACTCTCAAAATTTCGTGCACACGAATGAACGTGAACTTGCTTGGCTCATAACTTCGGAACTACTGCTCCGATTTTGATGAAATTTTTTGCAGAAATTAGGAAATTTCTCCAGCTTTTCGGCGATATCTAATTAATGGGCGTGGCATGGCCCATTTATTTAGGAAATGTGCATTTAAAAATACTTGTTTTTCAACTAAAGTGTTCATGCCACGCCCACATAATATACTTCATTTGAAAGCTGGCGTAATTTACTATCCTTCACAAAAAATTTGAACAAAATCCGTGCAGCCGTTCAAAAGTTATACGACTTTAAAGAATTCCTAAAATCAAAATTTGCTTGCTCAGGCATGCTGGGCGCCTGGTATTTTGCTCACATTTTTATATTTGCATGACTCTCAAAATTTCGTGCACACGAATGAACGTGAACTTGCTTGGCTCATAACTTCGGAACTACTGCTCCGATTTTGATGAAATTTTTTGCAGAAATTAGGAAATTTCTCCAGCTTTTCGGCGATATCTAATTAATGGGCGTGGCATGGCCCATTTATTTAGGAAATGTGCACTTAGAAATACTTGTTTTTCAACTAAACTGTTCATGCCACGCCCACATAATATACTTCATTTGAAAGCTAGCGTAATTTACTATCCTTCACAAAAAATTTGAACAAAATCCGTGCAGCCGTTCAAAAGTTATACGACTTTAAAGAATTCCTAAAATCAAAATTTGCTTGCTCAGGCATGCTGGGCGCCTGGTATTTTGCTCACATTTTTATATTTGCATGACTCTCAAAATTTCGTGCACACGAATGAACGTGAACTTGCTTGGCTCATAACTTCGGAACTACTGCTCCGATTTTGATGAAATTTTTTGCATAAATTAGGAAATTTCTCCAGCTTTTCGGAGATATCTAATTAATGGGCGTGGCATGGCCCATTTATTTAGGAAATGTGCATTTAGAAATACTTGTTTTTCAACTAAACTGTTCATGCCACGCCCACATAATAGACTTCATTTGAAAGCTGGCGTAATTTACTATCCTTCACAAAAAATTTGAATGAAATCCGTGCAGCCGTTCAAAAGTTATACGACTTTAAAGAATTCCTAAAATCAAAATTTGCTTGCTCAGGCATGCTGGGCGCCTGGTTTTTTTGCTCACATTTTTATATTTGCATGACTCTCAAAATTTCGTGCACACGAATGAACGTGAACTTGCTTGGCTCATAACTTCGGAACTACTGCTCCGATTTTGATGAAATTTTTTGCAGAAATTAGGAAATTTCTCCAGCTTTTCGGCGATATCTAATTAATGGGCGTGGCATGGCCCATTTATTTAGGAAATGTGCACTTAGAAATACTTGTTTTTCAACTAAACTGTTCATGCCACGCCCACATAATATACTTCATTTGAAAGCTAGCGTAATTTACTATCCTTCACAAAAAATTTGAACAAAATCCGTGCAGCCGTTCAAAAGTTATACGACTTTAAAGAATTCCTAAAATCAAAATTTGCTTGCTCAGGCATGCTGGGCGCCTGGTATTTTGCTCACATTTTTATATTTGCATGACTCTCAAAATTTCGTGCACACGAATGAACGTGAACTTGCTTGGCTCATAACTTCGGAACTACTGCTCCGATTTTGATGAAATTTTTTGCATAAATTAGGAAATTTCTCCAGCTTTTCGGCGATATCTAATTAATGGGCGTGGCATGGCCCATTTATTTAGGAAATGTGCATTTAAAAATACTTGTTTTTCAACTAAACTGTTCATGCCACGCCCACATAATATACTTCATTTGAAAGCTAGCGTAATTTACTATCCTTCACAAAAAATTTGAACAAAATCCGTGCAGCCGTTCAAAAGTTATACGACTTTAAAGAATTCCTAAAATCAAAATTTGCTTGCTCAGGCATGCTGGGCGCCTGGTATTTTGCTCACATTTTTATATTTGCATGACTCTCAAAATTTCGTGCACACGAATGAACGTGAACTTGCTTGGCTCATAACTTCGGAACTACTGCTCCGATTTTGATGAAATTTTTTGCATAAATTAGGAAATTTCTCCAGCTTTTCGGCGATATCTAATTAATGGGCGTGGCATGGCCCATTTATTTAGGAAATGTGCATTTAAAAATACTTGTTTTTCAACTAAACTGTTCATGCCACGCCCACATAATATACTTCATTTGAAAGCTAGCGTAATTTACTATCCTTCACAAAAAATTTGAACAAAATCCGTGCAGCCGTTCAAAAGTTATACGACTTTAAAGAATTCCTAAAATCAAAATTTGCTTGCTCAGGCATGCTGGGCGCCTGGTATTTTGCTCACATTTTTATATTTGCATGACTCTCAAAATTTCGTGCACACGAATGAACGTGAACTTGCTTGGCTCATAACTTCGGAACTACTGCTCCGATTTTGATGAAATTTTTTGCAGAAATTAGGAAATTTCTCCAGCTTTTCGGCGATATCTAATTAATGGGCGTGGCATGGCCCATTTATTTAGGAAATGTGCACTTAGAAATACTTGTTTTTCAACTAAACTGTTCATGCCACGCCCACATAATATACTTCATTTGAAAGCTAGCGTAATTTACTATCCTTCACAAAAAATTTGAACAAAATCCGTGCAGCCGTTCAAAAGTTATACGACTTTAAAGAATTCCTAAAATCAAAATTTGCTTGCTCAGGCATGCTGGGCGCCTGGTATTTTGCTCACATTTTTATATTTGCATGACTCTCAAAATTTCGTGCACACGAATGAACGTGAACTTGCTTGGCTCATAACTTCGGAACTACTGCTCCGATTTTGATGAAATTTTTTGCATAAATTAGGAAATTTCTCCAGCTTTTCGGCGATATCTAATTAATGGGCGTGGCATGGCCCATTTATTTAGGAAATGTGCATTTAAAAATACTTGTTTTTCAACTAAACTGTTCATGCCACGCCCACATAATATACTTCATTTGAAAGCTAGCGTAATTTACTATCCTTCACAAAAAATTTGAACAAAATCCGTGCAGCCGTTCAAAAGTTATACGACTTTAAAGAATTCCTAAAATCAAAATTTGCTTGCTCAGGCATGCTGGGCGCCTGGTATTTTGCTCACATTTTTATATTTGCATGACTCTCAAAATTTCGTGCACACGAATGAACGTGAACTTGCTTGGCTCATAACTTCGGAACTACTGCTCCGATTTTGATGAAATTTTTTGCAGAAATTAGGAAATTTCTCCAGCTTTTCGGCGATATCTAATTAATGGGCGTGGCATGGCCCATTTATTTAGGAAATGTGCACTTAGAAATACTTGTTTTTCAACTAAACTGTTCATGCCACGCCCACATAATATACTTCATTTGAAAGCTAGCGTAATTTACTATCCTTCACAAAAAATTTGAACAAAATCCGTGCAGCCGTTCAAAAGTTATACGACTTTAAAGAATTCCTAAAATCAAAATTTGCTTGCTCAGGCATGCTGGGCGCCTGGTATTTTGCTCACATTTTTATATTTGCATGACTCTCAAAATTTCGTGCACACGAATGAACGTGAACTTGCTTGGCTCATAACTTCGGAACTACTGCTCCGATTTTGATGAAATTTTTTGCATAAATTAGGAAATTTCTCCAGCTTTTCGGCGATATCTAATTAATGGGCGTGGCATGGCCCATTTATTTAGGAAATGTGCATTTAAAAATACTTGTTTTTCAACTAAACTGTTCATGCCACGCCCACATAATATACTTCATTTGAAAGCTAGCGTAATTTACTATCCTTCACAAAAAATTTGAACAAAATCCGTGCAGCCGTTCAAAAGTTATACGACTTTAAAGAATTCCTAAAATCAAAATTTGCTTGCTCAGGCATGCTGGGCGCCTGGTATTTTGCTCACATTTTTATATTTGCATGACTCTCAAAATTTCGTGCACACGAATGAACGTGAACTTGCTTGGCTCATAACTTCGGAACTACTGCTCCGATTTTGATGAAATTTTTTGCATAAATTAGGAAATTTCTCCAGCTTTTCGGCGATATCTAATTAATGGGCGTGGCATGGCCCATTTATTTAGGAAATGTGCATTTAAAAATACTTGTTTTTCAACTAAACTGTTCATGCCACGCCCACATAATATACTTCATTTGAAAGCTAGCGTAATTTACTATCCTTCACAAAAAATTTGAACAAAATCCGTGCAGCCGTTCAAAAGTTATACGACTTTAAAGAATTCCTAAAATCAAAATTTGCTTGCTCAGGCATGCTGGGCGCCTGGTATTTTGCTCACATTTTTATATTTGCATGACTCTCAAAATTTCGTGCACACGAATGAACGTGAACTTGCTTGGCTCATAACTTCGGAACTACTGCTCCGATTTTGATGAAATTTTTTGCAGAAATTAGGAAATTTCTCCAGCTTTTCGGCGATATCTAATTAATGGGCGTGGCATGGCCCATTTATTTAGGAAATGTGCATTTAGAAATACTTGTTTTTCAACTAAACTGTTCATGCCACGCCCACATAATAGACTTCATTTGAAAGCTGGCGTAATTTACTATCCTTCACAAAAAATTTGAATGAAATTCGTGCAGCCGTTCAAAAGTTATACGACTTTAAAGAATTCCTAAAATCAAAATTTGCTTGCTCAGGCATGCTGGGCGCCTGGTATTTTGCTCACATTTTTATATTTGCATGACTCTCAAAATTTCGTGCACACGAATGAACGTGAACTTGCTTGGCTCATAACTTCGGAACTACTGCTCCGATTTTGATGAAATTTTTTGCAGAAATTAGGAAATTTCTCCAGCTTTTCGGCGATATCTAATTAATGGGCGTGGCATGGCCCATTTATTTAGGAAATGTGCATTTAAAAATACTTGTTTTTCAACTAAAGTGTTCATGCCACGCCCACATAATATACTTCATTTGAAAGCTGGCGTAATTTACTATCCTTCACAAAAAATTTGAACAAAATCCGTGCAGCCGTTCAAAAGTTATACGACTTTAAAGAATTCCTAAAATGAAAATTTGCTTGCTCAGGCATGCTGGGCGCCTGGTATTTTGCTCACATTTTTATATTTGCATGACTCTCAAAATTTCGTGCACACGAATGAACGTGAACTTGCTTGGCTCATAACTTCGGAACTACTGCTCCGATTTTGATGAAATTTTTTGCAGAAATTAGGAAATTTCTCCAGCTTTTCGGCGATATCTAATTAATGGGCGTGGCATGGCCCATTTATTTAGGAAATGTGCATTTAGAAATACTTGTTTTTCAACTAAACTGTTCATGCCACGCCCACATAGTATACTTCATTGGAAAGATGGCGTAATTTACTATCCTTCACAAAAAATTTGAATGAAATCCGTGCAGCCGTTCAAAAGTTATACGACTTTAAAGAATTCCTAAAATGAAAATTTGCTTGCTCAGGCATGCTGGGCGCCTGGTATTTTGCTCACATTTTTATATTTGCATGACTCTCAAAATTTCGTGCACACGAATGAACGTGAACTTGCTTGGCTCATAACTTCGGAACTACTGCTCCGATTTTGATGAAATTTTTTGCAGAAATTAGGAAATTTCTCCAGCTTTTCGGCGATATCTAATTAATGGGCGTGGCATGGCCCATTTATTTAGGAAATGTGCATTTAGAAATACTTGTTTTTCAACTAAACTGTTCATGCTACGCCCACATAATATACTTCATTTGAAAGCTGGCGTAATTTACTATCCTTCGCAAAAAATTTGAACAAAATCCGTGCAGCCGTTCAAAAGTTATACGACTTTAAAGAATTCCTAAAATGAAAATTTGCTTGCTCAGGCATGCTGGGCGCCTGGTATTTTGCTCACATTTTTATATTTGCATGACTCTCAAAATTTCGTGCACACGAATGAACGTGAACTTGCTTGGCTCATAACTTCGGAACTACTGCTCCGATTTTGATGAAATTTTTTGCAGAAATTAGGAAATTTCTCCAGCTTTTCGGCGATATCTAATTAATGGGCGTGGCATGGCCCATTTATTTAGGAAATGTGCATTTAGAAATACTTGTTTTTCAACTAAACTGTTCATGCCACGCCCACATAATAGACTTCATTTGAAAGCTGGCGTAATTTACTATCCTTCACAAAAAATTTGAATGAAATTCGTGCAGCCGTTCAAAAGTTATACGACTTTAAAGAATTCCTAAAATCAAAATTTGCTTGCTCAGGCATGCTGGGCGCCTGGTATTTTGCTCACATTTTTATATTTGCATGACTCTCAAAATTTCGTGCACACGAATGAACGTGAACTTGCTTGGCTCATAACTTCGGAACTACTGCTCCGATTTTGATGAAATTTTTTGCAGAAATTAGGAAATTTCTCCAGCTTTTCGGCGATATCTAATTAATGGGCGTGGCATGGCCCATTTATTTAGGAAATGTGCATTTAAAAATACTTGTTTTTCAACTAAAGTGTTCATGCCACGCCCACATAATATACTTCATTTGAAAGCTGGCGTAATTTACTATCCTTCACAAAAAATTTGAACAAAATCCGTGCAGCCGTTCAAAAGTTATACGACTTTAAAGAATTCCTAAAATCAAAATTTGCTTGCTCAGGCATGCTGGGCGCCTGGTATTTTGCTCACATTTTTATATTTGCATGACTCTCAAAATTTCGTGCACACGAATGAACGTGAACTTGCTTGGCTCATAACTTCGGAACTACTGCTCCGATTTTGATGAAATTTTTTGCAGAAATTAGGAAATTTCTCCAGCTTTTCGGCGATATCTAATTAATGGGCGTGGCATGGCCCATTTATTTAGGAAATGTGCATTTAGAAATACTTGTTTTTCAACTAAACTGTTCATGCCACGCCCACATAATAGACTTCATTTGAAAGCTGGCGTAATTTACTATCCTTCACAAAAAATTTGAACAAAATCCGTGCAGCCGTTCAAAAGTTATACGACTTTAAAGAATTCCTAAAATCAAAATTTGCTTGCTCAGGCATGCTGGGCGCCTGGTATTTTGCTCACATTTTTATATTTGCATGACTCTCAAAATTTCGTGCACACGAATGAACGTGAACTTGCTTGGCTCATAACTTCGGAACTACTGCTCCGATTTTGATGAAATTTTTTGCAGAAATTAGGAAATTTCTCCAGCTTTTCGGCGATATCTAATTAATGGGCGTGGCATGGCCCATTTATTTAGGAAATGTGCATTTAGAAATACTTGTTTTTCAACTAAACTGTTCACGCCACGCCCACATAATATACTTCATTTGAAAGCTGGCGTAATTTACTATCCTTCGCAAAAAATTTGAACAAAATCCGTGCAGCCGTTCAAAAGTTATACGACTTTAAAGAATTCCTAAAATGAAAATTTGCTTGCTCAGGCATGCTGGGCGCCTGGTATTTTGCTCACATTTTTATATTTGCATGACTCTCAAAATTTCGTGCACACGAATGAACGTGAACTTGCTTGGCTCATAACTTCGGAACTACTGCTCCGATTTTGATGAAATTTTTTGCAGAAATTAGGAAATTTCTCCAGCTTTTCGGCGATATCTAATTAATGGGCGTGGCATGGCCCATTTATTTAGGAAATGTGCATTTAGAAATACTTGTTTTTCAACTAAACTGTTCATGCTACGCCCACATAATATACTTCATTTGAAAGCTGGCGTAATTTACTATCCTTCGCAAAAAATTTGAACAAAATCCGTGCAGCCGTTCAAAAGTTATACGACTTTAAAGAATTCCTAAAATGAAAATTTGCTTGCTCAGGCATGCTGGGCGCCTGGTATTTTGCTCACATTTTTATATTTGCATGACTCTCAAAATTTCGTGCACACGAATGAACGTGAACTTGCTTGGCTCATAACTTCGGAACTACTGCTCCGATTTTGATGAAATTTTTTGCAGAAATTAGGAAATTTCTCCAGCTTTTCGGCGATATCTAATTAATGGGCGTGGCATGGCCCATTTATTTAGGAAATGTGCATTTAGAAATACTTGTTTTTCAACTAAACTGTTCATGCTACGCCCACATAATATACTTCATTTGAAAGCTGGCGTAATTTACTATCCTTCGCAAAAAATTTGAACAAAATCCGTGCAGCCGTTCAAAAGTTATACGACTTTAAAGAATTCCTAAAATGAAAATTTGCTTGCTCAGGCATGCTGGGCGCCTGGTATTTTGCTCACATTTTTATATTTGCATGACTCTCAAAATTTCGTGCACACGAATGAACGTGAACTTGCTTGGCTCATAACTTCGGAACTACTGCTCCGATTTTGATGAAATTTTTTGCAGAAATTAGGAAATTTCTCCAGCTTTTCGGCGATATCTAATTAATGGGCGTGGCATGGCCCATTTATTTAGAAAATCTGCATTTAGAAATACTTGTTTTTCAACTAAACTGTTCATGCCACGCCCACATAATATACTTCATTTGAAAGCTGGCGTAATTTACTATCCTTCACAAAAAATTTGAATGAAATCCGTGCAGCCGTTCAAAAGTTATACGACTTTAAAGAATTCCTAAAATGAAAATTTGCTTGCTCAGGCATGCTGGGCGCCTGGTATTTTGCTCACATTTTTATATTTGCATGACTCTCAAAATTTCGTGCACACGAATGAACGTGAACTTGCTTGGCTCATAACTTCGGAACTACTGCTCCGATTTTGATGAAATTTTTTGCAGAAATTAGGAAATTTCTCCAGCTTTTCGGCGATATCTAATTAATGGGCGTGGCATGGCCCATTTATTTAGGAAATGTGCATTTAGAAATACTTGTTTTTCAACTAAACTGTTCATGCCACGCCCACATAATATACTTCATTTGAAAGCTGGCGTAATTTACTATCCTTCACAAAAAATTTGAACAAAATCCGTGCAGCCGTTCAAAAGTTATACGACTTTAAAGAATTCCTAAAATCAAAATTTGCTTGCTCAGGCATGCCGGGCGCCTGGTATTTTGCTCACATTTTTATATTTGCATGACTCTCAAAATTTCGTGCACACGAATGAACGTGAACTTGCTTGGCTCATAACTTCGGAACTACTGCTCCGATTTTGATGAAATTTTTTGCAGAAATTAGGAAATTTCTCCAGCTTTTCGGCGATATCTAATTAATGGGCGTGGCATGGCCCATTTATTTAGGAAATGTGCACTTAGAAATACTTGTTTTTCAACTAAACTGTTCATGCCACGCCCACATAATATACTTCATTTGAAAGCTAGCGTAATTTACTATCCTTCACAAAAAATTTGAACAAAATCCGTGCAGCCGTTCAAAAGTTATACGACTTTAAAGAATTCCTAAAATCAAAATTTGCTTGCTCAGGCATGCTGGGCGCCTGGTATTTTGCTCACATTTTTATATTTGCATGACTCTCAAAATTTCGTGCACACGAATGAACGTGAACTTGCTTGGCTCATAACTTCGGAACTACTGCTCCGATTTTGATGAAATTTTTTGCATAAATTAGGAAATTTCTCCAGCTTTTCGGAGATATCTAATTAATGGGCGTGGCATGGCCCATTTATTTAGGAAATGTGCATTTAGAAATACTTGTTTTTCAACTAAACTGTTCATGCCACGCCCACATAATAGACTTCATTTGAAAGCTGGCGTAATTTACTATCCTTCACAAAAAATTTGAATGAAATCCGTGCAGCCGTTCAAAAGTTATACGACTTTAAAGAATTCCTAAAATCAAAATTTGCTTGCTCAGGCATGCTGGGCGCCTGGTATTTTGCTCACATTTTTATATTTGCATGACTCTCAAAATTTCGTGCACACGAATGAACGTGAACTTGCTTGGCTCATAACTTCGGAACTACTGCTCCGATTTTGATGAAATTTTTTGCATAAATTAGGAAATTTCTCCAGCTTTTCGGAGATATCTAATTAATGGGCGTGGCATGGCCCATTTATTTAGGAAATGTGCACTTAGAAATACTTGTTTTTCAACTAAACTGTTCATGCCACGCCCACATAGTATACTTCATTTGAAAGCTGGCGTAATTTACTATCCTTCACAAAAAATTTGAACAAAATCCGTGCAGCCGTTCAAAAGTTATACGACTTTAAAGAATTCCTAAAATGAAAATTTGCTTGCTCAGGCATGCTGGGCGCCTGGTATTTTGCTCACATTTTTATATTTGCATGACTCTCAAAATTTCGTGCACACGAATGAACGTGAACTTGCTTGGCTCATAACTTCGGAACTACTGCTCCGATTTTGATGAAATTTTTTGCAGAAATTAGGAAATTTCTCCAGCTTTTCGGCGATATCTAATTAATGGGCGTGGCATGGCCCATTTATTTAGGAAATGTGCATTTAGAAATACTTGTTTTTCAACTAAACTGTTCATGCCACGCCCACATAATATACTTCATTTGAAAGCTGGCGTAATTTACTATCCTTCACAAAAAATTTGAACAAAATCCGTGCAGCCGTTCAAAAGTTATACGACTTTAAAGAATTCCTAAAATCAAAATTTGCTTGCTCAGGCATGCTGGGCGCCTGGTATTTTGCTCACATTTTTATATTTGCATGACTCTCAAAATTTCGTGCACACGAATGAACGTGAACTTGCTTGGCTCATAACTTCGGAACTACTGCTCCGATTTTGATGAAATTTTTTGCAGAAATTAGGAAATTTCTCCAGCTTTTCGGCGATATCTAATTAATGGGCGTGGCATGGCCCATTTATTTAGGAAATGTGCATTTAAAAATACTTGTTTTTCAACTAAAGTGTTCATGCCACGCCCACATAATATACTTCATTTGAAAGCTGGCATAATTTACTATCCTTCACAAAAAATTTGAACAAAATCCGTGCAGCCGTTCAAAAGTTATACGACTTTAAAGAATTCCTAAAATGAAAATTTGCTTGCTCAGGCATGCTGGGCGCCTGGTATTTTGCTCACATTTTTATATTTGCATGACTCTCAAAATTTCGTGCACACGAATGAACGTGAACTTGCTTGGCTCATAACTTCGGAACTACTGCTCCGATTTTGATGAAATTTTTTGCATAAATTAGGAAATTTCTCCAGCTTTTCGGCGATATCTAATTAATGGGCGTGGCATGGCCCATTTATTTAGGAAATGTGCACTTAGAAATACTTGTTTTTCAACTAAACTGTTCATGCCACGCCCACATAATATACTTCATTTGAAAGCTAGCGTAATTTACTATCCTTCACAAAAAATTTGAACAAAATCCGTGCAGCCGTTCAAAAGTTATACGACTTTAAAGAATTCCTAAAATCAAAATTTGCTTGCTCAGGCATGCTGGGCGCCTGGTATTTTGCTCACATTTTTATATTTGCATGACTCTCAAAATTTCGTGCACACGAATGAACGTGAACTTGCTTGGCTCATAACTTCGGAACTACTGCTCCGATTTTGATGAAATTTTTTGCATAAATTAGGAAATTTCTCCAGCTTTTCGGAGATATCTAATTAATGGGCGTGGCATGGCCCATTTATTTGGGAAATGTGCATTTAGAAATACTTGTTTTTCAACTAAACTGTTCATGCCACGCCCACATAATAGACTTCATTTGAAAGCTGGCGTAATTTACTATCCTTCACAAAAAATTTGAATGAAATCCGTGCAGCCGTTCAAAAGTTATACGACTTTAAAGAATTCCTAAAATCAAAATTTGCTTGCTCAGGCATGCTGGGCGCCTGGTTTTTTTGCTCACATTTTTATATTTGCATGACTCTCAAAATTTCGTGCACACGAATGAACGTGAACTTGCTTGGCTCATAACTTCGGAACTACTGCTCCGATTTTGATGAAATTTTTTGCAGAAATTAGGAAATTTCTCCAGCTTTTCGGCGATATCTAATTAATGGGCGTGGCATGGCCCATTTATTTAGGAAATGTGCACTTAGAAATACTTGTTTTTCAACTAAACTGTTCATGCCACGCCCACATAATATACTTCATTTGAAAGCTAGCGTAATTTACTATCCTTCACAAAAAATTTGAACAAAATCCGTGCAGCCGTTCAAAAGTTATACGACTTTAAAGAATTCCTAAAATCAAAATTTGCTTGCTCAGGCATGCTGGGCGCCTGGTATTTTGCTCACATTTTTATATTTGCATGACTCTCAAAATTTCGTGCACACGAATGAACGTGAACTTGCTTGGCTCATAACTTCGGAACTACTGCTCCGATTTTGATGAAATTTTTTGCATAAATTAGGAAATTTCTCCAGCTTTTCGGCGATATCTAATTAATGGGCGTGGCATGGCCCATTTATTTAGGAAATGTGCATTTAAAAATACTTGTTTTTCAACTAAACTGTTCATGCCACGCCCACATAATATACTTCATTTGAAAGCTAGCGTAATTTACTATCCTTCACAAAAAATTTGAACAAAATCCGTGCAGCCGTTCAAAAGTTATACGACTTTAAAGAATTCCTAAAATCAAAATTTGCTTGCTCAGGCATGCTGGGCGCCTGGTATTTTGCTCACATTTTTATATTTGCATGACTCTCAAAATTTCGTGCACACGAATGAACGTGAACTTGCTTGGCTCATAACTTCGGAACTACTGCTCCGATTTTGATGAAATTTTTTGCATAAATTAGGAAATTTCTCCAGCTTTTCGGCGATATCTAATTAATGGGCGTGGCATGGCCCATTTATTTAGGAAATGTGCATTTAAAAATACTTGTTTTTCAACTAAACTGTTCATGCCACGCCCACATAATATACTTCATTTGAAAGCTAGCGTAATTTACTATCCTTCACAAAAAATTTGAACAAAATCCGTGCAGCCGTTCAAAAGTTATACGACTTTAAAGAATTCCTAAAATCAAAATTTGCTTGCTCAGGCATGCTGGGCGCCTGGTATTTTGCTCACATTTTTATATTTGCATGACTCTCAAAATTTCGTGCACACGAATGAACGTGAACTTGCTTGGCTCATAACTTCGGAACTACTGCTCCGATTTTGATGAAATTTTTTGCAGAAATTAGGAAATTTCTCCAGCTTTTCGGCGATATCTAATTAATGGGCGTGGCATGGCCCATTTATTTAGGAAATGTGCACTTAGAAATACTTGTTTTTCAACTAAACTGTTCATGCCACGCCCACATAATATACTTCATTTGAAAGCTAGCGTAATTTACTATCCTTCACAAAAAATTTGAACAAAATCCGTGCAGCCGTTCAAAAGTTATACGACTTTAAAGAATTCCTAAAATCAAAATTTGCTTGCTCAGGCATGCTGGGCGCCTGGTATTTTGCTCACATTTTTATATTTGCATGACTCTCAAAATTTCGTGCACACGAATGAACGTGAACTTGCTTGGCTCATAACTTCGGAACTACTGCTCCGATTTTGATGAAATTTTTTGCATAAATTAGGAAATTTCTCCAGCTTTTCGGCGATATCTAATTAATGGGCGTGGCATGGCCCATTTATTTAGGAAATGTGCATTTAAAAATACTTGTTTTTCAACTAAACTGTTCATGCCACGCCCACATAATATACTTCATTTGAAAGCTAGCGTAATTTACTATCCTTCACAAAAAATTTGAACAAAATCCGTGCAGCCGTTCAAAAGTTATACGACTTTAAAGAATTCCTAAAATCAAAATTTGCTTGCTCAGGCATGCTGGGCGCCTGGTATTTTGCTCACATTTTTATATTTGCATGACTCTCAAAATTTCGTGCACACGAATGAACGTGAACTTGCTTGGCTCATAACTTCGGAACTACTGCTCCGATTTTGATGAAATTTTTTGCAGAAATTAGGAAATTTCTCCAGCTTTTCGGCGATATCTAATTAATGGGCGTGGCATGGCCCATTTATTTAGGAAATGTGCACTTAGAAATACTTGTTTTTCAACTAAACTGTTCATGCCACGCCCACATAATATACTTCATTTGAAAGCTAGCGTAATTTACTATCCTTCACAAAAAATTTGAACAAAATCCGTGCAGCCGTTCAAAAGTTATACGACTTTAAAGAATTCCTAAAATCAAAATTTGCTTGCTCAGGCATGCTGGGCGCCTGGTATTTTGCTCACATTTTTATATTTGCATGACTCTCAAAATTTCGTGCACACGAATGAACGTGAACTTGCTTGGCTCATAACTTCGGAACTACTGCTCCGATTTTGATGAAATTTTTTGCAGAAATTAGGAAATTTCTCCAGCTTTTCGGCGATATCTAATTAATGGGCGTGGCATGGCCCATTTATTTAGGAAATGTGCATTTAGAAATACTTGTTTTTCAACTAAACTGTTCATGCCACGCCCACATAATAGACTTCATTTGAAAGCTGGCGTAATTTACTATCCTTCACAAAAAATTTGAATGAAATTCGTGCAGCCGTTCAAAAGTTATACGACTTTAAAGAATTCCTAAAATCAAAATTTGCTTGCTCAGGCATGCTGGGCGCCTGGTATTTTGCTCACATTTTTATATTTGCATGACTCTCAAAATTTCGTGCACACGAATGAACGTGAACTTGCTTGGCTCATAACTTCGGAACTACTGCTCCGATTTTGATGAAATTTTTTGCAGAAATTAGGAAATTTCTCCAGCTTTTCGGCGATATCTAATTAATGGGCGTGGCATGGCCCATTTATTTAGGAAATGTGCATTTAAAAATACTTGTTTTTCAACTAAAGTGTTCATGCCACGCCCACATAATATACTTCATTTGAAAGCTGGCGTAATTTACTATCCTTCACAAAAAATTTGAACAAAATCCGTGCAGCCGTTCAAAAGTTATACGACTTTAAAGAATTCCTAAAATGAAAATTTGCTTGCTCAGGCATGCTGGGCGCCTGGTATTTTGCTCACATTTTTATATTTGCATGACTCTCAAAATTTCGTGCACACGAATGAACGTGAACTTGCTTGGCTCATAACTTCGGAACTACTGCTCCGATTTTGATGAAATTTTTTGCAGAAATTAGGAAATTTCTCCAGCTTTTCGGCGATATCTAATTAATGGGCGTGGCATGGCCCATTTATTTAGGAAATGTGCACTTAGAAATACTTGTTTTTCAACTAAACTGTTCATGCCACGCCCACATAATATACTTCATTTGAAAGCTGGCGTAATTTACTATCCTTCACAAAAAATTTGAACAAAATCCGTGCAGCCGTTCAAAAGTTATACGACTTTAAAGAATTCCTAAAATGAAAATTTGCTTGCTCAGGCATGCTGGGCGCCTGGTATTTTGCTCACATTTTTATATTTGCATGACTCTCAAAATTTCGTGCACACGAATGAACGTGAACTTGCTTGGCTCATAACTTCGGAACTACTGCTCCGATTTTGATGAAATTTTTTGCAGAAATTAGGAAATTTCTCCAGCTTTTCGGCGATATCTAATTAATGGGCGTGGCATGGCCCATTTATTTAGGAAATGTGCACTTAGAAATACTTGTTTTTCAACTAAACTGTTCATGCCACGCCCACATAATAGACTTCATTTGAAAGCTGGCGTAATTTACTATCCTTCACAAAAAATTTGAATGAAATCCGTGCAGCCGTTCAAAAGTTATACGACTTTAAAGAATTCCTAAAATCAAAATTTGCTTGCTCAGGCATGCTGGGCGCCTGGTTTTTTTGCTCACATTTTTATATTTGCATGACTCTCAAAATTTCGTGCACACGAATGAACGTGAACTTGCTTGGCTCATAACTTCGGAACTACTGCTCCGATTTTGATGAAATTTTTTGCAGAAATTAGGAAATTTCTCCAGCTTTTCGGCGATATCTAATTAATGGGCGTGGCATGGCCCATTTATTTAGGAAATGTGCACTTAGAAATACTTGTTTTTCAACTAAACTGTTCATGCCACGCCCACATAATATACTTCATTTGAAAGCTAGCGTAATTTACTATCCTTCACAAAAAATTTGAACAAAATCCGTGCAGCCGTTCAAAAGTTATACGACTTTAAAGAATTCCTAAAATCAAAATTTGCTTGCTCAGGCATGCTGGGCGCCTGGTATTTTGCTCACATTTTTATATTTGCATGACTCTCAAAATTTCGTGCACACGAATGAACGTGAACTTGCTTGGCTCATAACTTCGGAACTACTGCTCCGATTTTGATGAAATTTTTTGCATAAATTAGGAAATTTCTCCAGCTTTTCGGCGATATCTAATTAATGGGCGTGGCATGGCCCATTTATTTAGGAAATGTGCATTTAAAAATACTTGTTTTTCAACTAAACTGTTCATGCCACGCCCACATAATATACTTCATTTGAAAGCTAGCGTAATTTACTATCCTTCACAAAAAATTTGAACAAAATCCGTGCAGCCGTTCAAAAGTTATACGACTTTAAAGAATTCCTAAAATCAAAATTTGCTTGCTCAGGCATGCTGGGCGCCTGGTATTTTGCTCACATTTTTATATTTGCATGACTCTCAAAATTTCTTGCACACGAATGAACGTGAACTTGCTTGGCTCATAACTTCGGAACTACTGCTCCGATTTTGATGAAATTTTTTGCAGAAATTAGGAAATTTCTCCAGCTTTTCGGCGATATCTAATTAATGGGCGTGGCATGGCCCATTTATTTAGGAAATGTGCACTTAGAAATACTTGTTTTTCAACTAAACTGTTCATGCCACGCCCACATAATATACTTCATTTGAAAGCTAGCGTAATTTACTATCCTTCACAAAAAATTTGAACAAAATCCGTGCAGCCGTTCAAAAGTTATACGACTTTAAAGAATTCCTAAAATCAAAATTTGCTTGCTCAGGCATGCTGGGCGCCTGGTATTTTGCTCACATTTTTATATTTGCATGACTCTCAAAATTTCGTGCACACGAATGAACGTGAACTTGCTTGGCTCATAACTTCGGAACTACTGCTCCGATTTTGATGAAATTTTTTGCAGAAATTAGGAAATTTCTCCAGCTTTTCGGCGATATCTAATTAATGGGCGTGGCATGGCCCATTTATTTAGGAAATGTGCACTTAGAAATACTTGTTTTTCAACTAAACTGTTCATGCCACGCCCACATAATATACTTCATTTGAAAGCTAGCGTAATTTACTATCCTTCACAAAAAATTTGAACAAAATCCGTGCAGCCGTTCAAAAGTTATACGACTTTAAAGAATTCCTAAAATCAAAATTTGCTTGCTCAGGCATGCTGGGCGCCTGGTATTTTGCTCACATTTTTATATTTGCATGACTCTCAAAATTTCGTGCACACGAATGAACGTGAACTTGCTTGGCTCATAACTTCGGAACTACTGCTCCGATTTTGATGAAATTTTTTGCATAAATTAGGAAATTTCTCCAGCTTTTCGGCGATATCTAATTAATGGGCGTGGCATGGCCCATTTATTTAGGAAATGTGCATTTAAAAATACTTGTTTTTCAACTAAACTGTTCATGCCACGCCCACATAATATACTTCATTTGAAAGCTAGCGTAATTTACTATCCTTCACAAAAAATTTGAACAAAATCCGTGCAGCCGTTCAAAAGTTATACGACTTTAAAGAATTCCTAAAATCAAAATTTGCTTGCTCAGGCATGCTGGGCGCCTGGTATTTTGCTCACATTTTTATATTTGCATGACTCTCAAAATTTCGTGCACACGAATGAACGTGAACTTGCTTGGCTCATAACTTCGGAACTACTGCTCCGATTTTGATGAAATTTTTTGCATAAATTAGGAAATTTCTCCAGCTTTTCGGCGATATCTAATTAATGGGCGTGGCATGGCCCATTTATTTAGGAAATGTGCATTTAAAAATACTTGTTTTTCAACTAAACTGTTCATGCCACGCCCACATAATATACTTCATTTGAAAGCTAGCGTAATTTACTATCCTTCACAAAAAATTTGAACAAAATCCGTGCAGCCGTTCAAAAGTTATACGACTTTAAAGAATTCCTAAAATCAAAATTTGCTTGCTCAGGCATGCTGGGCGCCTGGTATTTTGCTCACATTTTTATATTTGCATGACTCTCAAAATTTCGTGCACACGAATGAACGTGAACTTGCTTGGCTCATAACTTCGGAACTACTGCTCCGATTTTGATGAAATTTTTTGCAGAAATTAGGAAATTTCTCCAGCTTTTCGGCGATATCTAATTAATGGGCGTGGCATGGCCCATTTATTTAGGAAATGTGCATTTAGAAATACTTGTTTTTCAACTAAACTGTTCATGCCACGCCCACATAATAGACTTCATTTGAAAGCTGGCGTAATTTACTATCCTTCACAAAAAATTTGAATGAAATTCGTGCAGCCGTTCAAAAGTTATACGACTTTAAAGAATTCCTAAAATCAAAATTTGCTTGCTCAGGCATGCTGGGCGCCTGGTATTTTGCTCACATTTTTATATTTGCATGACTCTCAAAATTTCGTGCACACGAATGAACGTGAACTTGCTTGGCTCATAACTTCGGAACTACTGCTCCGATTTTGATGAAATTTTTTGCAGAAATTAGGAAATTTCTCCAGCTTTTCGGCGATATCTAATTAATGGGCGTGGCATGGCCCATTTATTTAGGAAATGTGCATTTAAAAATACTTGTTTTTCAACTAAAGTGTTCATGCCACGCCCACATAATATACTTCATTTGAAAGCTGGCGTAATTTACTATCCTTCACAAAAAATTTGAACAAAATCCGTGCAGCCGTTCAAAAGTTATACGACTTTAAAGAATTCCTAAAATGAAAATTTGCTTGCTCAGGTATGCTGGGCGCCTGGTATTTTGCTCACATTTTTATATTTGCATGACTCTCAAAATTTCGTGCACACGAATGAACGTGAACTTGCTTGGCTCATAACTTCGGAACTACTGCTCCGATTTTGATGAAATTTTTTGCAGAAATTAGGAAATTTCTCCAGCTTTTCGGCGATATCTAATTAATGGGCGTGGCATGGCCCATTTATTTAGGAAATGTGCATTTAGAAATACTTGTTTTTCAACTAAACTGTTCATGCCACGCCCACATAGTATACTTCATTGGAAAGATGGCGTAATTTACTATCCTTCACAAAAAATTTGAATGAAATCCGTGCAGCCGTTCAAAAGTTATACGACTTTAAAGAATTCCTAAAATGAAAATTTGCTTGCTCAGGCATGCTGGGCGCCTGGTATTTTGCTCACATTTTTATATTTGCATGACTCTCAAAATTTCGTGCACACGAATGAACGTGAACTTGCTTGGCTCATAACTTCGGAACTACTGCTCCGATTTTGATGAAATTTTTTGCAGAAATTAGGAAATTTCTCCAGCTTTTCGGCGATATCTAATTAATGGGCGTGGCATGGCCCATTTATTTAGGAAATGTGCATTTAGAAATACTTGTTTTTCAACTAAACTGTTCATGCTACGCCCACATAATATACTTCATTTGAAAGCTGGCGTAATTTACTATCCTTCGCAAAAAATTTGAACAAAATCCGTGCAGCCGTTCAAAAGTTATACGACTTTAAAGAATTCCTAAAATGAAAATTTGCTTGCTCAGGCATGCTGGGCGCCTGGTATTTTGCTCACATTTTTATATTTGCATGACTCTCAAAATTTCGTGCACACGAATGAACGTGAACTTGCTTGGCTCATAACTTCGGAACTACTGCTCCGATTTTGATGAAATTTTTTGCAGAAATTAGGAAATTTCTCCAGCTTTTCGGCGATATCTAATTAATGGGCGTGGCATGGCCCATTTATTTAGAAAATCTGCATTTAGAAATACTTGTTTTTCAACTAAACTGTTCATGCCACGCCCACATAATATACTTCATTTGAAAGCTGGCGTAATTTACTATCCTTCACAAAAAATTTGAATGAAATCCGTGCAGCCGTTCAAAAGTTATACGACTTTAAAGAATTCCTAAAATGAAAATTTGCTTGCTCAGGCATGCTGGGCGCCTGGTATTTTGCTCACATTTTTATATTTGCATGACTCTCAAAATTTCGTGCACACGAATGAACGTGAACTTGCTTGGCTCATAACTTCGGAACTACTGCTCCGATTTTGATGAAATTTTTTGCAGAAATTAGGAAATTTCTCCAGCTTTTCGGCGATATCTAATTAATGGGCGTGGCATGGCCCATTTATTTAGGAAATGTGCATTTAGAAATACTTGTTTTTCAACTAAACTGTTCATGCCACGCCCACATAATATACTTCATTTGAAAGCTGGCGTAATTTACTATCCTTCACAAAAAATTTGAACAAAATCCGTGCAGCCGTTCAAAAGTTATACGACTTTAAAGAATTCCTAAAATCAAAATTTGCTTGCTCAGGCATGCTGGGCGCCTGGTATTTTGCTCACATTTTTATATTTGCATGACTCTCAAAATTTCGTGCACACGAATGAACGTGAACTTGCTTGGCTCATAACTTCGGAACTACTGCTCCGATTTTGATGAAATTTTTTGCAGAAATTAGGAAATTTCTCCAGCTTTTCGGCGATATCTAATTAATGGGCGTGGCATGGCCCATTTATTTAGGAAATGTGCACTTAGAAATACTTGTTTTTCAACTAAACTGTTCATGCCACGCCCACATAATATACTTCATTTGAAAGCTAGCGTAATTTACTATCCTTCACAAAAAATTTGAACAAAATCCGTGCAGCCGTTCAAAAGTTATACGACTTTAAAGAATTCCTAAAATCAAAATTTGCTTGCTCAGGCATGCTGGGCGCCTGGTATTTTGCTCACATTTTTATATTTGCATGACTCTCAAAATTTCGTGCACACGAATGAACGTGAACTTGCTTGGCTCATAACTTCGGAACTACTGCTCCGATTTTGATGAAATTTTTTGCAGAAATTAGGAAATTTCTCCAGCTTTTCGGCGATATCTAATTAATGGGCGTGGCATGGCCCATTTATTTAGGAAATGTGCACTTAGAAATACTTGTTTTTCAACTAAACTGTTCATGCCACGCCCACATAATATACTTCATTTGAAAGCTAGCGTAATTTACTATCCTTCACAAAAAATTTGAACAAAATCCGTGCAGCCGTTCAAAAGTTATACGACTTTAAAGAATTCCTAAAATCAAAATTTGCTTGCTCAGGCATGCTGGGCGCCTGGTATTTTGCTCACATTTTTATATTTGCATGACTCTCAAAATTTCGTGCACACGAATGAACGTGAACTTGCTTGGCTCATAACTTCGGAACTACTGCTCCGATTTTGATGAAATTTTTTGCATAAATTAGGAAATTTCTCCAGCTTTTCGGAGATATCTAATTAATGGGCGTGGCATGGCCCATTTATTTAGGAAATGTGCATTTAGAAATACTTGTTTTTCAACTAAACTGTTCATGCCACGCCCACATAATAGACTTCATTTGAAAGCTGGCGTAATTTACTATCCTTCACAAAAAATTTGAATGAAATCCGTGCAGCCGTTCAAAAGTTATACGACTTTAAAGAATTCCTAAAATCAAAATTTGCTTGCTCAGGCATGCTGGGCGCCTGGTATTTTGCTCACATTTTTATATTTGCATGACTCTCAAAATTTCGTGCACACGAATGAACGTGAACTTGCTTGGCTCATAACTTCGGAACTACTGCTCCGATTTTGATGAAATTTTTTGCATAAATTAGGAAATTTCTCCAGCTTTTCGGAGATATCTAATTAATGGGCGTGGCATGGCCCATTTATTTAGGAAATGTGCACTTAGAAATACTTGTTTTTCAACTAAACTGTTCATGCCACGCCCACATAGTATACTTCATTTGAAAGCTGGCGTAATTTACTATCCTTCACAAAAAATTTGAACAAAATCCGTGCAGCCGTTCAAAAGTTATACGACTTTAAAGAATTCCTAAAATGAAAATTTGCTTGCTCAGGCATGCTGGGCGCCTGGTATTTTGCTCACATTTTTATATTTGCATGACTCTCAAAATTTCGTGCACACGAATGAACGTGAACTTGCTTGGCTCATAACTTCGGAACTACTGCTCCGATTTTGATGAAATTTTTTGCAGAAATTAGGAAATTTCTCCAGCTTTTCGGCGATATCTAATTAATGGGCGTGGCATGGCCCATTTATTTAGGAAATGTGCATTTAGAAATACTTGTTTTTCAACTAAACTGTTCATGCCACGCCCACATAATATACTTCATTTGAAAGCTGGCGTAATTTACTATCCTTCACAAAAAATTTGAACAAAATCCGTGCAGCCGTTCAAAAGTTATACGACTTTAAAGAATTCCTAAAATCAAAATTTGCTTGCTCAGGCATGCTGGGCGCC
This sequence comes from Crataerina pallida, assembly GCA_949710015.1. Lineage (NCBI taxonomy): Eukaryota > Metazoa > Arthropoda > Insecta > Diptera > Hippoboscidae > Crataerina > Crataerina pallida. The sequence goes on along the minus strand of OX453293.1, from coordinate 26,746,374 downwards.
TGGTATTTTGCTCACATTTTTATATTTGCATGACTCTCAAAATTTCGTGCACACGAATGAACGTGAACTTGCTTGGCTCATAACTTCGGAACTACTGCTCCGATTTTGATGAAATTTTTTGCAGAAATTAGGAAATTTCTCCAGCTTTTCGGCGATATCTAATTAATGGGCGTGGCATGGCCCATTTATTTAGGAAATGTGCATTTAAAAATACTTGTTTTTCAACTAAAGTGTTCATGCCACGCCCACATAATATACTTCATTTGAAAGCTGGCATAATTTACTATCCTTCACAAAAAATTTGAACAAAATCCGTGCAGCCGTTCAAAAGTTATACGACTTTAAAGAATTCCTAAAATGAAAATTTGCTTGCTCAGGCATGCTGGGCGCCTGGTATTTTGCTCACATTTTTATATTTGCATGACTCTCAAAATTTCGTGCACACGAATGAACGTGAACTTGCTTGGCTCATAACTTCGGAACTACTGCTCCGATTTTGATGAAATTTTTTGCATAAATTAGGAAATTTCTCCAGCTTTTCGGCGATATCTAATTAATGGGCGTGGCATGGCCCATTTATTTAGGAAATGTGCACTTAGAAATACTTGTTTTTCAACTAAACTGTTCATGCCACGCCCACATAATATACTTCATTTGAAAGCTAGCGTAATTTACTATCCTTCACAAAAAATTTGAACAAAATCCGTGCAGCCGTTCAAAAGTTATACGACTTTAAAGAATTCCTAAAATCAAAATTTGCTTGCTCAGGCATGCTGGGCGCCTGGTATTTTGCTCACATTTTTATATTTGCATGACTCTCAAAATTTCGTGCACACGAATGAACGTGAACTTGCTTGGCTCATAACTTCGGAACTACTGCTCCGATTTTGATGAAATTTTTTGCATAAATTAGGAAATTTCTCCAGCTTTTCGGAGATATCTAATTAATGGGCGTGGCATGGCCCATTTATTTGGGAAATGTGCATTTAGAAATACTTGTTTTTCAACTAAACTGTTCATGCCACGCCCACATAATAGACTTCATTTGAAAGCTGGCGTAATTTACTATCCTTCACAAAAAATTTGAATGAAATCCGTGCAGCCGTTCAAAAGTTATACGACTTTAAAGAATTCCTAAAATCAAAATTTGCTTGCTCAGGCATGCTGGGCGCCTGGTTTTTTTGCTCACATTTTTATATTTGCATGACTCTCAAAATTTCGTGCACACGAATGAACGTGAACTTGCTTGGCTCATAACTTCGGAACTACTGCTCCGATTTTGATGAAATTTTTTGCAGAAATTAGGAAATTTCTCCAGCTTTTCGGCGATATCTAATTAATGGGCGTGGCATGGCCCATTTATTTAGGAAATGTGCACTTAGAAATACTTGTTTTTCAACTAAACTGTTCATGCCACGCCCACATAATATACTTCATTTGAAAGCTAGCGTAATTTACTATCCTTCACAAAAAATTTGAACAAAATCCGTGCAGCCGTTCAAAAGTTATACGACTTTAAAGAATTCCTAAAATCAAAATTTGCTTGCTCAGGCATGCTGGGCGCCTGGTATTTTGCTCACATTTTTATATTTGCATGACTCTCAAAATTTCGTGCACACGAATGAACGTGAACTTGCTTGGCTCATAACTTCGGAACTACTGCTCCGATTTTGATGAAATTTTTTGCATAAATTAGGAAATTTCTCCAGCTTTTCGGCGATATCTAATTAATGGGCGTGGCATGGCCCATTTATTTAGGAAATGTGCATTTAAAAATACTTGTTTTTCAACTAAACTGTTCATGCCACGCCCACATAATATACTTCATTTGAAAGCTAGCGTAATTTACTATCCTTCACAAAAAATTTGAACAAAATCCGTGCAGCCGTTCAAAAGTTATACGACTTTAAAGAATTCCTAAAATCAAAATTTGCTTGCTCAGGCATGCTGGGCGCCTGGTATTTTGCTCACATTTTTATATTTGCATGACTCTCAAAATTTCGTGCACACGAATGAACGTGAACTTGCTTGGCTCATAACTTCGGAACTACTGCTCCGATTTTGATGAAATTTTTTGCATAAATTAGGAAATTTCTCCAGCTTTTCGGCGATATCTAATTAATGGGCGTGGCATGGCCCATTTATTTAGGAAATGTGCATTTAAAAATACTTGTTTTTCAACTAAACTGTTCATGCCACGCCCACATAATATACTTCATTTGAAAGCTAGCGTAATTTACTATCCTTCACAAAAAATTTGAACAAAATCCGTGCAGCCGTTCAAAAGTTATACGACTTTAAAGAATTCCTAAAATCAAAATTTGCTTGCTCAGGCATGCTGGGCGCCTGGTATTTTGCTCACATTTTTATATTTGCATGACTCTCAAAATTTCGTGCACACGAATGAACGTGAACTTGCTTGGCTCATAACTTCGGAACTACTGCTCCGATTTTGATGAAATTTTTTGCAGAAATTAGGAAATTTCTCCAGCTTTTCGGCGATATCTAATTAATGGGCGTGGCATGGCCCATTTATTTAGGAAATGTGCATTTAGAAATACTTGTTTTTCAACTAAACTGTTCATGCCACGCCCACATAATAGACTTCATTTGAAAGCTGGCGTAATTTACTATCCTTCACAAAAAATTTGAACAAAATCCGTGCAGCCGTTCAAAAGTTATACGACTTTAAAGAATTCCTAAAATCAAAATTTGCTTGCTCAGGCATGCTGGGCGCCTGGTATTTTGCTCACATTTTTATATTTGCATGACTCTCAAAATTTCGTGCACACGAATGAACGTGAACTTGCTTGGCTCATAACTTCGGAACTACTGCTCCGATTTTGATGAAATTTTTTGCAGAAATTAGGAAATTTCTCCAGCTTTTCGGCGATATCTAATTAATGGGCGTGGCATGGCCCATTTATTTAGGAAATGTGCATTTAGAAATACTTGTTTTTCAACTAAACTGTTCATGCCACGCCCACATAATAGACTTCATTTGAAAGCTGGCGTAATTTACTATCCTTCACAAAAAATTTGAATGAAATCCGTGCAGCCGTTCAAAAGTTATACGACTTTAAAGAATTCCTAAAATCAAAATTTGCTTGCTCAGGCATGCTGGGCGCCTGGTATTTTGCTCACATTTTTATATTTGCATGACTCTCAAAATTTCGTGCACACGAATGAACGTGAACTTGCTTGGCTCATAACTTCGGAACTACTGCTCCGATTTTGATGAAATTTTTTGCAGAAATTAGGAAATTTCTCCAGCTTTTCGGCGATATCTAATTAATGGGCGTGGCATGGCCCATTTATTTAGGAAATGTGCATTTAGAAATACTTGTTTTTCAACTAAACTGTTCATGCCACGCCCACATAATAGACTTCATTTGAAAGCTGGCGTAATTTACTATCCTTCACAAAAAATTTGAATGAAATCCGTGCAGCCGTTCAAAAGTTATACGACTTTAAAGAATTCCTAAAATCAAAATTTGCTTGCTCAGGCATGCTGGGCGCCTGGTATTTTGCTCACATTTTTATATTTGCATGACTCTCAAAATTTCGTGCACACGAATGAACGTGAACTTGCTTGGCTCATAACTTCGGAACTACTGCTCCGATTTTGATGAAATTTTTTGCAGAAATTAGGAAATTTCTCCAGCTTTTCGGCGATATCTAATTAATGGGCGTGGCATGGCCCATTTATTTAGGAAATGTGCCTTTAGAAATACTTGTTTTTCAACTAAACTGTTCATGCCACGCCCACATAATATACTTCATTTGAAAGCTAGCGTAATTTACTATCCTTCACAAAAAATTTGAACAAAATCCGTGCAGCCGTTCAAAAGTTATACGACTTTAAAGAATTCCTAAAATCAAAATTTGCTTGCTCAGGCATGCTGGGCGCCTGGTATTTTGCTCACATTTTTATATTTGCATGACTCTCAAAATTTCGTGCACACGAATGAACGTGAACTTGCTTGGCTCATAACTTCGGAACTACTGCTCCGATTTTGATGAAATTTTTTGCAGAAATTAGGAAATTTCTCCAGCTTTTCGGCGATATCTAATTAATGGGCGTGGCATGGCCCATTTATTTAGGAAATGTGCATTTAGAAATACTTGTTTTTCAACTAAACTGTTCATGCCACGCCCACATAATAGACTTCATTTGAAAGCTGGCGTAATTTACTATCCTTCACAAAAAATTTGAATGAAATCCGTGCAGCCGTTCAAAAGTTATACGACTTTAAAGAATTCCTAAAATCAAAATTTGCTTGCTCAGGCATGCTGGGCGCCTGGTATTTTGCTCACATTTTTATATTTGCATGACTCTCAAAATTTCGTGCACACGAATGAACGTGAACTTGCTTGGCTCATAACTTCGGAACTACTGCTCCGATTTTGATGAAATTTTTTGCAGAAATTAGGAAATTTCTCCAGCTTTTCGGCGATATCTAATTAATGGGCGTGGCATGGCCCATTTATTTAGGAAATGTGCATTTAGAAATACTTGTTTTTCAACTAAACTGTTCATGCCACGCCCACATAATAGACTTCATTTGAAAGCTGGCGTAATTTACTATCCTTCACAAAAAATTTGAACAAAATCCGTGCAGCCGTTCAAAAGTTATACGACTTTAAAGAATTCCTAAAATGAAAATTTGCTTGCTCAGGCATGCTGGGCGCCTGGTATTTTGCTCACATTTTTATATTTGCATGACTCTCAAAATTTCGTGCACACGAATGAACGTGAACTTGCTTGGCTCATAACTTCGGAACTACTGCTCCGATTTTGATGAAATTTTTTGCAGAAATTAGGAAATTTCTCCAGCTTTTCGGCGATATCTAATTAATGGGCGTGGCATGGCCCATTTATTTAGGAAATGTGCATTTAGAAATACTTGTTTTTCAACTAAACTGTTCATGCCACGCCCACATAATAGACTTCATTTGAAAGCTGGCGTAATTTACTATCCTTCACAAAAAATTTGAATGAAATCCGTGCAGCCGTTCAAAAGTTATACGACTTTAAAGAATTCCTAAAATCAAAATTTGCTTGCTCAGGCATGCTGGGCGCCTGGTATTTTGCTCACATTTTTATATTTGCATGACTCTCAAAATTTCGTGCACACGAATGAACGTGAACTTGCTTGGCTCATAACTTCGGAACTACTGCTCCGATTTTGATGAAATTTTTTGCAGAAATTAGGAAATTTCTCCAGCTTTTCGGCGATATCTAATTAATGGGCGTGGCATGGCCCATTTATTTAGGAAATGTGCCTTTAGAAATACTTGTTTTTCAACTAAACTGTTCATGCCACGCCCACATAATATACTTCATTTGAAAGCTAGCGTAATTTACTATCCTTCACAAAAAATTTGAACAAAATCCGTGCAGCCGTTCAAAAGTTATACGACTTTAAAGAATTCCTAAAATCAAAATTTGCTTGCTCAGGCATGCTGGGCGCCTGGTATTTTGCTCACATTTTTATATTTGCATGACTCTCAAAATTTCGTGCACACGAATGAACGTGAACTTGCTTGGCTCATAACTTCGGAACTACTGCTCCGATTTTGATGAAATTTTTTGCAGAAATTAGGAAATTTCTCCAGCTTTTCGGCGATATCTAATTAATGGGCGTGGCATGGCCCATTTATTTAGGAAATGTGCATTTAGAAATACTTGTTTTTCAACTAAACTGTTCATGCCACGCCCACATAATAGACTTCATTTGAAAGCTGGCGTAATTTACTATCCTTCACAAAAAATTTGAATGAAATCCGTGCAGCCGTTCAAAAGTTATACGACTTTAAAGAATTCCTAAAATCAAAATTTGCTTGCTCAGGCATGCTGGGCGCCTGGTATTTTGCTCACATTTTTATATTTGCATGACTCTCAAAATTTCGTGCACACGAATGAACGTGAACTTGCTTGGCTCATAACTTCGGAACTACTGCTCCGATTTTGATGAAATTTTTTGCAGAAATTAGGAAATTTCTCCAGATTTTCGGCGATATCTAATTAATGGGCGTGGCATGGCCCATTTATTTAGGAAATGTGCATTTAGAAATACTTGTTTTTCAACTAAACTGTTCATGCCACGCCCACATAATAGACTTCATTTGAAAGCTGGCGTAATTTACTATCCTTCACAAAAAATTTGAATGAAATCCGTGCAGCCGTTCAAAAGTTATACGACTTTAAAGAATTCCTAAAATCAAAATTTGCTTGCTCAGGCATGCTGGGCGCCTGGTATTTTGCTCACATTTTTATATTTGCATGACTCTCAAAATTTCGTGCACACGAATGAACGTGAACTTGCTTGGCTCATAACTTCGGAACTACTGCTCCGATTTTGATGAAATTTTTTGCAGAAATTAGGAAATTTCTCCAGCTTTTCGGCGATATCTAATTAATGGGCGTGGCATGGCCCATTTATTTAGGAAATGTGCATTTAGAAATACTTGTTTTTCAACTAAACTGTTCATGCCACGCCCACATAATAGACTTCATTTGAAAGCTGGCGTAATTTACTATCCTTCACAAAAAATTTGAACAAAATCCGTGCAGCCGTTCAAAAGTTATACGACTTTAAAGAATTCCTAAAATCAAAATTTGCTTGCTCAGGCATGCTGGGCGCCTGGTATTTTGCTCACATTTTTATATTTGCATGACTCTCAAAATTTCGTGCACACGAATGAACGTGAACTTGCTTGGCTCATAACTTCGGAACTACTGCTCCGATTTTGATGAAATTTTTTGCAGAAATTAGGAAATTTCTCCAGCTTTTCGGCGATATCTAATTAATGGGCGTGGCATGGCCCATTTATTTAGGAAATGTGCATTTAGAAATACTTGTTTTTCAACTAAACTGTTCATGCCACGCCCACATAATAGACTTCATTTGAAAGCTGGCGTAATTTACTATCCTTCACAAAAAATTTGAATGAAATCCGTGCAGCCGTTCAAAAGTTATACGACTTTAAAGAATTCCTAAAATCAAAATTTGCTTGCTCAGGCATGCTGGGCGCCTGGTATTTTGCTCACATTTTTATATTTGCATGACTCTCAAAATTTCGTGCACACGAATGAACGTGAACTTGCTTGGCTCATAACTTCGGAACTACTGCTCCGATTTTGATGAAATTTTTTGCAGAAATTAGGAAATTTCTCCAGCTTCGGCGATATCTAATTAATGGGCGTGGCATGGCCCATTTATTTAGGAAATGTGCCTTTAGAAATACTTGTTTTTCAACTAAACTGTTCATGCCACGCCCACATAATATACTTCATTTGAAAGCTAGCGTAATTTACTATCCTTCACAAAAAATTTGAACAAAATCCGTGCAGCCGTTCAAAAGTTATACGACTTTAAAGAATTCCTAAAATCAAAATTTGCTTGCTCAGGCATGCTGGGCGCCTGGTATTTTGCTCACATTTTTATATTTGCATGACTCTCAAAATTTCGTGCACACGAATGAACGTGAACTTGCTTGGCTCATAACTTCGGAACTACTGCTCCGATTTTGATGAAATTTTTTGCAGAAATTAGGAAATTTCTCCAGCTTTTCGGCGATATCTAATTAATGGGCGTGGCATGGCCCATTTATTTAGGAAATGTGCATTTAGAAATACTTGTTTTTCAACTAAACTGTTCATGCCACGCCCACATAATAGACTTCATTTGAAAGCTGGCGTAATTTACTATCCTTCACAAAAAATTTGAATGAAATCCGTGCAGCCGTTCAAAAGTTATACGACTTTAAAGAATTCCTAAAATCAAAATTTGCTTGCTCAGGCATGCTGGGCGCCTGGTATTTTGCTCACATTTTTATATTTGCATGACTCTCAAAATTTCGTGCACACGAATGAACGTGAACTTGCTTGGCTCATAACTTCGGAACTACTGCTCCGATTTTGATGAAATTTTTTGCAGAAATTAGGAAATTTCTCCAGATTTTCGGCGATATCTAATTAATGGGCGTGGCATGGCCCATTTATTTAGGAAATGTGCATTTAGAAATACTTGTTTTTCAACTAAACTGTTCATGCCACGCCCACATAATAGACTTCATTTGAAAGCTGGCGTAATTTACTATCCTTCACAAAAAATTTGAATGAAATCCGTGCAGCCGTTCAAAAGTTATACGACTTTAAAGAATTCCTAAAATCAAAATTTGCTTGCTCAGGCATGCTGGGCGCCTGGTATTTTGCTCACATTTTTATATTTGCATGACTCTCAAAATTTCGTGCACACGAATGAACGTGAACTTGCTTGGCTCATAACTTCGGAACTACTGCTCCGATTTTGATGAAATTTTTTGCAGAAATTAGGAAATTTCTCCAGCTTTTCGGCGATATCTAATTAATGGGCGTGGCATGGCCCATTTATTTAGGAAATGTGCATTTAGAAATACTTGTTTTTCAACTAAACTGTTCATGCCACGCCCACATAATAGACTTCATTTGAAAGCTGGCGTAATTTACTATCCTTCACAAAAAATTTGAACAAAATCCGTGCAGCCGTTCAAAAGTTATACGACTTTAAAGAATTCCTAAAATCAAAATTTGCTTGCTCAGGCATGCTGGGCGCCTGGTATTTTGCTCACATTTTTATATTTGCATGACTCTCAAAATTTCGTGCACACGAATGAACGTGAACTTGCTTGGCTCATAACTTCGGAACTACTGCTCCGATTTTGATGAAATTTTTTGCAGAAATTAGGAAATTTCTCCAGCTTTTCGGCGATATCTAATTAATGGGCGTGGCATGGCCCATTTATTTAGGAAATGTGCATTTAGAAATACTTGTTTTTCAACTAAACTGTTCATGCCACGCCCACATAATAGACTTCATTTGAAAGCTGGCGTAATTTACTATCCTTCACAAAAAATTTGAATGAAATCCGTGCAGCCGTTCAAAAGTTATACGACTTTAAAGAATTCCTAAAATCAAAATTTGCTTGCTCAGGCATGCTGGGCGCCTGGTATTTTGCTCACATTTTTATATTTGCATGACTCTCAAAATTTCGTGCACACGAATGAACGTGAACTTGCTTGGCTCATAACTTCGGAACTACTGCTCCGATTTTGATGAAATTTTTTGCAGAAATTAGGAAATTTCTCCAGCTTTTCGGCGATATCTAATTAATGGGCGTGGCATGGCCCATTTATTTAGGAAATGTGCCTTTAGAAATACTTGTTTTTCAACTAAACTGTTCATGCCACGCCCACATAATATACTTCATTTGAAAGCTAGCGTAATTTACTATCCTTCACAAAAAATTTGAACAAAATCCGTGCAGCCGTTCAAAAGTTATACGACTTTAAAGAATTCCTAAAATCAAAATTTGCTTGCTCAGGCATGCTGGGCGCCTGGTATTTTGCTCACATTTTTATATTTGCATGACTCTCAAAATTTCGTGCACACGAATGAACGTGAACTTGCTTGGCTCATAACTTCGGAACTACTGCTCCGATTTTGATGAAATTTTTTGCAGAAATTAGGAAATTTCTCCAGCTTTTCGGCGATATCTAATTAATGGGCGTGGCATGGCCCATTTATTTAGGAAATGTGCATTTAGAAATACTTGTTTTTCAACTAAACTGTTCATGCCACGCCCACATAATAGACTTCATTTGAAAGCTGGCGTAATTTACTATCCTTCACAAAAAATTTGAATGAAATCCGTGCAGCCGTTCAAAAGTTATACGACTTTAAAGAATTCCTAAAATCAAAATTTGCTTGCTCAGGCATGCTGGGCGCCTGGTATTTTGCTCACATTTTTATATTTGCATGACTCTCAAAATTTCGTGCACACGAATGAACGTGAACTTGCTTGGCTCATAACTTCGGAACTACTGCTCCGATTTTGATGAAATTTTTTGCAGAAATTAGGAAATTTCTCCAGATTTTCGGCGATATCTAATTAATGGGCGTGGCATGGCCCATTTATTTAGGAAATGTGCATTTAGAAATACTTGTTTTTCAACTAAACTGTTCATGCCACGCCCACATAATAGACTTCATTTGAAAGCTGGCGTAATTTACTATCCTTCACAAAAAATTTGAATGAAATCCGTGCAGCCGTTCAAAAGTTATACGACTTTAAAGAATTCCTAAAATCAAAATTTGCTTGCTCAGGCATGCTGGGCGCCTGGTATTTTGCTCACATTTTTATATTTGCATGACTCTCAAAATTTCGTGCACACGAATGAACGTGAACTTGCTTGGCTCATAACTTCGGAACTACTGCTCCGATTTTGATGAAATTTTTTGCAGAAATTAGGAAATTTCTCCAGCTTTTCGGCGATATCTAATTAATGGGCGTGGCATGGCCCATTTATTTAGGAAATGTGCATTTAGAAATACTTGTTTTTCAACTAAACTGTTCATGCCACGCCCACATAATAGACTTCATTTGAAAGCTGGCGTAATTTACTATCCTTCACAAAAAATTTGAATGAAATCCGTGCAGCCGTTCAAAAGTTATACGACTTTAAAGAATTCCTAAAATCAAAATTTGCTTGCTCAGGCATGCTGGGCGCCTGGTATTTTGCTCACATTTTTATATTTGCATGACTCTCAAAATTTCGTGCACACGAATGAACGTGAACTTGCTTGGCTCATAACTTCGGAACTACTGCTCCGATTTTGATGAAATTTTTTGCAGAAATTAGGAAATTTCTCCAGCTTTTCGGCGATATCTAATTAATGGGCGTGGCATGGCCCATTTATTTAGGAAATGTGCATTTAGAAATACTTGTTTTTCAACTAAACTGTTCATGCCACGCCCACATAATAGACTTCATTTGAAAGCTGGCGTAATTTACTATCCTTCACAAAAAATTTGAATGAAATCCGTGCAGCCGTTCAAAAGTTATACGACTTTAAAGAATTCCTAAAATCAAAATTTGCTTGCTCAGGCATGCTGGGCGCCTGGTATTTTGCTCACATTTTTATATTTGCATGACTCTCAAAATTTCGTGCACACGAATGAACGTGAACTTGCTTGGCTCATAACTTCGGAACTACTGCTCCGATTTTGATGAAATTTTTTGCAGAAATTAGGAAATTTCTCCAGCTTTTCGGCGATATCTAATTAATGGGCGTGGCATGGCCCATTTATTTAGGAAATGTGCATTTAGAAATACTTGTTTTTCAACTAAACTGTTCATGCCACGCCCACATAATATACTTCATTTGAAAGCTGGCGTAATTTACTATCCTTCACAAAAAATTTGAACAAAATCCGTGCAGCCGTTCAAAAGTTATACGACTTTAAAGAATTCCTAAAATCAAAATTTGCTTGCTCAGGCATGCTGGGCGCCTGGTATTTTGCTCACATTTTTATATTTGCATGACTCTCAAAATTTCGTGCACACGAATGAACGTGAACTTGCTTGGCTCATAACTTCGGAACTACTGCTCCGATTTTGATGAAATTTTTTGCAGAAATTAGGAAATTTCTCCAGCTTTTCGGCGATATCTAATTAATGGGCGTGGCATGGCCCATTTATTTAGGAAATGTGCATTTAGAAATACTTGTTTTTCAACTAAACTGTTCATGCCACGCCCACATAATAGACTTCATTTGAAAGCTGGCGTAATTTACTATCCTTCACAAAAAATTTGAATGAAATCCGTGCAGCCGTTCAAAAGTTATACGACTTTAAAGAATTCCTAAAATCAAAATTTGCTTGCTCAGGCATGCTGGGCGCCTGGTATTTTGCTCACATTTTTATATTTGCATGACTCTCAAAATTTCGTGCACACGAATGAACGTGAACTTGCTTGGCTCATAACTTCGGAACTACTGCTCCGATTTTGATGAAATTTTTTGCAGAAATTAGGAAATTTCTCCAGCTTTTCGGCGATATCTAATTAATGGGCGTGGCATGGCCCATTTATTTAGGAAATGTGCATTTAGAAATACTTGTTTTTCAACTAAACTGTTCATGCCACGCCCACATAATAGACTTCATTTGAAAGCTGGCGTAATTTACTATCCTTCACAAAAAATTTGAACAAAATCCGTGCAGCCGTTCAAAAGTTATACGACTTTAAAGAATTCCTAAAATCAAAATTTGCTTGCTCAGGCATGCTGGGCGCCTGGTATTTTGCTCACATTTTTATATTTGCATGACTCTCAAAATTTCGTGCACACGAATGAACGTGAACTTGCTTGGCTCATAACTTCGGAACTACTGCTCCGATTTTGATGAAATTTTTTGCAGAAATTAGGAAATTTCTCCAGCTTTTCGGCGATATCTAATTAATGGGCGTGGCATGGCCCATTTATTTAGGAAATGTGCACTTAGAAATACTTGTTTTTCAACTAAACTGTTCATGCCACGCCCACATAATATACTTCATTTGAAAGCTAGCGTAATTTACTATCCTTCACAAAAAATTTGAACAAAATCCGTGCAGCCGTTCAAAAGTTATACGACTTTAAAGAATTCCTAAAATCAAAATTTGCTTGCTCAGGCATGCTGGGCGCCTGGTATTTTGCTCACATTTTTATATTTGCATGACTCTCAAAATTTCGTGCACACGAATGAACGTGAACTTGCTTGGCTCATAACTTCGGAACTACTGCTCCGATTTTGATGAAATTTTTTGCAGAAATTAGGAAATTTCTCCAGCTTTTCGGCGATATCTAATTAATGGGCGTGGCATGGCCCATTTATTTAGGAAATGTGCACTTAGAAATACTTGTTTTTCAACTAAACTGTTCATGCCACGCCCACATAATATACTTCATTTGAAAGCTAGCGTAATTTACTATCCTTCACAAAAAATTTGAACAAAATCCGTGCAGCCGTTCAAAAGTTATACGACTTTAAAGAATTCCTAAAATCAAAATTTGCTTGCTCAGGCATGCTGGGCGCCTGGTATTTTGCTCACATTTTTATATTTGCATGACTCTCAAAATTTCGTGCACACGAATGAACGTGAACTTGCTTGGCTCATAACTTCGGAACTACTGCTCCGATTTTGATGAAATTTTTTGCAGAAATTAGGAAATTTCTCCAGCTTTTCGGCGATATCTAATTAATGGGCGTGGCATGGCCCATTTATTTAGGAAATGTGCACTTAGAAATACTTGTTTTTCAACTAAACTGTTCATGCCACGCCCACATAATATACTTCATTTGAAAGCTAGCGTAATTTACTATCCTTCACAAAAAATTTGAACAAAATCCGTGCAGCCGTTCAAAAGTTATACGACTTTAAAGAATTCCTAAAATCAAAATTTGCATGCTCAGGCATGCTGGGCGCCTGGTATTTTGCTCACATTTTTATATTTGCATGACTCTCAAAATTTCGTGCACACGAATGAACGTGAATTTGCTTGGCTCATAACTTCGGAACTACTGCTCCGATTTTGATGAAATTTTTTGCAGAAATTAGGAAATTTCTCCAGCTTTTCGGCGATATCTAATTAATGGGCGTGGCATGGCCCATTTATTTAGGAAATGTGCATTTAGAAATACTTGTTTTTCAACTAAACTGTTCATGCCACGCCCACATAATATACTTCATTTGAAAGCTAGCGTAATTTACTATCCTTCACAAAAAATTTGAACAAAATCCGTGCAGCCGTTCAAAAGTTATACGACTTTAAAGAATTCCTAAAATCAAAATTTGCTTGCTCAGGCATGCTGGGCGCCTGGTATTTTGCTCACATTTTTATATTTGCATGACTCTCAAAATTTCGTGCACACGAATGAACGTGAACTTGCTTGGCTCATAACTTCGGAACTACTGCTCCGATTTTGATGAAATTTTTTGCAGAAATTAGGAAATTTCTCCAGCTTTTCGGCGATATCTAATTAATGGGCGTGGCATGGCCCATTTATTTAGGAAATGTGCACTTAGAAATACTTGTTTTTCAACTAAACTGTTCATGCCACGCCCACATAATATACTTCATTTGAAAGCTAGCGTAATTTACTATCCTTCACAAAAAATTTGAACAAAATCCGTGCAGCCGTTCAAAAGTTATACGACTTTAAAGAATTCCTAAAATCAAAATTTGCTTGCTCAGGCATGCTGGGCGCCTGGTATTTTGCTCACATTTTTATATTTGCATGACTCTCAAAATTTCGTGCACACGAATGAACGTGAACTTGCTTGGCTCATAACTTCGGAACTACTGCTCCGATTTTGATGAAATTTTTTGCAGAAATTAGGAAATTTCTCCAGCTTTTCGGCGATATCTAATTAATGGGCGTGGCATGGCCCATTTATTTAGGAAATGTGCACTTAGAAATACTTGTTTTTCAACTAAACTGTTCATGCCACGCCCACATAATATACTTCATTTGAAAGCTAGCGTAATTTACTATCCTTCACAAAAAATTTGAACAAAATCCGTGCAGCCGTTCAAAAGTTATACGACTTTAAAGAATTCCTAAAATCAAAATTTGCTTGCTCAGGCATGCTGGGCGCCTGGTATTTTGCTCACATTTTTATATTTGCATGACTCTCAAAATTTCGTGCACACGAATGAACGTGAATTTGCTTGGCTCATAACTTCGGAACTACTGCTCCGATTTTGATGAAATTTTTTGCAGAAATTAGGAAATTTCTCCAGCTTTTCGGCGATATCTAATTAATGGGCGTGGCATGGCCCATTTATTTAGGAAATGTGCATTTAGAAATACTTGTTTTTCAACTAAACTGTTCATGCCACGCCCACATAATAGACTTCATTTGAAAGCTGGCGTAATTTACTATCCTTCACAAAAAATTTGAACAAAATCCGTGCAGCCGTTCAAAAGTTATACGACTTTAAAGAATTCCTAAAATCAAAATTTGCTTGCTCAGGCATGCTGGGCGCCTGGTATTTTGCTCACATTTTTATATTTGCATGACTCTCAAAATTTCGTGCACACGAATGAACGTGAATTTGCTTGGCTCATAACTTCGGAACTACTGCTCCGATTTTGATGAAATTTTTTGCAGAAATTAGGAAATTTCTCCAGCTTTTCGGCGATATCTAATTAATGGGCGTGGCATGGCCCATTTATTTAGGAAATGTGCATTTAGAAATACTTGTTTTTCAACTAAACTGTTCATGCCACGCCCACATAATAGACTTCATTTGAAAGCTGGCGTAATTTACTATCCTTCACAAAAAATTTGAACAAAATCCGTGCAGCCGTTCAAAAGTTATACGACTTTAAAGAATTCCTAAAATCAAAATTTGCTTGCTCAGGCATGCTGGGCGCCTGGTATTTTGCTCACATTTTTATATTTGCATGACTCTCAAAATTTCGTGCACACGAATGAACGTGAACTTGCTTGGCTCATAACTTCGGAACTACTGCTCCGATTTTGATGAAATTTTTTGCAGAAATTAGGAAATTTCTCCAGCTTTTCGGCGATATCTAATTAATGGGCGTGGCATGGCCCATTTATTTAGGAAATGTGCATTTAGAAATACTTGTTTTTCAACTAAACTGTTCACGCCACGCCCACATAATATACTTCATTTGAAAGCTGGCATAATTCACTATCCTTCACAAAAAATTTGAACAAAATCCGTGCAGCCGTTCAAAAGTTATACGACTTTAAAGAATTCCTAAAATCAAAATTTGCTTGCTCAGGCATGCTGGGCGCCTGGTATTTTGCTCACATTTTTATATTTGCATGACTCTCAAAATTTCGTGCACACGAATGAACGTGAACTTGCTTGGCTCATAACTTCGGAACTACTGCTCCGATTTTGATGAAATTTTTTGCAGAAATTAGGAAATTTCTCCAGCTTTTCGGCGATATCTAATTAATGGGCGTGGCATGGCCCATTTATTTAGGAAATGTGCATTTAGAAATACTTGTTTTTCAACTAAACTGTTCATGCCACGCCCACATAATATACTTCATTTGAAAGCTGGCATAATTTACTATCCTTCACAAAAAATTTGAACAAAATCCGTGCAGCCGTTCAAAAGTTATACGACTTTAAAGAATTCCTAAAATCAAAATTTGCTTGCTCAGGCATGCTGGGCGCCTGGTATTTTGCTCACATTTTTATATTTGCATGACTCTCAAAATTTCGTGCACACGAATGAACGTGAATTTGCTTGGCTCATAACTTCGGAACTACTGCTCCGATTTTGATGAAATTTTTTGCAGAAATTAGGAAATTTCTCCAGCTTTTCGGCGATATCTAATTAATGGGCGTGGCATGGCCCATTTATTTAGGAAATGTGCACTTAGAAATACTTGTTTTTCAACTAAACTGTTCATGCCACGCCCACATAATATACTTCATTTGAAAGCTAGCGTAATTTACTATCCTTCACAAAAAATTTGAACAAAATCCGTGCAGCCGTTCAAAAGTTATACGACTTTAAAGAATTCCTAAAATCAAAATTTGCTTGCTCAGGCATGCTGGGCGCCTGGTATTTTGCTCACATTTTTATATTTGCATGACTCTCAAAATTTCGTGCACACGAATGAACGTGAACTTGCTTGGCTCATAACTTCGGAACTACTGCTCCGATTTTGATGAAATTTTTTGCATAAATTAGGAAATTTCTCCAGCTTTTCGGAGATATCTAATTAATGGGCGTGGCATGGCCCATTTATTTAGGAAATGTGCATTTAGAAATACTTGTTTTTCAACTAAACTGTTCATGCCACGCCCACATAATAGACTTCATTTGAAAGCTGGCGTAATTTACTATCCTTCACAAAAAATTTGAATGAAATCCGTGCAGCCGTTCAAAAGTTATACGACTTTAAAGAATTCCTAAAATCAAAATTTGCTTGCTCAGGCATGCTGGGCGCCTGGTTTTTTTGCTCACATTTTTATATTTGCATGACTCTCAAAATTTCGTGCACACGAATGAACGTGAACTTGCTTGGCTCATAACTTCGGAACTACTGCTCCGATTTTGATGAAATTTTTTGCAGAAATTAGGAAATTTCTCCAGCTTTTCGGCGATATCTAATTAATGGGCGTGGCATGGCCCATTTATTTAGGAAATGTGCACTTAGAAATACTTGTTTTTCAACTAAACTGTTCATGCCACGCCCACATAATATACTTCATTTGAAAGCTAGCGTAATTTACTATCCTTCACAAAAAATTTGAACAAAATCCGTGCAGCCGTTCAAAAGTTATACGACTTTAAAGAATTCCTAAAATCAAAATTTGCTTGCTCAGGCATGCTGGGCGCCTGGTATTTTGCTCACATTTTTATATTTGCATGACTCTCAAAATTTCGTGCACACGAATGAACGTGAACTTGCTTGGCTCATAACTTCGGAACTACTGCTCCGATTTTGATGAAATTTTTTGCATAAATTAGGAAATTTCTCCAGCTTTTCGGCGATATCTAATTAATGGGCGTGGCATGGCCCATTTATTTAGGAAATGTGCATTTAAAAATACTTGTTTTTCAACTAAACTGTTCATGCCACGCCCACATAATATACTTCATTTGAAAGCTAGCGTAATTTACTATCCTTCACAAAAAATTTGAACAAAATCCGTGCAGCCGTTCAAAAGTTATACGACTTTAAAGAATTCCTAAAATCAAAATTTGCTTGCTCAGGCATGCTGGGCGCCTGGTATTTTGCTCACATTTTTATATTTGCATGACTCTCAAAATTTCGTGCACACGAATGAACGTGAACTTGCTTGGCTCATAACTTCGGAACTACTGCTCCGATTTTGATGAAATTTTTTGCATAAATTAGGAAATTTCTCCAGCTTTTCGGCGATATCTAATTAATGGGCGTGGCATGGCCCATTTATTTAGGAAATGTGCATTTAAAAATACTTGTTTTTCAACTAAACTGTTCATGCCACGCCCACATAATATACTTCATTTGAAAGCTAGCGTAATTTACTATCCTTCACAAAAAATTTGAACAAAATCCGTGCAGCCGTTCAAAAGTTATACGACTTTAAAGAATTCCTAAAATCAAAATTTGCTTGCTCAGGCATGCTGGGCGCCTGGTATTTTGCTCACATTTTTATATTTGCATGACTCTCAAAATTTCGTGCACACGAATGAACGTGAACTTGCTTGGCTCATAACTTCGGAACTACTGCTCCGATTTTGATGAAATTTTTTGCAGAAATTAGGAAATTTCTCCAGCTTTTCGGCGATATCTAATTAATGGGCGTGGCATGGCCCATTTATTTAGGAAATGTGCATTTAAAAATACTTGTTTTTCAACTAAACTGTTCATGCCACGCCCACATAATATACTTCATTTGAAAGCTAGCGTAATTTACTATCCTTCACAAAAAATTTGAACAAAATCCGTGCAGCCGTTCAAAAGTTATACGACTTTAAAGAATTCCTAAAATCAAAATTTGCTTGCTCAGGCATGCTGGGCGCCTGGTATTTTGCTCACATTTTTATATTTGCATGACTCTCAAAATTTCGTGCACACGAATGAACGTGAACTTGCTTGGCTCATAACTTCGGAACTACTGCTCCGATTTTGATGAAATTTTTTGCAGAAATTAGGAAATTTCTCCAGCTTTTCGGCGATATCTAATTAATGGGCGTGGCATGGCCCATTTATTTAGGAAATGTGCATTTAGAAATACTTGTTTTTCAACTAAACTGTTCATGCCACGCCCACATAATAGACTTCATTTGAAAGCTGGCGTAATTTACTATCCTTCACAAAAAATTTGAACAAAATCCGTGCAGCCGTTCAAAAGTTATACGACTTTAAAGAATTCCTAAAATCAAAATTTGCTTGCTCAGGCATGCTGGGCGCCTGGTATTTTGCTCACATTTTTATATTTGCATGACTCTCAAAATTTCGTGCACACGAATGAACGTGAACTTGCTTGGCTCATAACTTCGGAACTACTGCTCCGATTTTGATGAAATTTTTTGCAGAAATTAGGAAATTTCTCCAGCTTTTCGGCGATATCTAATTAATGGGCGTGGCATGGCCCATTTATTTAGGAAATGTGCATTTAGAAATACTTGTTTTTCAACTAAACTGTTCATGCCACGCCCACATAATAGACTTCATTTGAAAGCTGGCGTAATTTACTATCCTTCACAAAAAATTTGAATGAAATCCGTGCAGCCGTTCAAAAGTTATACGACTTTAAAGAATTCCTAAAATGAAAATTTGCTTGCTCAGGCATGCTGGGCGCCTGGTATTTTGCTCACATTTTTATATTTGCATGACTCTCAAAATTTCGTGCACACGAATGAACGTGAACTTGCTTGGCTCATAACTTCGGAACTACTGCTCCGATTTTGATGAAATTTTTTGCATAAATTAGGAAATTTCTCCAGCTTTTCGGCGATATCTAATTAATGGGCGTGGCATGGCCCATTTATTTAGGAAATGTGCACTTAGAAATACTTGTTTTTCAACTAAACTGTTCATGCCACGCCCA
Source organism: Crataerina pallida (assembly GCA_949710015.1). Lineage (NCBI taxonomy): Eukaryota > Metazoa > Arthropoda > Insecta > Diptera > Hippoboscidae > Crataerina > Crataerina pallida. The sequence goes on along the minus strand of OX453293.1, from coordinate 26,726,967 downwards.
CATAATATACTTCATTTGAAAGCTAGCGTAATTTACTATCCTTCACAAAAAATTTGAACAAAATCCGTGCAGCCGTTCAAAAGTTATACGACTTTAAAGAATTCCTAAAATCAAAATTTGCTTGCTCAGGCATGCTGGGCGCCTGGTATTTTGCTCACATTTTTATATTTGCATGACTCTCAAAATTTCGTGCACACGAATGAACGTGAACTTGCTTGGCTCATAACTTCGGAACTACTGCTCCGATTTTGATGAAATTTTTTGCATAAATTAGGAAATTTCTCCAGCTTTTCGGAGATATCTAATTAATGGGCGTGGCATGGCCCATTTATTTAGGAAATGTGCATTTAGAAATACTTGTTTTTCAACTAAACTGTTCATGCCACGCCCACATAATAGACTTCATTTGAAAGCTGGCGTAATTTACTATCCTTCACAAAAAATTTGAATGAAATCCGTGCAGCCGTTCAAAAGTTATACGACTTTAAAGAATTCCTAAAATCAAAATTTGCTTGCTCAGGCATGCTGGGCGCCTGGTTTTTTTGCTCACATTTTTATATTTGCATGACTCTCAAAATTTCGTGCACACGAATGAACGTGAACTTGCTTGGCTCATAACTTCGGAACTACTGCTCCGATTTTGATGAAATTTTTTGCAGAAATTAGGAAATTTCTCCAGCTTTTCGGCGATATCTAATTAATGGGCGTGGCATGGCCCATTTATTTAGGAAATGTGCACTTAGAAATACTTGTTTTTCAACTAAACTGTTCATGCCACGCCCACATAATATACTTCATTTGAAAGCTAGCGTAATTTACTATCCTTCACAAAAAATTTGAACAAAATCCGTGCAGCCGTTCAAAAGTTATACGACTTTAAAGAATTCCTAAAATCAAAATTTGCTTGCTCAGGCATGCTGGGCGCCTGGTATTTTGCTCACATTTTTATATTTGCATGACTCTCAAAATTTCGTGCACACGAATGAACGTGAACTTGCTTGGCTCATAACTTCGGAACTACTGCTCCGATTTTGATGAAATTTTTTGCATAAATTAGGAAATTTCTCCAGCTTTTCGGCGATATCTAATTAATGGGCGTGGCATGGCCCATTTATTTAGGAAATGTGCATTTAAAAATACTTGTTTTTCAACTAAACTGTTCATGCCACGCCCACATAATATACTTCATTTGAAAGCTAGCGTAATTTACTATCCTTCACAAAAAATTTGAACAAAATCCGTGCAGCCGTTCAAAAGTTATACGACTTTAAAGAATTCCTAAAATCAAAATTTGCTTGCTCAGGCATGCTGGGCGCCTGGTATTTTGCTCACATTTTTATATTTGCATGACTCTCAAAATTTCGTGCACACGAATGAACGTGAACTTGCTTGGCTCATAACTTCGGAACTACTGCTCCGATTTTGATGAAATTTTTTGCAGAAATTAGGAAATTTCTCCAGCTTTTCGGCGATATCTAATTAATGGGCGTGGCATGGCCCATTTATTTAGGAAATGTGCATTTAGAAATACTTGTTTTTCAACTAAACTGTTCATGCCACGCCCACATAATAGACTTCATTTGAAAGCTGGCGTAATTTACTATCCTTCACAAAAAATTTGAACAAAATCCGTGCAGCCGTTCAAAAGTTATACGACTTTAAAGAATTCCTAAAATGAAAATTTGCTTGCTCAGGCATGCTGGGCGCCTGGTATTTTGCTCACATTTTTATATTTGCATGACTCTCAAAATTTCGTGCACACGAATGAACGTGAACTTGCTTGGCTCATAACTTCGGAACTACTGCTCCGATTTTGATGAAATTTTTTGCAGAAATTAGGAAATTTCTCCAGCTTTTCGGCGATATCTAATTAATGGGCGTGGCATGGCCCATTTATTTAGGAAATGTGCATTTAGAAATACTTGTTTTTCAACTAAACTGTTCATGCCACGCCCACATAATAGACTTCATTTGAAAGCTGGCGTAATTTACTATCCTTCACAAAAAATTTGAATGAAATCCGTGCAGCCGTTCAAAAGTTATACGACTTTAAAGAATTCCTAAAATCAAAATTTGCTTGCTCAGGCATGCTGGGCGCCTGGTATTTTGCTCACATTTTTATATTTGCATGACTCTCAAAATTTCGTGCACACGAATGAACGTGAACTTGCTTGGCTCATAACTTCGGAACTACTGCTCCGATTTTGATGAAATTTTTTGCAGAAATTAGGAAATTTCTCCAGCTTTTCGGCGATATCTAATTAATGGGCGTGGCATGGCCCATTTATTTAGGAAATGTGCCTTTAGAAATACTTGTTTTTCAACTAAACTGTTCATGCCACGCCCACATAATATACTTCATTTGAAAGCTAGCGTAATTTACTATCCTTCACAAAAAATTTGAACAAAATCCGTGCAGCCGTTCAAAAGTTATACGACTTTAAAGAATTCCTAAAATCAAAATTTGCTTGCTCAGGCATGCTGGGCGCCTGGTATTTTGCTCACATTTTTATATTTGCATGACTCTCAAAATTTCGTGCACACGAATGAACGTGAACTTGCTTGGCTCATAACTTCGGAACTACTGCTCCGATTTTGATGAAATTTTTTGCAGAAATTAGGAAATTTCTCCAGCTTTTCGGCGATATCTAATTAATGGGCGTGGCATGGCCCATTTATTTAGGAAATGTGCATTTAGAAATACTTGTTTTTCAACTAAACTGTTCATGCCACGCCCACATAATAGACTTCATTTGAAAGCTGGCGTAATTTACTATCCTTCACAAAAAATTTGAATGAAATCCGTGCAGCCGTTCAAAAGTTATACGACTTTAAAGAATTCCTAAAATCAAAATTTGCTTGCTCAGGCATGCTGGGCGCCTGGTATTTTGCTCACATTTTTATATTTGCATGACTCTCAAAATTTCGTGCACACGAATGAACGTGAACTTGCTTGGCTCATAACTTCGGAACTACTGCTCCGATTTTGATGAAATTTTTTGCAGAAATTAGGAAATTTCTCCAGATTTTCGGCGATATCTAATTAATGGGCGTGGCATGGCCCATTTATTTAGGAAATGTGCATTTAGAAATACTTGTTTTTCAACTAAACTGTTCATGCCACGCCCACATAATAGACTTCATTTGAAAGCTGGCGTAATTTACTATCCTTCACAAAAAATTTGAATGAAATCCGTGCAGCCGTTCAAAAGTTATACGACTTTAAAGAATTCCTAAAATCAAAATTTGCTTGCTCAGGCATGCTGGGCGCCTGGTATTTTGCTCACATTTTTATATTTGCATGACTCTCAAAATTTCGTGCACACGAATGAACGTGAACTTGCTTGGCTCATAACTTCGGAACTACTGCTCCGATTTTGATGAAATTTTTTGCAGAAATTAGGAAATTTCTCCAGCTTTTCGGCGATATCTAATTAATGGGCGTGGCATGGCCCATTTATTTAGGAAATGTGCATTTAGAAATACTTGTTTTTCAACTAAACTGTTCATGCCACGCCCACATAATAGACTTCATTTGAAAGCTGGCGTAATTTACTATCCTTCACAAAAAATTTGAACAAAATCCGTGCAGCCGTTCAAAAGTTATACGACTTTAAAGAATTCCTAAAATCAAAATTTGCTTGCTCAGGCATGCTGGGCGCCTGGTATTTTGCTCACATTTTTATATTTGCATGACTCTCAAAATTTCGTGCACACGAATGAACGTGAACTTGCTTGGCTCATAACTTCGGAACTACTGCTCCGATTTTGATGAAATTTTTTGCAGAAATTAGGAAATTTCTCCAGCTTTTCGGCGATATCTAATTAATGGGCGTGGCATGGCCCATTTATTTAGGAAATGTGCATTTAGAAATACTTGTTTTTCAACTAAACTGTTCATGCCACGCCCACATAATAGACTTCATTTGAAAGCTGGCGTAATTTACTATCCTTCACAAAAAATTTGAATGAAATCCGTGCAGCCGTTCAAAAGTTATACGACTTTAAAGAATTCCTAAAATCAAAATTTGCTTGCTCAGGCATGCTGGGCGCCTGGTATTTTGCTCACATTTTTATATTTGCATGACTCTCAAAATTTCGTGCACACGAATGAACGTGAACTTGCTTGGCTCATAACTTCGGAACTACTGCTCCGATTTTGATGAAATTTTTTGCAGAAATTAGGAAATTTCTCCAGCTTTTCGGCGATATCTAATTAATGGGCGTGGCATGGCCCATTTATTTAGGAAATGTGCCTTTAGAAATACTTGTTTTTCAACTAAACTGTTCATGCCACGCCCACATAATATACTTCATTTGAAAGCTAGCGTAATTTACTATCCTTCACAAAAAATTTGAACAAAATCCGTGCAGCCGTTCAAAAGTTATACGACTTTAAAGAATTCCTAAAATCAAAATTTGCTTGCTCAGGCATGCTGGGCGCCTGGTATTTTGCTCACATTTTTATATTTGCATGACTCTCAAAATTTCGTGCACACGAATGAACGTGAACTTGCTTGGCTCATAACTTCGGAACTACTGCTCCGATTTTGATGAAATTTTTTGCAGAAATTAGGAAATTTCTCCAGCTTTTCGGCGATATCTAATTAATGGGCGTGGCATGGCCCATTTATTTAGGAAATGTGCATTTAGAAATACTTGTTTTTCAACTAAACTGTTCATGCCACGCCCACATAATAGACTTCATTTGAAAGCTGGCGTAATTTACTATCCTTCACAAAAAATTTGAATGAAATCCGTGCAGCCGTTCAAAAGTTATACGACTTTAAAGAATTCCTAAAATCAAAATTTGCTTGCTCAGGCATGCTGGGCGCCTGGTATTTTGCTCACATTTTTATATTTGCATGACTCTCAAAATTTCGTGCACACGAATGAACGTGAACTTGCTTGGCTCATAACTTCGGAACTACTGCTCCGATTTTGATGAAATTTTTTGCAGAAATTAGGAAATTTCTCCAGATTTTCGGCGATATCTAATTAATGGGCGTGGCATGGCCCATTTATTTAGGAAATGTGCATTTAGAAATACTTGTTTTTCAACTAAACTGTTCATGCCACGCCCACATAATAGACTTCATTTGAAAGCTGGCGTAATTTACTATCCTTCACAAAAAATTTGAATGAAATCCGTGCAGCCGTTCAAAAGTTATACGACTTTAAAGAATTCCTAAAATCAAAATTTGCTTGCTCAGGCATGCTGGGCGCCTGGTATTTTGCTCACATTTTTATATTTGCATGACTCTCAAAATTTCGTGCACACGAATGAACGTGAACTTGCTTGGCTCATAACTTCGGAACTACTGCTCCGATTTTGATGAAATTTTTTGCAGAAATTAGGAAATTTCTCCAGCTTTTCGGCGATATCTAATTAATGGGCGTGGCATGGCCCATTTATTTAGGAAATGTGCATTTAGAAATACTTGTTTTTCAACTAAACTGTTCATGCCACGCCCACATAATAGACTTCATTTGAAAGCTGGCGTAATTTACTATCCTTCACAAAAAATTTGAATGAAATCCGTGCAGCCGTTCAAAAGTTATACGACTTTAAAGAATTCCTAAAATCAAAATTTGCTTGCTCAGGCATGCTGGGCGCCTGGTATTTTGCTCACATTTTTATATTTGCATGACTCTCAAAATTTCGTGCACACGAATGAACGTGAACTTGCTTGGCTCATAACTTCGGAACTACTGCTCCGATTTTGATGAAATTTTTTGCAGAAATTAGGAAATTTCTCCAGCTTTTCGGCGATATCTAATTAATGGGCGTGGCATGGCCCATTTATTTAGGAAATGTGCATTTAGAAATACTTGTTTTTCAACTAAACTGTTCATGCCACGCCCACATAATAGACTTCATTTGAAAGCTGGCGTAATTTACTATCCTTCACAAAAAATTTGAATGAAATCCGTGCAGCCGTTCAAAAGTTATACGACTTTAAAGAATTCCTAAAATCAAAATTTGCTTGCTCAGGCATGCTGGGCGCCTGGTATTTTGCTCACATTTTTATATTTGCATGACTCTCAAAATTTCGTGCACACGAATGAACGTGAACTTGCTTGGCTCATAACTTCGGAACTACTGCTCCGATTTTGATGAAATTTTTTGCAGAAATTAGGAAATTTCTCCAGCTTTTCGGCGATATCTAATTAATGGGCGTGGCATGGCCCATTTATTTAGGAAATGTGCATTTAGAAATACTTGTTTTTCAACTAAACTGTTCATGCCACGCCCACATAATAGACTTCATTTGAAAGCTGGCGTAATTTACTATCCTTCACAAAAAATTTGAACAAAATCCGTGCAGCCGTTCAAAAGTTATACGACTTTAAAGAATTCCTAAAATCAAAATTTGCTTGCTCAGGCATGCTGGGCGCCTGGTATTTTGCTCACATTTTTATATTTGCATGACTCTCAAAATTTCGTGCACACGAATGAACGTGAACTTGCTTGGCTCATAACTTCGGAACTACTGCTCCGATTTTGATGAAATTTTTTGCAGAAATTAGGAAATTTCTCCAGCTTTTCGGCGATATCTAATTAATGGGCGTGGCATGGCCCATTTATTTAGGAAATGTGCATTTAGAAATACTTGTTTTTCAACTAAACTGTTCATGCCACGCCCACATAATAGACTTCATTTGAAAGCTGGCGTAATTTACTATCCTTCACAAAAAATTTGAATGAAATCCGTGCAGCCGTTCAAAAGTTATACGACTTTAAAGAATTCCTAAAATCAAAATTTGCTTGCTCAGGCATGCTGGGCGCCTGGTATTTTGCTCACATTTTTATATTTGCATGACTCTCAAAATTTCGTGCACACGAATGAACGTGAACTTGCTTGGCTCATAACTTCGGAACTACTGCTCCGATTTTGATGAAATTTTTTGCAGAAATTAGGAAATTTCTCCAGCTTTTCGGCGATATCTAATTAATGGGCGTGGCATGGCCCATTTATTTAGGAAATGTGCCTTTAGAAATACTTGTTTTTCAACTAAACTGTTCATGCCACGCCCACATAATATACTTCATTTGAAAGCTAGCGTAATTTACTATCCTTCACAAAAAATTTGAACAAAATCCGTGCAGCCGTTCAAAAGTTATACGACTTTAAAGAATTCCTAAAATCAAAATTTGCTTGCTCAGGCATGCTGGGCGCCTGGTATTTTGCTCACATTTTTATATTTGCATGACTCTCAAAATTTCGTGCACACGAATGAACGTGAACTTGCTTGGCTCATAACTTCGGAACTACTGCTCCGATTTTGATGAAATTTTTTGCAGAAATTAGGAAATTTCTCCAGCTTTTCGGCGATATCTAATTAATGGGCGTGGCATGGCCCATTTATTTAGGAAATGTGCATTTAGAAATACTTGTTTTTCAACTAAACTGTTCATGCCACGCCCACATAATAGACTTCATTTGAAAGCTGGCGTAATTTACTATCCTTCACAAAAAATTTGAATGAAATCCGTGCAGCCGTTCAAAAGTTATACGACTTTAAAGAATTCCTAAAATCAAAATTTGCTTGCTCAGGCATGCTGGGCGCCTGGTATTTTGCTCACATTTTTATATTTGCATGACTCTCAAAATTTCGTGCACACGAATGAACGTGAACTTGCTTGGCTCATAACTTCGGAACTACTGCTCCGATTTTGATGAAATTTTTTGCAGAAATTAGGAAATTTCTCCAGATTTTCGGCGATATCTAATTAATGGGCGTGGCATGGCCCATTTATTTAGGAAATGTGCATTTAGAAATACTTGTTTTTCAACTAAACTGTTCATGCCACGCCCACATAATAGACTTCATTTGAAAGCTGGCGTAATTTACTATCCTTCACAAAAAATTTGAATGAAATCCGTGCAGCCGTTCAAAAGTTATACGACTTTAAAGAATTCCTAAAATCAAAATTTGCTTGCTCAGGCATGCTGGGCGCCTGGTATTTTGCTCACATTTTTATATTTGCATGACTCTCAAAATTTCGTGCACACGAATGAACGTGAACTTGCTTGGCTCATAACTTCGGAACTACTGCTCCGATTTTGATGAAATTTTTTGCAGAAATTAGGAAATTTCTCCAGCTTTTCGGCGATATCTAATTAATGGGCGTGGCATGGCCCATTTATTTAGGAAATGTGCATTTAGAAATACTTGTTTTTCAACTAAACTGTTCATGCCACGCCCACATAATAGACTTCATTTGAAAGCTGGCGTAATTTACTATCCTTCACAAAAAATTTGAATGAAATCCGTGCAGCCGTTCAAAAGTTATACGACTTTAAAGAATTCCTAAAATCAAAATTTGCTTGCTCAGGCATGCTGGGCGCCTGGTATTTTGCTCACATTTTTATATTTGCATGACTCTCAAAATTTCGTGCACACGAATGAACGTGAACTTGCTTGGCTCATAACTTCGGAACTACTGCTCCGATTTTGATGAAATTTTTTGCAGAAATTAGGAAATTTCTCCAGCTTTTCGGCGATATCTAATTAATGGGCGTGGCATGGCCCATTTATTTAGGAAATGTGCATTTAGAAATACTTGTTTTTCAACTAAACTGTTCATGCCACGCCCACATAATAGACTTCATTTGAAAGCTGGCGTAATTTACTATCCTTCACAAAAAATTTGAATGAAATCCGTGCAGCCGTTCAAAAGTTATACGACTTTAAAGAATTCCTAAAATCAAAATTTGCTTGCTCAGGCATGCTGGGCGCCTGGTATTTTGCTCACATTTTTATATTTGCATGACTCTCAAAATTTCGTGCACACGAATGAACGTGAACTTGCTTGGCTCATAACTTCGGAACTACTGCTCCGATTTTGATGAAATTTTTTGCAGAAATTAGGAAATTTCTCCAGCTTTTCGGCGATATCTAATTAATGGGCGTGGCATGGCCCATTTATTTAGGAAATGTGCATTTAGAAATACTTGTTTTTCAACTAAACTGTTCATGCCACGCCCACATAATATACTTCATTTGAAAGCTGGCGTAATTTACTATCCTTCACAAAAAATTTGAATGAAATCCGTGCAGCCGTTCAAAAGTTATACGACTTTAAAGAATTCCTAAAATCAAAATTTGCTTGCTCAGGCATGCTGGGCGCCTGGTATTTTGCTCACATTTTTATATTTGCATGACTCTCAAAATTTCGTGCACACGAATGAACGTGAACTTGCTTGGCTCATAACTTCGGAACTACTGCTCCGATTTTGATGAAATTTTTTGCAGAAATTAGGAAATTTCTCCAGATTTTCGGCGATATCTAATTAATGGGCGTGGCATGGCCCATTTATTTAGGAAATGTGCATTTAGAAATACTTGTTTTTCAACTAAACTGTTCATGCCACGCCCACATAATAGACTTCATTTGAAAGCTGGCGTAATTTACTATCCTTCACAAAAAATTTGAATGAAATCCGTGCAGCCGTTCAAAAGTTATACGACTTTAAAGAATTCCTAAAATCAAAATTTGCTTGCTCAGGCATGCTGGGCGCCTGGTATTTTGCTCACATTTTTATATTTGCATGACTCTCAAAATTTCGTGCACACGAATGAACGTGAACTTGCTTGGCTCATAACTTCGGAACTACTGCTCCGATTTTGATGAAATTTTTTGCAGAAATTAGGAAATTTCTCCAGCTTTTCGGCGATATCTAATTAATGGGCGTGGCATGGCCCATTTATTTAGGAAATGTGCATTTAGAAATACTTGTTTTTCAACTAAACTGTTCATGCCACGCCCACATAATAGACTTCATTTGAAAGCTGGCGTAATTTACTATCCTTCACAAAAAATTTGAATGAAATCCGTGCAGCCGTTCAAAAGTTATACGACTTTAAAGAATTCCTAAAATCAAAATTTGCTTGCTCAGGCATGCTGGGCGCCTGGTATTTTGCTCACATTTTTATATTTGCATGACTCTCAAAATTTCGTGCACACGAATGAACGTGAACTTGCTTGGCTCATAACTTCGGAACTACTGCTCCGATTTTGATGAAATTTTTTGCAGAAATTAGGAAATTTCTCCAGCTTTTCGGCGATATCTAATTAATGGGCGTGGCATGGCCCATTTATTTAGGAAATGTGCATTTAGAAATACTTGTTTTTCAACTAAACTGTTCATGCCACGCCCACATAATAGACTTCATTTGAAAGCTGGCGTAATTTACTATCCTTCACAAAAAATTTGAATGAAATCCGTGCAGCCGTTCAAAAGTTATACGACTTTAAAGAATTCCTAAAATCAAAATTTGCTTGCTCAGGCATGCTGGGCGCCTGGTATTTTGCTCACATTTTTATATTTGCATGACTCTCAAAATTTCGTGCACACGAATGAACGTGAACTTGCTTGGCTCATAACTTCGGAACTACTGCTCCGATTTTGATGAAATTTTTTGCAGAAATTAGGAAATTTCTCCAGCTTTTCGGCGATATCTAATTAATGGGCGTGGCATGGCCCATTTATTTAGGAAATGTGCATTTAGAAATACTTGTTTTTCAACTAAACTGTTCATGCCACGCCCACATAATATACTTCATTTGAAAGCTGGCGTAATTTACTATCCTTCACAAAAAATTTGAACAAAATCCGTGCAGCCGTTCAAAAGTTATACGACTTTAAAGAATTCCTAAAATCAAAATTTGCTTGCTCAGGCATGCTGGGCGCCTGGTATTTTGCTCACATTTTTATATTTGCATGACTCTCAAAATTTCGTGCACACGAATGAACGTGAACTTGCTTGGCTCATAACTTCGGAACTACTGCTCCGATTTTGATGAAATTTTTTGCAGAAATTAGGAAATTTCTCCAGCTTTTCGGCGATATCTAATTAATGGGCGTGGCATGGCCCATTTATTTAGGAAATGTGCATTTAGAAATACTTGTTTTTCAACTAAACTGTTCATGCCACGCCCACATAATAGACTTCATTTGAAAGCTGGCGTAATTTACTATCCTTCACAAAAAATTTGAATGAAATCCGTGCAGCCGTTCAAAAGTTATACGACTTTAAAGAATTCCTAAAATCAAAATTTGCTTGCTCAGGCATGCTGGGCGCCTGGTATTTTGCTCACATTTTTATATTTGCATGACTCTCAAAATTTCGTGCACACGAATGAACGTGAACTTGCTTGGCTCATAACTTCGGAACTACTGCTCCGATTTTGATGAAATTTTTTGCAGAAATTAGGAAATTTCTCCAGCTTTTCGGCGATATCTAATTAATGGGCGTGGCATGGCCCATTTATTTAGGAAATGTGCATTTAGAAATACTTGTTTTTCAACTAAACTGTTCATGCCACGCCCACATAATAGACTTCATTTGAAAGCTGGCGTAATTTACTATCCTTCACAAAAAATTTGAACAAAATCCGTGCAGCCGTTCAAAAGTTATACGACTTTAAAGAATTCCTAAAATCAAAATTTGCTTGCTCAGGCATGCTGGGCGCCTGGTATTTTGCTCACATTTTTATATTTGCATGACTCTCAAAATTTCGTGCACACGAATGAACGTGAACTTGCTTGGCTCATAACTTCGGAACTACTGCTCCGATTTTGATGAAATTTTTTGCAGAAATTAGGAAATTTCTCCAGCTTTTCGGCGATATCTAATTAATGGGCGTGGCATGGCCCATTTATTTAGGAAATGTGCACTTAGAAATACTTGTTTTTCAACTAAACTGTTCATGCCACGCCCACATAATATACTTCATTTGAAAGCTAGCGTAATTTACTATCCTTCACAAAAAATTTGAACAAAATCCGTGCAGCCGTTCAAAAGTTATACGACTTTAAAGAATTCCTAAAATCAAAATTTGCTTGCTCAGGCATGCTGGGCGCCTGGTATTTTGCTCACATTTTTATATTTGCATGACTCTCAAAATTTCGTGCACACGAATGAACGTGAACTTGCTTGGCTCATAACTTCGGAACTACTGCTCCGATTTTGATGAAATTTTTTGCAGAAATTAGGAAATTTCTCCAGCTTTTCGGCGATATCTAATTAATGGGCGTGGCATGGCCCATTTATTTAGGAAATGTGCACTTAGAAATACTTGTTTTTCAACTAAACTGTTCATGCCACGCCCACATAATATACTTCATTTGAAAGCTAGCGTAATTTACTATCCTTCACAAAAAATTTGAACAAAATCCGTGCAGCCGTTCAAAAGTTATACGACTTTAAAGAATTCCTAAAATCAAAATTTGCTTGCTCAGGCATGCTGGGCGCCTGGTATTTTGCTCACATTTTTATATTTGCATGACTCTCAAAATTTCGTGCACACGAATGAACGTGAACTTGCTTGGCTCATAACTTCGGAACTACTGCTCCGATTTTGATGAAATTTTTTGCAGAAATTAGGAAATTTCTCCAGCTTTTCGGCGATATCTAATTAATGGGCGTGGCATGGCCCATTTATTTAGGAAATGTGCACTTAGAAATACTTGTTTTTCAACTAAACTGTTCATGCCACGCCCACATAATATACTTCATTTGAAAGCTAGCGTAATTTACTATCCTTCACAAAAAATTTGAACAAAATCCGTGCAGCCGTTCAAAAGTTATACGACTTTAAAGAATTCCTAAAATCAAAATTTGCATGCTCAGGCATGCTGGGCGCCTGGTATTTTGCTCACATTTTTATATTTGCATGACTCTCAAAATTTCGTGCACACGAATGAACGTGAATTTGCTTGGCTCATAACTTCGGAACTACTGCTCCGATTTTGATGAAATTTTTTGCAGAAATTAGGAAATTTCTCCAGCTTTTCGGCGATATCTAATTAATGGGCGTGGCATGGCCCATTTATTTAGGAAATGTGCATTTAGAAATACTTGTTTTTCAACTAAACTGTTCATGCCACGCCCACATAATATACTTCATTTGAAAGCTAGCGTAATTTACTATCCTTCACAAAAAATTTGAACAAAATCCGTGCAGCCGTTCAAAAGTTATACGACTTTAAAGAATTCCTAAAATCAAAATTTGCTTGCTCAGGCATGCTGGGCGCCTGGTATTTTGCTCACATTTTTATATTTGCATGACTCTCAAAATTTCGTGCACACGAATGAACGTGAACTTGCTTGGCTCATAACTTCGGAACTACTGCTCCGATTTTGATGAAATTTTTTGCAGAAATTAGGAAATTTCTCCAGCTTTTCGGCGATATCTAATTAATGGGCGTGGCATGGCCCATTTATTTAGGAAATGTGCACTTAGAAATACTTGTTTTTCAACTAAACTGTTCATGCCACGCCCACATAATATACTTCATTTGAAAGCTAGCGTAATTTACTATCCTTCACAAAAAATTTGAACAAAATCCGTGCAGCCGTTCAAAAGTTATACGACTTTAAAGAATTCCTAAAATCAAAATTTGCTTGCTCAGGCATGCTGGGCGCCTGGTATTTTGCTCACATTTTTATATTTGCATGACTCTCAAAATTTCGTGCACACGAATGAACGTGAACTTGCTTGGCTCATAACTTCGGAACTACTGCTCCGATTTTGATGAAATTTTTTGCAGAAATTAGGAAATTTCTCCAGCTTTTCGGCGATATCTAATTAATGGGCGTGGCATGGCCCATTTATTTAGGAAATGTGCACTTAGAAATACTTGTTTTTCAACTAAACTGTTCATGCCACGCCCACATAATATACTTCATTTGAAAGCTAGCGTAATTTACTATCCTTCACAAAAAATTTGAACAAAATCCGTGCAGCCGTTCAAAAGTTATACGACTTTAAAGAATTCCTAAAATCAAAATTTGCTTGCTCAGGCATGCTGGGCGCCTGGTATTTTGCTCACATTTTTATATTTGCATGACTCTCAAAATTTCGTGCACACGAATGAACGTGAATTTGCTTGGCTCATAACTTCGGAACTACTGCTCCGATTTTGATGAAATTTTTTGCAGAAATTAGGAAATTTCTCCAGCTTTTCGGCGATATCTAATTAATGGGCGTGGCATGGCCCATTTATTTAGGAAATGTGCATTTAGAAATACTTGTTTTTCAACTAAACTGTTCATGCCACGCCCACATAATAGACTTCATTTGAAAGCTGGCGTAATTTACTATCCTTCACAAAAAATTTGAACAAAATCCGTGCAGCCGTTCAAAAGTTATACGACTTTAAAGAATTCCTAAAATCAAAATTTGCTTGCTCAGGCATGCTGGGCGCCTGGTATTTTGCTCACATTTTTATATTTGCATGACTCTCAAAATTTCGTGCACACGAATGAACGTGAATTTGCTTGGCTCATAACTTCGGAACTACTGCTCCGATTTTGATGAAATTTTTTGCAGAAATTAGGAAATTTCTCCAGCTTTTCGGCGATATCTAATTAATGGGCGTGGCATGGCCCATTTATTTAGGAAATGTGCATTTAGAAATACTTGTTTTTCAACTAAACTGTTCATGCCACGCCCACATAATAGACTTCATTTGAAAGCTGGCGTAATTTACTATCCTTCACAAAAAATTTGAACAAAATCCGTGCAGCCGTTCAAAAGTTATACGACTTTAAAGAATTCCTAAAATCAAAATTTGCTTGCTCAGGCATGCTGGGCGCCTGGTATTTTGCTCACATTTTTATATTTGCATGACTCTCAAAATTTCGTGCACACGAATGAACGTGAACTTGCTTGGCTCATAACTTCGGAACTACTGCTCCGATTTTGATGAAATTTTTTGCAGAAATTAGGAAATTTCTCCAGCTTTTCGGCGATATCTAATTAATGGGCGTGGCATGGCCCATTTATTTAGGAAATGTGCATTTAGAAATACTTGTTTTTCAACTAAACTGTTCATGCCACGCCCACATAATAGACTTCATTTGAAAGCTGGCGTAATTTACTATCCTTCACAAAAAATTTGAACAAAATCCGTGCAGCCGTTCAAAAGTTATACGACTTTAAAGAATTCCTAAAATCAAAATTTGCTTGCTCAGGCATGCTGGGCGCCTGGTATTTTGCTCACATTTTTATATTTGCATGACTCTCAAAATTTCGTGCACACGAATGAACGTGAACTTGCTTGGCTCATAACTTCGGAACTACTGCTCCGATTTTGATGAAATTTTTTGCAGAAATTAGGAAATTTCTCCAGCTTTTCGGCGATATCTAATTAATGGGCGTGGCATGGCCCATTTATTTAGGAAATGTGCATTTAGAAATACTTGTTTTTCAACTAAACTGTTCACGCCACGCCCACATAATATACTTCATTTGAAAGCTGGCATAATTCACTATCCTTCACAAAAAATTTGAACAAAATCCGTGCAGCCGTTCAAAAGTTATACGACTTTAAAGAATTCCTAAAATCAAAATTTGCTTGCTCAGGCATGCTGGGCGCCTGGTATTTTGCTCACATTTTTATATTTGCATGACTCTCAAAATTTCGTGCACACGAATGAACGTGAACTTGCTTGGCTCATAACTTCGGAACTACTGCTCCGATTTTGATGAAATTTTTTGCAGAAATTAGGAAATTTCTCCAGCTTTTCGGCGATATCTAATTAATGGGCGTGGCATGGCCCATTTATTTAGGAAATGTGCATTTAGAAATACTTGTTTTTCAACTAAACTGTTCATGCCACGCCCACATAATATACTTCATTTGAAAGCTGGCATAATTTACTATCCTTCACAAAAAATTTGAACAAAATCCGTGCAGCCGTTCAAAAGTTATACGACTTTAAAGAATTCCTAAAATCAAAATTTGCTTGCTCAGGCATGCTGGGCGCCTGGTATTTTGCTCACATTTTTATATTTGCATGACTCTCAAAATTTCGTGCACACGAATGAACGTGAATTTGCTTGGCTCATAACTTCGGAACTACTGCTCCGATTTTGATGAAATTTTTTGCAGAAATTAGGAAATTTCTCCAGCTTTTCGGCGATATCTAATTAATGGGCGTGGCATGGCCCATTTATTTAGGAAATGTGCATTTAGAAATACTTGTTTTTCAACTAAACTGTTCATGCCACGCCCACATAATATACTTCATTTGAAAGCTGGCATAATTTACTATCCTTCACAAAAAATTTGAACAAAATCCGTGCAGCCGTTCAAAAGTTATACGACTTTAAAGAATTCCTAAAATCAAAATTTGCTTGCTCAGGCATGCTGGGCGCCTGGTATTTTGCTCACATTTTTATATTTGCATGACTCTCAAAATTTCGTGCACACGAATGAACGTGAATTTGCTTGGCTCATAACTTCGGAACTACTGCTCCGATTTTGATGAAATTTTTTGCAGAAATTAGGAAATTTCTCCAGCTTTTCGGCGATATCTAATTAATGGGCGTGGCATGGCCCATTTATTTAGGAAATGTGCATTTAGAAATACTTGTTTTTCAACTAAACTGTTCATGCCACGCCCACATAATATACTTCATTTGAAAGCTGGCATAATTTACTATCCTTCACAAAAAATTTGAACAAAATCCGTGCAGCCGTTCAAAAGTTATACGACTTTAAAGAATTCCTAAAATCAAAATTTGCTTGCTCAGGCATGCTGGGCGCCTGGTATTTTGCTCACATTTTTATATTTGCATGACTCTCAAAATTTCGTGCACACGAATGAACGTGAATTTGCTTGGCTCATAACTTCGGAACTACTGCTCCGATTTTGATGAAATTTTTTGCAGAAATTAGGAAATTTCTCCAGCTTTTCGGCGATATCTAATTAATGGGCGTGGCATGGCCCATTTATTTAGGAAATGTGCATTTAGAAATACTTGTTTTTCAACTAAACTGTTCATGCCACGCCCACATAATATACTTCATTTGAAAGCTGGCATAATTTACTATCCTTCACAAAAAATTTGAACAAAATCCGTGCAGCCGTTCAAAAGTTATACGACTTTAAAGAATTCCTAAAATCAAAATTTGCTTGCTCAGGCATGCTGGGCGCCTGGTATTTTGCTCACATTTTTATATTTGCATGACTCTCAAAATTTCGTGCACACGAATGAACGTGAACTTGCTTGGCTCATAACTTCGGAACTACTGCTCCGATTTTGATGAAATTTTTTGCAGAAATTAGGAAATTTCTCCAGCTTTTCGGCGATATCTAATTAATGGGCGTGGCATGGCCCATTTATTTAGGAAATGTGCATTTAGAAATACTTGTTTTTCAACTAAACTGTTCATGCCACGCCCACATAATATACTTCATTTGAAAGCTGGCATAATTTACTATCCTTCACAAAAAATTTGAACAAAATCCGTGCAGCCGTTCAAAAGTTATACGACTTTAAAGAATTCCTAAAATCAAAATTTGCTTGCTCAGGCATGCTGGGCGCCTGGTATTTTGCTCACATTTTTATATTTGCATGACTCTCAAAATTTCGTGCACACGAATGAACGTGAATTTGCTTGGCTCATAACTTCGGAACTACTGCTCCGATTTTGATGAAATTTTTTGCAGAAATTAGGAAATTTCTCCAGCTTTTCGGCGATATCTAATTAATGGGCGTGGCATGGCCCATTTATTTAGGAAATGTGCATTTAGAAATACTTGTTTTTCAACTAAACTGTTCATGCCACGCCCACATAATATACTTCATTTGAAAGCTGGCATAATTTACTATCCTTCACAAAAAATTTGAACAAAATCCGTGCAGCCGTTCAAAAGTTATACGACTTTAAAGAATTCCTAAAATCAAAATTTGCTTGCTCAGGCATGCTGGGCGCCTGGTATTTTGCTCACATTTTTATATTTGCATGACTCTCAAAATTTCGTGCACACGAATGAACGTGAATTTGCTTGGCTCATAACTTCGGAACTACTGCTCCGATTTTGATGAAATTTTTTGCAGAAATTAGGAAATTTCTCCAGCTTTTCGGCGATATCTAATTAATGGGCGTGGCATGGCCCATTTATTTAGGAAATGTGCATTTAGAAATACTTGTTTTTCAACTAAACTGTTCATGCCACGCCCACATAATATACTTCATTTGAAAGCTGGCATAATTTACTATCCTTCACAAAAAATTTGAACAAAATCCGTGCAGCCGTTCAAAAGTTATACGACTTTAAAGAATTCCTAAAATCAAAATTTGCTTGCTCAGGCATGCTGGGCGCCTGGTATTTTGCTCACATTTTTATATTTGCATGACTCTCAAAATTTCGTGCACACGAATGAACGTGAATTTGCTTGGCTCATAACTTCGGAACTACTGCTCCGATTTTGATGAAATTTTTTGCAGAAATTAGGAAATTTCTCCAGATTTTCGGCGATATCTAATTAATGGGCGTGGCATGGCCCATTTATTTAGGAAATGTGCATTTAGAAATACTTGTTTTTCAACTAAACTGTTCATGCCACGCCCACATAATAGACTTCATTTGAAAGCTGGCGTAATTTACTATCCTTCACAAAAAATTTGAATGAAATCCGTGCAGCCGTTCAAAAGTTATACGACTTTAAAGAATTCCTAAAATCAAAATTTGCTTGCTCAGGCATGCTGGGCGCCTGGTATTTTGCTCACATTTTTATATTTGCATGACTCTCAAAATTTCGTGCACACGAATGAACGTGAACTTGCTTGGCTCATAACTTCGGAACTACTGCTCCGATTTTGATGAAATTTTTTGCAGAAATTAGGAAATTTCTCCAGCTTTTCGGCGATATCTAATTAATGGGCGTGGCATGGCCCATTTATTTAGGAAATGTGCATTTAGAAATACTTGTTTTTCAACTAAACTGTTCATGCCACGCCCACATAATAGACTTCATTTGAAAGCTGGCGTAATTTACTATCCTTCACAAAAAATTTGAACAAAATCCGTGCAGCCGTTCAAAAGTTATACGACTTTAAAGAATTCCTAAAATCAAAATTTGCTTGCTCAGGCATGCTGGGCGCCTGGTATTTTGCTCACATTTTTATATTTGCATGACTCTCAAAATTTCGTGCACACGAATGAACGTGAACTTGCTTGGCTCATAACTTCGGAACTACTGCTCCGATTTTGATGAAATTTTTTGCAGAAATTAGGAAATTTCTCCAGCTTTTCGGCGATATCTAATTAATGGGCGTGGCATGGCCCATTTATTTAGGAAATGTGCATTTAGAAATACTTGTTTTTCAACTAAACTGTTCATGCCACGCCCACATAATAGACTTCATTTGAAAGCTGGCGTAATTTACTATCCTTCACAAAAAATTTGAATGAAATCCGTGCAGCCGTTCAAAAGTTATACGACTTTAAAGAATTCCTAAAATCAAAATTTGCTTGCTCAGGCATGCTGGGCGCCTGGTATTTTGCTCACATTTTTATATTTGCATGACTCTCAAAATTTCGTGCACACGAATGAACGTGAACTTGCTTGGCTCATAACTTCGGAACTACTGCTCCGATTTTGATGAAATTTTTTGCAGAAATTAGGAAATTTCTCCAGCTTTTCGGCGATATCTAATTAATGGGCGTGGCATGGCCCATTTATTTAGGAAATGTGCCTTTAGAAATACTTGTTTTTCAACTAAACTGTTCATGCCACGCCCACATAATATACTTCATTTGAAAGCTAGCGTAATTTACTATCCTTCACAAAAAATTTGAACAAAATCCGTGCAGCCGTTCAAAAGTTATACGACTTTAAAGAATTCCTAAAATCAAAATTTGCTTGCTCAGGCATGCTGGGCGCCTGGTATTTTGCTCACATTTTTATATTTGCATGACTCTCAAAATTTCGTGCACACGAATGAACGTGAACTTGCTTGGCTCATAACTTCGGAACTACTGCTCCGATTTTGATGAAATTTTTTGCAGAAATTAGGAAATTTCTCCAGCTTTTCGGCGATATCTAATTAATGGGCGTGGCATGGCCCATTTATTTAGGAAATGTGCATTTAGAAATACTTGTTTTTCAACTAAACTGTTCATGCCACGCCCACATAATAGACTTCATTTGAAAGCTGGCGTAATTTACTATCCTTCACAAAAAATTTGAATGAAATCCGTGCAGCCGTTCAAAAGTTATACGACTTTAAAGAATTCCTAAAATCAAAATTTGCTTGCTCAGGCATGCTGGGCGCCTGGTATTTTGCTCACATTTTTATATTTGCATGACTCTCAAAATTTCGTGCACACGAATGAACGTGAACTTGCTTGGCTCATAACTTCGGAACTACTGCTCCGATTTTGATGAAATTTTTTGCAGAAATTAGGAAATTTCTCCAGATTTTCGGCGATATCTAATTAATGGGCGTGGCATGGCCCATTTATTTAGGAAATGTGCATTTAGAAATACTTGTTTTTCAACTAAACTGTTCATGCCACGCCCACATAATAGACTTCATTTGAAAGCTGGCGTAATTTACTATCCTTCACAAAAAATTTGAATGAAATCCGTGCAGCCGTTCAAAAGTTATACGACTTTAAAGAATTCCTAAAATCAAAATTTGCTTGCTCAGGCATGCTGGGCGCCTGGTATTTTGCTCACATTTTTATATTTGCATGACTCTCAAAATTTCGTGCACACGAATGAACGTGAACTTGCTTGGCTCATAACTTCGGAACTACTGCTCCGATTTTGATGAAATTTTTTGCAGAAATTAGGAAATTTCTCCAGCTTTTCGGCGATATCTAATTAATGGGCGTGGCATGGCCCATTTATTTAGGAAATGTGCATTTAGAAATACTTGTTTTTCAACTAAACTGTTCATGCCACGCCCACATAATAGACTTCATTTGAAAGCTGGCGTAATTTACTATCCTTCACAAAAAATTTGAATGAAATCCGTGCAGCCGTTCAAAAGTTATACGACTTTAAAGAATTCCTAAAATCAAAATTTGCTTGCTCAGGCATGCTGGGCGCCTGGTATTTTGCTCACATTTTTATATTTGCATGACTCTCAAAATTTCGTGCACACGAATGAACGTGAACTTGCTTGGCTCATAACTTCGGAACTACTGCTCCGATTTTGATGAAATTTTTTGCAGAAATTAGGAAATTTCTCCAGCTTTTCGGCGATATCTAATTAATGGGCGTGGCATGGCCCATTTATTTAGGAAATGTGCATTTAGAAATACTTGTTTTTCAACTAAACTGTTCATGCCACGCCCACATAATAGACTTCATTTGAAAGCTGGCGTAATTTACTATCCTTCACAAAAAATTTGAATGAAATCCGTGCAGCCGTTCAAAAGTTATACGACTTTAAAGAATTCCTAAAATCAAAATTTGCTTGCTCAGGCATGCTGGGCGCCTGGTATTTTGCTCACATTTTTATATTTGCATGACTCTCAAAATTTCGTGCACACGAATGAACGTGAACTTGCTTGGCTCATAACTTCGGAACTACTGCTCCGATTTTGATGAAATTTTTTGCAGAAATTAGGAAATTTCTCCAGCTTTTCGGCGATATCTAATTAATGGGCGTGGCATGGCCCATTTATTTAGGAAATGTGCATTTAGAAATACTTGTTTTTCAACTAAACTGTTCATGCCACGCCCACATAATAGACTTCATTTGAAAGCTGGCGTAATTTACTATCCTTCACAAAAAATTTGAACAAAATCCGTGCAGCCGTTCAAAAGTTATACGACTTTAAAGAATTCCTAAAATCAAAATTTGCTTGCTCAGGCATGCTGGGCGCCTGGTATTTTGCTCACATTTTTATATTTGCATGACTCTCAAAATTTCGTGCACACGAATGAACGTGAACTTGCTTGGCTCATAACTTCGGAACTACTGCTCCGATTTTGATGAAATTTTTTGCAGAAATTAGGAAATTTCTCCAGCTTTTCGGCGATATCTAATTAATGGGCGTGGCATGGCCCATTTATTTAGGAAATGTGCATTTAGAAATACTTGTTTTTCAACTAAACTGTTCATGCCACGCCCACATAATAGACTTCATTTGAAAGCTGGCGTAATTTACTATCCTTCACAAAAAATTTGAATGAAATCCGTGCAGCCGTTCAAAAGTTATACGACTTTAAAGAATTCCTAAAATCAAAATTTGCTTGCTCAGGCATGCTGGGCGCCTGGTATTTTGCTCACATTTTTATATTTGCATGACTCTCAAAATTTCGTGCACACGAATGAACGTGAACTTGCTTGGCTCATAACTTCGGAACTACTGCTCCGATTTTGATGAAATTTTTTGCAGAAATTAGGAAATTTCTCCAGCTTTTCGGCGATATCTAATTAATGGGCGTGGCATGGCCCATTTATTTAGGAAATGTGCCTTTAGAAATACTTGTTTTTCAACTAAACTGTTCATGCCACGCCCACATAATATACTTCATTTGAAAGCTAGCGTAATTTACTATCCTTCACAAAAAATTTGAACAAAATCCGTGCAGCCGTTCAAAAGTTATACGACTTTAAAGAATTCCTAAAATCAAAATTTGCTTGCTCAGGCATGCTGGGCGCCTGGTATTTTGCTCACATTTTTATATTTGCATGACTCTCAAAATTTCGTGCACACGAATGAACGTGAACTTGCTTGGCTCAT
Source organism: Crataerina pallida (assembly GCA_949710015.1). Classification (NCBI taxonomy): domain Eukaryota; kingdom Metazoa; phylum Arthropoda; class Insecta; order Diptera; family Hippoboscidae; genus Crataerina; species Crataerina pallida. The sequence continues at coordinate 26,704,455 of OX453293.1, read as the reverse complement.
AACTTCGGAACTACTGCTCCGATTTTGATGAAATTTTTTGCAGAAATTAGGAAATTTCTCCAGCTTTTCGGCGATATCTAATTAATGGGCGTGGCATGGCCCATTTATTTAGGAAATGTGCATTTAGAAATACTTGTTTTTCAACTAAACTGTTCATGCCACGCCCACATAATAGACTTCATTTGAAAGCTGGCGTAATTTACTATCCTTCACAAAAAATTTGAATGAAATCCGTGCAGCCGTTCAAAAGTTATACGACTTTAAAGAATTCCTAAAATCAAAATTTGCTTGCTCAGGCATGCTGGGCGCCTGGTATTTTGCTCACATTTTTATATTTGCATGACTCTCAAAATTTCGTGCACACGAATGAACGTGAACTTGCTTGGCTCATAACTTCGGAACTACTGCTCCGATTTTGATGAAATTTTTTGCAGAAATTAGGAAATTTCTCCAGATTTTCGGCGATATCTAATTAATGGGCGTGGCATGGCCCATTTATTTAGGAAATGTGCATTTAGAAATACTTGTTTTTCAACTAAACTGTTCATGCCACGCCCACATAATAGACTTCATTTGAAAGCTGGCGTAATTTACTATCCTTCACAAAAAATTTGAATGAAATCCGTGCAGCCGTTCAAAAGTTATACGACTTTAAAGAATTCCTAAAATCAAAATTTGCTTGCTCAGGCATGCTGGGCGCCTGGTATTTTGCTCACATTTTTATATTTGCATGACTCTCAAAATTTCGTGCACACGAATGAACGTGAACTTGCTTGGCTCATAACTTCGGAACTACTGCTCCGATTTTGATGAAATTTTTTGCAGAAATTAGGAAATTTCTCCAGCTTTTCGGCGATATCTAATTAATGGGCGTGGCATGGCCCATTTATTTAGGAAATGTGCATTTAGAAATACTTGTTTTTCAACTAAACTGTTCATGCCACGCCCACATAATAGACTTCATTTGAAAGCTGGCGTAATTTACTATCCTTCACAAAAAATTTGAATGAAATCCGTGCAGCCGTTCAAAAGTTATACGACTTTAAAGAATTCCTAAAATCAAAATTTGCTTGCTCAGGCATGCTGGGCGCCTGGTATTTTGCTCACATTTTTATATTTGCATGACTCTCAAAATTTCGTGCACACGAATGAACGTGAACTTGCTTGGCTCATAACTTCGGAACTACTGCTCCGATTTTGATGAAATTTTTTGCAGAAATTAGGAAATTTCTCCAGCTTTTCGGCGATATCTAATTAATGGGCGTGGCATGGCCCATTTATTTAGGAAATGTGCATTTAGAAATACTTGTTTTTCAACTAAACTGTTCATGCCACGCCCACATAATAGACTTCATTTGAAAGCTGGCGTAATTTACTATCCTTCACAAAAAATTTGAATGAAATCCGTGCAGCCGTTCAAAAGTTATACGACTTTAAAGAATTCCTAAAATCAAAATTTGCTTGCTCAGGCATGCTGGGCGCCTGGTATTTTGCTCACATTTTTATATTTGCATGACTCTCAAAATTTCGTGCACACGAATGAACGTGAACTTGCTTGGCTCATAACTTCGGAACTACTGCTCCGATTTTGATGAAATTTTTTGCAGAAATTAGGAAATTTCTCCAGCTTTTCGGCGATATCTAATTAATGGGCGTGGCATGGCCCATTTATTTAGGAAATGTGCATTTAGAAATACTTGTTTTTCAACTAAACTGTTCATGCCACGCCCACATAATATACTTCATTTGAAAGCTGGCGTAATTTACTATCCTTCACAAAAAATTTGAATGAAATCCGTGCAGCCGTTCAAAAGTTATACGACTTTAAAGAATTCCTAAAATCAAAATTTGCTTGCTCAGGCATGCTGGGCGCCTGGTATTTTGCTCACATTTTTATATTTGCATGACTCTCAAAATTTCGTGCACACGAATGAACGTGAACTTGCTTGGCTCATAACTTCGGAACTACTGCTCCGATTTTGATGAAATTTTTTGCAGAAATTAGGAAATTTCTCCAGATTTTCGGCGATATCTAATTAATGGGCGTGGCATGGCCCATTTATTTAGGAAATGTGCATTTAGAAATACTTGTTTTTCAACTAAACTGTTCATGCCACGCCCACATAATAGACTTCATTTGAAAGCTGGCGTAATTTACTATCCTTCACAAAAAATTTGAATGAAATCCGTGCAGCCGTTCAAAAGTTATACGACTTTAAAGAATTCCTAAAATCAAAATTTGCTTGCTCAGGCATGCTGGGCGCCTGGTATTTTGCTCACATTTTTATATTTGCATGACTCTCAAAATTTCGTGCACACGAATGAACGTGAACTTGCTTGGCTCATAACTTCGGAACTACTGCTCCGATTTTGATGAAATTTTTTGCAGAAATTAGGAAATTTCTCCAGCTTTTCGGCGATATCTAATTAATGGGCGTGGCATGGCCCATTTATTTAGGAAATGTGCATTTAGAAATACTTGTTTTTCAACTAAACTGTTCATGCCACGCCCACATAATAGACTTCATTTGAAAGCTGGCGTAATTTACTATCCTTCACAAAAAATTTGAATGAAATCCGTGCAGCCGTTCAAAAGTTATACGACTTTAAAGAATTCCTAAAATCAAAATTTGCTTGCTCAGGCATGCTGGGCGCCTGGTATTTTGCTCACATTTTTATATTTGCATGACTCTCAAAATTTCGTGCACACGAATGAACGTGAACTTGCTTGGCTCATAACTTCGGAACTACTGCTCCGATTTTGATGAAATTTTTTGCAGAAATTAGGAAATTTCTCCAGCTTTTCGGCGATATCTAATTAATGGGCGTGGCATGGCCCATTTATTTAGGAAATGTGCATTTAGAAATACTTGTTTTTCAACTAAACTGTTCATGCCACGCCCACATAATAGACTTCATTTGAAAGCTGGCGTAATTTACTATCCTTCACAAAAAATTTGAATGAAATCCGTGCAGCCGTTCAAAAGTTATACGACTTTAAAGAATTCCTAAAATCAAAATTTGCTTGCTCAGGCATGCTGGGCGCCTGGTATTTTGCTCACATTTTTATATTTGCATGACTCTCAAAATTTCGTGCACACGAATGAACGTGAACTTGCTTGGCTCATAACTTCGGAACTACTGCTCCGATTTTGATGAAATTTTTTGCAGAAATTAGGAAATTTCTCCAGCTTTTCGGCGATATCTAATTAATGGGCGTGGCATGGCCCATTTATTTAGGAAATGTGCATTTAGAAATACTTGTTTTTCAACTAAACTGTTCATGCCACGCCCACATAATATACTTCATTTGAAAGCTGGCGTAATTTACTATCCTTCACAAAAAATTTGAACAAAATCCGTGCAGCCGTTCAAAAGTTATACGACTTTAAAGAATTCCTAAAATCAAAATTTGCTTGCTCAGGCATGCTGGGCGCCTGGTATTTTGCTCACATTTTTATATTTGCATGACTCTCAAAATTTCGTGCACACGAATGAACGTGAACTTGCTTGGCTCATAACTTCGGAACTACTGCTCCGATTTTGATGAAATTTTTTGCAGAAATTAGGAAATTTCTCCAGCTTTTCGGCGATATCTAATTAATGGGCGTGGCATGGCCCATTTATTTAGGAAATGTGCATTTAGAAATACTTGTTTTTCAACTAAACTGTTCATGCCACGCCCACATAATAGACTTCATTTGAAAGCTGGCGTAATTTACTATCCTTCACAAAAAATTTGAATGAAATCCGTGCAGCCGTTCAAAAGTTATACGACTTTAAAGAATTCCTAAAATCAAAATTTGCTTGCTCAGGCATGCTGGGCGCCTGGTATTTTGCTCACATTTTTATATTTGCATGACTCTCAAAATTTCGTGCACACGAATGAACGTGAACTTGCTTGGCTCATAACTTCGGAACTACTGCTCCGATTTTGATGAAATTTTTTGCAGAAATTAGGAAATTTCTCCAGCTTTTCGGCGATATCTAATTAATGGGCGTGGCATGGCCCATTTATTTAGGAAATGTGCATTTAGAAATACTTGTTTTTCAACTAAACTGTTCATGCCACGCCCACATAATAGACTTCATTTGAAAGCTGGCGTAATTTACTATCCTTCACAAAAAATTTGAACAAAATCCGTGCAGCCGTTCAAAAGTTATACGACTTTAAAGAATTCCTAAAATCAAAATTTGCTTGCTCAGGCATGCTGGGCGCCTGGTATTTTGCTCACATTTTTATATTTGCATGACTCTCAAAATTTCGTGCACACGAATGAACGTGAACTTGCTTGGCTCATAACTTCGGAACTACTGCTCCGATTTTGATGAAATTTTTTGCAGAAATTAGGAAATTTCTCCAGCTTTTCGGCGATATCTAATTAATGGGCGTGGCATGGCCCATTTATTTAGGAAATGTGCACTTAGAAATACTTGTTTTTCAACTAAACTGTTCATGCCACGCCCACATAATATACTTCATTTGAAAGCTAGCGTAATTTACTATCCTTCACAAAAAATTTGAACAAAATCCGTGCAGCCGTTCAAAAGTTATACGACTTTAAAGAATTCCTAAAATCAAAATTTGCTTGCTCAGGCATGCTGGGCGCCTGGTATTTTGCTCACATTTTTATATTTGCATGACTCTCAAAATTTCGTGCACACGAATGAACGTGAACTTGCTTGGCTCATAACTTCGGAACTACTGCTCCGATTTTGATGAAATTTTTTGCAGAAATTAGGAAATTTCTCCAGCTTTTCGGCGATATCTAATTAATGGGCGTGGCATGGCCCATTTATTTAGGAAATGTGCACTTAGAAATACTTGTTTTTCAACTAAACTGTTCATGCCACGCCCACATAATATACTTCATTTGAAAGCTAGCGTAATTTACTATCCTTCACAAAAAATTTGAACAAAATCCGTGCAGCCGTTCAAAAGTTATACGACTTTAAAGAATTCCTAAAATCAAAATTTGCTTGCTCAGGCATGCTGGGCGCCTGGTATTTTGCTCACATTTTTATATTTGCATGACTCTCAAAATTTCGTGCACACGAATGAACGTGAACTTGCTTGGCTCATAACTTCGGAACTACTGCTCCGATTTTGATGAAATTTTTTGCAGAAATTAGGAAATTTCTCCAGCTTTTCGGCGATATCTAATTAATGGGCGTGGCATGGCCCATTTATTTAGGAAATGTGCACTTAGAAATACTTGTTTTTCAACTAAACTGTTCATGCCACGCCCACATAATATACTTCATTTGAAAGCTAGCGTAATTTACTATCCTTCACAAAAAATTTGAACAAAATCCGTGCAGCCGTTCAAAAGTTATACGACTTTAAAGAATTCCTAAAATCAAAATTTGCATGCTCAGGCATGCTGGGCGCCTGGTATTTTGCTCACATTTTTATATTTGCATGACTCTCAAAATTTCGTGCACACGAATGAACGTGAATTTGCTTGGCTCATAACTTCGGAACTACTGCTCCGATTTTGATGAAATTTTTTGCAGAAATTAGGAAATTTCTCCAGCTTTTCGGCGATATCTAATTAATGGGCGTGGCATGGCCCATTTATTTAGGAAATGTGCATTTAGAAATACTTGTTTTTCAACTAAACTGTTCATGCCACGCCCACATAATATACTTCATTTGAAAGCTAGCGTAATTTACTATCCTTCACAAAAAATTTGAACAAAATCCGTGCAGCCGTTCAAAAGTTATACGACTTTAAAGAATTCCTAAAATCAAAATTTGCTTGCTCAGGCATGCTGGGCGCCTGGTATTTTGCTCACATTTTTATATTTGCATGACTCTCAAAATTTCGTGCACACGAATGAACGTGAACTTGCTTGGCTCATAACTTCGGAACTACTGCTCCGATTTTGATGAAATTTTTTGCAGAAATTAGGAAATTTCTCCAGCTTTTCGGCGATATCTAATTAATGGGCGTGGCATGGCCCATTTATTTAGGAAATGTGCACTTAGAAATACTTGTTTTTCAACTAAACTGTTCATGCCACGCCCACATAATATACTTCATTTGAAAGCTAGCGTAATTTACTATCCTTCACAAAAAATTTGAACAAAATCCGTGCAGCCGTTCAAAAGTTATACGACTTTAAAGAATTCCTAAAATCAAAATTTGCTTGCTCAGGCATGCTGGGCGCCTGGTATTTTGCTCACATTTTTATATTTGCATGACTCTCAAAATTTCGTGCACACGAATGAACGTGAACTTGCTTGGCTCATAACTTCGGAACTACTGCTCCGATTTTGATGAAATTTTTTGCAGAAATTAGGAAATTTCTCCAGCTTTTCGGCGATATCTAATTAATGGGCGTGGCATGGCCCATTTATTTAGGAAATGTGCACTTAGAAATACTTGTTTTTCAACTAAACTGTTCATGCCACGCCCACATAATATACTTCATTTGAAAGCTAGCGTAATTTACTATCCTTCACAAAAAATTTGAACAAAATCCGTGCAGCCGTTCAAAAGTTATACGACTTTAAAGAATTCCTAAAATCAAAATTTGCTTGCTCAGGCATGCTGGGCGCCTGGTATTTTGCTCACATTTTTATATTTGCATGACTCTCAAAATTTCGTGCACACGAATGAACGTGAATTTGCTTGGCTCATAACTTCGGAACTACTGCTCCGATTTTGATGAAATTTTTTGCAGAAATTAGGAAATTTCTCCAGCTTTTCGGCGATATCTAATTAATGGGCGTGGCATGGCCCATTTATTTAGGAAATGTGCATTTAGAAATACTTGTTTTTCAACTAAACTGTTCATGCCACGCCCACATAATAGACTTCATTTGAAAGCTGGCGTAATTTACTATCCTTCACAAAAAATTTGAACAAAATCCGTGCAGCCGTTCAAAAGTTATACGACTTTAAAGAATTCCTAAAATCAAAATTTGCTTGCTCAGGCATGCTGGGCGCCTGGTATTTTGCTCACATTTTTATATTTGCATGACTCTCAAAATTTCGTGCACACGAATGAACGTGAATTTGCTTGGCTCATAACTTCGGAACTACTGCTCCGATTTTGATGAAATTTTTTGCAGAAATTAGGAAATTTCTCCAGCTTTTCGGCGATATCTAATTAATGGGCGTGGCATGGCCCATTTATTTAGGAAATGTGCATTTAGAAATACTTGTTTTTCAACTAAACTGTTCATGCCACGCCCACATAATAGACTTCATTTGAAAGCTGGCGTAATTTACTATCCTTCACAAAAAATTTGAACAAAATCCGTGCAGCCGTTCAAAAGTTATACGACTTTAAAGAATTCCTAAAATCAAAATTTGCTTGCTCAGGCATGCTGGGCGCCTGGTATTTTGCTCACATTTTTATATTTGCATGACTCTCAAAATTTCGTGCACACGAATGAACGTGAACTTGCTTGGCTCATAACTTCGGAACTACTGCTCCGATTTTGATGAAATTTTTTGCAGAAATTAGGAAATTTCTCCAGCTTTTCGGCGATATCTAATTAATGGGCGTGGCATGGCCCATTTATTTAGGAAATGTGCATTTAGAAATACTTGTTTTTCAACTAAACTGTTCATGCCACGCCCACATAATAGACTTCATTTGAAAGCTGGCGTAATTTACTATCCTTCACAAAAAATTTGAACAAAATCCGTGCAGCCGTTCAAAAGTTATACGACTTTAAAGAATTCCTAAAATCAAAATTTGCTTGCTCAGGCATGCTGGGCGCCTGGTATTTTGCTCACATTTTTATATTTGCATGACTCTCAAAATTTCGTGCACACGAATGAACGTGAACTTGCTTGGCTCATAACTTCGGAACTACTGCTCCGATTTTGATGAAATTTTTTGCAGAAATTAGGAAATTTCTCCAGCTTTTCGGCGATATCTAATTAATGGGCGTGGCATGGCCCATTTATTTAGGAAATGTGCATTTAGAAATACTTGTTTTTCAACTAAACTGTTCACGCCACGCCCACATAATATACTTCATTTGAAAGCTGGCATAATTCACTATCCTTCACAAAAAATTTGAACAAAATCCGTGCAGCCGTTCAAAAGTTATACGACTTTAAAGAATTCCTAAAATCAAAATTTGCTTGCTCAGGCATGCTGGGCGCCTGGTATTTTGCTCACATTTTTATATTTGCATGACTCTCAAAATTTCGTGCACACGAATGAACGTGAACTTGCTTGGCTCATAACTTCGGAACTACTGCTCCGATTTTGATGAAATTTTTTGCAGAAATTAGGAAATTTCTCCAGCTTTTCGGCGATATCTAATTAATGGGCGTGGCATGGCCCATTTATTTAGGAAATGTGCATTTAGAAATACTTGTTTTTCAACTAAACTGTTCATGCCACGCCCACATAATATACTTCATTTGAAAGCTGGCATAATTTACTATCCTTCACAAAAAATTTGAACAAAATCCGTGCAGCCGTTCAAAAGTTATACGACTTTAAAGAATTCCTAAAATCAAAATTTGCTTGCTCAGGCATGCTGGGCGCCTGGTATTTTGCTCACATTTTTATATTTGCATGACTCTCAAAATTTCGTGCACACGAATGAACGTGAATTTGCTTGGCTCATAACTTCGGAACTACTGCTCCGATTTTGATGAAATTTTTTGCAGAAATTAGGAAATTTCTCCAGCTTTTCGGCGATATCTAATTAATGGGCGTGGCATGGCCCATTTATTTAGGAAATGTGCATTTAGAAATACTTGTTTTTCAACTAAACTGTTCATGCCACGCCCACATAATATACTTCATTTGAAAGCTGGCATAATTTACTATCCTTCACAAAAAATTTGAACAAAATCCGTGCAGCCGTTCAAAAGTTATACGACTTTAAAGAATTCCTAAAATCAAAATTTGCTTGCTCAGGCATGCTGGGCGCCTGGTATTTTGCTCACATTTTTATATTTGCATGACTCTCAAAATTTCGTGCACACGAATGAACGTGAATTTGCTTGGCTCATAACTTCGGAACTACTGCTCCGATTTTGATGAAATTTTTTGCAGAAATTAGGAAATTTCTCCAGCTTTTCGGCGATATCTAATTAATGGGCGTGGCATGGCCCATTTATTTAGGAAATGTGCATTTAGAAATACTTGTTTTTCAACTAAACTGTTCATGCCACGCCCACATAATATACTTCATTTGAAAGCTGGCATAATTTACTATCCTTCACAAAAAATTTGAACAAAATCCGTGCAGCCGTTCAAAAGTTATACGACTTTAAAGAATTCCTAAAATCAAAATTTGCTTGCTCAGGCATGCTGGGCGCCTGGTATTTTGCTCACATTTTTATATTTGCATGACTCTCAAAATTTCGTGCACACGAATGAACGTGAATTTGCTTGGCTCATAACTTCGGAACTACTGCTCCGATTTTGATGAAATTTTTTGCAGAAATTAGGAAATTTCTCCAGCTTTTCGGCGATATCTAATTAATGGGCGTGGCATGGCCCATTTATTTAGGAAATGTGCATTTAGAAATACTTGTTTTTCAACTAAACTGTTCATGCCACGCCCACATAATATACTTCATTTGAAAGCTGGCATAATTTACTATCCTTCACAAAAAATTTGAACAAAATCCGTGCAGCCGTTCAAAAGTTATACGACTTTAAAGAATTCCTAAAATCAAAATTTGCTTGCTCAGGCATGCTGGGCGCCTGGTATTTTGCTCACATTTTTATATTTGCATGACTCTCAAAATTTCGTGCACACGAATGAACGTGAACTTGCTTGGCTCATAACTTCGGAACTACTGCTCCGATTTTGATGAAATTTTTTGCAGAAATTAGGAAATTTCTCCAGCTTTTCGGCGATATCTAATTAATGGGCGTGGCATGGCCCATTTATTTAGGAAATGTGCATTTAGAAATACTTGTTTTTCAACTAAACTGTTCATGCCACGCCCACATAATATACTTCATTTGAAAGCTGGCATAATTTACTATCCTTCACAAAAAATTTGAACAAAATCCGTGCAGCCGTTCAAAAGTTATACGACTTTAAAGAATTCCTAAAATCAAAATTTGCTTGCTCAGGCATGCTGGGCGCCTGGTATTTTGCTCACATTTTTATATTTGCATGACTCTCAAAATTTCGTGCACACGAATGAACGTGAATTTGCTTGGCTCATAACTTCGGAACTACTGCTCCGATTTTGATGAAATTTTTTGCAGAAATTAGGAAATTTCTCCAGCTTTTCGGCGATATCTAATTAATGGGCGTGCCATGGCCCATTTATTTAGGAAATGTGCATTTAGAAATACTTGTTTTTCAACTAAACTGTTCATGCCACGCCCACATAATATACTTCATTTGAAAGCTGGCATAATTTACTATCCTTCACAAAAAATTTGAACAAAATCCGTGCAGCCGTTCAAAAGTTATACGACTTTAAAGAATTCCTAAAATCAAAATTTGCTTGCTCAGGCATGCTGGGCGCCTGGTATTTTGCTCACATTTTTATATTTGCATGACTCTCAAAATTTCGTGCACACGAATGAACGTGAATTTGCTTGGCTCATAACTTCGGAACTACTGCTCCGATTTTGATGAAATTTTTTGCAGAAATTAGGAAATTTCTCCAGCTTTTCGGCGATATCTAATTAATGGGCGTGGCATGGCCCATTTATTTAGGAAATGTGCATTTAGAAATACTTGTTTTTCAACTAAACTGTTCATGCCACGCCCACATAATATACTTCATTTGAAAGCTGGCATAATTTACTATCCTTCACAAAAAATTTGAACAAAATCCGTGCAGCCGTTCAAAAGTTATACGACTTTAAAGAATTCCTAAAATCAAAATTTGCTTGCTCAGGCATGCTGGGCGCCTGGTATTTTGCTCACATTTTTATATTTGCATGACTCTCAAAATTTCGTGCACACGAATGAACGTGAATTTGCTTGGCTCATAACTTCGGAACTACTGCTCCGATTTTGATGAAATTTTTTGCAGAAATTAGGAAATTTCTCCAGCTTTTCGGCGATATCTAATTAATGGGCGTGGCATGGCCCATTTATTTAGGAAATGTGCATTTAGAAATACTTGTTTTTCAACTAAACTGTTCATGCCACGCCCACATAATATACTTCATTTGAAAGCTGGCATAATTTACTATCCTTCACAAAAAATTTGAACAAAATCCGTGCAGCCGTTCAAAAGTTATACGACTTTAAAGAATTCCTAAAATCAAAATTTGCTTGCTCAGGCATGCTGGGCGCCTGGTATTTTGCTCACATTTTTATATTTGCATGACTCTCAAAATTTCGTGCACACGAATGAACGTGAATTTGCTTGGCTCATAACTTCGGAACTACTGCTCCGATTTTGATGAAATTTTTTGCAGAAATTAGGAAATTTCTCCAGCTTTTCGGCGATATCTAATTAATGGGCGTGGCATGGCCCATTTATTTAGGAAATGTGCATTTAGAAATACTTGTTTTTCAACTAAACTGTTCATGCCACGCCCACATAATATACTTCATTTGAAAGCTGGCATAATTTACTATCCTTCACAAAAAATTTGAACAAAATCCGTGCAGCCGTTCAAAAGTTATACGACTTTAAAGAATTCCTAAAATCAAAATTTGCTTGCTCAGGCATGCTGGGCGCCTGGTATTTTGCTCACATTTTTATATTTGCATGACTCTCAAAATTTCGTGCACACGAATGAACGTGAATTTGCTTGGCTCATAACTTCGGAACTACTGCTCCGATTTTGATGAAATTTTTTGCAGAAATTAGGAAATTTCTCCAGCTTTTCGGCGATATCTAATTAATGGGCGTGGCATGGCCCATTTATTTAGGAAATGTGCATTTAGAAATACTTGTTTTTCAACTAAACTGTTCATGCCACGCCCACATAATATACTTCATTTGAAAGCTGGCATAATTTACTATCCTTCACAAAAAATTTGAACAAAATCCGTGCAGCCGTTCAAAAGTTATACGACTTTAAAGAATTCCTAAAATCAAAATTTGCTTGCTCAGGCATGCTGGGCGCCTGGTATTTTGCTCACATTTTTATATTTGCATGACTCTCAAAATTTCGTGCACACGAATGAACGTAAATTTGCTTGGCTCATAACTTCGGAACTACTGCTCCGATTTTGATGAAATTTTTTGCAGAAATTAGGAAATTTCTCCAGCTTTTCGGCGATATCTAATTAATGGGCGTGGCATGGCCCATTTATTTAGGAAATGTGCATTTAGAAATACTTGTTTTTCAACTAAACTGTTCATGCCACGCCCACATAATAGACTTCATTTGAAAGCTGGCGTAATTTACTATCCTTCACAAAAAATTTGAACAAAATCCGTGCAGCCGTTCAAAAGTTATACGACTTTAAAGAATTCCTAAAATCAAAATTTGCTTGCTCAGGCATGCTGGGCGCCTGGTATTTTGCTCACATTTTTATATTTGCATGACTCTCAAAATTTCGTGCACACGAATGAACGTGAACTTGCTTGGCTCATAACTTCGGAACTACTGCTCCGATTTTGATGAAATTTTTTGCAGAAATTAGGAAATTTCTCCAGCTTTTCGGCGATATCTAATTAATGGGCGTGGCATGGCCCATTTATTTAGGAAATGTGCATTTAGAAATACTTGTTTTTCAACTAAACTGTTCATGCCACGCCCACATAATAGACTTCATTTGAAAGCTGGCGTAATTTACTATCCTTCACAAAAAATTTGAACAAAATCCGTGCAGCCGTTCAAAAGTTATACGACTTTAAAGAATTCCTAAAATCAAAATTTGCTTGCTCAGGCATGCTGGGCGCCTGGTATTTTGCTCACATTTTTATATTTGCATGACTCTCAAAATTTCGTGCACACGAATGAACGTGAACTTGCTTGGCTCATAACTTCGGAACTACTGCTCCGATTTTGATGAAATTTTTTGCAGAAATTAGGAAATTTCTCCAGCTTTTCGGCGATATCTAATTAATGGGCGTGGCATGGCCCATTTATTTAGGAAATGTGCATTTAGAAATACTTGTTTTTCAACTAAACTGTTCACGCCACGCCCACATAATATACTTCATTTGAAAGCTGGCATAATTCACTATCCTTCACAAAAAATTTGAACAAAATCCGTGCAGCCGTTCAAAAGTTATACGACTTTAAAGAATTCCTAAAATCAAAATTTGCTTGCTCAGGCATGCTGGGCGCCTGGTATTTTGCTCACATTTTTATATTTGCATGACTCTCAAAATTTCGTGCACACGAATGAACGTGAACTTGCTTGGCTCATAACTTCGGAACTACTGCTCCGATTTTGATGAAATTTTTTGCAGAAATTAGGAAATTTCTCCAGCTTTTCGGCGATATCTAATTAATGGGCGTGGCATGGCCCATTTATTTAGGAAATGTGCATTTAGAAATACTTGTTTTTCAACTAAACTGTTCATGCCACGCCCACATAATATACTTCATTTGAAAGCTGGCATAATTTACTATCCTTCACAAAAAATTTGAACAAAATCCGTGCAGCCGTTCAAAAGTTATACGACTTTAAAGAATTCCTAAAATCAAAATTTGCTTGCTCAGGCATGCTGGGCGCCTGGTATTTTGCTCACATTTTTATATTTGCATGACTCTCAAAATTTCGTGCACACGAATGAACGTAAATTTGCTTGGCTCATAACTTCGGAACTACTGCTCCGATTTTGATGAAATTTTTTGCAGAAATTAGGAAATTTCTCCAGCTTTTCGGCGATATCTAATTAATGGGCGTGGCATGGCCCATTTATTTAGGAAATGTGCATTTAGAAATACTTGTTTTTCAACTAAACTGTTCATGCCACGCCCACATAATAGACTTCATTTGAAAGCTGGCGTAATTTACTATCCTTCACAAAAAATTTGAACAAAATCCGTGCAGCCGTTCAAAAGTTATACGACTTTAAAGAATTCCTAAAATCAAAATTTGCTTGCTCAGGCATGCTGGGCGCCTGGTATTTTGCTCACATTTTTATATTTGCATGACTCTCAAAATTTCGTGCACACGAATGAACGTGAATTTGCTTGGCTCATAACTTCGGAACTACTGCTCCGATTTTGATGAAATTTTTTGCAGAAATTAGGAAATTTCTCCAGCTTTTCGGCGATATCTAATTAATGGGCGTGGCATGGCCCATTTATTTAGGAAATGTGCATTTAGAAATACTTGTTTTTCAACTAAACTGTTCATGCCACGCCCACATAATATACTTCATTTGAAAGCTGGCATAATTTACTATCCTTCACAAAAAATTTGAACAAAATCCGTGCAGCCGTTCAAAAGTTATACGACTTTAAAGAATTCCTAAAATCAAAATTTGCTTGCTCAGGCATGCTGGGCGCCTGGTATTTTGCTCACATTTTTATATTTGCATGACTCTCAAAATTTCGTGCACACGAATGAACGTGAACTTGCTTGGCTCATAACTTCGGAACTACTGCTCCGATTTTGATGAAATTTTTTGCAGAAATTAGGAAATTTCTCCAGCTTTTCGGCGATATCTAATTAATGGGCGTGGCATGGCCCATTTATTTAGGAAATGTGCATTTAGAAATACTTGTTTTTCAACTAAACTGTTCATGCCACGCCCACATAATAGACTTCATTTGAAAGCTGGCATAATTTACTATCCTTCACAAAAAATTTGAACAAAATCCGTGCAGCCGTTCAAAAGTTATACGACTTTAAAGAATTCCTAAAATCAAAATTTGCTTGCTCAGGCATGCTGGGCGCCTGGTATTTTGCTCACATTTTTATATTTGCATGACTCTCAAAATTTCGTGCACACGAATGAACGTAAATTTGCTTGGCTCATAACTTCGGAACTACTGCTCCGATTTTGATGAAATTTTTTGCAGAAATTAGGAAATTTCTCCAGCTTTTCGGCGATATCTAATTAATGGGCGTGGCATGGCCCATTTATTTAGGAAATGTGCATTTAGAAATACTTGTTTTTCAACTAAACTGTTCATGCCACGCCCACATAATAGACTTCATTTGAAAGCTGGCGTAATTTACTATCCTTCACAAAAAATTTGAACAAAATCCGTGCAGCCGTTCAAAAGTTATACGACTTTAAAGAATTCCTAAAATCAAAATTTGCTTGCTCAGGCATGCTGGGCGCCTGGTATTTTGCTCACATTTTTATATTTGCATGACTCTCAAAATTTCGTGCACACGAATGAACGTGAATTTGCTTGGCTCATAACTTCGGAACTACTGCTCCGATTTTGATGAAATTTTTTGCAGAAATTAGGAAATTTCTCCAGCTTTTCGGCGATATCTAATTAATGGGCGTGGCATGGCCCATTTATTTAGGAAATGTGCATTTAGAAATACTTGTTTTTCAACTAAACTGTTCATGCCACGCCCACATAATATACTTCATTTGAAAGCTGGCATAATTTACTATCCTTCACAAAAAATTTGAACAAAATCCGTGCAGCCGTTCAAAAGTTATACGACTTTAAAGAATTCCTAAAATCAAAATTTGCTTGCTCAGGCATGCTGGGCGCCTGGTATTTTGCTCACATTTTTATATTTGCATGACTCTCAAAATTTCGTGCACACGAATGAACGTGAACTTGCTTGGCTCATAACTTCGGAACTACTGCTCCGATTTTGATGAAATTTTTTGCAGAAATTAGGAAATTTCTCCAGCTTTTCGGCGATATCTAATTAATGGGCGTGGCATGGCCCATTTATTTAGGAAATGTGCATTTAGAAATACTTGTTTTTCAACTAAACTGTTCATGCCACGCCCACATAATAGACTTCATTTGAAAGCTGGCGTAATTTACTATCCTTCACAAAAAATTTGAACAAAATCCGTGCAGCCGTTCAAAAGTTATACGACTTTAAAGAATTCCTAAAATCAAAATTTGCTTGCTCAGGCATGCTGGGCGCCTGGTATTTTGCTCACATTTTTATATTTGCATGACTCTCAAAATTTCGTGCACACGAATGAACGTGAACTTGCTTGGCTCATAACTTCGGAACTACTGCTCCGATTTTGATGAAATTTTTTGCAGAAATTAGGAAATTTCTCCAGCTTTTCGGCGATATCTAATTAATGGGCGTGGCATGGCCCATTTATTTAGGAAATGTGCATTTAGAAATACTTGTTTTTCAACTAAACTGTTCATGCCACGCCCACATAATATACTTCATTTGAAAGCTGGCATAATTTACTATCCTTCACAAAAAATTTGAACAAAATCCGTGCAGCCGTTCAAAAGTTATACGACTTTAAAGAATTCCTAAAATCAAAATTTGCTTGCTCAGGCATGCTGGGCGCCTGGTATTTTGCTCACATTTTTATATTTGCATGACTCTCAAAATTTCGTGCACACGAATGAACGTAAATTTGCTTGGCTCATAACTTCGGAACTACTGCTCCGATTTTGATGAAATTTTTTGCAGAAATTAGGAAATTTCTCCAGCTTTTCGGCGATATCTAATTAATGGGCGTGGCATGGCCCATTTATTTAGGAAATGTGCATTTAGAAATACTTGTTTTTCAACTAAACTGTTCATGCCACGCCCACATAATAGACTTCATTTGAAAGCTGGCGTAATTTACTATCCTTCACAAAAAATTTGAACAAAATCCGTGCAGCCGTTCAAAAGTTATACGACTTTAAAGAATTCCTAAAATCAAAATTTGCTTGCTCAGGCATGCTGGGCGCCTGGTATTTTGCTCACATTTTTATATTTGCATGACTCTCAAAATTTCGTGCACACGAATGAACGTGAACTTGCTTGGCTCATAACTTCGGAACTACTGCTCCGATTTTGATGAAATTTTTTGCAGAAATTAGGAAATTTCTCCAGCTTTTCGGCGATATCTAATTAATGGGCGTGGCATGGCCCATTTATTTAGGAAATGTGCATTTAGAAATACTTGTTTTTCAACTAAACTGTTCATGCCACGCCCACATAATATACTTCATTTGAAAGCTGGCGTAATTTACTATCCTTCACAAAAAATTTGAACAAAATCCGTGCAGCCGTTCAAAAGTTATACGACTTTAAAGAATTCCTAAAATCAAAATTTGCTTGCTCAGGCATGCTGGGCGCCTGGTATTTTGCTCACATTTTTATATTTGCATGACTCTCAAAATTTCGTGCACACGAATGAACGTGAATTTGCTTGGCTCATAACTTCGGAACTACTGCTCCGATTTTGATGAAATTTTTTGCAGAAATTAGGAAATTTCTCCAGCTTTTCGGCGATATCTAATTAATGGGCGTGGCATGGCCCATTTATTTAGGAAATGTGCATTTAGAAATACTTGTTTTTCAACTAAACTGTTCATGCCACGCCCACATAATATACTTCATTTGAAAGCTGGCATAATTTACTATCCTTCACAAAAAATTTGAACAAAATCCGTGCAGCCGTTCAAAAGTTATACGACTTTAAAGAATTCCTAAAATCAAAATTTGCTTGCTCAGGCATGCTGGGCGCCTGGTATTTTGCTCACATTTTTATATTTGCATGACTCTCAAAATTTCGTGCACACGAATGAACGTAAATTTGCTTGGCTCATAACTTCGGAACTACTGCTCCGATTTTGATGAAATTTTTTGCAGAAATTAGGAAATTTCTCCAGCTTTTCGGCGATATCTAATTAATGGGCGTGGCATGGCCCATTTATTTAGGAAATGTGCATTTAGAAATACTTGTTTTTCAACTAAACTGTTCATGCCACGCCCACATAATAGACTTCATTTGAAAGCTGGCGTAATTTACTATCCTTCACAAAAAATTTGAACAAAATCCGTGCAGCCGTTCAAAAGTTATACGACTTTAAAGAATTCCTAAAATCAAAATTTGCTTGCTCAGGCATGCTGGGCGCCTGGTATTTTGCTCACATTTTTATATTTGCATGACTCTCAAAATTTCGTGCACACGAATGAACGTGAACTTGCTTGGCTCATAACTTCGGAACTACTGCTCCGATTTTGATGAAATTTTTTGCAGAAATTAGGAAATTTCTCCAGCTTTTCGGCGATATCTAATTAATGGGCGTGGCATGGCCCATTTATTTAGGAAATGTGCATTTAGAAATACTTGTTTTTCAACTAAACTGTTCATGCCACGCCCACATAATATACTTCATTTGAAAGCTGGCGTAATTTACTATCCTTCACAAAAAATTTGAACAAAATCCGTGCAGCCGTTCAAAAGTTATACGACTTTAAAGAATTCCTAAAATCAAAATTTGCTTGCTCAGGCATGCTGGGCGCCTGGTATTTTGCTCACATTTTTATATTTGCATGACTCTCAAAATTTCGTGCACACGAATGAACGTGAATTTGCTTGGCTCATAACTTCGGAACTACTGCTCCGATTTTGATGAAATTTTTTGCAGAAATTAGGAAATTTCTCCAGCTTTTCGGCGATATCTAATTAATGGGCGTGGCATGGCCCATTTATTTAGGAAATGTGCATTTAGAAATACTTGTTTTTCAACTAAACTGTTCACGCCACGCCCACATAATATACTTCATTTGAAAGCTGGCATAATTCACTATCCTTCACAAAAAATTTGAACAAAATCCGTGCAGCCGTTCAAAAGTTATACGACTTTAAAGAATTCCTAAAATCAAAATTTGCTTGCTCAGGCATGCTGGGCGCCTGGTATTTTGCTCACATTTTTATATTTGCATGACTCTCAAAATTTCGTGCACACGAATGAACGTAAATTTGCTTGGCTCATAACTTCGGAACTACTGCTCCGATTTTGATGAAATTTTTTGCAGAAATTAGGAAATTTCTCCAGCTTTTCGGCGATATCTAATTAATGGGCGTGGCATGGCCCATTTATTTAGGAAATGTGCATTTAGAAATACTTGTTTTTCAACTAAACTGTTCATGCCACGCCCACATAATAGACTTCATTTGAAAGCTGGCGTAATTTACTATCCTTCACAAAAAATTTGAACAAAATCCGTGCAGCCGTTCAAAAGTTATACGACTTTAAAGAATTCCTAAAATCAAAATTTGCTTGCTCAGGCATGCTGGGCGCCTGGTATTTTGCTCACATTTTTATATTTGCATGACTCTCAAAATTTCGTGCACACGAATGAACGTGAACTTGCTTGGCTCATAACTTCGGAACTACTGCTCCGATTTTGATGAAATTTTTTGCAGAAATTAGGAAATTTCTCCAGCTTTTCGGCGATATCTAATTAATGGGCGTGGCATGGCCCATTTATTTAGGAAATGTGCATTTAGAAATACTTGTTTTTCAACTAAACTGTTCATGCCACGCCCACATAATAGACTTCATTTGAAAGCTGGCGTAATTTACTATCCTTCACAAAAAATTTGAACAAAATCCGTGCAGCCGTTCAAAAGTTATACGACTTTAAAGAATTCCTAAAATCAAAATTTGCTTGCTCAGGCATGCTGGGCGCCTGGTATTTTGCTCACATTTTTATATTTGCATGACTCTCAAAATTTCGTGCACACGAATGAACGTGAACTTGCTTGGCTCATAACTTCGGAACTACTGCTCCGATTTTGATGAAATTTTTTGCAGAAATTAGGAAATTTCTCCAGCTTTTCGGCGATATCTAATTAATGGGCGTGGCATGGCCCATTTATTTAGGAAATGTGCATTTAGAAATACTTGTTTTTCAACTAAACTGTTCACGCCACGCCCACATAATATACTTCATTTGAAAGCTGGCATAATTCACTATCCTTCACAAAAAATTTGAACAAAATCCGTGCAGCCGTTCAAAAGTTATACGACTTTAAAGAATTCCTAAAATCAAAATTTGCTTGCTCAGGCATGCTGGGCGCCTGGTATTTTGCTCACATTTTTATATTTGCATGACTCTCAAAATTTCGTGCACACGAATGAACGTGAACTTGCTTGGCTCATAACTTCGGAACTACTGCTCCGATTTTGATGAAATTTTTTGCAGAAATTAGGAAATTTCTCCAGCTTTTCGGCGATATCTAATTAATGGGCGTGGCATGGCCCATTTATTTAGGAAATGTGCATTTAGAAATACTTGTTTTTCAACTAAACTGTTCATGCCACGCCCACATAATATACTTCATTTGAAAGCTGGCATAATTTACTATCCTTCACAAAAAATTTGAACAAAATCCGTGCAGCCGTTCAAAAGTTATACGACTTTAAAGAATTCCTAAAATCAAAATTTGCTTGCTCAGGCATGCTGGGCGCCTGGTATTTTGCTCACATTTTTATATTTGCATGACTCTCAAAATTTCGTGCACACGAATGAATGTGAACTTGCTTGGCTCATAACTTCGGAACTACTGCTCCGATTTTGATGAAATTTTTTGCAGAAATTAGGAAATTTCTCCAGCTTTTCGGCGATATCTAATTAATGGGCGTGGCATGGCCCATTTATTTAGGAAATGTGCATTTAGAAATACTTGTTTTTCAACTAAACTGTTCATGCCACGCCCACATAATAGACTTCATTTGAAAGCTGGCGTAATTTACTATCCTTCACAAAAAATTTGAACAAAATCCGTGCAGCCGTTCAAAAGTTATACGACTTTAAAGAATTCCTAAAATCAAAATTTGCTTGCTCAGGCATGCTGGGCGCCTGGTATTTTGCTCACATTTTTATATTTGCATGACTCTCAAAATTTCGTGCACACGAATGAACGTGAACTTGCTTGGCTCATAACTTCGGAACTACTGCTCCGATTTTGATGAAATTTTTTGCAGAAATTAGGAAATTTCTCCAGCTTTTCGGCGATATCTAATTAATGGGCGTGGCATGGCCCATTTATTTAGGAAATGTGCATTTAGAAATACTTGTTTTTCAACTAAACTGTTCATGCCACGCCCACATAATAGACTTCATTTGAAAGCTGGCGTAATTTACTATCCTTCACAAAAAATTTGAACAAAATCCGTGCAGCCGTTCAAAAGTTATACGACTTTAAAGAATTCCTAAAATCAAAATTTGCTTGCTCAGGCATGCTGGGCGCCTGGTATTTTGCTCACATTTTTATATTTGCATGACTCTCAAAATTTCGTGCACACGAATGAACGTGAACTTGCTTGGCTCATAACTTCGGAACTACTGCTCCGATTTTGATGAAATTTTTTGCAGAAATTAGGAAATTTCTCCAGCTTTTCGGCGATATCTAATTAATGGGCGTGGCATGGCCCATTTATTTAGGAAATGTGCATTTAGAAATACTTGTTTTTCAACTAAACTGTTCATGCCACGCCCACATAATAGACTTCATTTGAAAGCTGGCGTAATTTACTATCCTTCACAAAAAATTTGAACAAAATCCGTGCAGCCGTTCAAAAGTTATACGACTTTAAAGAATTCCTAAAATCAAAATTTGCTTGCTCAGGCATGCTGGGCGCCTGGTATTTTGCTCACATTTTTATATTTGCATGACTCTCAAAATTTCGTGCACACGAATGAACGTGAACTTGCTTGGCTCATAACTTCGGAACTACTGCTCCGATTTTGATGAAATTTTTTGCAGAAATTAGGAAATTTCTCCAGCTTTTCGGCGATATCTAATTAATGGGCGTGGCATGGCCCATTTATTTAGGAAATGTGCATTTAGAAATACTTGTTTTTCAACTAAACTGTTCATGCCACGCCCACATAATAGACTTCATTTGAAAGCTGGCGTAATTTACTATCCTTCACAAAAAATTTGAACAAAATCCGTGCAGCCGTTCAAAAGTTATACGACTTTAAAGAATTCCTAAAATCAAAATTTGCTTGCTCAGGCATGCTGGGCGCCTGGTATTTTGCTCACATTTTTATATTTGCATGACTCTCAAAATTTCGTGCACACGAATGAACGTGAACTTGCTTGGCTCATAACTTCGGAACTACTGCTCCGATTTTGATGAAATTTTTTGCAGAAATTAGGAAATTTCTCCAGCTTTTCGGCGATATCTAATTAATGGGCGTGGCATGGCCCATTTATTTAGGAAATGTGCATTTAGAAATACTTGTTTTTCAACTAAACTGTTCATGCCACGCCCACATAATAGACTTCATTTGAAAGCTGGCGTAATTTACTATCCTTCACAAAAAATTTGAACAAAATCCGTGCAGCCGTTCAAAAGTTATACGACTTTAAAGAATTCCTAAAATCAAAATTTGCTTGCTCAGGCATGCTGGGCGCCTGGTATTTTGCTCACATTTTTATATTTGCATGACTCTCAAAATTTCGTGCACACGAATGAACGTGAATTTGCTTGGCTCATAACTTCGGAACTACTGCTCCGATTTTGATGAAATTTTTTGCAGAAATTAGGAAATTTCTCCAGCTTTTCGGCGATATCTAATTAATGGGCGTGGCATGGCCCATTTATTTAGGAAATGTGCATTTAGAAATACTTGTTTTTCAACTAAACTGTTCATGCCACGCCCACATAATAGACTTCATTTGAAAGCTGGCGTAATTTACTATCCTTCACAAAAAATTTGAACAAAATCCGTGCAGCCGTTCAAAAGTTATACGACTTTAAAGAATTCCTAAAATCAAAATTTGCTTGCTCAGGCATGCTGGGCGCCTGGTATTTTGCTCACATTTTTATATTTGCATGACTCTCAAAATTTCGTGCACACGAATGAACGTGAACTTGCTTGGCTCATAACTTCGGAACTACTGCTCCGATTTTGATGAAATTTTTTGCAGAAATTAGGAAATTTCTCCAGCTTTTCGGCGATATCTAATTAATGGGCGTGGCATGGCCCATTTATTTAGGAAATGTGCATTTAGAAATACTTGTTTTTCAACTAAACTGTTCATGCCACGCCCACATAATAGACTTCATTTGAAAGCTGGCGTAATTTACTATCCTTCACAAAAAATTTGAACAAAATCCGTGCAGCCGTTCAAAAGTTATACGACTTTAAAGAATTCCTAAAATCAAAATTTGCTTGCTCAGGCATACTGGGCGCCTGGTATTTTGCTCACATTTTTATATTTGCATGACTCTCAAAATTTCGTGCACACGAATGAACGTGAACTTGCTTGGCTCATAACTTCGGAACTACTGCTCCGATTTTGATGAAATTTTTTGCAGAAATTAGGAAATTTCTCCAGCTTTTCGGCGATATCTAATTAATGGGCGTGGCATGGCCCATTTATTTAGGAAATGTGCATTTAGAAATACTTGTTTTTCAACTAAACTGTTCACGCCACGCCCACATAATATACTTCATTTGAAAGCTGGCATAATTCACTATCCTTCACAAAAAATTTGAACAAAATCCGTGCAGCCGTTCAAAAGTTATACGACTTTAAAGAATTCCTAAAATCAAAATTTGCTTGCTCAGGCATGCTGGGCGCCTGGTATTTTGCTCACATTTTTATATTTGCATGACTCTCAAAATTTCGTGCACACGAATGAACGTGAACTTGCTTGGCTCATAACTTCGGAACTACTACTCCGATTTTGATGAAATTTTTTGCAGAAATTAGGAAATTTCTCCAGCTTTTCGGCGATATCTAATTAATGGGCGTGGCATGGCCCATTTATTTAGGAAATGTGCATTTAGAAATACTTGTTTTTCAACTAAACTGTTCATGCCACGCCCACATAATATACTTCATTTGAAAGCTGGCATAATTTACTATCCTTCACAAAAAATTTGAACAAAATCCGTGCAGCCGTTCAAAAGTTATACGACTTTAAAGAATTCCTAAAATCAAAATTTGCTTGCTCAGGCATGCTGGGCGCCTGGTATTTTGCTCACATTTTTATATTTGCATGACTCTCAAAATTTCGTGCACACGAATGAACGTAAATTTGCTTGGCTCATAACTTCGGAACTACTGCTCCGATTTTGATGAAATTTTTTGCAGAAATTAGGAAATTTCTCCAGCTTTTCGGCGATATCTAATTAATGGGCGTGGCATGGCCCATTTATTTAGGAAATGTGCATTTAGAAATACTTGTTTTTCAACTAAACTGTTCATGCCACGCCCACATAATAGACTTCATTTGAAAGCTGGCGTAATTTACTATCCTTCACAAAAAATTTGAACAAAATCCGTGCAGCCGTTCAAAAGTTATACGACTTTAAAGAATTCCTAAAATCAAAATTTGCTTGCTCAGGCATGCTGGGCGCCTGGTATTTTGCTCACATTTTTATATTTGCATGACTCTCAAAATTTCGTGCACACGAATAAACGTGAACTTGCTTGGCTCATAACTTCGGAACTACTGCTCCGATTTTGATGAAATTTTTTGCAGAAATTAGGAAATTTCTCCAGCTTTTCGGCGATATCTAATTAATGGGCGTGGCATGGCCCATTTATTTAGGAAATGTGCATTTAGAAATACTTGTTTTTCAACTAAACTGTTCATGCCACGCCCACATAATAGACTTCATTTGAAAGCTGGCGTAATTTACTATCCTTCACAAAAAAT
The DNA here is from genome assembly GCA_949710015.1 of Crataerina pallida. NCBI lineage: Eukaryota > Metazoa > Arthropoda > Insecta > Diptera > Hippoboscidae > Crataerina > Crataerina pallida. The sequence continues at coordinate 26,679,993 of OX453293.1, read as the reverse complement.
TTGAACAAAATCCGTGCAGCCGTTCAAAAGTTATACGACTTTAAAGAATTCCTAAAATCAAAATTTGCTTGCTCAGGCATGCTGGGCGCCTGGTATTTTGCTCACATTTTTATATTTGCATGACTCTCAAAATTTCGTGCACACGAATGAACGTGAACTTGCTTGGCTCATAACTTCGGAACTACTGCTCCGATTTTGATGAAATTTTTTGCAGAAATTAGGAAATTTCTCCAGCTTTTCGGCGATATCTAATTAATGGGCGTGGCATGGCCCATTTATTTAGGAAATGTGCATTTAGAAATACTTGTTTTTCAACTAAACTGTTCATGCCACGCCCACATAATAGACTTCATTTGAAAGCTGGCGTAATTTACTATCCTTCACAAAAAATTTGAACAAAATCCGTGCAGCCGTTCAAAAGTTATACGACTTTAAAGAATTCCTAAAATCAAAATTTGCTTGCTCAGGCATGCTGGGCGCCTAGTATTTTGCTCACATTTTTATATTTGCATGACTCTCAAAATTTCGTGCACACGAATGAACGTGAACTTGCTTGGCTCATAACTTCGGAACTACTGCTCCGATTTTGATGAAATTTTTTGCAGAAATTAGGAAATTTCTCCAGCTTTTCGGCGATATCTAATTAATGGGCGTGGCATGGCCCATTTATTTAGGAAATGTGCATTTAGAAATACTTGTTTTTCAACTAAACTGTTCACGCCACGCCCACATAATATACTTCATTTGAAAGCTGGCATAATTCACTATCCTTCACAAAAAATTTGAACAAAATCCGTGCAGCCGTTCAAAAGTTATACGACTTTAAAGAATTCCTAAAATCAAAATTTGCTTGCTCAGGCATGCTGGGCGCCTGGTATTTTGCTCACATTTTTATATTTGCATGACTCTCAAAATTTCGTGCACACGAATGAACGTGAACTTGCTTGGCTCATAACTTCGGAACTACTGCTCCGATTTTGATGAAATTTTTTGCAGAAATTAGGAAATTTCTCCAGCTTTTCGGCGATATCTAATTAATGGGCGTGGCATGGCCCATTTATTTAGGAAATGTGCATTTAGAAATACTTGTTTTTCAACTAAACTGTTCATGCCACGCCCACATAATAGACTTCATTTGAAAGCTGGCGTAATTTACTATCCTTCACAAAAAATTTGAACAAAATCCGTGCAGCCGTTCAAAAGTTATACGACTTTAAAGAATTCCTAAAATCAAAATTTGCTTGCTCAGGCATGCTGGGCGCCTGGTATTTTGCTCACATTTTTATATTTGCATGACTCTCAAAATTTCGTGCACACGAATGAACGTGAACTTGCTTGGCTCATAACTTCGGAACTACTGCTCCGATTTTGATGAAATTTTTTGCAGAAATTAGGAAATTTCTCCAGCTTTTCGGCGATATCTAATTAATGGGCGTGGCATGGCCCATTTATTTAGGAAATGTGCATTTAGAAATACTTGTTTTTCAACTAAACTGTTCATGCCACGCCCACATAATAGACTTCATTTGAAAGCTGGCGTAATTTACTATCCTTCACAAAAAATTTGAACAAAATCCGTGCAGCCGTTCAAAAGTTATACGACTTTAAAGAATTCCTAAAATCAAAATTTGCTTGCTCAGGCATGCTGGGCGCCTGGTATTTTGCTCACATTTTTATATTTGCATGACTCTCAAAATTTCGTGCACACGAATGAACGTGAACTTGCTTGGCTCATAACTTCGGAACTACTGCTCCGATTTTGATGAAATTTTTTGCAGAAATTAGGAAATTTCTCCAGCTTTTCGGCGATATCTAATTAATGGGCGTGGCATGGCCCATTTATTTAGGAAATGTGCATTTAGAAATACTTGTTTTTCAACTAAACTGTTCACGCCACGCCCACATAATATACTTCATTTGAAAGCTGGCATAATTCACTATCCTTCACAAAAAATTTGAACAAAATCCGTGCAGCCGTTCAAAAATTATACGACTTTAAAGAATTCCTAAAATCAAAATTTGCTTGCTCAGGCATGCTGGGCGCCTGGTATTTTGCTCACATTTTTATATTTGCATGACTCTCAAAATTTCGTGCACACGAATGAACGTGAACTTGCTTGGCTCATAACTTCGGAACTACTGCTCCGATTTTGATGAAATTTTTTGCAGAAATTAGGAAATTTCTCCAGCTTTTCGGCGATATCTAATTAATGGGCGTGGCATGGCCCATTTATTTAGGAAATGTGCATTTAGAAATACTTGTTTTTCAACTAAACTGTTCATGCCACGCCCACATAATAGACTTCATTTGAAAGCTGGCGTAATTTACTATCCTTCACAAAAAATTTGAACAAAATCCGTGCAGCCGTTCAAAAGTTATACGACTTTAAAGAATTCCTAAAATCAAAATTTGCTTGCTCAGGCATGCTGGGCGCCTGGTATTTTGCTCACATTTTTATATTTGCATGACTCTCAAAATTTCGTGCACACGAATGAACGTGAACTTGCTTGGCTCATAACTTCGGAACTACTGCTCCGATTTTGATGAAATTTTTTGCAGAAATTAGGAAATTTCTCCAGCTTTTCGGCGATATCTAATTAATGGGCGTGGCATGGCCCATTTATTTAGGAAATGTGCATTTAGAAATACTTGTTTTTCAACTAAACTGTTCATGCCACGCCCACATAATAGACTTCATTTGAAAGCTGGCGTAATTTACTATCCTTCACAAAAAATTTGAACAAAATCCGTGCAGCCGTTCAAAAGTTATACGACTTTAAAGAATTCCTAAAATCAAAATTTGCTTGCTCAGGCATGCTGGGCGCCTGGTATTTTGCTCACATTTTTATATTTGCATGACTCTCAAAATTTCGTGCACACGAATGAACGTGAACTTGCTTGGCTCATAACTTCGGAACTACTGCTCCGATTTTGATGAAATTTTTTGCAGAAATTAGGAAATTTCTCCAGCTTTTCGGCGATATCTAATTAATGGGCGTGGCATGGCCCATTTATTTAGGAAATGTGCATTTAGAAATACTTGTTTTTCAACTAAACTGTTCATGCCACGCCCACATAATATACTTCATTTGAAAGCTGGCATAATTTACTATCCTTCACAAAAAATTTGAACAAAATCCGTGCAGCCGTTCAAAAGTTATACGACTTTAAAGAATTCCTAAAATCAAAATTTGCTTGCTCAGGCATGCTGGGCGCCTGGTATTTTGCTCACATTTTTATATTTGCATGACTCTCAAAATTTCGTGCACACGAATGAACGTGAACTTGCTTGGCTCATAACTTCGGAACTACTGCTCCGATTTTGATGAAATTTTTTGCAGAAATTAGGAAATTTCTCCAGCTTTTCGGCGATATCTAATTAATGGGCGTGGCATGGCCCATTTATTTAGGAAATGTGCATTTAGAAATACTTGTTTTTCAACTAAACTGTTCATGCCACGCCCACATAATAGACTTCATTTGAAAGCTGGCGTAATTTACTATCCTTCACAAAAAATTTGAACAAAATCCGTGCAGCCGTTCAAAAGTTATACGACTTTAAAGAATTCCTAAAATCAAAATTTGCTTGCTCAGGCATGCTGGGCGCCTGGTATTTTGCTCACATTTTTATATTTGCATGACTCTCAAAATTTCGTGCACACGAATGAACGTGAACTTGCTTGGCTCATAACTTCGGAACTACTGCTCCGATTTTGATGAAATTTTTTGCAGAAATTAGGAAATTTCTCCAGCTTTTCGGCGATATCTAATTAATGGGCGTGGCATGGCCCATTTATTTAGGAAATGTGCATTTAGAAATACTTGTTTTTCAACTAAACTGTTCATGCCACGCCCACATAATAGACTTCATTTGAAAGCTGGCGTAATTTACTATCCTTCACAAAAAATTTGAACAAAATCCGTGCAGCCGTTCAAAAGTTATACGACTTTAAAGAATTCCTAAAATCAAAATTTGCTTGCTCAGGCATGCTGGGCGCCTGGTATTTTGCTCACATTTTTATATTTGCATGACTCTCAAAATTTCGTGCACACGAATGAACGTGAACTTGCTTGGCTCATAACTTCGGAACTACTGCTCCGATTTTGATGAAATTTTTTGCAGAAATTAGGAAATTTCTCCAGCTTTTCGGCGATATCTAATTAATGGGCGTGGCATGGCCCATTTATTTAGGAAATGTGCATTTAGAAATACTTGTTTTTCAACTAAACTGTTCATGCCACGCCCACATAATAGACTTCATTTGAAAGCTGGCGTAATTTACTATCCTTCACAAAAAATTTGAACAAAATCCGTGCAGCCGTTCAAAAGTTATACGACTTTAAAGAATTCCTAAAATCAAAATTTGCTTGCTCAGGCATGCTGGGCGCCTGGTATTTTGCTCACATTTTTATATTTGCATGACTCTCAAAATTTCGTGCACACGAATGAACGTGAACTTGCTTGGCTCATAACTTCGGAAGTACTGCTCCGATTTTGATGAAATTTTTTGCAGAAATTAGGAAATTTCTCCAGCTTTTCGGCGATATCTAATTAATGGGCGTGGCATGGCCCATTTATTTAGGAAATGTGCATTTAGAAATACTTGTTTTTCAACTAAACTGTTCATGCCACGCCCACATAATAGACTTCATTTGAAAGCTGGCGTAATTTACTATCCTTCACAAAAAATTTGAACAAAATCCGTGCAGCCGTTCAAAAGTTATACGACTTTAAAGAATTCCTAAAATCAAAATTTGCTTGCTCAGGCATGCTGGGCGCCTGGTATTTTGCTCACATTTTTATATTTGCATGACTCTCAAAATTTCGTGCACACGAATGAACGTGAACTTGCTTGGCTCATAACTTCGGAACTACTGCTCCGATTTTGATGAAATTTTTTGCAGAAATTAGGAAATTTCTCCAGCTTTTCGGCGATATCTAATTAATGGGCGTGGCATGGCCCATTTATTTAGGAAATGTGCATTTAGAAATACTTGTTTTTCAACTAAACTGTTCATGCCACGCCCACATAATATACTTCATTTGAAAGCTGGCATAATTTACTATCCTTCACAAAAAATTTGAACAAAATCCGTGCAGCCGTTCAAAAGTTATACGACTTTAAATAATTCCTAAAATCAAAATTTGCTTGCTCAGGCATGCTGGGCGCCTGGTATTTTGCTCACATTTTTATATTTGCATGACTCTCAAAATTTCGTGCACACGAATGAACGTGAACTTGCTTGGCTCATAACTTCGGAACTACTGCTCCGATTTTGATGAAATTTTTTGCAGAAATTAGGAAATTTCTCCAGCTTTTCGGCGATATCTAATTAATGGGCGTGGCATGGCCCATTTATTTAGGAAATGTGCATTTAGAAATACTTGTTTTTCAACTAAACTGTTCATGCCACGCCCACATAATATACTTCATTTGAAAGCTGGCATAATTTACTATCCTTCACAAAAAATTTGAACAAAATCCGTGCAGCCGTTCAAAAGTTATACGACTTTAAATAATTCCTAAAATCAAAATTTGCTTGCTCAGGCATGCTGGGCGCCTGGTATTTTGCTCACATTTTTATATTTGCATGACTCTCAAAATTTCGTGCACACGAATGAACGTGAACTTGCTTGGCTCATAACTTCGGAACTACTGCTCCGATTTTGATGAAATTTTTTGCAGAAATTAGGAAATTTCTCCAGCTTTTCGGCGATATCTAATTAATGGGCGTGGCATGGCCCATTTATTTAGGAAATGTGCATTTAGAAATACTTGTTTTTCAACTAAACTGTTCATGCCACGCCCACATAATAGACTTCATTTGAAAGCTGGCGTAATTTACTATCCTTCACAAAAAATTTGAACAAAATCCGTGCAGCCGTTCAAAAGTTATACGACTTTAAAGAATTCCTAAAATCAAAATTTGCTTGCTCAGGCATGCTGGGCGCCTGGTATTTTGCTCACATTTTTATATTTGCATGACTCTCAAAATTTCGTGCACACGAATGAACGTGAACTTGCTTGGCTCATAACTTCGGAACTACTGCTCCGATTTTGATGAAATTTTTTGCAGAAATTAGGAAATTTCTCCAGCTTTTCGGCGATATCTAATTAATGGGCGTGGCATGGCCCATTTATTTAGGAAATGTGCATTTAGAAATACTTGTTTTTCAACTAAACTGTTCATGCCACGCCCACATAATAGACTTCATTTGAAAGCTGGCGTAATTTACTATCCTTCACAAAAAATTTGAACAAAATCCGTGCAGCCGTTCAAAAGTTATACGACTTTAAAGAATTCCTAAAATCAAAATTTGCTTGCTCAGGCATGCTGGGCGCCTGGTATTTTGCTCACATTTTTATATTTGCATGACTCTCAAAATTTCGTGCACACGAATGAACGTGAACTTGCTTGGCTCATAACTTCGGAACTACTGCTCCGATTTTGATGAAATTTTTTGCAGAAATTAGGAAATTTCTCCAGCTTTTCGGCGATATCTAATTAATGGGCGTGGCATGGCCCATTTATTTAGGAAATGTGCATTTAGAAATACTTGTTTTTCAACTAAACTGTTCATGCCACGCCCACATAATAGACTTCATTTGAAAGCTGGCGTAATTTACTATCCTTCACAAAAAATTTGAACAAAATCCGTGCAGCCGTTCAAAAGTTATACGACTTTAAAGAATTCCTAAAATCAAAATTTGCTTGCTCAGGCATGCTGGGCGCCTGGTATTTTGCTCACATTTTTATATTTGCATGACTCTCAAAATTTCGTGCACACGAATGAACGTGAACTTGCTTGGCTCATAACTTCGGAAGTACTGCTCCGATTTTGATGAAATTTTTTGCAGAAATTAGGAAATTTCTCCAGCTTTTCGGCGATATCTAATTAATGGGCGTGGCATGGCCCATTTATTTAGGAAATGTGCATTTAGAAATACTTGTTTTTCAACTAAACTGTTCATGCCACGCCCACATAATAGACTTCATTTGAAAGCTGGCGTAATTTACTATCCTTCACAAAAAATTTGAACAAAATCCGTGCAGCCGTTCAAAAGTTATACGACTTTAAAGAATTCCTAAAATCAAAATTTGCTTGCTCAGGCATGCTGGGCGCCTGGTATTTTGCTCACATTTTTATATTTGCATGACTCTCAAAATTTCGTGCACACGAATGAACGTGAACTTGCTTGGCTCATAACTTCGGAACTACTGCTCCGATTTTGATGAAATTTTTTGCAGAAATTAGGAAATTTCTCCAGCTTTTCGGCGATATCTAATTAATGGGCGTGGCATGGCCCATTTATTTAGGAAATGTGCATTTAGAAATACTTGTTTTTCAACTAAACTGTTCATGCCACGCCCACATAATATACTTCATTTGAAAGCTGGCATAATTTACTATCCTTCACAAAAAATTTGAACAAAATCCGTGCAGCCGTTCAAAAGTTATACGACTTTAAATAATTCCTAAAATCAAAATTTGCTTGCTCAGGCATGCTGGGCGCCTGGTATTTTGCTCACATTTTTATATTTGCATGACTCTCAAAATTTCGTGCACACGAATGAACGTGAACTTGCTTGGCTCATAACTTCGGAACTACTGCTCCGATTTTGATGAAATTTTTTGCAGAAATTAGGAAATTTCTCCAGCTTTTCGGCGATATCTAATTAATGGGCGTGGCATGGCCCATTTATTTAGGAAATGTGCATTTAGAAATACTTGTTTTTCAACTAAACCGTTCACGCCACGCCCACATAATATACTTCATTTGAAAGCTGGCATAATTCACTATCCTTCACAAAAAATTTGAACAAAATCCGTGCAGCCGTTCAAAAGTTATACGACTTTAAAGAATTCCTAAAATCAAAATTTGCTTGCTCAGGCATGCTGGGCGCCTGGTATTTTGCTCACATTTTTATATTTGCATGACTCTCAAAATTTCGTGCACACGAATGAACGTGAACTTGCTTGGCTCATAACTTCGGAACTACTGCTCCGATTTTGATGAAATTTTTTGCAGAAATTAGGAAATTTCTCCAGCTTTTCGGCGATATCTAATTAATGGGCGTGGCATGGCCCATTTATTTAGGAAATGTGCATTTAGAAATACTTGTTTTTCAACTAAACTGTTCATGCCACGCCCACACAATAGACTTCATTTGAAAGCTGGCGTAATTTACTATCCTTCACAAAAAATTTGAACAAAATCCGTGCAGCCGTTCAAAAGTTATACGACTTTAAAGAATTCCTAAAATCAAAATTTGCTTGCTCAGGCATGCTGGGCGCCTGGTATTTTGCTCACATTTTTATATTTGCATGACTCTCAAAATTTCGTGCACACGAATGAACGTGAACTTGCTTGGCTCATAACTTCGGAACTACTGCTCCGATTTTGATGAAATTTTTTGCAGAAATTAGGAAATTTCTCCAGCTTTTCGGCGATATCTAATTAATGGGCGTGGCATGGCCCATTTATTTAGGAAATGTGCATTTAGAAATACTTGTTTTTCAACTAAACTGTTCATGCCACGCCCACATAATAGACTTCATTTGAAAGCTGGCGTAATTTACTATCCTTCACAAAAAATTTGAACAAAATCCGTGCAGCCGTTCAAAAGTTATACGACTTTAAAGAATTCCTAAAATCAAAATTTGCTTGCTCAGGCATGCTGGGCGCCTGGTATTTTGCTCACATTTTTATATTTGCATGACTCTCAAAATTTCGTGCACACGAATGAACGTGAACTTGCTTGGCTCATAACTTCGGAACTACTGCTCCGATTTTGATGAAATTTTTTGCAGAAATTAGGAAATTTCTCCAGCTTTTCGGCGATATCTAATTAATGGGCGTGGCATGGCCCATTTATTTAGGAAATGTGCATTTAGAAATACTTGTTTTTCAACTAAACTGTTCATGCCACGCCCACATAATATACTTCATTTGAAAGCTGGCGTAATTTACTATCCTTCACAAAAAATTTGAACAAAATCCGTGCAGCCGTTCAAAAGTTATACGACTTTAAAGAATTCCTAAAATCAAAATTTGCTTGCTCAGGCATGCTGGGCGCCTGGTATTTTGCTCACATTTTTATATTTGCATGACTCTCAAAATTTCGTGCACACGAATGAACGTGAACTTGCTTGGCTCATAACTTCGGAACTACTGCTCCGATTTTGATGAAATTTTTTGCAGAAATTAGGAAATTTCTCCAGCTTTTCGGCGATATCTAATTAATGGGCGTGGCATGGCCCATTTATTTAGGAAATGTGCATTTAGAAATACTTGTTTTTCAACTAAACTGTTCACGCCACGCCCACATAATATACTTCATTTGAAAGCTGGCATAATTCACTATCCTTCACAAAAAATTTGAACAAAATCCGTGCAGCCGTTCAAAAGTTATACGACTTTAAAGAATTCCTAAAATCAAAATTTGCTTGCTCAGGCATGCTGGGCGCCTGGTATTTTGCTCACATTTTTATATTTGCATGACTCTCAAAATTTCGTGCACACGAATGAACGTGAACTTGCTTGGCTCATAACTTCGGAACTACTGCTCCGATTTTGATGAAATTTTTTGCAGAAATTAGGAAATTTCTCCAGCTTTTCGGCGATATCTAATTAATGGGCGTGGCATGGCCCATTTATTTAGGAAATGTGCATTTAGAAATACTTGTTTTTCAACTAAACTGTTCATGCCACGCCCACATAATAGACTTCATTTGAAAGCTGGCGTAATTTACTATCCTTCACAAAAAATTTGAACAAAATCCGTGCAGCCGTTCAAAAGTTATACGACTTTAAAGAATTCCTAAAATCAAAATTTGCTTGCTCAGGCATGCTGGGCGCCTGGTATTTTGCTCACATTTTTATATTTGCATGACTCTCAAAATTTCGTGCACACGAATGAACGTGAACTTGCTTGGCTCATAACTTCGGAACTACTGCTCCGATTTTGATGAAATTTTTTGCAGAAATTAGGAAATTTCTCCAGCTTTTCGGCGATATCTAATTAATGGGCGTGGCATGGCCCATTTATTTAGGAAATGTGCATTTAGAAATACTTGTTTTTCAACTAAACTGTTCATGCCACGCCCACATAATAGACTTCATTTGAAAGCTGGCGTAATTTACTATCCTTCACAAAAAATTTGAACAAAATCCGTGCAGCCGTTCAAAAGTTATACGACTTTAAAGAATTCCTAAAATCAAAATTTGCTTGCTCAGGCATGCTGGGCGCCTGGTATTTTGCTCACATTTTTATATTTGCATGACTCTCAAAATTTCGTGCACACGAATGAACGTGAACTTGCTTGGCTCATAACTTCGGAACTACTGCTCCGATTTTGATGAAATTTTTTGCAGAAATTAGGAAATTTCTCCAGCTTTTCGGCGATATCTAATTAATGGGCGTGGCATGGCCCATTTATTTAGGAAATGTGCATTTAGAAATACTTGTTTTTCAACTAAACTGTTCATGCCACGCCCACATAATATACTTCATTTGAAAGCTGGCATAATTTACTATCCTTCACAAAAAATTTGAATAAAATCCGTGCAGCCGTTCAAAAGTTATACGACTTTAAAGAATTCCTAAAATCAAAATTTGCTTGCTCAGGCATGCTGGGCGCCTGGTATTTTGCTCACATTTTTATATTTGCATGACTCTCAAAATTTCGTGCACACGAATGAACGTGAACTTGCTTGGCTCATAACTTCGGAACTACTGCTCCGATTTTGATGAAATTTTTTGCAGAAATTAGGAAATTTCTCCAGCTTTTCGGCGATATCTAATTAATGGGCGTGGCGTGGCCCATTTATTTAGGAAATGTGCATTTAGAAATACTTGTTTTTCAACTAAACTGTTCATGCCACGCCCACATAATAGACTTCATTTGAAAGCTGGCGTAATTTACTATCCTTCACAAAAAATTTGAACAAAATCCGTGCAGCCGTTCAAAAGTTATACGACTTTAAAGAATTCCTAAAATCAAAATTTGCTTGCTCAGGCATGCTGGGCGCCTGGTATTTTGCTCACATTTTTATATTTGCATGACTCTCAAAATTTCGTGCACACGAATGAACGTGAACTTGCTTGGCTCATAACTTCGGAACTACTGCTCCGATTTTGATGAAATTTTTTGCAGAAATTAGGAAATTTCTCCAGCTTTTCGGCGATATCTAATTAATGGGCGTGGCATGGCCCATTTATTTAGGAAATGTGCATTTAGAAATACTTGTTTTTCAACTAAACTGTTCACGCCACGCCCACATAATATACTTCATTTGAAAGCTGGCATAATTCACTATCCTTCACAAAAAATTTGAACAAAATCCGTGCAGCCGTTCAAAAGTTATACGACTTTAAAGAATTCCTAAAATCAAAATTTGCTTGCTCAGGCATGCTGGGCGCCTGGTATTTTGCTCACATTTTTATATTTGCATGACTCTCAAAATTTCGTGCACACGAATGAACGTGAACTTGCTTAGCTCATAACTTCGGAACTACTGCTCCGATTTTGATGAAATTTTTTGCAGAAATTAGGAAATTTCTCCAGCTTTTCGGCGATATCTAATTAATGGGCGTGGCATGGCCCATTTATTTAGGAAATGTGCATTTAGAAATACTTGTTTTTCAACTAAACTGTTCATGCCACGCCCACATAATATACTTCATTTGAAAGCTGGCATAATTTACTATCCTTCACAAAAAATTTGAACAAAATCCGTGCAGCCGTTCAAAAGTTATACGACTTTAAAGAATTCCTAAAATCAAAATTTGCTTGCTCAGGCATGCTGGGCGCCTGGTATTTTGCTCACATTTTTATATTTGCATGACTCTCAAAATTTCGTGCACACGAATGAACGTGAACTTGCTTGGCTCATAACTTCGGAACTACTGCTCCGATTTTGATGAAATTTTTTGCAGAAATTAGGAAATTTCTCCAGCTTTTCGGCGATATCTAATTAATGGGCGTGGCATGGCCCATTTATTTAGGAAATGTGCATTTAGAAATACTTGTTTTTCAACTAAACTGTTCATGCCACGCCCACATAATATACTTCATTTGAAAGCTGGCATAATTTACTATCCTTCACAAAAAATTTGAACAAAATCCGTGCAGCCGTTCAAAAGTTATACGACTTTAAAGAATTCCTAAAATCAAAATTTGCTTGCTCAGGCATGCTGGGCGCCTGGTATTTTGCTCACATTTTTATATTTGCATGACTCTCAAAATTTCGTGCACACGAATGAACGTGAACTTGCTTGGCTCATAACTTCGGAACTACTGCTCCGATTTTGATGAAATTTTTTGCAGAAATTAGGAAATTTCTCCAGCTTTTCGGCGATATCTAATTAATGGGCGTGGCATGGCCCATTTATTTAGGAAATGTGCATTTAGAAATACTTGTTTTTCAACTAAACTGTTCATGCCACGCCCACATAATAGACTTCATTTGAAAGCTGGCGTAATTTACTATCCTTCACAAAAAATTTGAACAAAATCCGTGCAGCCGTTCAAAAGTTATACGACTTTAAAGAATTCCTAAAATCAAAATTTGCTTGCTCAGGCATGCTGGGCGCCTGGTATTTTGCTCACATTTTTATATTTGCATGACTCTCAAAATTTCGTGCACACGAATGAACGTGAACTTGCTTGGCTCATAACTTCGGAACTACTGCTCCGATTTTGATGAAATTTTTTGCAGAAATTAGGAAATTTCTCCAGCTTTTCGGCGATATCTAATTAATGGGCGTGGCATGGCCCATTTATTTAGGAAATGTGCATTTAGAAATACTTGTTTTTCAACTAAACTGTTCATGCCACGCCCACATAATATACTTCATTTGAAAGCTGGCATAATTTACTATCCTTCACAAAAAATTTGAACAAAATCCGTGCAGCCGTTCAAAAGTTATACGACTTTAAATAATTCCTAAAATCAAAATTTGCTTGCTCAGGCATGCTGGGCGCCTGGTATTTTGCTCACATTTTTATATTTGCATGACTCTCAAAATTTCGTGCACACGAATGAACGTGAACTTGCTTGGCTCATAACTTCGGAACTACTGCTCCGATTTTGATGAAATTTTTTGCAGAAATTAGGAAATTTCTCCAGCTTTTCGGCGATATCTAATTAATGGGCGTGGCATGGCCCATTTATTTAGGAAATGTGCATTTAGAAATACTTGTTTTTCAACTAAACTGTTCACGCCACGCCCACATAATATACTTCATTTGAAAGCTGGCATAATTCACTATCCTTCACAAAAAATTTGAACAAAATCCGTGCAGCCGTTCAAAAGTTATACGACTTTAAAGAATTCCTAAAATCAAAATTTGCTTGCTCAGGCATGCTGGGCGCCTGGTATTTTGCTCACATTTTTATATTTGCATGACTCTCAAAATTTCGTGCACACGAATGAACGTGAACTTGCTTGGCTCATAACTTCGGAACTACTGCTCCGATTTTGATGAAATTTTTTGCAGAAATTAGGAAATTTCTCCAGCTTTTCGGCGATATCTAATTAATGGGCGTGGCATGGCCCATTTATTTAGGAAATGTGCATTTAGAAATACTTGTTTTTCAACTAAACTGTTCATGCCACGCCCACATAATATACTTCATTTGAAAGCTGGCGTAATTTACTATCCTTCACAAAAAATTTGAACAAAATCCGTGCAGCCGTTCAAAAGTTATACGACTTTAAAGAATTCCTAAAATCAAAATTTGCTTGCTCAGGCATGCTGGGCGCCTGGTATTTTGCTCACATTTTTATATTTGCATGACTCTCAAAATTTCGTGCACACGAATGAACGTGAACTTGCTTGGCTCATAACTTCGGAACTACTGCTCTGATTTTGATGAAATTTTTTGCAGAAATTAGGAAATTTCTCCAGCTTTTCGGCGATATCTAATTAATGGGCGTGGCATGGCCCATTTATTTAGGAAATGTGCATTTAGAAATACTTGTTTTTCAACTAAACTGTTCATGCCACGCCCACATAGTATACTTCATTTGAAAGATGGCGTAATTTACTATCCTTCACAAAAAATTTGAATGAAATCCGTGCAGCCGTTCAAAAGTTATACGACTTTAAAGAATTCCTAAAATGAAAATTTGCTTGCTCAGGCATGCTGGGCGCCTGGTATTTTGCTCACATTTTTATATTTGCATGACTCTCAAAATTTCGTGCACACGAATGAACGTGAACTTGCTTAGCTCATAACTTCGGAACTACTGCTCCGATTTTGATGAAATTTTTTGCAGAAATTAGGAAATTTCTCCAGCTTTTCGGCGATATCTAATTAATGGGCGTGGCATGGCCCATTTATTTAGGAAATGTGCATTTAGAAATACTTGTTTTTCAACTAAACTGTTCATGCCACGCCCACATAATATACTTCATTTGAAAGCTGGCATAATTTACTATCCTTCACAAAAAATTTGAACAAAATCCGTGCAGCCGTTCAAAAGTTATACGACTTTAAAGAATTCCTAAAATCAAAATTTGCTTGCTCAGGCATGCTGGGCGCCTGGTATTTTGCTCACATTTTTATATTTGCATGACTCTCAAAATTTCGTGCACACGAATGAACGTGAACTTGCTTGGCTCATAACTTCGGAACTACTGCTCCGATTTTGATGAAATTTTTTGCAGAAATTAGGAAATTTCTCCAGCTTTTCGGCGATATCTAATTAATGGGCGTGGCGTGGCCCATTTATTTAGGAAATGTGCATTTAGAAATACTTGTTTTTCAACTAAACTGTTCATGCCACGCCCACATAATAGACTTCATTTGAAAGCTGGCGTAATTTACTATCCTTCACAAAAAATTTGAACAAAATCCGTGCAGCCGTTCAAAAGTTATACGACTTTAAAGAATTCCTAAAATCAAAATTTGCTTGCTCAGGCATGCTGGGCGCCTGGTATTTTGCTCACATTTTTATATTTGCATGACTCTCAAAATTTCGTGCACACGAATGAACGTGAACTTGCTTGGCTCATAACTTCGGAACTACTGCTCCGATTTTGATGAAATTTTTTGCAGAAATTAGGAAATTTCTCCAGCTTTTCGGCGATATCTAATTAATGGGCGTGGCATGGCCCATTTATTTAGGAAATGTGCATTTAGAAATACTTGTTTTTCAACTAAACTGTTCACGCCACGCCCACATAATATACTTCATTTGAAAGCTGGCATAATTCACTATCCTTCACAAAAAATTTGAACAAAATCCGTGCAGCCGTTCAAAAGTTATACGACTTTAAAGAATTCCTAAAATCAAAATTTGCTTGCTCAGGCATGCTGGGCGCCTGGTATTTTGCTCACATTTTTATATTTGCATGACTCTCAAAATTTCGTGCACACGAATGAACGTGAACTTGCTTAGCTCATAACTTCGGAACTACTGCTCCGATTTTGATGAAATTTTTTGCAGAAATTAGGAAATTTCTCCAGCTTTTCGGCGATATCTAATTAATGGGCGTGGCATGGCCCATTTATTTAGGAAATGTGCATTTAGAAATACTTGTTTTTCAACTAAACTGTTCATGCCACGCCCACATAATATACTTCATTTGAAAGCTGGCATAATTTACTATCCTTCACAAAAAATTTGAACAAAATCCGTGCAGCCGTTCAAAAGTTATACGACTTTAAAGAATTCCTAAAATCAAAATTTGCTTGCTCAGGCATGCTGGGCGCCTGGTATTTTGCTCACATTTTTATATTTGCATGACTCTCAAAATTTCGTGCACACGAATGAACGTGAACTTGCTTGGCTCATAACTTCGGAACTACTGCTCCGATTTTGATGAAATTTTTTGCAGAAATTAGGAAATTTCTCCAGCTTTTCGGCGATATCTAATTAATGGGCGTGGCATGGCCCATTTATTTAGGAAATGTGCATTTAGAAATACTTGTTTTTCAACTAAACTGTTCATGCCACGCCCACATAATATACTTCATTTGAAAGCTGGCATAATTTACTATCCTTCACAAAAAATTTGAACAAAATCCGTGCAGCCGTTCAAAAGTTATACGACTTTAAAGAATTCCTAAAATCAAAATTTGCTTGCTCAGGCATGCTGGGCGCCTGGTATTTTGCTCACATTTTTATATTTGCATGACTCTCAAAATTTCGTGCACACGAATGAACGTGAACTTGCTTGGCTCATAACTTCGGAACTACTGCTCCGATTTTGATGAAATTTTTTGCAGAAATTAGGAAATTTCTCCAGCTTTTCGGCGATATCTAATTAATGGGCGTGGCATGGCCCATTTATTTAGGAAATGTGCATTTAGAAATACTTGTTTTTCAACTAAACTGTTCATGCCACGCCCACATAATAGACTTCATTTGAAAGCTGGCGTAATTTACTATCCTTCACAAAAAATTTGAACAAAATCCGTGCAGCCGTTCAAAAGTTATACGACTTTAAAGAATTCCTAAAATCAAAATTTGCTTGCTCAGGCATGCTGGGCGCCTGGTATTTTGCTCACATTTTTATATTTGCATGACTCTCAAAATTTCGTGCACACGAATGAACGTGAACTTGCTTGGCTCATAACTTCGGAACTACTGCTCCGATTTTGATGAAATTTTTTGCAGAAATTAGGAAATTTCTCCAGCTTTTCGGCGATATCTAATTAATGGGCGTGGCATGGCCCATTTATTTAGGAAATGTGCATTTAGAAATACTTGTTTTTCAACTAAACTGTTCATGCCACGCCCACATAATATACTTCATTTGAAAGCTGGCATAATTTACTATCCTTCACAAAAAATTTGAACAAAATCCGTGCAGCCGTTCAAAAGTTATACGACTTTAAATAATTCCTAAAATCAAAATTTGCTTGCTCAGGCATGCTGGGCGCCTGGTATTTTGCTCACATTTTTATATTTGCATGACTCTCAAAATTTCGTGCACACGAATGAACGTGAACTTGCTTGGCTCATAACTTCGGAACTACTGCTCCGATTTTGATGAAATTTTTTGCAGAAATTAGGAAATTTCTCCAGCTTTTCGGCGATATCTAATTAATGGGCGTGGCATGGCCCATTTATTTAGGAAATGTGCATTTAGAAATACTTGTTTTTCAACTAAACTGTTCACGCCACGCCCACATAATATACTTCATTTGAAAGCTGGCATAATTCACTATCCTTCACAAAAAATTTGAACAAAATCCGTGCAGCCGTTCAAAAGTTATACGACTTTAAAGAATTCCTAAAATCAAAATTTGCTTGCTCAGGCATGCTGGGCGCCTGGTATTTTGCTCACATTTTTATATTTGCATGACTCTCAAAATTTCGTGCACACGAATGAACGTGAACTTGCTTGGCTCATAACTTCGGAACTACTGCTCCGATTTTGATGAAATTTTTTGCAGAAATTAGGAAATTTCTCCAGCTTTTCGGCGATATCTAATTAATGGGCGTGGCATGGCCCATTTATTTAGGAAATGTGCATTTAGAAATACTTGTTTTTCAACTAAACTGTTCATGCCACGCCCACATAATATACTTCATTTGAAAGCTGGCGTAATTTACTATCCTTCACAAAAAATTTGAACAAAATCCGTGCAGCCGTTCAAAAGTTATACGACTTTAAAGAATTCCTAAAATCAAAATTTGCTTGCTCAGGCATGCTGGGCGCCTGGTATTTTGCTCACATTTTTATATTTGCATGACTCTCAAAATTTCGTGCACACGAATGAACGTGAACTTGCTTGGCTCATAACTTCGGAACTACTGCTCTGATTTTGATGAAATTTTTTGCAGAAATTAGGAAATTTCTCCAGCTTTTCGGCGATATCTAATTAATGGGCGTGGCATGGCCCATTTATTTAGGAAATGTGCATTTAGAAATACTTGTTTTTCAACTAAACTGTTCATGCCACGCCCACATAGTATACTTCATTTGAAAGATGGCGTAATTTACTATCCTTCACAAAAAATTTGAATGAAATCCGTGCAGCCGTTCAAAAGTTATACGACTTTAAAGAATTCCTAAAATGAAAATTTGCTTGCTCAGGCATGCTGGGCGCCTGGTATTTTGCTCACATTTTTATATTTGCATGACTCTCAAAATTTCGTGCACACGAATGAACGTGAACTTGCTTGGCTCATAACTTCGGAACTACTGCTCCGATTTTGATGAAATTTTTTGCAGAAATTAGGAAATTTCTCCAGCTTTTCGGCGATATCTAATTAATGGGCGTGGCATGGCCCATTTATTTAGGAAATGTGCATTTAGAAATACTTGTTTTTCAACTAAACTGTTCATGCCACGCCCACATAATATACTTCATTTGAAAGCTGGCGTAATTTACTATCCTTCACAAAAAATTTGAACAAAATCCGTGCAGCCGTTCAAAAGTTATACGACTTTAAAGAATTCCTAAAATCAAAATTTGCTTGCTCAGGCATGCTGGGCGCCTGGTATTTTGCTCACATTTTTATATTTGCATGACTCTCAAAATTTCGTGCACACGAATGAACGTGAACTTGCTTGGCTCATAACTTCGGAACTACTGCTCCGATTTTGATGAAATTTTTTGCAGAAATTAGGAAATTTCTCCAGCTTTTCGGCGATATCTAATTAATGGGCGTGGCATGGCCCATTTATTTAGGAAATGTGCATTTAGAAATACTTGTTTTTCAACTAAACTGTTCATGCCACGCCCACATAATAGACTTCATTTGAAAGCTGGCGTAATTTACTATCCTTCACAAAAAATTTGAACAAAATCCGTGCAGCCGTTCAAAAGTTATACGACTTTAAAGAATTCCTAAAATCAAAATTTGCTTGCTCAGGCATGCTGGGCGCCTGGTATTTTGCTCACATTTTTATATTTGCATGACTCTCAAAATTTCGTGCACACGAATGAACGTGAACTTGCTTGGCTCATAACTTCGGAACTACTGCTCCGATTTTGATGAAATTTTTTGCAGAAATTAGGAAATTTCTCCAGCTTTTCGGCGATATCTAATTAATGGGCGTGGCATGGCCCATTTATTTAGGAAATGTGCATTTAGAAATACTTGTTTTTCAACTGAATTGTTCATGCCACGCCCACATAGTATACTTCATTTGAAAGCTGGCGTAATTTACTATCCTTCACAAAAAATTTGAACAAAATCCGTGCAGCCGTTCAAAAGTTATACGACTTTAAAGAATTCCTAAAATCAAAATTTGCTTGCTCAGGCATGCTGGGCGCCTGGTATTTTGCTCACATTTTTATATTTGCATGACTCTCAAAATTTCGTGCACACGAATGAACGTGAACTTGCTTGGCTCATAACTTCGGAACTACTGCTCCGATTTTGATGAAATTTTTTGCAGAAATTAGGAAATTTCTCCAGCTTTTCGGCGATATCTAATTAATGGGCGTGGCATGGCCCATTTATTTAGGAAATGTGCATTTAGAAATACTTGTTTTTCAACTAAACTGTTCACGCCACGCCCACATAATATACTTCATTTGAAAGCTGGCATAATTCACTATCCTTCACAAAAAATTTGAACAAAATCCGTGCAGCCGTTCAAAAGTTATACGACTTTAAAGAATTCCTAAAATCAAAATTTGCTTGCTCAGGCATGCTGGGCGCCTGGTATTTTGCTCACATTTTTATATTTGCATGACTCTCAAAATTTCGTGCACACGAATGAACGTGAACTTGCTTGGCTCATAACTTCGGAACTACTGCTCCGATTTTGATGAAATTTTTTGCAGAAATTAGGAAATTTCTCCAGCTTTTCGGCGATATCTAATTAATGGGCGTGGCATGGCCCATTTATTTAGGAAATGTGCATTTAGAAATACTTGTTTTTCAACTAAACTGTTCATGCCACGCCCACATAGTATACTTCATTTGAAAGATGGCGTAATTTACTATCCTTCACAAAAAATTTGAATGAAATCCGTGCAGCCGTTCAAAAGTTATACGACTTTAAAGAATTCCTAAAATGAAAATTTGCTTGCTCAGGCATGCTGGGCGCCTGGTATTTTGCTCACATTTTTATATTTGCATGACTCTCAAAATTTCGTGCACACGAATGAACGTGAACTTGCTTGGCTCATAACTTCGGAACTACTGCTCCGATTTTGATGAAATTTTTTGCAGAAATTAGGAAATTTCTCCAGCTTTTCGGCGATATCTAATTAATGGGCGTGGCATGGCCCATTTATTTAGGAAATGTGCATTTAGAAATACTTGTTTTTCAACTAAACTGTTCATGCCACGCCCACATAATATACTTCATTTGAAAGCTGGCGTAATTTACTATCCTTCACAAAAAATTTGAACAAAATCCGTGCAGCCGTTCAAAAGTTATACGACTTTAAAGAATTCCTAAAATCAAAATTTGCTTGCTCAGGCATGCTGGGCGCCTGGTATTTTGCTCACATTTTTATATTTGCATGACTCTCAAAATTTCGTGCACACGAATGAACGTGAACTTGCTTGGCTCATAACTTCGGAACTACTGCTCCGATTTTGATGAAATTTTTTGCAGAAATTAGGAAATTTCTCCAGCTTTTCGGCGATATCTAATTAATGGGCGTGGCATGGCCCATTTATTTAGGAAATGTGCATTTAGAAATACTTGTTTTTCAACTAAACTGTTCATGCCACGCCCACATAATAGACTTCATTTGAAAGCTGGCGTAATTTACTATCCTTCACAAAAAATTTGAACAAAATCCGTGCAGCCGTTCAAAAGTTATACGACTTTAAAGAATTCCTAAAATCAAAATTTGCTTGCTCAGGCATGCTGGGCGCCTGGTATTTTGCTCACATTTTTATATTTGCATGACTCTCAAAATTTCGTGCACACGAATGAACGTGAACTTGCTTGGCTCATAACTTCGGAACTACTGCTCCGATTTTGATGAAATTTTTTGCAGAAATTAGGAAATTTCTCCAGCTTTTCGGCGATATCTAATTAATGGGCGTGGCATGGCCCATTTATTTAGGAAATGTGCATTTAGAAATACTTGTTTTTCAACTGAATTGTTCATGCCACGCCCACATAGTATACTTCATTTGAAAGCTGGCGTAATTTACTATCCTTCACAAAAAATTTGAACAAAATCCGTGCAGCCGTTCAAAAGTTATACGACTTTAAAGAATTCCTAAAATCAAAATTTGCTTGCTCAGGCATGCTGGGCGCCTGGTATTTTGCTCACATTTTTATATTTGCATGACTCTCAAAATTTCGTGCACACGAATGAACGTGAACTTGCTTGGCTCATAACTTCGGAACTACTGCTCCGATTTTGATGAAATTTTTTGCAGAAATTAGGAAATTTCTCCAGCTTTTCGGCGATATCTAATTAATGGGCGTGGCATGGCCCATTTATTTAGGAAATGTGCATTTAGAAATACTTGTTTTTCAACTAAACTGTTCACGCCACGCCCACATAATATACTTCATTTGAAAGCTGGCATAATTCACTATCCTTCACAAAAAATTTGAACAAAATCCGTGCAGCCGTTCAAAAGTTATACGACTTTAAAGAATTCCTAAAATCAAAATTTGCTTGCTCAGGCATGCTGGGCGCCTGGTATTTTGCTCACATTTTTATATTTGCATGACTCTCAAAATTTCGTGCACACGAATGAACGTGAACTTGCTTGGCTCATAACTTCGGAACTACTGCTCCGATTTTGATGAAATTTTTTGCAGAAATTAGGAAATTTCTCCAGCTTTTCGGCGATATCTAATTAATGGGCGTGGCATGGCCCATTTATTTAGGAAATGTGCATTTAGAAATACTTGTTTTTCAACTAAACTGTTCATGCCACGCCCACATAATAGACTTCATTTGAAAGCTGGCGTAATTTACTATCCTTCACAAAAAATTTGAACAAAATCCGTGCAGCCGTTCAAAAGTTATACGACTTTAAAGAATTCCTAAAATCAAAATTTGCTTGCTCAGGCATGCTGGGCGCCTGGTATTTTGCTCACATTTTTATATTTGCATGACTCTCAAAATTTCGTGCACACGAATGAACGTGAACTTGCTTGGCTCATAACTTCGGAACTACTGCTCCGATTTTGATGAAATTTTTTGCAGAAATTAGGAAATTTCTCCAGCTTTTCGGCGATATCTAATTAATGGGCGTGGCATGGCCCATTTATTTAGGAAATGTGCATTTAGAAATACTTGTTTTTCAACTAAACTGTTCATGCCACGCCCACATAATAGACTTCATTTGAAAGCTGGCGTAATTTACTATCCTTCACAAAAAATTTGAACAAAATCCGTGCAGCCGTTCAAAAGTTATACGACTTTAAAGAATTCCTAAAATCAAAATTTGCTTGCTCAGGCATGCTGGGCGCCTGGTATTTTGCTCACATTTTTATATTTGCATGACTCTCAAAATTTCGTGCACACGAATGAACGTGAACTTGCTTGGCTCATAACTTCGGAACTACTGCTCCGATTTTGATGAAATTTTTTGCAGAAATTAGGAAATTTCTCCAGCTTTTCGGCGATATCTAATTAATGGGCGTGGCATGGCCCATTTATTTAGGAAATGTGCATTTAGAAATACTTGTTTTTCAACTAAACTGTTCATGCCACGCCCACATAGTATACTTCATTTGAAAGCTGGCGTAATTTACTATCCTTCACAAAAAATTTGAACAAAATCCGTGCAGCCGTTCAAAAGTTATACGACTTTAAAGAATTCCTAAAATCAAAATTTGCTTGCTCAGGCATGCTGGGCGCCTGGTATTTTGCTCACATTTTTATATTTGCATGACTCTCAAAATTTCGTGCACACGAATGAACGTGAACTTGCTTGGCTCATAACTTCGGAACTACTGCTCCGATTTTGATGAAATTTTTTGCAGAAATTAGGAAATTTCTCCAGCTTTTCGGCGATATCTAATTAATGGGCGTGGCATGGCCCATTTATTTAGGAAATGTGCATTTAGAAATACTTGTTTTTCAACTGAATTGTTCATGCCACGCCCACATAGTATACTTCATTTGAAAGCTGGCGTAATTTACTATCCTTCACAAAAAATTTGAACAAAATCCGTGCAGCCGTTCAAAAGTTATACGACTTTAAAGAATTCCTAAAATCAAAATTTGCTTGCTCAGGCATGCTGGGCGCCTGGTATTTTGCTCACATTTTTATATTTGCATGACTCTCAAAATTTCGTGCACACGAATGAACGTGAACTTGCTTGGCTCATAACTTCGGAACTACTGCTCCGATTTTGATGAAATTTTTTGCAGAAATTAGGAAATTTCTCCAGCTTTTCGGCGATATCTAATTAATGGGCGTGGCATGGCCCATTTATTTAGGAAATGTGCATTTAGAAATACTTGTTTTTCAACTAAACTGTTCACGCCACGCCCACATAATATACTTCATTTGAAAGCTGGCATAATTCACTATCCTTCACAAAAAATTTGAACAAAATCCGTGCAGCCGTTCAAAAGTTATACGACTTTAAAGAATTCCTAAAATCAAAATTTGCTTGCTCAGGCATGCTGGGCGCCTGGTATTTTGCTCACATTTTTATATTTGCATGACTCTCAAAATTTCGTGCACACGAATGAACGTGAACTTGCTTGGCTCATAACTTCGGAACTACTGCTCCGATTTTATGAAATTTTTTGCAGAAATTAGGAAATTTCTCCAGCTTTTCGGCGATATCTAATTAATGGGCGTGGCATGGCCCATTTATTTAGGAAATGTGCATTTAGAAATACTTGTTTTTCAACTAAACTGTTCATGCCACGCCCACATAATAGACTTCATTTGAAAGCTGGCGTAATTTACTATCCTTCACAAAAAATTTGAACAAAATCCGTGCAGCCGTTCAAAAGTTATACGACTTTAAAGAATTCCTAAAATCAAAATTTGCTTGCTCAGGCATGCTGGGCGCCTGGTATTTTGCTCACATTTTTATATTTGCATGACTCTCAAAATTTCGTGCACACGAATGAACGTGAACTTGCTTGGCTCATAACTTCGGAACTACTGCTCCGATTTTGATGAAATTTTTTGCAGAAATTAGGAAATTTCTCCAGCTTTTCGGCGATATCTAATTAATGGGCGTGGCATGGCCCATTTATTTAGGAAATGTGCATTTAGAAATACTTGTTTTTCAACTAAACTGTTCATGCCACGCCCACATAATAGACTTCATTTGAAAGCTGGCGTAATTTACTATCCTTCACAAAAAATTTGAACAAAATCCGTGCAGCCGTTCAAAAGTTATACGACTTTAAAGAATTCCTAAAATCAAAATTTGCTTGCTCAGGCATGCTGGGCGCCTGGTATTTTGCTCACATTTTTATATTTGCATGACTCTCAAAATTTCGTGCACACGAATGAACGTGAACTTGCTTGGCTCATAACTTCGGAACTACTGCTCCGATTTTGATGAAATTTTTTGCAGAAATTAGGAAATTTCTCCAGCTTTTCGGCGATATCTAATTAATGGGCGTGGCATGGCCCATTTATTTAGGAAATGTGCATTTAGAAATACTTGTTTTTCAACTAAACTGTTCATGCCACGCCCACATAGTATACTTCATTTGAAAGCTGGCGTAATTTACTATCCTTCACAAAAAATTTGAACAAAATCCGTGCAGCCGTTCAAAAGTTATACGACTTTAAAGAATTCCTAAAATCAAAATTTGCTTGCTCAGGCATGCTGGGCGCCTGGTATTTTGCTCACATTTTTATATTTGCATGACTCTCAAAATTTCGTGCACACGAATGAACGTGAACTTGCTTGGCTCATAACTTCGGAACTACTGCTCCGATTTTGATGAAATTTTTTGCAGAAATTAGGAAATTTCTCCAGCTTTTCGGCGATATCTAATTAATGGGCGTGGCATGGCCCATTTATTTAGGAAATGTGCATTTAGAAATACTTGTTTTTCAACTGAATTGTTCATGCCACGCCCACATAGTATACTTCATTTGAAAGCTGGCGTAATTTACTATCCTTCACAAAAAATTTGAACAAAATCCGTGCAGCCGTTCAAAAGTTATACGACTTTAAAGAATTCCTAAAATCAAAATTTGCTTGCTCAGGCATGCTGGGCGCCTGGTATTTTGCTCACATTTTTATATTTGCATGACTCTCAAAATTTCGTGCACACGAATGAACGTGAACTTGCTTGGCTCATAACTTCGGAACTACTGCTCCGATTTTGATGAAATTTTTTGCAGAAATTAGGAAATTTCTCCAGCTTTTCGGCGATATCTAATTAATGGGCGTGGCATGGCCCATTTATTTAGGAAATGTGCATTTAGAAATACTTGTTTTTCAACTAAACTGTTCACGCCACGCCCACATAATATACTTCATTTGAAAGCTGGCATAATTCACTATCCTTCACAAAAAATTTGAACAAAATCCGTGCAGCCGTTCAAAAGTTATACGACTTTAAAGAATTCCTAAAATCAAAATTTGCTTGCTCAGGCATGCTGGGCGCCTGGTATTTTGCTCACATTTTTATATTTGCATGACTCTCAAAATTTCGTGCACACGAATGAACGTGAACTTGCTTGGCTCATAACTTCGGAACTACTGCTCCGATTTTGATGAAATTTTTTGCAGAAATTAGGAAATTTCTCCAGCTTTTCGGCGATATCTAATTAATGGGCGTGGCATGGCCCATTTATTTAGGAAATGTGCATTTAGAAATACTTGTTTTTCAACTAAACTGTTCATGCCACGCCCACATAATAGACTTCATTTGAAAGCTGGCGTAATTTACTATCCTTCACAAAAAATTTGAACAAAATCCGTGCAGCCGTTCAAAAGTTATACGACTTTAAAGAATTCCTAAAATCAAAATTTGCTTGCTCAGGCATGCTGGGCGCCTGGTATTTTGCTCACATTTTTATATTTGCATGACTCTCAAAATTTCGTGCACACGAATGAACGTGAACTTGCTTGGCTCATAACTTCGGAACTACTGCTCCGATTTTGATGAAATTTTTTGCAGAAATTAGGAAATTTCTCCAGCTTTTCGGCGATATCTAATTAATGGGCGTGGCATGGCCCATTTATTTAGGAAATGTGCATTTAGAAATACTTGTTTTTCAACTAAACTGTTCATGCCACGCCCACATAATAGACTTCATTTGAAAGCTGGCGTAATTTACTATCCTTCACAAAAAATTTGAACAAAATCCGTGCAGCCGTTCAAAAGTTATACGACTTTAAAGAATTCCTAAAATCAAAATTTGCTTGCTCAGGCATGCTGGGCGCCTGGTATTTTGCTCACATTTTTATATTTGCATGACTCTCAAAATTTCGTGCACACGAATGAACGTGAACTTGCTTGGCTCATAACTTCGGAACTACTGCTCCGATTTTGATGAAATTTTTTGCAGAAATTAGGAAATTTCTCCAGCTTTTCGGCGATATCTAATTAATGGGCGTGGCATGGCCCATTTATTTAGGAAATGTGCATTTAGAAATACTTGTTTTTCAACTAAACTGTTCATGCCACGCCCACATAGTATACTTCATTTGAAAGCTGGCGTAATTTACTATCCTTCACAAAAAATTTGAACAAAATCCGTGCAGCCGTTCAAAAGTTATACGACTTTAAAGAATTCCTAAAATCAAAATTTGCTTGCTCAGGCATGCTGGGCGCCTGGTATTTTGCTCACATTTTTATATTTGCATGACTCTCAAAATTTCGTGCACACGAATGAACGTGAACTTGCTTGGCTCATAACTTCGGAACTACTGCTCCGATTTTGATGAAATTTTTTGCAGAAATTAGGAAATTTCTCCAGCTTTTCGGCGATATCTAATTAATGGGCGTGGCATGGCCCATTTATTTAGGAAATGTGCATTTAGAAATACTTGTTTTTCAACTAAACTGTTCATGCCACGCCCACATAATAGACTTCATTTGAAAGCTGGCGTAATTTACTATCCTTCACAAAAAATTTGAACAAAATCCGTGCAGCCGTTCAAAAGTTATACGACTTTAAAGAATTCCTAAAATCAAAATTTGCTTGCTCAGGCATGCTGGGCGCCTGGTATTTTGCTCACATTTTTATATTTGCATGACTCTCAAAATTTCGTGCACACGAATGAACGTGAACTTGCTTGGCTCATAACTTCGGAACTACTGCTCCGATTTTGATGAAATTTTTTGCAGAAATTAGGAAATTTCTCCAGCTTTTCGGCGATATCTAATTAATGGGCGTGGCATGGCCCATTTATTTAGGAAATGTGCATTTAGAAATACTTGTTTTTCAACTGAATTGTTCATGCCACGCCCACATAGTATACTTCATTTGAAAGCTGGCGTAATTTACTATCCTTCACAAAAAATTTGAACAAAATCCGTGCAGCCGTTCAAAAGTTATACGACTTTAAAGAATTCCTAAAATCAAAATTTGCTTGCTCAGGCATGCTGGGCGCCTGGTATTTTGCTCACATTTTTATATTTGCATGACTCTCAAAATTTCGTGCACACGAATGAACGTGAACTTGCTTGGCTCATAACTTCGGAACTACTGCTCCGATTTTGATGAAATTTTTTGCAGAAATTAGGAAATTTCTCCAGCTTTTCGGCGATATCTAATTAATGGGCGTGGCATGGCCCATTTATTTAGGAAATGTGCATTTAGAAATACTTGTTTTTCAACTAAACTGTTCACGCCACGCCCACATAATATACTTCATTTGAAAGCTGGCATAATTCACTATCCTTCACAAAAAATTTGAACAAAATCCGTGCAGCCGTTCAAAAGTTATACGACTTTAAAGAATTCCTAAAATCAAAATTTGCTTGCTCAGGCATGCTGGGCGCCTGGTATTTTGCTCACATTTTTATATTTGCATGACTCTCAAAATTTCGTGCACACGAATGAACGTGAACTTGCTTGGCTCATAACTTCGGAACTACTGCTCCGATTTTGATGAAATTTTTTGCAGAAATTAGGAAATTTCTCCAGCTTTTCGGCGATATCTAATTAATGGGCGTGGCATGGCCCATTTATTTAGGAAATGTGCATTTAGAAATACTTGTTTTTCAACTAAACTGTTCATGCCACGCCCACATAATAGACTTCATTTGAAAGCTGGCGTAATTTACTATCCTTCACAAAAAATTTGAACAAAATCCGTGCAGCCGTTCAAAAGTTATACGACTTTAAAGAATTCCTAAAATCAAAATTTGCTTGCTCAGGCATGCTGGGCGCCTGGTATTTTGCTCACATTTTTATATTTGCATGACTCTCAAAATTTCGTGCACACGAATGAACGTGAACTTGCTTGGCTCATAACTTCGGAACTACTGCTCCGATTTTGATGAAATTTTTTGCAGAAATTAGGAAATTTCTCCAGCTTTTCGGCGATATCTAATTAATGGGCGTGGCATGGCCCATTTATTTAGGAAATGTGCATTTAGAAATACTTGTTTTTCAACTAAACTGTTCATGCCACGCCCACATAATAGACTTCATTTGAAAGCTGGCGTAATTTACTATCCTTCACAAAAAATTTGAACAAAATCCGTGCAGCCGTTCAAAAGTTATACGACTTTAAAGAATTCCTAAAATCAAAATTTGCTTGCTCAGGCATGCTGGGCGCCTGGTATTTTGCTCACATTTTTATATTTGCATGACTCTCAAAATTTCGTGCACACGAATGAACGTGAACTTGCTTGGCTCATAACTTCGGAACTACTGCTCCGATTTTGATGAAATTTTTTGCAGAAATTAGGAAATTTCTCCAGCTTTTCGGCGATATCTAATTAATGGGCGTGGCATGGCCCATTTATTTAGGAAATGTGCATTTAGAAATACTTGTTTTTCAACTAAACTGTTCATGCCACGCCCACATAATATACTTCATTTGAAAGCTGGCATAATTTACTATCCTTCACAAAAAATTTGAACAAAATCCGTGCAGCCGTTCAAAAGTTATACGACTTTAAAGAATTCCTAAAATCAAAATTTGCTTGCTCAGGCATGCTGGGCGCCTGGTATTTTGCTCACATTTTTATATTTGCATGACTCTCAAAATTTCGTGCACACGAATGAACGTGAACTTGCTTGGCTCATAACTTCGGAACTACTGCTCCGATTTTGATGAAATTTTTTGCAGAAATTAGGAAATTTCTCCAGCTTTTCGGCGATATCTAATTAATGGGCGTGGCGTGGCCCATTTATTTAGGAAATGTGCATTTAGAAATACTTGTTTTTCAACTAAACTGTTCATGCCACGCCCACATAATAGACTTCATTTGAAAGCTGGCGTAATTTACTATCCTTCACAAAAAATTTGAACAAAATCCGTGCAGCCGTTCAAAAGTTATACGACTTTAAAGAATTCCTAAAATCAAAATTTGCTTGCTCAGGCATGCTGGGCGCCTGGTATTTTGCTCACATTTTTATATTTGCATGACTCTCAAAATTTCGTGCACACGAATGAACGTGAACTTGCTTGGCTCATAACTTCGGAACTACTGCTCCGATTTTGATGAAATTTTTTGCAGAAATTAGGAAATTTCTCCAGCTTTTCGGCGATATCTAATTAATGGGCGTGGCATGGCCCATTTATTTAGGAAATGTGCATTTAGAAATACTTGTTTTTCAACTAAACTGTTCATGCCACGCCCACATAATAGACTTCATTTGAAAGCTGGCGTAATTTACTATCCTTCACAAAAAATTTGAACAAAATCCGTGCAGCCGTTCAAAAGTTATACGACTTTAAAGAATTCCTAAAATCAAAATTTGCTTGCTCAGGCATGCTGGGCGCCTGGTATTTTGCTCACATTTTTATATTTGCATGACTCTCAAAATTTCGTGCACACGAATGAACGTGAACTTGCTTGGCTCATAACTTCGGAACTACTGCTCCGATTTTGATGAAATTTTTTGCAGAAATTAGGAAATTTCTCCAGCTTTTCGGCGATATCTAATTAATGGGCGTGGCATGGCCCATTTATTTAGGAAATGTGCATTTAGAAATACTTGTTTTTCAACTAAACTGTTCATGCCACGCCCACATAATATACTTCATTTGAAAGCTGGCATAATTTACTATCCTTCACAAAAAATTTGAACAAAATCCGTGCAGCCGTTCAAAAGTTATACGACTTTAAAGAATTCCTAAAATCAAAATTTGCTTGCTCAGGCATGCTGGGCGCCTGGTATTTTGCTCACATTTTTATATTTGCATGACTCTCAAAATTTCGTGCACACGAATGAACGTGAACTTGCTTGGCTCATAACTTCGGAACTACTGCTCCGATTTTGATGAAATTTTTTGCAGAAATTAGGAAATTTCTCCAGCTTTTCGGCGATATCTAATTAATGGGCGTGGCGTGGCCCATTTATTTAGGAAATGTGCATTTAGAAATACTTGTTTTTCAACTAAACTGTTCATGCCACGCCCACATAATAGACTTCATTTGAAAGCTGGCGTAATTTACTATCCTTCACAAAAAATTTGAACAAAATCCGTGCAGCCGTTCAAAAGTTATACGACTTTAAAGAATTCCTAAAATCAAAATTTGCTTGCTCAGGCATGCTGGGCGCCTGGTATTTTGCTCACATTTTTATATTTGCATGACTCTCAAAATTTCGTGCACACGAATGAACGTGAACTTGCTTGGCTCATAACTTCGGAACTACTGCTCCGATTTTGATGAAATTTTTTGCAGAAATTAGGAAATTTCTCCAGCTTTTCGGCGATATCTAATTAATGGGCGTGGCATGGCCCATTTATTTAGGAAATGTGCATTTAGAAATACTTGTTTTTCAACTAAACTGTTCACGCCACGCCCACATAATATACTTCATTTGAAAGCTGGCATAATTCACTATCCTTCACAAAAAATTTGAACAAAATCCGTGCAGCCGTTCAAAAGTTATACGACTTTAAAGAATTCCTAAAATCAAAATTTGCTTGCTCAGGCATGCTGGGCGCCTGGTATTTTGCTCACATTTTTATATTTGCATGACTCTCAAAATTTCGTGCACACGAATGAACGTGAACTTGCTTAGCTCATAACTTCGGAACTACTGCTCCGATTTTGATGAAATTTTTTGCAGAAATTAGGAAATTTCTCCAGCTTTTCGGCGATATCTAATTAATGGGCGTGGCATGGCCCATTTATTTAGGAAATGTGCATTTAGAAATACTTGTTTTTCAACTAAACTGTTCATGCCACGCCCACATAATATACTTCATTTGAAAGCTGGCATAATTTACTATCCTTCACAAAAAATTTGAACAAAATCCGTGCAGCCGTTCAAAAGTTATACGACTTTAAAGAATTCCTAAAATCAAAATTTGCTTGCTCAGGCATGCTGGGCGCCTGGTATTTTGCTCACATTTTTATATTTGCATGACTCTCAAAATTTCGTGCACACGAATGAACGTGAACTTGCTTGGCTCATAACTTCGGAACTACTGCTCCGATTTTGATGAAATTTTTTGCAGAAATTAGGAAATTTCTCCAGCTTTTCGGCGATATCTAATTAATGGGCGTGGCATGGCCCATTTATTTAGGAAATGTGCATTTAGAAATACTTGTTTTTCAACTAAACTGTTCATGCCACGCCCACATAATATACTTCATTTGAAAGCTGGCATAATTTACTATCCTTCACAAAAAATTTGAACAAAATCCGTGCAGCCGTTCAAAAGTTATACGACTTTAAAGAATTCCTAAAATCAAAATTTGCTTGCTCAGGCATGCTGGGCGCCTGGTATTTTGCTCACATTTTTATATTTGCATGACTCTCAAAATTTCGTGCACACGAATGAACGTGAACTTGCTTGGCTCATAACTTCGGAACTACTGCTCCGATTTTGATGAAATTTTTTGCAGAAATTAGGAAATTTCTCCAGCTTTTCGGCGATATCTAATTAATGGGCGTGGCATGGCCCATTTATTTAGGAAATGTGCATTTAGAAATACTTGTTTTTCAACTAAACTGTTCATGCCACGCCCACATAATAGACTTCATTTGAAAGCTGGCGTAATTTACTATCCTTCACAAAAAATTTGAACAAAATCCGTGCAGCCGTTCAAAAGTTATACGACTTTAAAGAATTCCTAAAATCAAAATTTGCTTGCTCAGGCATGCTGGGCGCCTGGTATTTTGCTCACATTTTTATATTTGCATGACTCTCAAAATTTCGTGCACACGAATGAACGTGAACTTGCTTGGCTCATAACTTCGGAACTACTGCTCCGATTTTGATGAAATTTTTTGCAGAAATTAGGAAATTTCTCCAGCTTTTCGGCGATATCTAATTAATGGGCGTGGCATGGCCCATTTATTTAGGAAATGTGCATTTAGAAATACTTGTTTTTCAACTAAACTGTTCATGCCACGCCCACATAATATACTTCATTTGAAAGCTGGCATAATTTACTATCCTTCACAAAAAATTTGAACAAAATCCGTGCAGCCGTTCAAAAGTTATACGACTTTAAAGAATTCCTAAAATCAAAATTTGCTTGCTCAGGCATGCTGGGCGCCTGGTATTTTGCTCACATTTTTATATTTGCATGACTCTCAAAATTTCGTGCACACGAATGAACGTGAACTTGCTTGGCTCATAACTTCGGAACTACTGCTCCGATTTTGATGAAATTTTTTGCAGAAATTAGGAAATTTCTCCAGCTTTTCGGCGATATCTAATTAATGGGCGTGGCATGGCCCATTTATTTAGGAAATGTGCATTTAGAAATACTTGTTTTTCAACTAAACTGTTCATGCCACGCCCACATAATAGACTTCATTTGAAAGCTGGCGTAATTTACTATCCTTCACAAAAAATTTGAACAAAATCCGTGCAGCCGTTCAAAAGTTATACGACTTTAAAGAATTCCTAAAATCAAAATTTGCTTGCTCAGGCATGCTGGGCGCCTGGTATTTTGCTCACATTTTTATATTTGCATGACTCTCAAAATTTCGTGCACACGAATGAACGTGAACTTGCTTGGCTCATAACTTCGGAACTACTGCTCCGATTTTGATGAAATTTTTTGCAGAAATTAGGAAATTTCTCCAGCTTTTCGGCGATATCTAATTAATGGGCGTGGCATGGCCCATTTATTTAGGAAATGTGCATTTAGAAATACTTGTTTTTCAACTAAACTGTTCATGCCACGCCCACATAATATACTTCATTTGAAAGCTGGCATAATTTACTATCCTTCACAAAAAATTTGAACAAAATCCGTGCAGCCGTTCAAAAGTTATACGACTTTAAATAATTCCTAAAATCAAAATTTGCTTGCTCAGGCATGCTGGGCGCCTGGTATTTTGCTCACATTTTTATATTTGCATGACTCTCAAAATTTCGTGCACACGAATGAACGTGAACTTGCTTGGCTCATAACTTCGGAACTACTGCTCCGATTTTGATGAAATTTTTTGCAGAAATTAGGAAATTTCTCCAGCTTTTCGGCGATATCTAATTAATGGGCGTGGCATGGCCCATTTATTTAGGAAATGTGCATTTAGAAATACTTGTTTTTCAACTAAACTGTTCACGCCACGCCCACATAATATACTTCATTTGAAAGCTGGCATAATTCACTATCCTTCACAAAAAATTTGAACAAAATCCGTGCAGCCGTTCAAAAGTTATACGACTTTAAAGAATTCCTAAAATCAAAATTTGCTTGCTCAGGCATGCTGGGCGCCTGGTATTTTGCTCACATTTTTATATTTGCATGACTCTCAAAATTTCGTGCACACGAATGAACGTGAACTTGCTTGGCTCATAACTTCGGAACTAGTGCTCCGATTTTGATGAAATTTTTTGCAGAAATTAGGAAATTTCTCCAGCTTTTCGGCGATATCTAATTAATGGGCGTGGCATGGCCCATTTATTTAGGAAATGTGCATTTAGAAATACTTGTTTTTCAACTAAACTGTTCATGCCACGCCCACATAATATACTTCATTTGAAAGCTGGCGTAATTTACTATCCTTCACAAAAAATTTGAACAAAATCCGTGCAGCCGTTCAAAAGTTATACGACTTTAAAGAATTCCTAAAATCAAAATTTGCTTGCTCAGGCATGCTGGGCGCCTGGTATTTTGCTCACATTTTTATATTTGCATGACTCTCAAAATTTCGTGCACACGAATGAACGTGAACTTGCTTGGCTCATAACTTCGGAACTACTGCTCTGATTTTGATGAAATTTTTTGCAGAAATTAGGAAATTTCTCCAGCTTTTCGGCGATATCTAATTAATGGGCGTGGCATGGCCCATTTATTTAGGAAATGTGCATTTAGAAATACTTGTTTTTCAACTAAACTGTTCATGCCACGCCCACATAGTATACTTCATTTGAAAGATGGCGTAATTTACTATCCTTCACAAAAAATTTGAATGAAATCCGTGCAGCCGTTCAAAAGTTATACGACTTTAAAGAATTCCTAAAATGAAAATTTGCTTGCTCAGGCATGCTGGGCGCCTGGTATTTTGCTCACATTTTTATATTTGCATGACTCTCAAAATTTCGTGCACACGAATGAACGTGAACTTGCTTGGCTCATAACTTCGGAACTACTGCTCCGATTTTGATGAAATTTTTTGCAGAAATTAGGAAATTTCTCCAGCTTTTCGGCGATATCTAATTAATGGGCGTGGCATGGCCCATTTATTTAGGAAATGTGCATTTAGAAATACTTGTTTTTCAACTAAACTGTTCATGCCACGCCCACATAATATACTTCATTTGAAAGCTGGCGTAATTTACTATCCTTCACAAAAAATTTGAACAAAATCCGTGCAGCCGTTCAAAAGTTATACGACTTTAAAGAATTCCTAAAATCAAAATTTGCTTGCTCAGGCATGCTGGGCGCCTGGTATTTTGCTCACATTTTTATATTTGCATGACTCTCAAAATTTCGTGCACACGAATGAACGTGAACTTGCTTGGCTCATAACTTCGGAACTACTGCTCTGATTTTGATGAAATTTTTTGCAGAAATTAGGAAATTTCTCCAGCTTTTCGGCGATATCTAATTAATGGGCGTGGCATGGCCCATTTATTTAGGAAATGTGCATTTAGAAATACTTGTTTTTCAACTAAACTGTTCATGCCACGCCCACATAGTATACTTCATTTGAAAGATGGCGTAATTTACTATCCTTCACAAAAAATTTGAATGAAATCCGTGCAGCCGTTCAAAAGTTATACGACTTTAAAGAATTCCTAAAATGAAAATTTGCTTGCTCAGGCATGCTGGGCGCCTGGTATTTTGCTCACATTTTTATATTTGCATGACTCTCAAAATTTCGTGCACACGAATGAACGTGAACTTGCTTGGCTCATAACTTCGGAACTACTGCTCCGATTTTGATGAAATTTTTTGCAGAAATTAGGAAATTTCTCCAGCTTTTCGGCGATATCTAATTAATGGGCGTGGCATGGCCCATTTATTTAGGAAATGTGCATTTAGAAATACTTGTTTTTCAACTAAACTGTTCATGCCACGCCCACATAATATACTTCATTTGAAAGCTGGCGTAATTTACTATCCTTCACAAAAAATTTGAACAAAATCCGTGCAGCCGTTCAAAAGTTATACGACTTTAAAGAATTCCTAAAATCAAAATTTGCTTGCTCAGGCATGCTGGGCGCCTGGTATTTTGCTCACATTTTTATATTTGCATGACTCTCAAAATTTCGTGCACACGAATGAACGTGAACTTGCTTGGCTCATAACTTCGGAACTACTGCTCCGATTTTGATGAAATTTTTTGCAGAAATTAGGAAATTTCTCCAGCTTTTCGGCGATATCTAATTAATGGGCGTGGCATGGCCCATTTATTTAGGAAATGTGCATTTAGAAATACTTGTTTTTCAACTGAATTGTTCATGCCACGCCCACATAGTATACTTCATTTGAAAGCTGGCGTAATTTACTATCCTTCACAAAAAATTTGAACAAAATCCGTGCAGCCGTTCAAAAGTTATACGACTTTAAAGAATTCCTAAAATCAAAATTTGCTTGCTCAGGCATGCTGGGCGCCTGGTATTTTGCTCACATTTTTATATTTGCATGACTCTCAAAATTTCGTGCACACGAATGAACGTGAACTTGCTTGGCTCATAACTTCGGAACTACTGCTCCGATTTTGATGAAATTTTTTGCAGAAATTAGGAAATTTCTCCAGCTTTTCGGCGATATCTAATTAATGGGCGTGGCATGGCCCATTTATTTAGGAAATGTGCATTTAGAAATACTTGTTTTTCAACTAAACTGTTCATGCCACGCCCACATAATATACTTCATTTGAAAGCTGGCGTAATTTACTATCCTTCACAAAAAATTTGAACAAAATCCGTGCAGCCGTTCAAAAGTTATACGACTTTAAAGAATTCCTAAAATCAAAATTTGCTTGCTCAGGCATGCTGGGCGCCTGGTATTTTGCTCACATTTTTATATTTGCATGACTCTCAAAATTTCGTGCACACGAATGAACGTGAATTTGCTTGGCTCATAACTTCGGAACTACTGCTCCGATTTTGATGAAATTTTTTGCAGAAATTAGGAAATTTCTCCAGCTTTTCGGCGATATCTAATTAATGGGCGTGGCATGGCCCATTTATTTAGGAAATGTGCATTTAGAAATACTTGTTTTTCAACTAAACTGTTCATGCCACGCCCACATAATAGACTTCATTTGAAAGCTGGCGTAATTTACTATCCTTCACAAAAAATTTGAACAAAATCCGTGCAGCCGTTCAAAAGTTATACGACTTTAAAGAATTCCTAAAATCAAAATTTGCTTGCTCAGGCATGCTGGGCGCCTGGTATTTTGCTCACATTTTTATATTTGCATGACTCTCAAAATTTCGTGCACACGAATGAACGTGAACTTGCTTGGCTCATAACTTCGGAACTACTGCTCCGATTTTGATGAAATTTTTTGCAGAAATTAGGAAATTTCTCCAGCTTTTCGGCGATATCTAATTAATGGGCGTGGCATGGCCCATTTATTTAGGAAATGTGCATTTAGAAATACTTGTTTTTCAACTAAACTGTTCATGCCACGCCCACATAATATACTTCATTTGAAAGCTGGCGTAATTTACTATCCTTCACAAAAAATTTGAACAAAATCCGTGCAGCCGTTCAAAAGTTATACGACTTTAAAGAATTCCTAAAATCAAAATTTGCTTGCTCCGGCATGCTGGGCGCCTGGTATTTTGTTCCCATTTTTATACATGAGCATGATTTTCAAAATGATGACCACACGAATGAAGGTGAACTTGCTTGGCTCATAACTTCGGAACTACTGCTCCGATTTTGATGAAATTTTTTGCAGAAATTAGGAAATTTCTCCAGCTTTTCGGCGATATCTAATTAATGGGCGTGGCATGGCCCATTTATTTAGGAAATGTGCATTTAGAAATACTTGTTTTTCAACTAAACTGTTCATGCCACGCCCACATAATATACTTCATTTGAAAGCTGGCGTAATTTACTATCCTTCACAAAAAATTTGAACAAAATCCGTGCAGCCGTTCAAAAGTTATACGACTTTAAAGAATTCCTAAAATCAAAATTTGCTTGCTCAGGCATGCTGGGCGCCTGGTATTTTGCTCACATTTTTATATTTGCATGACTCTCAAAATTTCGTGCACACGAATGAACGTGAACTTGCTTGGCTCATAACTTCGGAACTATTGCTCCGATTTTGATGAAATTTTTTGCAGAAATTAGGAAATTTCTCCAGCTTTTCGGCGATATCTAATTAATGGGCGTGGCATGGCCCATTTATTTAGGAAATGTGCATTTAGAAATACTTGTTTTTCAACTAAACTGTTCATGCCACGCCCACATAGTATACTTCATTTGAAAGATGGCGTAATTTACTATCCTTCACAAAAAATTTGAACAAAATCCGTGCAGCCGTTCAAAAGTTATACGACTTTAAAGAATTCCTAAAATCAAAATTTGCTTGCTCAGGCATGCTGGGCGCCTGGTATTTTGCTCACATTTTTATATTTGCATGACTCTCAAAATTTCGTGCACACGAATGAACGTGAATTTGCTTGGCTCATAACTTCGGAACTACTGCTCCGATTTTGATGAAATTTTTTGCAGAAATTAGGAAATTTCTCCAGCTTTTCGGCGATATCTAATTAATGGGCGTGGCATGGCCCATTTATTTAGGAAATGTGCATTTAGAAATACTTGTTTTTCAACTAAACTGTTCATGCCACGCCCACATAATAGACTTCATTTGAAAGCTGGCGTAATTTACTATCCTTCACAAAAAATTTGAACAAAATCCGTGCAGCCGTTCAAAAGTTATACGACTTTAAAGAATTCCTAAAATCAAAATTTGCTTGCTCAGGCATGCTGGGCGCCTGGTATTTTGCTCACATTTTTATATTTGCATGACTCTCAAAATTTCGTGCACACGAATGAACGTGAACTTGCTTGGCTCATAACTTCGGAACTACTGCTCCGATTTTGATGAAATTTTTTGCAGAAATTAGGAAATTTCTCCAGCTTTTCGGCGATATCTAATTAATGGGCGTGGCATGGCCCATTTATTTAGGAAATGTGCATTTAGAAATACTTGTTTTTCAACTAAACTGTTCATGCCACGCCCACATAATATACTTCATTTGAAAGCTGGCGTAATTTACTATCCTTCACAAAAAATTTGAACAAAATCCGTGCAGCCGTTCAAAAGTTATACGACTTTAAAGAATTCCTAAAATCAAAATTTGCTTGCTCCGGCATGCTGGGCGCCTGGTATTTTGCTCCCATTTTTATACATGAGCATGATTTTCAAAATGATGACCACACG
This sequence comes from Crataerina pallida, assembly GCA_949710015.1. Taxonomy (NCBI): domain Eukaryota; kingdom Metazoa; phylum Arthropoda; class Insecta; order Diptera; family Hippoboscidae; genus Crataerina; species Crataerina pallida. Next base: position 26,641,136 of record OX453293.1, on the reverse strand, counting down.
AATGAAGGTGAACTTGCTTGGCTCATAACTTCGGAACTACTGCTCCGATTTTGATGAAATTTTTTGCAGAAATTAGGAAATTTCTCCAGCTTTTCGGCGATATCTAATTAATGGGCGTGGCATGGCCCATTTATTTAGGAAATGTGCATTTAGAAATACTTGTTTTTCAACTAAACTGTTCATGCCACGCCCACATAATATACTTCATTTGAAAGCTGGCGTAATTTACTATCCTTCACAAAAAATTTGAACAAAATCCGTGCAGCCGTTCAAAAGTTATACGACTTTAAAGAATTCCTAAAATCAAAATTTGCTTGCTCAGGCATGCTGGGCGCCTGGTATTTTGCTCACATTTTTATATTTGCATGACTCTCAAAATTTCGTGCACACGAATGAACGTGAACTTGCTTGGCTCATAACTTCGGAACTATTGCTCCGATTTTGATGAAATTTTTTGCAGAAATTAGGAAATTTCTCCAGCTTTTCGGCGATATCTAATTAATGGGCGTGGCATGGCCCATTTATTTAGGAAATGTGCATTTAGAAATACTTGTTTTTCAACTAAACTGTTCATGCCACGCCCACATAGTATACTTCATTTGAAAGATGGCGTAATTTACTATCCTTCACAAAAAATTTGAACAAAATCCGTGCAGCCGTTCAAAAGTTATACGACTTTAAAGAATTCCTAAAATCAAAATTTGCTTGCTCCGGCATGCTGGGCGCCTGGTATTTTGCTCCCATTTTTATACATGAGCATGATTTTCAAAATGATGACCACACGAATGAAGGTGAACTTGCTTGGCTCATAACTTCGGAACTACTGCTCCGATTTTGATGAAATTTTTTGCAGAAATTAGGAAATTTCTCCAGCTTTTCGGCGATATCTAATTAATGGGCGTGGCATGGCCCATTTATTTAGGAAATGTGCATTTAGAAATACTTGTTTTTCAACTAAACTGTTCATGCCACGCCCACATAATATACTTCATTTGAAAGCTGGCGTAATTTACTATCCTTCACAAAAAATTTGAACAAAATCCGTGCAGCCGTTCAAAAGTTATACGACTTTAAAGAATTCCTAAAATCAAAATTTGCTTGCTCAGGCATGCTGGGCGCCTGGTATTTTGCTCACATTTTTATATTTGCATGACTCTCAAAATTTCGTGCACACGAATGAACGTGAACTTGCTTGGCTCATAACTTCGGAACTATTGCTCCGATTTTGATGAAATTTTTTGCAGAAATTAGGAAATTTCTCCAGCTTTTCGGCGATATCTAATTAATGGGCGTGGCATGGCCCATTTATTTAGGAAATGTGCATTTAGAAATACTTGTTTTTCAACTAAACTGTTCATGCCACGCCCACATAGTATACTTCATTTGAAAGATGGCGTAATTTACTATCCTTCACAAAAAATTTGAACAAAATCCGTGCAGCCGTTCAAAAGTTATACGACTTTAAAGAATTCCTAAAATGAAAATTTGCTTGCTCAGGCATGCTGGGCGCCTGGTATTTTGCTCACATTTTTATATTTGCATGACTCTCAAAATTTCGTGCACACGAATGAACGTGAACTTGCTTGGCTCATAACTTCGGAACTACTGCTCCGATTTTGATGAAATTTTTTGCAGAAATTAGGAAATTTCTCCAGCTTTTCGGCGATATCTAATTAATGGGCGTGGCATGGCCCATTTATTTAGGAAATGTGCATTTAGAAATACTTGTTTTTCAATAAACTGTTCATGCCACGCCCACATAGTATACTTCATTTGAAAGATGGCGTAATTTACTATCCTTCACAAAAAATTTGAACAAAATCCGTGCAGCCGTTCAAAAGTTATACGACTTTAAAGAATTCCTAAAATGAAAATTTGCTTGCTCAGGCATGCTGGGCGCCTGGTATTTTGCTCACATTTTTATATTTGCATGACTCTCAAAATTTCGTGCACACGAATGAACGTGAACTTGCTTGGCTCATAACTTCGGAACTACTGCTCCGATTTTGATGAAATTTTTTGCAGAAATTAGGAAATTTCTCCAGCTTTTCGGCGATATCTAATTAATGGGCGTGGCATGGCCCATTTATTTAGGAAATGTGCATTTAGAAATACTTGTTTTTCAACTAAACTGTTCATGCCACGCCCACATAGTATACTTCATTTGAAAGATGGCGTAATTTACTATCCTTCACAAAAAATTTGAACAAAATCCGTGCAGCCGTTCAAAAGTTATACGACTTTAAAGAATTCCTAAAATGAAAATTTGCTTGCTCCGGCATGCTGGGCGCCTGGTATTTTGCTCCCATTTTTATACATGAGCATGATTTTCAAAATGATGACCACACGAATGAAGGTGAACTTGCTTGGCTCATAACTTCGGAACTACTGCTCCGATTTTGATGAAATTTTTTGCAGAAATTAGGAAATTTCTCCAGCTTTTCGGCGATATCTAATTAATGGGCGTGGCATGGCCCATTTATTTAGGAAATGTGCATTTAGAAATACTTGTTTTTCAACTAAACTGTTCATGCCACGCCCACATAGTATACTTCATTTGAAAGATGGCGTAATTTACTATCCTTCACAAAAAATTTGAATGAAATCCGTGCAGCCGTTCAAAAGTTATACGACTTTAAAGAATTCCTAAAATGAAAATTTGCTTGCTCAGGCATGCTGGGCGCCTGGTATTTTGCTCACATTTTTATATTTGCATGACTCTCAAAATTTCGTGCACACGAATGAACGTGAACTTGCTTGGCTCATAACTTCGGAACTATTGCTCCGATTTTGATGAAATTTTTTGCAGAAATTAGGAAATTTCTCCAGCTTTTCGGCGATATCTAATTAATGGGCGTGGCATGGCCCATTTATTTAGGAAATGTGCATTTAGAAATACTTGTTTTTCAATAAACTGTTCATGCCACGCCCACATAATATACTTCATTTGAAAGCTGGCGTAATTTACTATCCTTCACAAAAAATTTGAATGAAATCCGTGCAGCCGTTCAAAAGTTATACGACTTTAAAGAATTCCTAAAATGAAAATTTGCTTGCTCAGGCATGCTGGGCGCCTGGTATTTTGCTCACATTTTTATATTTGCATGACTCTCAAAATTTCGTGCACACGAATGAACGTGAACTTGCTTGGCTCATAACTTCGGAACTACTGCTCCGATTTTGATGAAATTTTTTGCAGAAATTAGGAAATTTCTCCAGCTTTTCGGCGATATCTAATTAATGGGCGTGGCATGGCCCATTTATTTAGGAAATGTGCATTTAGAAATACTTGTTTTTCAACTAAACTGTTCATGCCACGCCCACATAATATACTTCATTTGAAAGCTGGCGTAATTTACTATCCTTCACAAAAAATTTGAACAAAATCCGTGCAGCCGTTCAAAAGTTATACGACTTTAAAGAATTCCTAAAATCAAAATTTGCTTGCTCAGGCATGCTGGGCGCCTGGTATTTTGCTCACATTTTTATATTTGCATGACTCTCAAAATTTCGTGCACACGAATGAACGTGAACTTGCTTGGCTCATAACTTCGGAACTACTGCTCCGATTTTGATGAAATTTTTTGCAGAAATTAGGAAATTTCTCCAGCTTTTCGGCGATATCTAATTAATGGGCGTGGCATGGCCCATTTATTTAGGAAATGTGCATTTAGAAATACTTGTTTTTCAATAAACTGTTCATGCCACGCCCACATAATATACTTCATTTGAAAGCTGGCGTAATTTACTATCCTTCACAAAAAATTTGAACAAAATCCGTGCAGCCGTTCAAAAGTTATACGACTTTAAAGAATTCCTAAAATCAAAATTTGCTTGCTCAGGCATGCTGGGCGCCTGGTATTTTGCTCACATTTTTATATTTGCATGACTCTCAAAATTTCGTGCACACGAATGAACGTGAACTTGCTTGGCTCATAACTTCGGAACTATTGCTCCGATTTTGATGAAATTTTTTGCAGAAATTAGGAAATTTCTCCAGCTTTACGGCGATATCTAATTAATGGGCGTGGCATGGCCCATTTATTTAGGAAATGTGCATTTAGAAATACTTGTTTTTCAACTAAACTGTTCATGCCACGCCCACATAGTATACTTCATTTGAAAGATGGCGTAATTTACTATCCTTCACAAAAAATTTGAACAAAATCCGTGCAGCCGTTCAAAAGTTATACGACTTTAAAGAATTCCTAAAATGAAAATTTGCTTGCTCAGGCATGCTGGGCGCCTGGTATTTTGCTCACATTTTTATATTTGCATGACTCTCAAAATTTCGTGCACACGAATGAACGTGAACTTGCTTGGCTCATAACTTCGGAACTACTGCTCCGATTTTGATGAAATTTTTTGCAGAAATTAGGAAATTTCTCCAGCTTTTCGGCGATATCTAATTAATGGGCGTGGCATGGCCCATTTATTTAGGAAATGTGCATTTAGAAATACTTGTTTTTCAACTAAACTGTTCATGCCACGCCCACATAGTATACTTCATTTGAAAGATGGCGTAATTTACTATCCTTCACAAAAAATTTGAATGAAATCCGTGCAGCCGTTCAAAAGTTATACGACTTTAAAGAATTCCTAAAATCAAAATTTGCTTGCTCAGGCATGCTGGGCGCCTGGTATTTTGCTCACATTTTTATATTTGCATGACTCTCAAAATTTCGTGCACACGAATGAACGTGAACTTGCTTGGCTCATAACTTCGGAACTACTGCTCCGATTTTGATGAAATTTTTTGCAGAAATTAGGAAATTTCTCCAGCTTTTCGGCGATATCTAATTAATGGGCGTGGCATGGCCCATTTATTTAGGAAATGTGCATTTAGAAATACTTGTTTTTCAACTAAACTGTTCATGCCACGCCCACATAGTATACTTCATTTGAAAGATGGCGTAATTTACTATCCTTCACAAAAAATTTGAATGAAATCCGTGCAGCCGTTCAAAAGTTATACGACTTTAAAGAATTCCTAAAATGAAAATTTGCTTGCTCAGGCATGCTGGGCGCCTGGTATTTTGCTCACATTTTTATATTTGCATGACTCTCAAAATTTCGTGCACACGAATGAACGTGAACTTGCTTGGCTCATAACTTCGGAACTACTGCTCCGATTTTGATGAAATTTTTTGCATAAATTAGGAAATTTCTCCAGCTTTTCGGCGATATCTAATTAATGGGCGTGGCATGGCCCATTTATTTAGGAAATGTGCATTTAGAAATACTTGTTTTTCAACTAAACTGTTCATGCCACGCCCACATAATATACTTCATTTGAAAGCTGGCGTAATTTACTATCCTTCACAAAAAATTTGAACAAAATCCGTGCAGCCGTTCAAAAGTTATACGACTTTAAAGAATTCCTAAAATCAAAATTTGCTTGCTCAGGCATGCTGGGCGCCTGGTATTTTGCTCACATTTTTATATTTGCATGACTCTCAAAATTTCGTGCACACGAATGAACGTGAACTTGCTTGGCTCATAACTTCGGAACTACTGCTCTGATTTTGATGAAATTTTTTGCAGAAATTAGGAAATTTCTCCAGCTTTTCGGCGATATCTAATTAATGGGCGTGGCATGGCCCATTTATTTAGGAAATGTGCATTTAGAAATACTTGTTTTTCAACTAAACTGTTCATGCCACGCCCACATAGTATACTTCATTTGAAAGATGGCGTAATTTACTATCCTTCACAAAAAATTTGAATGAAATCCGTGCAGCCGTTCAAAAGTTATACGACTTTAAAGAATTCCTAAAATGAAAATTTGCTTGCTCAGGCATGCTGGGCGCCTGGTATTTTGCTCACATTTTTATATTTGCATGACTCTCAAAATTTCGTGCACACGAATGAACGTGAACTTGCTTGGCTCATAACTTCGGAACTATTGCTCCGATTTTGATGAAATTTTTTGCAGAAATTAGGAAATTTCTCCAGCTTTTCGGCGATATCTAATTAATGGGCGTGGCATGGCCCATTTATTTAGGAAATGTGCATTTAGAAATACTTGTTTTTCAATAAACTGTTCATGCCACGCCCACATAATATACTTCATTTGAAAGCTGGCGTAATTTACTATCCTTCACAAAAAATTTGAATGAAATCCGTGCAGCCGTTCAAAAGTTATACGACTTTAAAGAATTCCTAAAATGAAAATTTGCTTGCTCAGGCATGCTGGGCGCCTGGTATTTTGCTCACATTTTTATATTTGCATGACTCTCAAAATTTCGTGCACACGAATGAACGTGAACTTGCTTGGCTCATAACTTCGGAACTACTGCTCCGATTTTGATGAAATTTTTTGCATAAATTAGGAAATTTCTCCAGCTTTTCGGCGATATCTAATTAATGGGCGTGGCATGGCCCATTTATTTAGGAAATGTGCATTTAGAAATACTTGTTTTTCAACTAAACTGTTCATGCCACGCCCACATAATATACTTCATTTGAAAGCTGGCGTAATTTACTATCCTTCACAAAAAATTTGAACAAAATCCGTGCAGCCGTTCAAAAGTTATACGACTTTAAAGAATTCCTAAAATCAAAATTTGCTTGCTCAGGCATGCTGGGCGCCTGGTATTTTGCTCACATTTTTATATTTGCATGACTCTCAAAATTTCGTGCACACGAATGAACGTGAACTTGCTTGGCTCATAACTTCGGAACTACTGCTCTGATTTTGATGAAATTTTTTGCAGAAATTAGGAAATTTCTCCAGCTTTTCGGCGATATCTAATTAATGGGCGTGGCATGGCCCATTTATTTAGGAAATGTGCATTTAGAAATACTTGTTTTTCAACTAAACTGTTCATGCCACGCCCACATAGTATACTTCATTTGAAAGATGGCGTAATTTACTATCCTTCACAAAAAATTTGAATGAAATCCGTGCAGCCGTTCAAAAGTTATACGACTTTAAAGAATTCCTAAAATGAAAATTTGCTTGCTCAGGCATGCTGGGCGCCTGGTATTTTGCTCACATTTTTATATTTGCATGACTCTCAAAATTTCGTGCACACGAATGAACGTGAACTTGCTTGGCTCATAACTTCGGAACTATTGCTCCGATTTTGATGAAATTTTTTGCAGAAATTAGGAAATTTCTCCAGCTTTTCGGCGATATCTAATTAATGGGCGTGGCATGGCCCATTTATTTAGGAAATGTGCATTTAGAAATACTTGTTTTTCAATAAACTGTTCATGCCACGCCCACATAATATACTTCATTTGAAAGCTGGCGTAATTTACTATCCTTCACAAAAAATTTGAATGAAATCCGTGCAGCCGTTCAAAAGTTATACGACTTTAAAGAATTCCTAAAATGAAAATTTGCTTGCTCAGGCATGCTGGGCGCCTGGTATTTTGCTCACATTTTTATATTTGCATGACTCTCAAAATTTCGTGCACACGAATGAACGTGAACTTGCTTGGCTCATAACTTCGGAACTACTGCTCCGATTTTGATGAAATTTTTTGCAGAAATTAGGAAATTTCTCCAGCTTTTCGGCGATATCTAATTAATGGGCGTGGCATGGCCCATTTATTTAGGAAATGTGCATTTAGAAATACTTGTTTTTCAACTAAACTGTTCATGCCACGCCCACATAATATACTTCATTTGAAAGCTGGCGTAATTTACTATCCTTCACAAAAAATTTGAACAAAATCCGTGCAGCCGTTCAAAAGTTATACGACTTTAAAGAATTCCTAAAATCAAAATTTGCTTGCTCAGGCATGCTGGGCGCCTGGTATTTTGCTCACATTTTTATATTTGCATGACTCTCAAAATTTCGTGCACACGAATGAACGTGAACTTGCTTGGCTCATAACTTCGGAACTACTGCTCCGATTTTGATGAAATTTTTTGCAGAAATTAGGAAATTTCTCCAGCTTTTCGGCGATATCTAATTAATGGGCGTGGCATGGCCCATTTATTTAGGAAATGTGCATTTAGAAATACTTGTTTTTCAATAAACTGTTCATGCCACGCCCACATAATATACTTCATTTGAAAGCTGGCGTAATTTACTATCCTTCACAAAAAATTTGAACAAAATCCGTGCAGCCGTTCAAAAGTTATACGACTTTAAAGAATTCCTAAAATCAAAATTTGCTTGCTCAGGCATGCTGGGCGCCTGGTATTTTGCTCACATTTTTATATTTGCATGACTCTCAAAATTTCGTGCACACGAATGAACGTGAACTTGCTTGGCTCATAACTTCGGAACTATTGCTCCGATTTTGATGAAATTTTTTGCAGAAATTAGGAAATTTCTCCAGCTTTACGGCGATATCTAATTAATGGGCGTGGCATGGCCCATTTATTTAGGAAATGTGCATTTAGAAATACTTGTTTTTCAACTAAACTGTTCATGCCACGCCCACATAGTATACTTCATTTGAAAGATGGCGTAATTTACTATCCTTCACAAAAAATTTGAACAAAATCCGTGCAGCCGTTCAAAAGTTATACGACTTTAAAGAATTCCTAAAATGAAAATTTGCTTGCTCAGGCATGCTGGGCGCCTGGTATTTTGCTCACATTTTTATATTTGCATGACTCTCAAAATTTCGTGCACACGAATGAACGTGAACTTGCTTGGCTCATAACTTCGGAACTACTGCTCCGATTTTGATGAAATTTTTTGCAGAAATTAGGAAATTTCTCCAGCTTTTCGGCGATATCTAATTAATGGGCGTGGCATGGCCCATTTATTTAGGAAATGTGCATTTAGAAATACTTGTTTTTCAACTAAACTGTTCATGCCACGCCCACATAGTATACTTCATTTGAAAGATGGCGTAATTTACTATCCTTCACAAAAAATTTGAATGAAATCCGTGCAGCCGTTCAAAAGTTATACGACTTTAAAGAATTCCTAAAATCAAAATTTGCTTGCTCAGGCATGCTGGGCGCCTGGTATTTTGCTCACATTTTTATATTTGCATGACTCTCAAAATTTCGTGCACACGAATGAACGTGAACTTGCTTGGCTCATAACTTCGGAACTACTGCTCCGATTTTGATGAAATTTTTTGCAGAAATTAGGAAATTTCTCCAGCTTTTCGGCGATATCTAATTAATGGGCGTGGCATGGCCCATTTATTTAGGAAATGTGCATTTAGAAATACTTGTTTTTCAACTAAACTGTTCATGCCACGCCCACATAGTATACTTCATTTGAAAGATGGCGTAATTTACTATCCTTCACAAAAAATTTGAATGAAATCCGTGCAGCCGTTCAAAAGTTATACGACTTTAAAGAATTCCTAAAATGAAAATTTGCTTGCTCAGGCATGCTGGGCGCCTGGTATTTTGCTCACATTTTTATATTTGCATGACTCTCAAAATTTCGTGCACACGAATGAACGTGAACTTGCTTGGCTCATAACTTCGGAACTACTGCTCCGATTTTGATGAAATTTTTTGCATAAATTAGGAAATTTCTCCAGCTTTTCGGCGATATCTAATTAATGGGCGTGGCATGGCCCATTTATTTAGGAAATGTGCATTTAGAAATACTTGTTTTTCAACTAAACTGTTCATGCCACGCCCACATAATATACTTCATTTGAAAGCTGGCGTAATTTACTATCCTTCACAAAAAATTTGAACAAAATCCGTGCAGCCGTTCAAAAGTTATACGACTTTAAAGAATTCCTAAAATCAAAATTTGCTTGCTCAGGCATGCTGGGCGCCTGGTATTTTGCTCACATTTTTATATTTGCATGACTCTCAAAATTTCGTGCACACGAATGAACGTGAACTTGCTTGGCTCATAACTTCGGAACTATTGCTCCGATTTTGATGAAATTTTTTGCAGAAATTAGGAAATTTCTCCAGCTTTTCGGCGATATCTAATTAATGGGCGTGGCATGGCCCATTTATTTAGGAAATGTGCATTTAGAAATACTTGTTTTTCAACTAAACTGTTCATGCCACGCCCACATAGTATACTTCATTTGAAAGATGGCGTAATTTACTATCCTTCACAAAAAATTTGAACAAAATCCGTGCAGCCGTTCAAAAGTTATACGACTTTAAAGAATTCCTAAAATCAAAATTTGCTTGCTCCGGCATGCTGGGCGCCTGGTATTTTGCTCCCATTTTTATACATGAGCATGATTTTCAAAATGATGACCACACGAATGAAGGTGAACTTGCTTGGCTCATAACTTCGGAACTACTGCTCCGATTTTGATGAAATTTTTTGCAGAAATTAGGAAATTTCTCCAGCTTTTCGGCGATATCTAATTAATGGGCGTGGCATGGCCCATTTATTTAGGAAATGTGCATTTAGAAATACTTGTTTTTCAACTAAACTGTTCATGCCACGCCCACATAATATACTTCATTTGAAAGCTGGCGTAATTTACTATCCTTCACAAAAAATTTGAACAAAATCCGTGCAGCCGTTCAAAAGTTATACGACTTTAAAGAATTCCTAAAATCAAAATTTGCTTGCTCAGGCATGCTGGGCGCCTGGTATTTTGCTCACATTTTTATATTTGCATGACTCTCAAAATTTCGTGCACACGAATGAACGTGAACTTGCTTGGCTCATAACTTCGGAACTATTGCTCCGATTTTGATGAAATTTTTTGCAGAAATTAGGAAATTTCTCCAGCTTTTCGGCGATATCTAATTAATGGGCGTGGCATGGCCCATTTATTTAGGAAATGTGCATTTAGAAATACTTGTTTTTCAACTAAACTGTTCATGCCACGCCCACATAGTATACTTCATTTGAAAGATGGCGTAATTTACTATCCTTCACAAAAAATTTGAATGAAATCCGTGCAGCCGTTCAAAAGTTATACGACTTTAAAGAATTCCTAAAATGAAAATTTGCTTGCTCAGGCATGCTGGGCGCCTGGTATTTTGCTCACATTTTTATATTTGCATGACTCTCAAAATTTCGTGCACACGAATGAACGTGAACTTGCTTGGCTCATAACTTCGGAACTACTGCTCCGATTTTGATGAAATTTTTTGCAGAAATTAGGAAATTTCTCCAGCTTTTCGGCGATATCTAATTAATGGGCGTGGCATGGCCCATTTATTTAGGAAATGTGCATTTAGAAATACTTGTTTTTCAACTAAACTGTTCATGCCACGCCCACATAATAGACTTCATTTGAAAGCTGGCGTAATTTACTATCCTTCACAAAAAATTTGAACAAAATCCGTGCAGCCGTTCAAAAGTTATACGACTTTAAAGAATTCCTAAAATGAAAATTTGCTTGCTCAGGCATGCTGGGCGCCTGGTATTTTGCTCACATTTTTATATTTGCATGACTCTCAAAATTTCGTGCACACGAATGAACGTGAACTTGCTTGGCTCATAACTTCGGAACTACTGCTCCGATTTTGATGAAATTTTTTGCATAAATTAGGAAATTTCTCCAGCTTTTCGGCGATATCTAATTAATGGGCGTGGCATGGCCCATTTATTTAGGAAATGTGCATTTAGAAATACTTGTTTTTCAACTAAACTGTTCATGCCACGCCCACATAATATACTTCATTTGAAAGCTGGCGTAATTTACTATCCTTCACAAAAAATTTGAACAAAATCCGTGCAGCCGTTCAAAAGTTATACGACTTTAAAGAATTCCTAAAATCAAAATTTGCTTGCTCAGGCATGCTGGGCGCCTGGTATTTTGCTCACATTTTTATATTTGCATGACTCTCAAAATTTCGTGCACACGAATGAACGTGAACTTGCTTGGCTCATAACTTCGGAACTACTGCTCTGATTTTGATGAAATTTTTTGCAGAAATTAGGAAATTTCTCCAGCTTTTCGGCGATATCTAATTAATGGGCGTGGCATGGCCCATTTATTTAGGAAATGTGCATTTAGAAATACTTGTTTTTCAACTAAACTGTTCATGCCACGTCCACATAGTATACTTCATTTGAAAGATGGCGTAATTTACTATCCTTCACAAAAAATTTGAATGAAATCCGTGCAGCCGTTCAAAAGTTATACGACTTTAAAGAATTCCTAAAATGAAAATTTGCTTGCTCAGGCATGCTGGGCGCCTGGTATTTTGCTCACATTTTTATATTTGCATGACTCTCAAAATTTCGTGCACACGAATGAACGTGAACTTGCTTGGCTCATAACTTCGGAACTATTGCTCCGATTTTGATGAAATTTTTTGCAGAAATTAGGAAATTTCTCCAGCTTTTCGGCGATATCTAATTAATGGGCGTGGCATGGCCCATTTATTTAGGAAATGTGCATTTAGAAATACTTGTTTTTCAACTAAACTGTTCATGCCACGCCCACATAGTATACTTCATTTGAAAGATGGCGTAATTTACTATCCTTCACAAAAAATTTGAACAAAATCCGTGCAGCCGTTCAAAAGTTATACGACTTTAAAGAATTCCTAAAATGAAAATTTGCTTGCTCAGGCATGCTGGGCGCCTGGTATTTTGCTCACATTTTTATATTTGCATGACTCTCAAAATTTCGTGCACACGAATGAACGTGAACTTGCTTGGCTCATAACTTCGGAACTACTGCTCCGATTTTGATGAAATTTTTTGCAGAAATTAGGAAATTTCTCCAGCTTTTCGGCGATATCTAATTAATGGGCGTGGCATGGCCCATTTATTTAGGAAATGTGCATTTAGAAATACTTGTTTTTCAACTAAACTGTTCATGCCACGCCCACATAGTATACTTCATTTGAAAGATGGCGTAATTTACTATCCTTCACAAAAAATTTGAATGAAATCCGTGCAGCCGTTCAAAAGTTATACGACTTTAAAGAATTCCTAAAATGAAAATTTGCTTGCTCAGGCATGCTGGGCGCCTGGTATTTTGCTCACATTTTTATATTTGCATGACTCTCAAAATTTCGTGCACACGAATGAACGTGAACTTGCTTGGCTCATAACTTCGGAACTACTGCTCTGATTTTGATGAAATTTTTTGCAGAAATTAGGAAATTTCTCCAGCTTTTCGGCGATATCTAATTAATGGGCGTGGCATGGCCCATTTATTTAGGAAATGTGCATTTAGAAATACTTGTTTTTCAACTAAACTGTTCATGCCACGCCCACATAGTATACTTCATTTGAAAGATGGCGTAATTTACTATCCTTCACAAAAAATTTGAATGAAATCCGTGCAGCCGTTCAAAAGTTATACGACTTTAAAGAATTCCTAAAATGAAAATTTGCTTGCTCAGGCATGCTGGGCGCCTGGTATTTTGCTCACATTTTTATATTTGCATGACTCTCAAAATTTCGTGCACACGAATGAACGTGAACTTGCTTGGCTCATAACTTCGGAACTATTGCTCCGATTTTGATGAAATTTTTTGCAGAAATTAGGAAATTTCTCCAGCTTTTCGGCGATATCTAATTAATGGGCGTGGCATGGCCCATTTATTTAGGAAATGTGCATTTAGAAATACTTGTTTTTCAACTAAACTGTTCATGCCACGCCCACATAGTATACTTCATTTGAAAGATGGCGTAATTTACTATCCTTCACAAAAAATTTGAACAAAATCCGTGCAGCCGTTCAAAAGTTATACGACTTTAAAGAATTCCTAAAATGAAAATTTGCTTGCTCAGGCATGCTGGGCGCCTGGTATTTTGCTCACATTTTTATATTTGCATGACTCTCAAAATTTCGTGCACACGAATGAACGTGAACTTGCTTGGCTCATAACTTCGGAACTACTGCTCCGATTTTGATGAAATTTTTTGCAGAAATTAGGAAATTTCTCCAGCTTTTCGGCGATATCTAATTAATGGGCGTGGCATGGCCCATTTATTTAGGAAATGTGCATTTAGAAATACTTGTTTTTCAACTAAACTGTTCATGCCACGCCCACATAATATACTTCATTTGAAAGCTGGCGTAATTTACTATCCTTCACAAAAAATTTGAACAAAATCCGTGCAGCCGTTCAAAAGTTATACGACTTTAAAGAATTCCTAAAATCAAAATTTGCTTGCTCAGGCATGCTGGGCGCCTGGTATTTTGCTCACATTTTTATATTTGCATGACTCTCAAAATTTCGTGCACACGAATGAACGTGAACTTGCTTGGCTCATAACTTCGGAACTATTGCTCCGATTTTGATGAAATTTTTTGCAGAAATTAGGAAATTTCTCCAGCTTTACGGCGATATCTAATTAATGGGCGTGGCATGGCCCATTTATTTAGGAAATGTGCATTTAGAAATACTTGTTTTTCAACTAAACTGTTCATGCCACGCCCACATAGTATACTTCATTTGAAAGATGGCGTAATTTACTATCCTTCACAAAAAATTTGAACAAAATCCGTGCAGCCGTTCAAAAGTTATACGACTTTAAAGAATTCCTAAAATGAAAATTTGCTTGCTCAGGCATGCTGGGCGCCTGGTATTTTGCTCACATTTTTATATTTGCATGACTCTCAAAATTTCGTGCACACGAATGAACGTGAACTTGCTTGGCTCATAACTTCGGAACTACTGCTCCGATTTTGATGAAATTTTTTGCAGAAATTAGGAAATTTCTCCAGCTTTTCGGCGATATCTAATTAATGGGCGTGGCATGGCCCATTTATTTAGGAAATGTGCATTTAGAAATACTTGTTTTTCAACTAAACTGTTCATGCCACGCCCACATAGTATACTTCATTTGAAAGATGGCGTAATTTACTATCCTTCACAAAAAATTTGAATGAAATCCGTGCAGCCGTTCAAAAGTTATACGACTTTAAAGAATTCCTAAAATGAAAATTTGCTTGCTCAGGCATGCTGGGCGCCTGGTATTTTGCTCACATTTTTATATTTGCATGACTCTCAAAATTTCGTGCACACGAATGAACGTGAACTTGCTTGGCTCATAACTTCGGAACTACTGCTCCGATTTTGATGAAATTTTTTGCAGAAATTAGGAAATTTCTCCAGCTTTTCGGCGATATCTAATTAATGGGCGTGGCATGGCCCATTTATTTAGGAAATGTGCATTTAGAAATACTTGTTTTTCAACTAAACTGTTCATGCCACGCCCACATAGTATACTTCATTTGAAAGATGGCGTAATTTACTATCCTTCACAAAAAATTTGAATGAAATCCGTGCAGCCGTTCAAAAGTTATACGACTTTAAAGAATTCCTAAAATCAAAATTTGCTTGCTCAGGCATGCTGGGCGCCTGGTATTTTGCTCACATTTTTATATTTGCATGACTCTCAAAATTTCGTGCACACGAATGAACGTGAACTTGCTTGGCTCATAACTTCGGAACTACTGCTCCGATTTTGATGAAATTTTTTGCAGAAATTAGGAAATTTCTCCAGCTTTTCGGCGATATCTAATTAATGGGCGTGGCATGGCCCATTTATTTAGGAAATGTGCATTTAGAAATACTTGTTTTTCAACTAAACTGTTCATGCCACGCCCACATAGTATACTTCATTTGAAAGATGGCGTAATTTACTATCCTTCACAAAAAATTTGAATGAAATCCGTGCAGCCGTTCAAAAGTTATACGACTTTAAAGAATTCCTAAAATGAAAATTTGCTTGCTCAGGCATGCTGGGCGCCTGGTATTTTGCTCACATTTTTATATTTGCATGACTCTCAAAATTTCGTGCACACGAATGAACGTGAACTTGCTTGGCTCATAACTTCGGAACTACTGCTCCGATTTTGATGAAATTTTTTGCATAAATTAGGAAATTTCTCCAGCTTTTCGGCGATATCTAATTAATGGGCGTGGCATGGCCCATTTATTTAGGAAATGTGCATTTAGAAATACTTGTTTTTCAACTAAACTGTTCATGCCACGCCCACATAATATACTTCATTTGAAAGCTGGCGTAATTTACTATCCTTCACAAAAAATTTGAACAAAATCCGTGCAGCCGTTCAAAAGTTATACGACTTTAAAGAATTCCTAAAATCAAAATTTGCTTGCTCAGGCATGCTGGGCGCCTGGTATTTTGCTCACATTTTTATATTTGCATGACTCTCAAAATTTCGTGCACACGAATGAACGTGAACTTGCTTGGCTCATAACTTCGGAACTACTGCTCTGATTTTGATGAAATTTTTTGCAGAAATTAGGAAATTTCTCCAGCTTTTCGGCGATATCTAATTAATGGGCGTGGCATAGCCCATTTATTTAGGAAATGTGCATTTAGAAATACTTGTTTTTCAACTAAACTGTTCATGCCACGCCCACATAGTATACTTCATTTGAAAGATGGCGTAATTTACTATCCTTCACAAAAAATTTGAATGAAATCCGTGCAGCCGTTCAAAAGTTATACGACTTTAAAGAATTCCTAAAATGAAAATTTGCTTGCTCAGGCATGCTGGGCGCCTGGTATTTTGCTCACATTTTTATATTTGCATGACTCTCAAAATTTCGTGCACACGAATGAACGTGAACTTGCTTGGCTCATAACTTCGGAACTACTGCTCCGATTTTGATGAAATTTTTTGCATAAATTAGGAAATTTCTCCAGCTTTTCGGCGATATCTAATTAATGGGCGTGGCATGGCCCATTTATTTAGGAAATGTGCATTTAGAAATACTTGTTTTTCAACTAAACTGTTCATGCCACGCCCACATAGTATACTTCATTTGAAAGATGGCGTAATTTACTATCCTTCACAAAAAATTTGAATGAAATCCGTGCAGCCGTTCAAAAGTTATACGACTTTAAAGAATTCCTAAAATGAAAATTTGCTTGCTCAGGCATGCTGGGCGCCTGGTATTTTGCTCACATTTTTATATTTGCATGACTCTCAAAATTTCGTGCACACGAATGAACGTGAACTTGCTTGGCTCATAACTTCGGAACTACTGCTCCGATTTTAATGAAATTTTTTGCAGAAATTAGGAAATTTCTCCAGCTTTTCGGCGATATCTAATTAATGGGCGTGGCATGGCCCATTTATTTAGGAAATGTGCATTTAGAAATACTTGTTTTTCAACTAAACTGTTCATGCCACGCCCACATAATATACTTCATTTGAAAGCTGGCGTAATTTACTATCCTTCACAAAAAATTTGAACAAAATCCGTGCAGCCGTTCAAAAGTTATACGACTTTAAAGAATTCCTAAAATGAAAATTTGCTTGCTCAGGCATGCTGGGCGCCTGGTATTTTGCTCACATTTTTATATTTGCATGACTCTCAAAATTTCGTGCACACGAATGAACGTGAACTTGCTTGGCTCATAACTTCGGAACTATTGCTCCGATTTTGATGAAATTTTTTGCAGAAATTAGGAAATTTCTCCAGCTTTTCGGCGATATCTAATTAATGGGCGTGGCATGGCCCATTTATTTAGGAAATGTGCATTTAGAAATACTTGTTTTTCAACTAAACTGTTCATGCCACGCCCACATAATATACTTCATTTGAAAGCTGGCGTAATTTACTATCCTTCACAAAAAATTTGAACAAAATCCGTGCAGCCGTTCAAAAGTTATACGACTTTAAAGAATTCCTAAAATGAAAATTTGCTTGCTCAGGCATGCTGGGCGCCTGGTATTTTGCTCACATTTTTATATTTGCATGACTCTCAAAATTTCGTGCACACGAATGAACGTGAACTTGCTTGGCTCATAACTTCGGAACTACTGCTCCGATTTTAATGAAATTTTTTGCAGAAATTAGGAAATTTCTCCAGCTTTTCGGCGATATCTAATTAATGGGCGTGGCATGGCCCATTTATTTAGGAAATGTGCATTTAGAAATACTTGTTTTTCAACTAAACTGTTCATGCCACGCGCACATAATATACTTCATTTGAAAGCTGGCATAATTTACTATCCTTCACAAAAAATTTGAACAAAATCCGTGCAGCCGTTCAAAAGTTATACGACTTTAAAGAATTCCTAAAATGAAAATTTGCTTGCTCAGGCATGCTGGGCGCCTGGTATTTTGCTCACATTTTTATATTTCCATGACTCTCAAAATTTCGTGCACACGAATGAACGTGAACTTGCTTGGCTCATAACTTCGGAACTACTGCTCCGATTTTAATGAAATTTTTTGCAGAAATTAGGAAATTTCTCCAGCTTTTCGGCGATATCTAATTAATGGGCGTGGCATGGCCCATTTATTTAGGAAATGTGCATTTAGAAATACTTGTTTTTCAACTAAACTGTTCATGCCACGCCCACATAGTATACTTCATTTGAAAGATGGCGTAATTTACTATCCTTCACAAAAAATTTGAATGAAATCCGTGCAGCCGTTCAAAAGTTATACGACTTTAAAGAATTCCTAAAATGAAAATTTGCATGCTCAGGCATGCTGGGCGCCTGGTATTTTGCTCACATTTTTATATTTCCATGACTCTCAAAATTTCGTGCACACGAATGAACGTGAACTTGCTTGGCTCATAACTTCGGAACTACTGCTCCGATTTTGATGAAATTTTTTGCAGAAATTAGGAAATTTCTCCAGCTTTTCGGCGATATCTAATTAATGAGCGTGGCATGGCCCATTTATTTAGGAAATGTGCATTTAGAAATACTTGTTTTTCAACTAAACTGTTCATGCCACGCCCACATAATATACTTCATTTGAAAGCTGGCGTAATTTACTATCCTTCACAAAAAATTTGAACAAAATCCGTGTAGCCGTTCAAAAGTTATACGACTTTAAAGAATTCCTAAAATGAAAATTTGCTTGCTCAGGCATGCTGGGCGCCTGGTATTTTGCTCACATTTTTATATTTGCATGACTCTCAAAATTTCGTGCACACGAATGAACGTGAACTTGCTTGGCTCATAACTTCGGAACTACTGCTCCGATTTTGATGAAATTTTTTGCAGAAATTAGGAAATTTCTCCAGCTTTTCGGCGATATCTAATTAATGAGCGTGGCATGGCCCATTTATTTAGGAAATGTGCATTTAGAAATACTTGTTTTTCAACTAAACTGTTCATGCCACGCCCACATAATATACTTCATTTGAAAGCTGGCGTAATTTACTATCCTTCACAAAAAATTTGAACAAAATCCGTGTAGCCGTTCAAAAGTTATACGACTTTAAAGAATTCCTAAAATGAAAATTTGCTTGCTCAGGCATGCTGGGCGCCTGGTATTTTGCTCACATTTTTATATTTGCATGACTCTCAAAATTTCGTGCACACGAATGAACGTGAACTTGCTTGGCTCATAACTTCGGAACTACTGCTCCGATTTTGATGAAATTTTTTGCAGAAATTAGGAAATTTCTCCAGCTTTTCGGCGATATCTAATTAATGGGCGTGGCATGGCCCATTTATTTAGGAAATGTGCATTTAGAAATACTTATTTTTCAACTAAACTGTTCATGCCACGCCCACATAGTATACTTCATTTGAAAGATGGCGTAATTTACTATCCTTCACAAAAAATTTGAATGAAATCCGTGCAGCCGTTCAAAAGTTATACGACTTTAAAGAATTCCTAAAATGAAAATTTGCATGCTCAGGCATGCTGGGCGCCTGGTATTTTGCTCACATTTTTATATTTCCATGACTCTCAAAATTTCGTGCACACGAATGAACGTGAACTTGCTTGGCTCATAACTTCGGAACTACTGCTCCGATTTTGATGAAATTTTTTGCAGAAATTAGGAAATTTCTCCAGCTTTTCGGCGATATCTAATTAATGAGCGTGGCATGGCCCATTTATTTAGGAAATGTGCATTTAGAAATACTTGTTTTTCAACTAAACTGTTCATGCCACGCCCACATAATATACTTCATTTGAAAGCTGGCGTAATTTACTATCCTTCACAAAAAATTTGAACAAAATCCGTGCAGCCGTTCAAAAGTTATACGACTTTAAAGAATTCCTAAAATCAAAATTTGCTTGCTCAGGCATGCTGGGCGCCTGGTATTTTGCTCACATTTTTATATTTGCATGACTCTCAAAATTTCGTGCACACGAATGAACGTGAACTTGCTTGGCTCATAACTTCGGAACTACTGCTCCGATTTTGATGAAATTTTTTGCAGAAATTAGGAAATTTCTCCAGCTTTTCGGCGATATCTAATTAATGGGCGTGGCATGGCCCATTTATTTAGGAAATGTGCATTTAGAAATACTTGTTTTTCAACTAAACTGTTCATGCCACGCCCACATAGTATACTTCATTTGAAAGATGGCGTAATTTACTATCCTTCACAAAAAATTTGAATGAAATCCGTGCAGCCGTTCAAAAGTTATACGACTTTAAAGAATTCCTAAAATGAAAATTTGCTTGCTCAGGCATGCTGGGCGCCTGGTATTTTGCTCACATTTTTATATTTGCATGACTCTCAAAATTTCGTGCACACGAATGAACGTGAACTTGCTTGGCTCATAACTTCGGAACTACTGCTCCGATTTTGATGAAATTTTTTGCAGAAATTAGGAAATTTCTCCAGCTTTTCGGCGATATCTAATTAATGGGCGTGGCATGGCCCATTTATTTAGGAAATGTGCATTTAGAAATACTTATTTTTCAACTAAACTGTTCATGCCACGCCCACATAATATACTTCATTTGAAAGCTGGCGTAATTTACTATCCTTCACAAAAAATTTGAACAAAATCCGTGCAGCCGTTCAAAAGTTATACGACTTTAAAGAATTCCTAAAATGAAAATTTGCTTGCTCAGGCATGCTGGGCGCCTGGTATTTTGCTCACATTTTTATATTTGCATGACTCTCAAAATTTCGTGCACACGAATGAACGTGAACTTGCTTGGCTCATAACTTCGGAACTACTGCTCCGATTTTGATGAAATTTTTTGCAGAAATTAGGAAATTTCTCCAGCTTTTCGGCGATATCTAATTAATGGGCGTGGCATGGCCCATTTATTTAGGAAATGTGCATTTAGAAATACTTATTTTTCAACTAAACTGTTCATGCCACGCCCACATAATATACTTCATTTGAAAGCTGGCGTAATTTACTATCCTTCACAAAAAATTTGAACAAAATCCGTGCAGCCGTTCAAAAGTTATACGACTTTAAAGAATTCCTAAAATCAAAATTTGCTTGCTCAGGCATGCTGGGCGCCTGGTATTTTGCTCACATTTTTATATTTGCATGACTCTCAAAATTTCGTGCACACGAATGAACGTGAACTTGCTTGGCTCATAACTTCGGAACTACTGCTCCGATTTTGATGAAATTTTTTGCATAAATTAGGAAATTTCTCCAGCTTTTCGGCGATATCTAATTAATGGGCGTGGCATGGCCCATTTATTTAGGAAATGTGCATTTAGAAATACTTGTTTTTCAACTAAACTGTTCATGCCACGCCCACATAGTATACTTCATTTGAAAGATGGCGTAATTTACTATCCTTCACAAAAAATTTGAATGAAATCCGTGCAGCCGTTCAAAAGTTATACGACTTTAAAGAATTCCTAAAATGAAAATTTGCTTGCTCAGGCATGCTGGGCGCCTGGTATTTTGCTCACATTTTTATATTTCCATGACTCTCAAAATTTCGTGCACACGAATGAACGTGAACTTGCTTGGCTCATAACTTCGGAACTACTGCTCCGATTTTGATGAAATTTTTTGCATAAATTAGGAAATTTCTCCAGCTTTTCGGCGATATCTAATTAATGGGCGTGGCATGGCCCATTTATTTAGGAAATGTGCATTTAGAAGTACTTGTTTTTCTACTAAACTGTTCATGCCACGCCCATATAAAATACTTGATTTGCCGTTCAAAAGTTATACGACTTTAAAGAATTCAATGACACTCTGTTATGTTGTTAAGATAAACTTTTTTATTTTCATTTTATTTCTTTGTTAATTTCCTGTCCATCACGCAACAACTGATTAAAAATAAATTTAAACTTGTTTTTTTTTGTTTTTTTTTCTATTTAATTCGAATTTGAACAAGATCAAAGCTGAAGCGCTCTTCATGTCATGTGAAGGCTTCTTTTATTTCCACTTTGATATTATGTCTAATTTCAGAAGAGCAGCAAACAACATCAAGAAATAAAGAAAAAATTAACAAAAAAAAAAAAAGATGGCAGTTCAAATGAGAAGTAATCGTTATTTACGGCCACATAAGAATTAAGAAATGTGATGGAAAACATTACAGAAAAATACACGCACACGCATACACAAACACATGTTTTATATGCTTGGAGACTCAAACTCAATCTAATAGCCGACAACATTCAAAACATATTAAAGTCATTCATTACAAAACCACACACACACACACGCACACTTACATATATTTAATAGATTAGACAGCTATTAGGAACAAAAATAAAGGGCGGCACTTCTTTTTGTAACATTTTATACCAAAATTATATATTTGTTTAGTGCTTTGTATAGAAGTGTGTGTGCGTGTAGTATATACTTTAACACTTAGGTTCAATATAAACGCACAACAATCGTAAAATTTGTTAAAATTTTTTTTTTAATTTTTTATTCGACTTGAGTTGCGTTGGTTGTTCTTGTTTGTTATTATTTTCATTTCCGATATATTTTCTTCGTATACAATTAAAATTCCATTAGACTGTAAATGTATTTCTTTTACGATAAAATTTTTATAATCACGTTATATGCACGCAAATATTTTGAAAAACATCCACCAAGTTATTGGGGTGCTATTGATATTCTTCTTCTTCTCTTTATTATTATTATTAGTAAAATTCGTAATCACTCAACTGCCAACCAAATTTTATTATTATTATTTTATTTAATATTTGTTGTTGTTGTTTTGCATTTATTGTTATTACATTGAAGTACGAATTAAGATGTTTCTTCATTAGCCTTAAAAGTCATGTTTCTTGAATGATTTTGAGACATTTCAGTTTATATCTATTTCCCAAAAATACTCGCTTTCAAAACATGTTAAAACATGATGATTTTGACTTGGATTCTCCCTCCTTTAACCCGACAACTTTTGCGTGACAAGCTTTTTCGAAAAATTCCATCCTTTGACTTTACTCAAGAATTTTCATCTGTTTGCTACCTGTGGAAAATGTGGCCGTAGCAGATACTGAATTACTCCCTTTAATAGTGTATATAATACGTATCAACTTACGCTTTCAATGTTTCATAAAACAGATTTTTTGAAAAATTATGGACGTGTCGTAACCTGCAGATAGAATTGGTATGTGTATGACATTTGAACTTTATGGGTGACTTTTTGCAACAGATAGAGAAACTTTTGTCTGGTTGTGGACGGACTGTGCAGAATTTTATTTTGGGTGTTCAAATCGGACTAACCATGTTAATGGTGGTATCCTTTTATGTGAAGGGTTTAAAAATTAAAATGGGTTTAAGTGATTTTTTTAATTCATATACTTCTTAACTAATCACAATGAAATGAAATTTGCAGAGAAATGTTTGATAATCAGAAAAATAAAATTATGGAAAAATAAGGCGTCACAGTACTTATAAGATTTTCTTTTTAAATAAAACATTCTCCTCCTTTATGTCGTTGTTGTGGTTGTTGTGGTTGTTATCATTATTATTGTTATTGCTGGCACAACATTTAAATATTTTCAATTCCATCACATTTTATTTTTTTTTTTTTTTAAATGACATTTTTTTTTTCATCTTTCAAATTATTAACAAAATAAAAATATTTTATAAAAACTTATTTGATTATCTACAGTATTCTTCCAAGCTATTATTTATAGCCCTTAAGTATGTTTAGCATTTAGTAGCATTCGAACATAAGCACTCCGTACATAAATAATAATAAATAAAAAGCACACACAAAAGATTTAAGTAGCAAACTTGTTGTTTCATTTCTATTGTTTTCGGTTTATTTAAAAAAAAAACTCGCCGTTTTCCTTTTCATATAGCTTTGAAAGCCATTTAATATCAAATTATATTATCGTATGGAATTTCAATTTGAATTTATGTCAAAGCGAATAAAAAACCATAAATTTTCTTAATTGTTAATTAAGTAAATTATATAAATCATGACAATCTCATTGTATTGTTGAACTCTGCGTGTGGGTTTGTGTTAATGTTGTTTTGTCGAAATTGTCTCTTGCATGCGTGTGGCCTTCTTAACTCTTAAAACTCTTGATAACTAATTAGTCGTTTGTCTTTTATAACTTTATAATATTTCTACATCTGCATCTACATACACGCTAACATAACCTCTCTAAATGATTTATTGTTAATTTATCAACGCCTAGCCTCTTAACTCAGCGCAGCTTTACAGTTTAGAGTTAAGAAAAAAAAATAAAAAATAAAAACTTAAGTAAGTCTTAACAATTTGCATTTTTTGTCGTCGTCGTCGTTGTTGTTGTTGTTGTTGTTGTATTTATAATATATCCCCGTACTCGTAAATCTTGCAATGATGGTAACGACTTAATTAATTATTCGCTTGAAAGCTTAAAATATTACACTCGACCACACAGTACATAAATTTATTTATTCTTCGCCATGTAACTATTGTATGTAAAAGTGTATAGGACTTGCCGCTTTCCTAACACCCTAATAAGTTTAATATATTTTATTGTTATTGTTATTGCTATTGTTATTGTTGCTTATATTTAACAATCACTGTTTAGGTGGTAATATTTGTTAAACGAAAAATTATAAAATTATTGTTTAATAACATTTGGCTGTAAATATAAACATTATTTAACACGCTTTAACACAAATTAGTGTTAAAACAAATTAAAGCATAAGTGCCGCCACAAACGTTGTAACCAAAAAACCAAATCTCAAAAACAATTTAAATCTCATACAAAAAAAACTAGTTTTCCTGTTTCTGTAAATTTAACAAAAAAGGAAAAAAAAACATGTTGCAGAAACGTGTAAAGTTTTAACAATTAGTATAAACAACAACTGTGAAACATTTCTTGTTCACCATTTTACGGTTATGTTAGATGGATTGTTTATGGTTCTTATGGCTATAAACTCATATTATCAAGTAAAGCAAATGAATATTCGAACATTGTCTAGTATTTGAGCATAAATTAGGTAAGTGCCACGCCCATAATCGAAAAATATCTTCTACAGCTACAAAAATCTATCAATAAAGTTAAATTTTGATTCACAAAGAACGTTTTTCGTTGACTTAGAACTCGATTTGTTTATTGATAAGTAATGAAAAAACTATAGAGAGTTTACTCAGATACATATCGGGCCCACTGTTTGTATATGTAGGGTAATCAAGATTTCGCCGAAACCTAAAATTTAGTTATTTTTTTACTTGTTTTGTACACATTTTCGAGATTCAAGTAACGATTACTTATAAACTGTAAAGAATTAAAGCTTGAAATTTTGCTTGTAGATCTATGTATCATAAGCAATGCTATTACTACTTTAAGATTTTAAAATATTTTCATAATAAAACTGAAAATTATATTAATAGTTGCTAAATTTAAGACGGACGGATGGACAAAAGTTTTCATTTATTACATGAGACATCATATCATAATAACACGCCTAATTTGAAACCATTTAATGACATATGTGTCTGTCCGACTGATTTAGAGTGATTTTCTAATCCTGCTTGCGAC
The DNA here is from genome assembly GCA_949710015.1 of Crataerina pallida. Classification (NCBI taxonomy): domain Eukaryota; kingdom Metazoa; phylum Arthropoda; class Insecta; order Diptera; family Hippoboscidae; genus Crataerina; species Crataerina pallida. The sequence continues at coordinate 26,615,630 of OX453293.1, read as the reverse complement.
AATTCATATAACAATTGCAAACTAGACAGAAGTGTTCATTACCTCGGTCCCTTAGTTGGTATTAAAATTTAATGAAATCAGTCAAACAAAATGCTCAGAGTACTGTAAAGTACAAATGTTTGTAAAATATTTAAAATTAAATATGAAAAATTCTCAGTAAACTCCTTTTCAACGTTGGTTGGATTAATGATGAGTGTTCAACAAATTTTTCATTTTTTTTTTTTTTTTTTATGTATTTCAAAAGGTTTTCAATTATTTTTGTGATAACAATCAGCATTCACAACTGAAATTGTTAACTGAGTGTTAATCTAGATTAAAGCGCCATTTTAAGTGTTAAATAAATAAAGTACACGAAAAAATTGCAAACTGTTGTTTGTCACCTCAAAAGCACTTGAATGGAAATGGAAAATGTGGTTGATAAAGCAAAATACAAAATAAACAATAAGGCCAACAACGTGTTAAACAAAAGTGGCAACAAAATATTCGCTTATTCACGCTAAATAGAGACAATGAATGCAGAAAAATTAACGAAACTCAACCACTCAGTAAACGTCTGATGATTATCTGTAGTAAAAAAAAAAAAAAAAGTATAAAGCGACAATAAAAGTTAACTAACAATGGTTACCACCATTACTAACTGGACGACTCACCCCTAAACTGTTCATATTTTTATACAAATAATGTACACAATGCGACAACAACATTAGGTTGTATGCAAATTATTATTATTAACAAACAGACACAAGATAAACAAGCAAAACGTTCAAATAGCGTTTAAGATTAAAAAAAAAAAAATCGGTCAAAGTCAAATATGAAATTTAACACTGAAACTTGAAACTTGATCAAGCTACTGTGACAGCTCCTGTGACGATTTTAAGCTATCAAGAAGAGCCAAGTTGAAATCATATTAGCGAGCACAGCTTTTTTCAACTTAAAATGAAAAACACTCTCAAACATTTCTATTTCTATACAATTTTTAAGAATCAGATTTCAGAGGATGTAAAACTTTAATTTTACGCTGTACTACAATAGTTCCAACATGACACATCTTAGCAGCCCGTTGAAAAATGGTTATATGGAAAAAATCTACAATTCTTAATATTTTCTAATGCACCTTGATACAATAATTTCACTTACTATAAAAGCTTAAGAGTGCAATTGAACGATTTTTAATTTTTTGCCATATCTTTTGTATTAAAGACAAGGTAAAAAGTATCGAAATTTTGAAGGCTCGATTGCCTGTAATTGACCAGACATATTCAATGCTGCAAGTTTAAGCTTGATCAGACCATCGTGATAGCTTCTGTGATAATTTTTAAGTGTATAAAATGGAGATTGCACATTGGACGTCAAAGGCCGTCCGCTCTCCATCTATGTATTAACCGACGGCACTTAATTAACAGTTTTTAAATTGATATAGGTTTTTGTATTTACAAGAAGAAGAGTTCCTAGGTGCGTACAAGTGCAGCCATTATGCGCTAAACAATAAATTACTGTCTTTGATTAAATTTTGTGCTCAAATAAAATGAGTCGCGCACACTAAATTGTTCTTTTCACAAAGTAAATCTCAGAACACATATAATAGAGATAACTATACTATATTAAAATTTTCAATCTTTCTCTTTTACACCTAAAGTTTATGCCACAACTTTTTATTAACAAAAGAAACGTTTACCCTTAAAAATGAATTTTCGAAATTTCGAAATTCATTGCTTTAGTATAGTTGTCTCTTTTGGGCAATGTGTTAACTAAACATTTGTAGAAGAGGAGAATTTTGAACGTTTGGTTAATAGTGTGTCACTGTTAATGCTTGTGAGAGGAGAATTTATTTCAAATGCATTTTAATGGCTGACTTTTACTTGTTGTCTCGTTGGGTTTCACTCTTTCATTAGGTGTATTTTTTTTTTTAAATAAGGGTACACTTTTAACATTTGGCGTGGCTTTCAGTTTGTATTAAATTACTTTTTTTTTTTTTCATTACGATATATTGTTGTTGTTTTCTTGTTGTGCCAAATGAATTCATATTGATAATTAACTTTTCAAAATCTAATTGATATATATGCCAGCGTGTAGGGTGTTTATGGCATTTTTAACTATTTAAATATGCATATTAGTATGTGTGTGTATGTGTGTACGAAAGTAAGTGTTAAGAGTGGTTCGATTTTTATGCACTCCGTACAATAATTATCTTGAGTTTGTTATTTCGCTTTCAGCTTTTGGAAAATAACTTCATGGATCCTCGAACGACATCCAAAGCTGGGTCCACCTGTTCTGTTTTTGAAATGTTCAAGATCCCAAAATTGTGTAAAAATATTGAACTCATATTTGATGGGGAATTTGAGATTCGACATAGTTTTTAAATTGTACGAAATCGGTTAACAAAGATCATCAAAGGGGTACAAAATTATACAACAATTTCGTACATACCAGTATAGTATATACATTCACATCTGTTTCATTTAGCGATGGGTGTGGTTGGATATGCTCCTCTCCCTAGTAAAGCGAGTGATATTGTAAACATGCAAGATGAAGGATACATTCCGTTTGCAGCATCTAAAAGGAGACATCAGGGAGTTAATCATCAAAATTTGAATCGCTGGAGTTATATCCGTCCATGTTACCATGTGTCTGTAAGCTGTTACTATTGTTAGAGTCATATATTTTACGACATTGAATAAAAATTTTTAGTTTCTATTGAAATTGGGAAAAATTATTTGATAATGACGTCCACAATAGACCCGTTAGCCATAAAAAAAGTACTCCCAATGCTATGAACATGAAGTTTTACTTGTTTTACTTGAAGTTTACTTGTAGAATCCGTAGAATCCAACATGATATATAACACACAGATTATTAGAGGGTGCAATAAGTATTTGCCACGACTATTCTTGTATATAAATGTGGAAAGCAAAACCTAGACAACCCAGATAGAACATCCCGACAGAGGCATCAGAGAATCAGAAGCTCTTACTTACGTATTCTTTGTCAGCACGACAATCTAAGCGATTTAACAATGTTTGTCTGTCCGTTTGTGAAAAACAAATGTCTAAGGACACACTCACCTTTAAACAAAACGTTTTAAAATATAAAAACGTTTAAAATATAAATTTTTAGACAGTTTGAAGAATTTATATTACGACCCTTCACATGACTAATTTTTCTTAAAAACACTGCGAACATACATACATTAATGGAAACCCAAATGACCCTGAGTTGAGTTGAGTTGAGTTAAAAAATTAATTACATTATTTAATAAAAAGTATTGCGGACATGCTTGTAATACATTTGAAAAGGCAAATAAAATTATCAATTGTGAGGTTTTTATTTAATTGTCACATTTAATAACTCCACCTCGGACCTAAGAGAGAAAAAAACACAGTTCATACATATATGTGTGTATGACGGAACGTTAATAATATTATCAGCTGCATAATGCAAACAAAGCACACACAGCGCACAAATGACCCTGCGAAGCATTAAAATTGTTATTAGCAGCTCACCATAATAAAAGTTGCTTTTTGGTAGAAGGCTAGAGAGGATAAGGAAAATAAAATATTTTTTTTTACAACATATGGTCTAACGTAGCAGTAAGAAAGAATAAGCGTTCGCAGCACTTACAGCTCAGTGAGATGGAGAGAGCAGCGTTGTAATAAGTTAAGAGAGTTGTTTAACAAGACACTTCATTTAGAGAGAATGCATTAATTGAGTTGTTGTTTGTGCCCACTGCACTGGGACCATAATCGAATGAGAATTTCTCAGCTATAGCGAACAATTGAAGAACAACAAATGTAAAAGAAAAACAGAGATAAACATATAATCAGGACTATTAATTAAGTCACGCCCTCAATATAGCATGGCATCTCTCTTTTGATCTTACCTAATAAAGGTGTAAAACAGAGATGGCTATATAAGCTGTAAGCAACGGCCGTAGTTAGTTAGCTGCTGCGCTGACTGCAGCTACTCTGGCTGCTCTTGTGTGCTGGTGTGAATTAAATGAGAACTGTCAGCCTCTTCTATAATAGAGTTATAAGTAAAATTAACAAGCCTCACATGTAGTTGGTGCGGTTGTAGTTGTAATGTTTAAATTCTTACATTATGAGAGCCGGAAAAAAAGCAAATTATTCCTGTAAGCGCTGAGGGTGAGGATATGGATGATAAGCCAATATGTTGTCGTTAGTAGTAGTAGTAGTGGTGATGGTGGTGGTGGTGTGATGGTAGTGATGGTTGGTTGGTTGATTGGATTAGTTTAGTTTAGTGCTCTTGCGTAGAAATATGTCGTGCGCCCGTGTGCATGTGTACGTGCATGTGTGTGCATATGCTTATATCCGTTTTTACATTATGAGAAAATCAATGCGTGAGAATGTGTGGGTTGAGTTTACTTCAGTTTACTTCGATTCAATGTAAAGAGTGAGTAAGCCATCATCACACACAGAGAGCCTGTGCTAAACATCAAACTACACTGAAACGGTCTGTCAGATTACAGGTGACATCTGTAAGTGTCACACACGACCGAGCTGTGATCGGCATATTTTAACCAACCTAAACAATCAACATTTCCTTGCAACAGTAAACACGAAAAAACAAAATAATCAGAGAAACAAACAAAAAAAAATACAAAAAACTCAAAAATTCGTCTCTCTTGTTAACTTAAACTTGAACCACCGCAAACACAAAACAGTTTACTTTTCTCTTTCTTACCTTTAATATAATTCAGTAAAAAACAAACAATAAGTGATTGACAATTGTGTCAGTGTGTGCGTGAATAAATACACTCACTTATGCACGTGTGTGTGTGTTTAGTGGCTGTTTATATCATATGAACATTTTTGTCCACACACGCTGAGTGATTAGTTAATTTAGTCGTTGACTTCAGCGAAAGCGGACGTGTGTGCAAAAAGGGAAACAATCCAATACAAGAAAATATTAATTAACCAATGACAACAAGATCTCTTATCGATTAAAAAGTGCGAAACTAAATCGAGATATTAGTAAAAAAAAATTGATATTTTTCAAATAAAAATTTTAAACAAGAGAATAAAAAAAAATTTAAAACGGATCAAGTGTCCAAAGCGTTTATGATTTTTTGTTTGGTTGGTTAGAAATTCTCATTAAAATTGAAAACAAGTTGTGCCAATGGCCTTAGAGGATCGTTGTAGTCCACAATCAGCACCCAGTCCACCCGGCCTGCCGCACTCACCACCCAAACAAACAACAGCAACAACAACCATAACTACTAAAACTAATATAAACGAAAACAATAATAATAGCAACAACAACACAACTATAGCATTAAAGGATATGAGTTTGCAACAAACGGTTACAGCCGATACGTCTCCTGTTGCGTCCACTATATTACCCCATAGTGTGGCAGCTTCGCTATACCAGCAACAGCAGTTGCAACATTTGCATCAATTGCAGCAATTACAACAATTGCATCAACAACAATTGGCAGCAGCAGCAGCTGCTAATTGTGTCTTTCCCTCACAACCCGGTTATGAGATAGCTGTCAGTCAGGCGGTAGCTTTACAGCAACGTCTCAGCTTATCGCCAGGTGCTCACTCCACATCGTCTACCCCTGCCTCCTCCCTCACCATTAAAGAAGAAGAAAATGACTCTATTATGGGTGATGGTTGTAGTGGTGATCATTACATGCATACGGTATTAACAACAAAAACAACACCAACAACAACAACAACAAAAGAAATACCAACATTGCCACCAACACAGCAGCAGCATATGACGGAAGATGAAGATGAGGAGGATGATATTGATGTGGATGATGTTAATGTTGAAGAGCGACAACAACACCAACAACAAGAAGAGGTACAGCAGCAGGAGCACCATCACTACCTACCACCGCCGGCTCATCAACAATCGCATAAACCCACTTTAGCATTTTCCATCACCAACATATTAAGTGATCGTTTTGGTGGATGTGAACAACAACAACAACAACAACAACAATACCAAACACAAATTCTTGCTAATGTCAATAGTAAAGGAGTAAATAATAAACAACAACAACATAAACAACAGCAACGAGTGACATCACCTGCCAATAATACAATATTTCGGCCGTTCGATCAGGCGAGGGCAGCTACCGCCACCCCGTCTGCCTTTACCCGAGTGGATTTATTAGAGTTCAGTCGACAACAACAGGCAGCAGCTGCTGCCGCCACAGCCGCTATGATGCTGGAACGAGCCAATATTTTGAATTGTTTCAATCCGGTGGCCTATCCTCGCATCCATGAAGAAATCTTGCAAAGTCGTATGCGCCGTACAGGCATATTACCGCATGGTAATGGTAACGGAGGCACACACAGTAGACAACAAGTTTTGTTAAATAAATCAAATGATAGTTTGGAAAAGTCAGCACTGGGTTCACTGTGCAAAACAGTGTCACAAATAGGACAAAATTCCATTTCTTCTTCTTCTTCTTCTTCGTCTTGTTCAAATTCTTTGCAATCCGCCGCCTCATTAGCTTCATCAATCAATGATAACAAGTCAAACTCATCATCTTCACAAGGCAGCACAAATTCAATAAATGCCAGCCCATCCTCCATGAACAACGCATCTTCGTTAAGTAGTGCCAGGTTGATTAGTAGTAAAAGCATTAGTCCACAACCGATACCACCTCCCTCTGCTATAAGCCGTGACTCGGGCATGGAATCATCCGATGATACACGCTCTGACACGGGCTCCACCACTAACTCGGAAACGGGCAAAAATGAAATGTGGCCCGCTTGGGTGTTTTGTACACGCTACAGTGATCGCCCCAGTTCGGGTAAGTCTTTCCAAAGATTTTTATAACTTTTTCATTGCTAACAAAAAAAAAAAAAAAAAAAATTAAAACTTATTTAAAAATCGTAAATATTTGGAATGTAAATAAGTCTCAGATTTTTAACTGATTTTTTTTTTTTTTTAATATTTTGTTTGTTTTTAATTTTGTAACAAACATTAAAAATGATTAATGTGAGACTTTAAACACCCACACACACACTCACATTTTTTATAGTAGCTTTCGGCAGCTTCTGTAAAAAGTTTCAATGCATACAAATAAACGCACACTTACACTGAACGGACCCACACTAGGTGTAGGTTGTGTTTTGAAAATATTACAAGAAAGGCAGGGAATCTAACCATTTGATACACATGCACATATTATTAACCAACAACAAAAATGTGACTATCTGTAGTTGAAAGAAGTTTGGTGCGAATTTTTAAAACTATTCAAAAATATACAAAATATAAGCGTGGTCGCATAACAGATACGCACACACCCTACATTTAAAGCCTTCTTCAGTACAAAACTCGATTTACTCGTTAGTATGTAATACAATCATGTACCTGCCACTCCTAGTATTTGTATATACACGTGGAGGGTATTTAGGATTTGGTCTGATGAGCAATGAAAGTATCAGTAAATAATTTAACTTGCTTTTATATAAATGTTGAAATATTGAGAATATTGAGCACCGACAGCAATTTAATTTTTAATTAAACTAAATAAAAAATGTCTCATATAGCGCATAATTAAATTTTTCTGGGTGTTCTTTTTATACTTGTATTACAACCCCAAATGGAAAAGATATTAAAAAAAAAAAAAAACATAATAAAATTAAACATTTATTGCCTTGAATTAAATTTTTCATTATATGCTTGTCATGATATTAACATTTAGTTAAACAAAAAGCAATACGCCTTCAGCGGCAACAGCAGCAATAATTGCAGCAAATTAAATTACTTTTTAATTAAGTCATTGTGGTAATTGTTGATAATATTAAATTAAATAATAACGTAAATATACAAATACTTTAAAGCTTAAGCACAATTTTATAACATTTTTTTTTTAATTTAAACATTTTGGATTATAATATTTTAGATCCTTTCATTGAGATTTTTAAAAAATATAACATTTTGGAATGATTGTATATTTGAGACATTTTAAATTTAAGAATTTAATTATATTATATAGTATAACAGTTTTGTCGTTTCATACATATAACACTTTTATAGTATAACAGTTTTTAATTTAAAATTTTCTTAATAAAAATCTTTAATTATGAAACAAAACTCAGGCTGTATTATGCAATCATGCTTCAGTAACCACGCCCACACAATTTAGGTAAAAATAGTTCAACATTTAATCTAAACCAAATATAGATTTTCCACTTTAATTTAATTTAAATATATACAAACATATAATGTAAAACAGTTTTTATAACAGTTTTCTTTTAAAGTGAAATTAATTAATGCAGATTTTATTAAGCAATTTGCCAATAATATATACAGAAGCAGTTTGCATTACGTTTGGAATTGTTTAAGAAGAAGGAAATCAAATCATATAACAGTTTTAAAAGAGATTGACAGCTGTCTTCCGTTTCTACAACATATGCTTTGTTTTTTTTTTTTTCCTTTTAATATACTAATCACAATGACACGTTGTAAATAAAATGACACTTTAACTTTCTATACAACAACTCAACTCTTGATAGATTAATGAAAGCCGCCAAAGTATAAATATGTTGTAGAGAATAAAAAGAAAAAACAGAAATCTTATTAAATATTTCAAACAGGTTCTTCCATCTACTTGTTTATAACTTTACACTGTATATACAATGGCCCAGGATTGTTGTAAATATTTATTGAGTGATGAATTCTAAGAATTTACAAACTTGTCGATTTCTAACTTAACATTCAAACAAGATTTTTACTATATGTCTTAACAGAATTGTTGGCAAAGACACAAATACTATGCTTGACCATACGTATGAATAAAATTATTATATGCATTTTTCTATTATTTAAAGGGCCACGTTATCGACGACCCAAACAGCCTAAAGATAAAAATTCTGAAGAGAAACGACCCCGTACTGCCTTCTCCAGTGAACAATTGGCCCGTCTCAAGGTGAGTCAAACATAAATGCTAAGTATGCATTAGTTATTCCTTACGTTATATACTGATTCAAATGAACGACAAATTTGATCATTTTCATACCCTACACATAGGGTATAATAAATTTGTCATTCCGTATGCAACTAGAAGAAGAAGGCAGCAGAGACTTTACAAATTATATATAAATTTTTTCTAGATCAGTATACAAATCTAAGACGACTAAATGATGTTCGTCTATTCATTTGTCTATTAGCCACAAAAATTTCAGTTTAAAGTTTAAATTTGGCTTAATTCAGATCTTAAATATCTTCTACATCTACAGACCAAATTTGTGTATGCCCACAAATTCAAATTCAAATTTTAATGTTAATCAAAGATATGTTGTGGGGTCTCTGATGCTTCCTTGCAAGAGTTACAAATGCAGTACCAAACTAAGTATGCGGCCATCTTATCTATAGCGTTTAACAAATATAGTTTTCTACATATGAATGGAACCTAGTTTGTGCAAATTACTCTACTTTCATCCTTTTCAATTAAAGAATTTTAATGCTAAAGAAAATGCATCAATGCAGTGAAAAGAAGTGCAATTTTTAGGCTGCATCAGATATAATTGAAAAAATTGTGAAACAAACGCAATTAAACCAAAAAATAAAATAAAATAAAATATTATTGTTGTTACAAGTCATGCCATCCTTTGCACGGTACCTAAATATTTACAAATATTTATATTTTCTTTGTTGACCACCTGCCGTGTGTAGAGTGACAATAAAAATTTAGTGTAAAATAAGAAGAAAAGAAAGATCCAGCAGAGTCCTTAGACCGCAAATAATACTTTGTTAAATCTTGTTCAAATAATACCGTTGGCTACATGCAATATGTGCAAAGGAACGTCGGCTCTTAGTATAATGCACACACACACACACACACACACACAAAAAGAAATCCTATTTCTCAGCAGTTAGTAAAACATGTATGCACCGTAAGTGTAGGCATGTATCTTAGCCAATTAGTTTTGGTCTTCGTTTTTAGATTAGTTACAGTTTTTGATGCTGCTGCCTTCTTGTTCTTCTTCTTTGGCTGATTGTGTAATTTAATTGAATTTTCTGTTTTTGTGTTTTTTGTTTATCTATTCAACTACCACATAAGTAATACATAACATGATGTTTACATGTGTGTTTGTTTGTTTGTTTGTTTGTTTATTGCAGCGTGAATTCAATGAGAATCGTTATCTAACTGAACGACGCCGTCAACAGTTAAGCTCTGAGTTGGGTTTGAATGAGGCTCAAATAAAAATCTGGTTTCAAAATAAACGAGCGAAAATTAAAAAGTCAACCGGCACCAAGAATCCTTTGGCTTTGCAGCTAATGGCTCAGGGCCTATACAATCACACCACTGTGCCGCTCACCAAAGAAGAGGAAGAATTGGAAATGCGCATGAACGGACAAATACCTTAAAATGGTTGATTAATAAAGTGGAGTGATGACGGTGATAACACCTTAACCAACTCTCTTGTTTATAAGTTTAGTGCAATATTTTCATAATAAAGTTTCCCAATAAAAAAAAAAAAAGAGGAATTGCATTAACAATTATTATGTGATATACTTACTATTATATATTATATATAAAGAATGAAATTCCTCTTTATCTCTCTCCTCTCTCTCTCTCTTTCTACCTTTAAAACCATCAACTCTGTGCTAGAGAGACTTGCAAATAAATAAATAATTCAATGATCTTAACGTGCAAGTAGGCATACCACACTTTAATAAATAAAAATTGATACTCGAAAGTTTTCCTTAATCCTTCAGATCAGTTTTATGCTCTATTCACTCTTCAGTTGTTGAACGAAAAAAAAAAAACAAAAAACTTTGTAAAATTTTTGTAAATTTTGTAAAAATGTTTTTCTTTCAAGTATTATTTTGATTTGTCATTGATGAAAATATTTATTTAATATTAGTGTAAAATGATTCTGTGCATTAAAATGTTGTACATATGTCTGCACATGTATGTGTATTGATTTTTAGATAAATAATTTAATACAAATAATTGTCAGCTTTTCTTTTTTTTTTTTTTTGAATTGTAATTAAATTTATTATTGTATAATAAGGCCAAAAGGCTACAACAATAAAATTACAACAATTATAAAAGAAATGTTGGAAACGCAATTAATTTTCAATATAAGTCCAACCTAGTAGAAGCAGCGATTGGAAGATCAAGAAATACGTTTCTAACGGGATTATGTAACGGTGAAAGATTGAATAAAATCGTATAGAATTTATCATTCTCATTAGCAAGATACAAGAAATTATTAAAAATATTTCACCAATTATTACAAAATTATCAAATTTTTAACCCGTTAAGTTTACATTCGTTATCAATCAAAATCTAACAATCGATCAACGCGACACAAACTATTTCACTTCCTCAATAGAAGAAAAAGGATTTCCTTACATTTAATTGCTATTAGTATTGTAGTGTGTGTGTGTGTGCGTGTGGGCGCGCGTGTTTCTATGTTTAAAATTGTTTGCTTTAACATATGCTGCACACAAAATCATTTACGAGTCTATAAAAATCTGTACAAATGATTAATAAAGAAAACGAGCATGCAAGCATAACTGCTTGTCTTCCCCACTCTGGCCACACACCACACTCACATAAATTTAAATATGTTAAATGGTCACACATAACTTTCAGTAATGTGGGGAGACATGCATACGATGGCATTTACAGTTGCTTTAACACTTCTCCATTAAAAAGACACATGTTCGCTTCAACTAAATCATAAACATGACGATAATAATGATGACGACGATTATACTTAAATATATTGTATGCTGACAAAATATTTTATACAATATCAATATATGGGTGTGTGTGTGTGTGCGCATGTTTTAGTGATGGGGTTTCAATTGCTTTGCTACTAACATCACGTCTGTGGTGTATTCCCAATTTTTTTTTAATTTTTTTTTTTCATAAATTTGTTTCAATTGAAAGCTGTAGCATTCATATATTTTTTTATATATTAAGCTGAAGTTCTTGCGCTTTTAAGCATAAATACGTGTAATCACTTACATATACATTATATATGTGTGTGCGTGCGTGTGTGTGTACTTGTGAAGAAACATTTATTGTTGGTGCCGCAAAAACACTTAAGTAGATTTATTATTACACGTTGACTGCAATGCATTTGTTTTTGTTGTTTTTTTTTTCTGTTCTGTTTTCTGTTTATTGTAAGTTTGTGTATATATGTTCACTAAACATGTATATATGTTCATCATACAAACACACACACACACACACACACGCATTATAATATACAAGTAACTGGAAACTCGCATTTTATAAACTAAAGAGTTGCCGCTGTTATTGTTGTTGTTGTTGTTATTGTTAATTTTATTCTTCTTCGGAATCTGTGTATTTTTTGGTGGCTGCTGTTATACTGATACCTACTCTTATACACACACATATACATATGTGAAAACCAGCTAGCTAGCTTAGCTAGCTATCTGGCTGCCTGGCTGCCTGGCTGGTCGTCTGACTAAGTGTTTGATTGTTTGGTGCTGCTTTGTGTTATAACATTATTGCCGCATCGTATAGCACGCGCATAAATCACTGCATCTTTTTACTACTATAAATTTGTTGTTCAATGTTAGGGGCATTGTTGTTTTTATTGTTGTCATTACAAATACACAATCATACATCATTTTTATGAAATATTCATTTACATGCTTAATGTTTTTTTGTTCATTTCGTTTGTTTGGGGGGAAGATTAGGGTGTAGAAAATATTTATTTTCATATACAAGCGGTTGCTTGAGAATTAGTCGGCCTCAGTGAAAGGATAAGCTATGAATATTTTTTACTTACTTTAAGATAATAATCTTTTTGCACTTTAATAATATATTTACTTAAACAAATGTTCTATGAATAATTACTCAATTACAACAATTATCAATTTTTGCATAATAAATTGATTTCTTTCCACTTGAATAGACATCTCAGCTACTTTGAGTTTCATGCGCCACCCTCATGCATTTAAAATGTTCTAACGTTGCGTACGTATGCATAATATATACATTTTTGCATATAATAAAAATAAGATATTAGAAAATACATATATCCAATATTAACATATATGTACGTATATATAAAGCTAAAGAGTGGAGGCTATATCCCCACAATACATACATAGTTGCCGAAGTACAAAAAAAAACGCTACATAGTTAAATCAAAATTGTTGTTTTATTGTTGTCACAAAGAAAGAAGTTTTAGAGCGGTTTCTTGTATCTTTCCACGAATGCAATGCAGTTGATGTGATTTTAATTGTCGGCGACAAAAGACAACACCGATCAACACAATTTAACAAATAAAGAGCAACACCAACCACACAGACAGTCAATGATTAACACTAGCAACCCTTCACACAAAATAATTGGGATTCCATTCTGTAGTGAAGAAAAACAAAAAAACAAAAAAACACGAACATGATTTGCATATTACAATATTATGCGCACACTGGTATAGTAGGCAATGCATTGATAGAATGACGAAATGGTGTAGCGTATGAGCTGGCAATTAGTGAAGAATGTAAAATGTTTGGCGCTTTTTTATCTTTTGATTTTTTTTTGCCCTACAATGTTTCTGAAATGGTTATTGCGGTGCCATCATTATATTATTATTCGAAAGATTTATAGGAGGTGTTGTAATATAAAAATAAGTGACAAACTAGAGACGTAAGAAAAAAATAAAAATAAGAAAAGTAAACACCATCCTAGCCAGCTGTTGTGGTGGTGACAAGAGAGAACGCCATCCATAAATAATGAAGCGGACGATGCTAAAGTACTTTATTCACTATTTATTGTACAAACATGATGCATTCGATTTAGCCGCATCAACACTCTTTAATGACATTTCCTTTTTTCCTTTTTTTTTTTTTTAATTTTTTTATTTTCATTTTTCTTGTTATGAATGTTGTTGTTGTTGTTGTTGTTGTTGTTGTGGAATATGTACACAAATTGGCACTTCTGCCATAGAGTGCTACAGTGCATCATGCCATCCATTGTCGTTGACATATAAACAATTTTACTAATTGGTTCATTTTGTTGGCTTTCATCCATGACAACAAAAAATCAAAAAAGAAAACAAAAACGCCTTTTAATTTATAGACAAATTATTCTTCTAATCATCTCTAACACCCTCTTCCACATATATATTAAAAAAAAATCCTTTTTTTTTTTTTTTTTAATAAAATGAATCGCTTTAGCTTTCACTAGAAAAAATTGTGCAACAAAAATGAAACGTCTACTAATTTATGAGCAACAAAGCTTAGCTAATTATATACATTCGCATATACGAATATATGCATGTGTAATTATATACATATATACACACTTTGATGGTATTGATCGCCAGTGTATGATTTATTGGGCGATAACTCTGTAATATTTGGCTACTTGCTTTTCTCAAACACTGCATAATCACTAGTTGCTTGTTTGCCTTTAGTATTGCTGTCGCTGTTTTTGTTTTATGTACTCGTACATATTTATAAACTTTGGTATGGGTATGCAGTACATACTCTACACATACATCTTATTTGTTTAAATCTTGTCAAATGAATGCTCATGTTGTCTGGTTTTACATAAAAATTCATCATTAAACTGGCATCAACGGCACAGACACAAACTCGTGCACATACTATATAAAAAAACTTTTCTATACCCTTTACTATCCGAACATATTCTCAAAATCCAAATTTTTGTATGGGTGCGTTTGTTGTTGAAACGCTTATGAAACCAAAAAGTTATGATTTTCACGCCCCCAAATTATAGTATAATATAAATTGAAGAGGGTATCCAAGATTTGTCTTAAGCCTAATTTAACGTTTTATCGTGTTTTTCAATAATTTGCTGCTAAATTCATCACAAAGTGATTAGACAGACATTTAAAAGCATTAAATCATAGACTGATGCAACCCGTTGGTCGTTAATTTAGTTTGTGATAAATTTGTGAGATTGCTATGGATAAATATAAGGTTTGGTTTGAATGCATTATTCATTGTATAATTAATGAGAAATTTGTTTTTAGTTAAAAGGCTGACAAAGTAACTTTGGTCCTTAATAATGTAACATATTGTCAACAGGCGAAGGTGTCTAATATCATATAAATCAGACCAAGAACTTTGTCTTAATTGTAAAATATTTTAAGGATTTCGATTTTAGTTTAATAAATAATAGATTTAATAAATAATAAATGAGGCAAAACAATTATTCACTCTTCGCAATAATACAATGGGTCAAACATTTTGTTGAAGTACAAACCCCACGAAAATATCTTTCTAGGGAAAAAACCTACAATATTTAAAAGTTTGTTAAAAAATTTGGCACGTTAATTCTCTTTAATACACAGCTTAATCATGCCAACTTTGAGTGCAATCAGACGATTTTTATCTTTCTTATCAATTTTAAAACCATAAAGTCTTTGAAAAATAGTAACATTCGGAAAAAAAATTTTTGTATTAAATTTTGATACCAATCGAAAAAAAAATGGCTAAACAAATTCAACGACGCATGTTAAAGTTGATTAAATCGCTGTGATAGCTTCTGTGATGATTTTAAACTCCCATAAAAATCATATTTTGATGGAATATTAAAGAAAAGTGGCTCATTTCGTCTCAATATAAGTCGCACACGAAAAATTCTATATATATGCAGATTTTTAAGAATGTCAGCTTTCAAACGATGTACAAATTTTTCCTCTATCTTTATTTTTCATAATGTTACAACACTTCAAACATTGCATTAAAGTGAAACATCTCTTAGCGCATCCTCATGCAACAAAAACCCACAATTTTTCATATACTCCAAAAACACTCGGCTTATTAATTCCATTACCTACAAAGCTTAATCGTGCAAATTTTCAGTTCAATCGGATGATTTATACTTTTTTGCCATTTTTTTTTTTAACAAAGGCTATAGCAAGGCAAGATTGGTAATATTTGGAAAAAAAAATTAAATCGAAATTTTGATGCCAATCGATAGATATTGACCAAAAAAAATCAATGGTGCAAATTTAGGTTTGATCAGGATACTGTGACAGTTTTTGTGATAGTTTTAAGGTGCCATGAAAGGCGTTTTTTGTAACTTTTAAAACGTTTTTTAAAAAACACGACTACGATTCATTTCAACTCAACGCGAGTTGATAAAAAAAATGAATAAGAAGAAGAAAATTACCATCATTCCTCAAATAAACATTGCATTATATTATCCAACACCATCCACAACCATTAGCTGAATTCAATTAGGTGGAAAAAAAATGAACAATATGCACAAAAGAATCAACAAATTATGATATATGATCAATGTGAAGCAACAACAATACAATACTAACAACACCAGCATAAATAATAACTTTATGGAATTATTGCGGCTAACAAGACATACAAGACAAGACCACCTCTTAGCCGGTATCCAAAAACACTTTTAGAATTTATCCAAAAAAAAAATGAATTTGGACAAAAACATGTAGTTAACAAACAACATATACAATACATATACTCGTATATAAAATTAATGATCAGGAAAACGTCAAAGAAATTTGCAAGTGAGATAATAGCAATAATAATAACAACCGCACAACCACACTAGCCCAACAACAATGGCAACAATGTTATGATCAAATTTAACAATAATAATAATAATGATGATGATGATGATGATGATGATTACTAATGCATGAAGAATATTTAGTTTTGGTATGTCGTTCATTTATTTAAAAACGCGTATATTACGAATTATGATTTTTAAAAATTATCTCTATACCAAGTATCTATTATCCGCACTGTTACCAACTCAACAAGTACATACAATATATGTATGAAGGTTGCATTCACAGACTTAAAAACTCTTTCAAATTATCTGAGGCCATAGAGGTGGTATAGAATTCATATGAAAGAATTTGCCTACAATTTGTACGCCAAATTAAAACAACATCAACAATAACAACATTCATAAATAATTATACAAATAGTGATTACAGAAGTTCAGCTAATGTTGCTATATTCTATGCATATAACTAAGAGGTTAGATAGCCGCATTGTGTTGTTGTTATTGCTGATGTTAGATGTTCTTAGTGTTTGCTGTTATCATCTTTACTAGCTAATAAGATTAATGATGTACATCCGTTGTCGTACAGACATAAAATAAAAACAACAACAACAACAACAACAACAACAAGTATGAAAGTTATATGTGGTCTTTACCTTTGCACATTAATATGAAAGTTTACACTGATATTGATGCCCATATATGGGAGGTGGGTTCTTATTATTAATTTTTGAGTAAAAAACTGCTAAAAATTAGATTAAAAGTGTTTAAAAAAATCAATAAATTTTTTGGAAATTTCTTAAGTTACCAAAGGTTGCGCGCAGGTTCGATACCTACAATAGTCGAACCCGTATATGGTATAATGAGGTAATTACGATGCCTGGGAGGTACAGCCCATACAGTGCCTGCACTAAAGGCGACATCTCTCTAGTACTAATCTTTTTTTTCAAAAAAATGGGCGTGTCCTTCCAAGAATTTTTTCAATATAAAACTACATACGACAACAACTAATATTTTTGATAAGTTTGTAGTGAACATTTAAGTTTCTAGCAAGTGGAAAAAATGTTTTTTGAAGACGGACAGACAGACAAAGCTAAATCGGTTCCAAAGTAAAAATATTTATATATGAGATTTGTAGGATCTCTCAAGATTTAGTTGCAACAAACGTGTCCACAAAGCGAATATACCTTCGCTGTTAAAGGAATGCGTATAACAACAATACTAACATCAACCTGAGATTTGGAATTTTTTCATAAAATATACGTGTCTTTACTCATACGATCGGACCCCAACGATGGTTTCTGTCATTTGTCAAAAATATAGAAAAAATAAATCGCGTTTTGTATTAATTTGAAAAAAAAAAATTGAACATTTTTCTGTTTGTTTGTTCATATAATTCTTATGTACGTGAAGTTGGAAATTTTAATAAATTACTGGCTGTCATATGAAAAACAGCAACAACTCAACAACCACGGGGGAAATACACAAAACATCATAATCCATTATTATTACCCCACACACACTACAACTACAAATACAAGTGTTTTATTTTTTTATGGAAAAATGTAGATGAACATTAAGCCTTAGTAGTATATTATGTCCATATGTCCGATTGTCCATGTGATAATTTGTAATGATATTATCACAGTCCTCGTACCCACTATATCGTTTTTGTGATACTAAGGATGGCTTTTGAAAAATATA
The DNA here is from genome assembly GCA_949710015.1 of Crataerina pallida. NCBI lineage: Eukaryota > Metazoa > Arthropoda > Insecta > Diptera > Hippoboscidae > Crataerina > Crataerina pallida. The sequence continues at coordinate 26,597,434 of OX453293.1, read as the reverse complement.
TATAAATGTAGTATAAATGATCCACCTCAATTCCTTCATTTAGCATGAATAAACACTCATTTAAATAATTGTGTAAGTTTGATTTTGCAATTAAATACAAATTAATTGCTAAGTATTCAACACAACTGCAAATAATGAACAAATGTAAAGAAAAAGGTAAAGTAGAAGAAGATGAAGAAGAAGAGGTATGTAATTGCTTTTCATTTGCAATAACATGACTGGGGCTGTTATGGTAATATTTTAACCCAGGCCCAACAAAACGTGCCACAAATAGAAAAGTTAGTAAACTATTATGCAAAAGATATGTTATTAATAACAACAACCACTAAAAGCGGCAGTAATTACTTTAATGCATTTTCCTTTTCTTATTTATTTATCTAATAGTGTTGTAGATCTTCTTTTCTTTTTTTTTTTGTTGGTGACTCTAACAGACAATATATTCACTTATTGATATCGTTCTCTTTTATAAACCGTTGCTGTATATATATTCAATTGCTGTTGTTGTTATCTCATTATTAGGTGTATGCGTGTTAATTTGTTTATATTATTTTCCTATTTCATGCCATCACTATCACCATCGCCATCGCCATCGCCATCGCCATCATCATCATTATTATAATGGCATTTATTGTTTATTATTGTTTCTTTGAGCGAATGTTTTAATGCACTTTCGTGTTGGTCTATGAACGTGGTTATAAGCTATTTGTGTAAAATATTAAAAAGGGGAGAATTTATTTATTTATCATAATAATATAAATGTCGTTCCGTCCCATACTTATTTTCATAAATGAAGTGTTCAACCATTTTGTTTAAAGTTCAACTGTAATGGCATAAATATTTTAAAAAGTATATAGATTTTTAAGATAGGACAATTTCTATGGGTTATATTAGCAATATTCACCTTCTTGAGCAATTTAAATTGTACTGTTTCGTTCTTGTTTTATAGTTTGTATTGTATAGTTATTCAGTCTATATTGTACATATAAATATTTAATAGTTTTTATAGCCTTCAAAAAGGAATGAGGGTGTATTAAGTTTGTTATTCCGTTTGCAACATCCAGATGAAAAATTCAAAGACTTTATTCTTGATCAGCATTAAAAACTGAATCTACTGAGTTAGCACTCTCACGGTTGTAAATTTTGAGATATTGAGCTGAAATTTTGTACTGACACTTTTGGTTTCTACAGATAGTTATATAATAATGAGAACATTTTGGTCAAGAGCCACACCCAAAATCAGTAATAATATTATTTATTTATCCGCTACTTGAATTATGAAATTGGAAAAATATGTTTGGTTTAAATATTTATAATTAGTCCATCAATCTAAAAATGAGCGTGTAGGAATAAAAGACACGCCAACAATTCACAAAAAAAACACTATAAAACGCTAAAATCAGCCTGAAAAACTATATCTAAAACATACCTTCTTAGTGGGCATAATCAAACACTATTTGTATATAGAGCTGCAGGGTATTTAAGATCAAGCTTAAGCTAGACTGGTTTTTTGCTGGTTTTTAGTCGGCTTTTATTTGGTTTGCAAATGCATTGGGTGTGAATGTTAAAACGTTTTTCGTATACGAATATTTATATTTTTTCTTTATTTTTGTTTTTAAGCAACAATAACAACAAGTTTAATAAATAACTAAAACTAATTTTGACAAAGCTCAGGTCATTTACATATGTTTTTATAAATTAAATCGCGAATTTATTTATATAATTTGAATATTGCAATCTTTTGGACAAAGGGATTGTAATCACTGTAGTGGGTATAACAAACACATATGTCTCATAACCAACTTTATTAGCAGCAACTATTAAGCAAAACATATTTCGCATACAATTTTTATTGAAATTCTAGCAAAAATTGTCGAAATATAAACATTTAAAGATAATACGTTGCTGGACTCTTGAAGAAATAAGGTCCATGTGCTTATTATAAACTTATCGAAAACCTTACGGTGAAAAATTTTGAGATCTCCAATCGACAAAGATGTATCTATCAACCATTGAAATTTCGTATAAATATTAAAAATGAACTTTTATTAGACCCATAATGGGCAGCATCGCATAGCAGAGAAGCTTTTTTTTTTTGTTTAGAATCCGAGGTGTACTACATACACTAATAAATCAGGTAGCTGCCACACCTACAGTCTGTGACTGCGAGATTACTTAGGATTTGGTCTAAATCAAGTTTTTAGTATTATTCCTAATAATCATCTTCTTCTTCCCCTTCGTTTTATTATTCTTAAACAAGTCTTCAAGAGTAAAAATCTTTTCCGATAAAAACACTTTTTCACTACAAATAAATAAATATTTTTTCTTGGAAAATAATTCCATCACATGATACTTTTACAAAAACACAACAATTGTACTTTGCATATATCTATCCCTCTTACTCTATCGAGCCGTGTGAATGTATTGATGATGATGATGATGATTTAAAAAGTCATCTACTTGATGTCAGATTATATTATGATTTACATTTTAAAATGGAAATTTCACGAAAAATTTCATCATAAACGAATCACTTACAGCAACGCCACACCAACCATCATAACAACAGTTCAATTCATTTACATAATAAAGAATTGAAGACAGAGTTATATATGATATGATCACTACTCACACTCGTGGTATGTGATGACGATGTGATGATGAACCAAGTGAAACCTAAACAAATAAACAAACAAGCAAATAAATAAACAAATGAAATCTCTCAAGTGTGTTTAAGAAGTGAAGGAATAAGAGGCGTAAGTAGAAGAAGAAGAAGAAGACAACGAAATAAGACACTTTAAAGCCATGTTATTACAAAAAATGTTTTCCAAGTGTATGGCGTTTGGTATAACAAAAGTGCTAAATGATGGCGCTTAATTTTACAACAATACACACATTATACGATTTAGATATGTTCGTACAAACAAACAAACAAACATATCTGTTTACCAATTCAGTGTTGGTGTATGTTTGGGCATAAATAACCAGGCGCCTCTATAATGCAAATAATAGAAATGTTTCAGCATTTACTTCATTATTCTCATAAAATCCACTGTCGTTGCTGTCGTTGCTGTCGTTGATTGTTTGTTCGAAGAACATCACTAGCATTTATTTTACATACATTTTATTACAATATTGTATAAGTGTAGGGTGCAGTGTTAACACTGAAAAGAGTTAACACAGTGCTAAGAGATCTTTCTCATCACATTGCTTGTGTCATTACCAGGTGTTAATTGTTTTCAAGTGCTTTGTCAACAAATTGTAATTTTTATTATTATCATCATTATTATTCCTATAATAACGAGCATCCATTTTTTTTTTATAAAAACTAGATCCATATTGCTTTTTTTAGTTAACACGCATATTTATAATATTCAAATTCTTGTCAAAGAATTATAAATTCTTGATATTATTAAAAATAAAGAAATTATTATAAAAATAAAGGAGAATTCAAATTTTGAGAAGAACAAAAATTTTACCAATAGAACAAATAATAAATAAAAATTTTGAGAATTGTGGATTTTACCATAAAAAAATAATTGCCACAAGCTTAGCTTCACAACTGCCATCCCAGTCTGATCCGATCAAGCTCAAACATGCACCAATGAATTCATAATTTGGTTTTTAGTAAGTTCTCTGTGCCAAGTATTGCTTTTCACTACAAAAACAAGGACTCACGCTTACTTATACAACTAAACTAATTACAGCATAATTCGTGGAACTAAGTGACGAAAAGTATTAAACGGACAGGCTTAACATTTTCACTAATTTGTATAGATGTGTAGGGTATTTAAGATTTGGTCTAAACCTACATCTATTATACAAATATTTAGTATTGTTTCATTAGCAATTATTTCCAATATTTGAATTTTAATCGCTTTATTATTCATACACATTTTTATGACGTATACTCTATGAATTTAAAAATTATGACATTGACGTTTATATGAAACCTTCAAAAAAGAATTTTGGCATGCGTGTGGTCTTCCTTTTACTTTTTCTTTTCTTTTCTTTTCCTTCAATTCTGTGTAATTGTTAAAGACATTCATTTATTCTTAACTAATAGGTAATTAATAAAATCCTTTTCCCATATTTTATGTTCATTAATGAATAAGAAATGAACGTAAAAATATTTAAAATACATTCTGACACATAAAATTATTCAATTTGTAATGATTTGTTAAAAATATTAATATTGCTTACGAGAATTTTTAAAGAATTCATTGTGAGGTGTTTGTACAATTTTCAATTCTTTCATATTAATTAGCTTTCACAGGGAATTTGCATCCATCAATAGTTTGCTGCTTAACCAAGCAATATTCTGTTACAAATAAGAGTTAAAAAGCAACATGATAAATGACCTGCACACACAATATATGGTGTTTTAAGAAAAAATCTTATTGAAATTTCAGCTGAGTCATGTTTGGGTGTGTGGTAGTAATACGCGGTAGGTGGGAATCACTTCAAGTTGTTTCTTTCATTAAAAGTTGTTGCTTTTTGGTTTTGTTTTTTTTTAATTTTTGATTATTATTATTAAGTCTTGCTAACTTAATGACCAATAATGACAACCACTGTCAAAATATTTAAACAAATATTTCAAAAAAAAAAAAAAATGCATCGCAACTGTTCAGAAGATAATTTTTACCAATCATTGCAATTTATGAGTTTCCATATAATTTTTGGGTAATATTTATGTTGAATAGCAAGAATATAATGTAAATTTATGATCCCTTTAATGTATACATGTACAACAACAAATTAATGAGTTATTATGAAGCATTGGTTTCTTCGGAATAACTGTTGATTTATTGACATTGCATTCAAAGATTAAAAACCTGATAGATAAAGCATTGATGGTACTGAAAAGCTGCATTAACGCCCATTTATGCTTCTTTAATATAACTCGCGCTGCTCAAAAACAGTTTCTAAAGACTCCTTTTTGGTGATTTAACACCTTCACTGCGGCCACAAAAAAAAAAAGGAGGGCCCCCATAGCCGAAACGGTTCTTTTCTTATAATTTACAATATCTAGTGAAACCTACAGTATACATTAAGCAGGTATTAGATAATAAAAAGTGGTGGTAAAATCATTACAAAAGCTGTCACAGTGATCTAATAAAACTCAAACTTACACTCTTGCATTTTTCTGGTCAATTACTATCCATTGTAAACAAAATTTCGATATAGAAGAAATTTTTTGGAAATGCTTTTCACCACAACATAAAGTTTGAACAGCTGTAATATTGTGAAAAATTAACACAGAGAAAACTTGTATACATCGTTTGAAAGCTGATATTCTTAAAATTTCCATTAGTAGCGATTTTTATATATTCGATTTATTTTAAATCGGCATAAATCACTTTTATCTCATACAACCTAATGACGCCCTGAAGCACAAAGGAAATAATTTTTTCAAAATAAACGTAACTTCCCGATTTTCATAAACACATTTTTAATACTAAGAGACAAGAAGCAAACTTACTAATGTGTCTAAAAATTTATTACGCACAATATCCTTAGGGCTGAAAAAATGCCTTTCATATGCAAGAAAAATGCACTTTTTTAGTTTCCAGTTTTATCCTGTGCAAAGTTGTTTATCTAATGCAAAAATCTCCACCATTTTCAAAACAATTTACGAGGCTGGAAAGTACCTAAATAAAAAACATTGCAACAGTGCAAGAAAGGCTCAATTTGTCTGTCAATTAGAGAGGGACACCAGCAGGTATGTGGATCCGCTTAATAAACAAAAAGCAAAAGGAAGACTTCCTAAGTATTTATCCCACCCCTTCTCACTTTATATTCAGTGCAGTTAGCCTGTTGGCATGTATGTGTGTAGGCACTTGTATGCTTGTAATTCTCGGTAATTCATTTATTTGATGTTGTCGCCGCTTTACCAACGACACACATTTTATCCAAATCTATCTTCAAGTGTTAAAAAAAATCCGCTTACACATACACGCTGACTGGTTAAAAGGCTGAATATTAGGTTCCTAGTACCTCTTCTATCTCTCTCTCCTGTTTTCTGTTTTTTTTCTTTTTTTTTTGTTTTTTTCTTGTGAACGAACTTAATTCACTCACTTTGGGTGTGTGCAGCAATAAAGTTCTTAGCGTTCTACGTGTTTTGTTTTTAATTCAGTTTTTTTTTTTTTTTAGAATAATTCATTTCCTGTTTGTGTGAGTGTGTGTGTTGCAAATGTTATAGTTGTATTTGTTGTTGCCTTTTGCCTATTTTCACACTGCTGTATCCATTATTACTATAGACTGATTCATATTGTTATTGTTGTTGTTGGTATTCATTTATGTGAATGGAGAGATAACAGCCACAATTTAACATGGCGCACAATTTTTCACAATCGCAATATTTTTTTCACGCTCTCCCTTTTTTTCGCAGCACATGCAAGCATACAAATTATCGCTTGTGTTGTATATTATGCTGCGTGTGTGTATATGTTTATCGACAGTGTTTGTTTGGTTTCTTTTTTTCTTTTCTGTTGCGTGTGTGTGTGTGCACAATTCTAGGGCGTTTTTGGGGAGATTTTTATAAAGCCAATGTGAAAAGTCTGTCGTCGTTTGGTAAGTTTATTGTTTATTGTTCCTTCCCTTTCTCTATCTCTATGTCTCTGTCTCTGTCTCTGTCTATTTGTCCCCATCCTTTTTTTTGGCACTTTTTGCACTTCATTGTACCCCAACAACAACAACAATTTGATATCAAAATTCAATTCGCTCGGAGATCACGTTTTTAATTTGAAATTTTACAACCGTTGTTTATTTTTATCGTGATTTTGTCGTTTGTGCACTTTTTTTACTTTTTGTTTGTTTGGTCGGTCTGTGTTTTTTTTTTAACTGTCGTTTTTTTCACTTTTTTTACGCGTTTTTTGTTTTATACGTTTACATGGTTTATGGCAGGGGGTGAGTTTTTTTTTTATTAAATTTTTCTCTGTAGCAAAGAAAAATGTAACATTTTGAAAAATTTGTTTTTATTCCTTTGTTTCGTTTGGAAAAAGAGACTTTTTTTTAAAATAAAATCTTAATTTTTCAGTGTGACTCAAGGTACGCGTCACACGGGTGTTAGATGTTTAAAAGGTTGTGTCACATGTTAGTAAAGTTATTAATATTCAAATTCTTCTGTGCCTAATCATTTTCAGTTGTCATTATCTAACCGCAGCCACACTAGCTCTAAATTTATACCCTTCAGGCGTCGTTTGTGGCCGTGCCTCATAATTTTTTCCAACGTAAATAATAAACTTTTATTATCCTTTCTCCAATTAATATATCATTTTGCATATCGAATAACAACTACAACAACAGTACTGCTGATAATACATATTCCCCCGATACTTAATCAATCATCAGTTGGTCACTGCAGTCCTTTGGGCTTGAGTAATAGTAATTTTAACAATAAATGTAATGAGTGGACAAATTTTTCAAAATTGAACATCTGGGCAATTACTTGCAAAATTTCATTTTGCTTTGCCGGTTTTATGAAAATGTCAAAAGAAAAAATCAATAGAAGTCAGATTTAAAGATTGACAGTAAAACCAAAATATTGCTACTGTATCATAATTAATGAAGTGAATATTTTTTTTTTACCACAAAATGTTGTAGAACCTGTGGAATATTTTAAACAAAACAAAAAATAACTCCAAATATATTCAAACACAAAAAACAAACATAACAATGAAAACAATTTATGTATATTCTTATTGTTAAAAAGGAAAAGAAAGGAGAAGAAAAGAAACCACAATTATGATTTTGGTTTTATACAAAACATAAACAAAGATTTTACACATCATGTTTATTGATGTATCTTTTTGTTTTATGTAAATAAATTATAAATGAAATAAAAACTTAAGAAAAAAATGCATTCTTGCTTGGACTAAACTAAGCGGACTTTACTATTTACATAAAACATCTTGCTATTATTTTAAATTTTTATAACGTTCACATAAGATGTTTATCAACTTGTTCGTTTGCATCACCTAGAAAGAGACAGTAGAGATCTTACAAAACTTGATCAGCTCTAAAATCTGAGTTTATTTAACAATGTCCGTATGTCCGTCTAATGCTAAAACGCTTCCAGCCGTAAATCTTTATATATCAAGTAGAATTTTGCACAAACATCTAAGTTTATGTACAATAGATAGTTTCTCATATAAAATGAACAAAATTGGACAAAAGTTGTGCTCCCTATTAAAAAAATCTCTCTTATAGCCACTAATACAAAATTGAAGTTTAGAACATGATTTGTATTCATTCACATGCTGAAATAAAGGTAAAGTCATGTCTCATTAACGCTTATCCGCAATCAATTAGTTGCCAACTCAATATATGAAAATCTCTATGTGGAATTATTTTGAAACATTTCAGTTATATTCGCTATAAACGTTAACAGCATATATATATAGAGAGAGAGAGAGGTGTATAAAAAAACTAAGGTTTTATTGTTTTTCATTATAAATAGTGATAGTGTGTGTGTGACATTCCACAAACATTAAAAATATTATCAAAAATGTCATTTAATACAACAATAACAACAAAAAGGATATAACTAAAAATTCATATTTTCAAAAATTAACAAAATTATATAAAATACGAACGATTTTAGCATTTGTCAAATAAATCAGCTTAAAATTTGGCAACCATATCAATGCTGTGCACCATTCGGGTATAACACTTCAGTCAGCATTACTTTAGCATTCAATTCGTATCGCATTTAAACTTTGCATACACGTACAAATGTATCTTCCAAAATTTCATTACAGTAGTTTATTATAAATGTTGTTGTTTTATTGTGTGCTTGAGGTTTGAGTGAATTTATACAATATATTAAAAATTCAATCCTAATAGCCATGAACATGTATTTAATTTGTGTACACAGTACACTCCGTGTACGTGACAACTTGTGCGGTGGTTGTAAATAAATTGATAAGAACTCACACACGGCCAGGCCAGGCACACGATAACGAAAAATGTATGTAGCAGGCATATGGTGAAGCACACAACAACAACAAAAACAAAAAACTCAAATAACTGGACAAAGGGACAAACAATACAAATAGAGGAGATATAGTAGACAAGTGCTTCTTCTTGAATTTGATGCAAATATAACCCACAAAAAAAAAAAAATGACACAACACCAAACAAATTATATTTAAAAAAAAGAAAAATTAAGTGATATTTGATCTCTTCATGTGTCAAATTAAAAGAGATATAGAGTGTAGTAGTGTGTGTGACACACAGAGAGAGAGAGCGAAGCTGTAAGTATGTAGAATTTGTAATGTTTCACATATGAGTAAGATGATCATCGTACGAGCCCAATGTCCCCACAAACCTCAAAGTATTATGTTCGTTCGCCTTTTAACCCTTAATTGTTATTGTTGTTATGTCATATTATACAATACAATACAATGCTGTGAAATGGTACCATAGTAGTATATGCATACGTTAAATATGACATTGGCGCATACTTAAGTGTCATGACGTCGGCATAACTGTCGCATTGAATGAATATTCATCGAATCAATGTAAAAAAATACTTATATAAGCATATGACTAGTTGAGTACTGAAGTTGTTGGCGGTTGTTATTGTTAACTAAATATGATTTAGATCAAATCTTAAATACCCTCCACATCTACATACAAGCGGTAGGCGTGGCACGTATATGATTATGCCCTTCCCGTGCAAGCAAGAGCGTGCAAGTCAAGTTTTACATTGAATACGGTTTTTTTATTCAATGTGGGCCTGAATGTTATCCGACCATGCCCATTTTTGGCATATCTATGGATGGGAAAATTATACCAATTTTCAAGTTAATAAATCAATCAATGTGGGTGTGACTTTTGATCCATTTCACTTATTTCAAATATCAATCTGAGTTCAAAAACTAAAAGAAAATTTTAGTTCAATAGCTCAAAATTTACGACCGTGAGAATACGAACAAGAGGCGGATGCACGGACACATGGTCTGATATATATCTAGATCGACTAAGTTTTTAATGCTGATCAAGAGTATACATATTTTCTAAAGTATTTGCCGTCTCCTTTTGGGTTGCTGCAAATAGAATTACAAACTTAGTATACCTTCCACCTTATATGGACGGTTTAAAAACTTAGGCCTTAGTTGTTGTTGCTTTTTTACATTTTCTAGTTAATTTATGAAAATTATGCGGAAAGGATTTTCGATTTAAGTAACTTAGGGTGATTTCAACTACAACATATTTATCCAATCTATAATCTTTATAATTTATAACAACAAGTGGGCGTGTCAAGAGAATAATTACGCTCTCTAGTTGTGTATCACTTAAGACCTCAGTTTCTAAGTCAAATAAGTTTGTTTTGCAAATTGTGAGCGTGTCTCTTAGATTCTTGGCCCTTTTGTCAAATGAACCAATTATAAATATGGGCTGCCAACAACCTCTACATATATAGATTTATCACACAATAAATCGATTAATACTAATTAATATATATGAAAAATGTTTGATTATAAAATCTTCCTTTCTTCGTATTAATTATTTTTCTGGAAACCCCCCCCCCCCCCCCCCCCCCCACACGACAAAAAAACCAACATTGAGACATTTTATCTTATTTATTAATCGTTTGAAACAATTAAGAAAGAGTAGTTGGTACTTAAAGTGATTAAGACAAATATCTCTCAATTATTCATTGCATAATAAAATGCCTTACAATGCTCAATTTGTTTCATTTCATTCTTCGTATTCACGTTTGTGGATTACTCATTGAAATTATTCATGACACACATCAGCAACACAAAAAAATAAAAAGAACAAAAGGAGCAATGTGTGTAAAAGCAACACTCTCAGCTTGAAAATATAATGACCGATCAATTATCGATATCGAGGAGCAGCTAACGATATGTAAGTAACTCTTCTCTACTTTAATGTTTTCTAAGTGTTTTGTTGTGTTTCATTTCTCTGGCTATTGATTTGATTGTGTCGTCTTTCGTCTGCAGTTGATTTGCTTTGACTGGTTGTTGACGATGATTCTTATTGCTGATGATGACGAAAGACTAATTGCTTTCATTTACATTTGAGTGATTGTGTCTCATTAAAAGGGTTTTTAGTCAACAATCAATAATTGTAAGGAGAATCGAATGTACGGGTAGTGAACACCTGAAATCAGTTTCGTCAAATGGAAAATGTTTCATTTATTTAACAATAACTTGGAAATAACAACTTTTTTATTTACGTACTGCATACCCATACCCATTATCTGAGTCACTTTGTTTTATTTATTTTTAAATTATTATCAGAAATGAGTTCTATTTAAATCGTTTCAATGTATTTCAATGTATTTTTTTTTTTGGTCTACCTCTCTTTTCTCTCATATAATAAAGAAGCTGAGAAATTGTTACTTAGCTTCCTATGTATATAATGACATCATCACTCATACACCAAAAGCAATTACAATTTATGAAGTTTAGCATTGTGTTGAATTGTTTTTTATAAATAGGTAATAACAGTAAATGAAATACCGTGATCATTTCTATATAAATTGTGGGCGTAGCAGGTATCTAATTTCATTATCTAAAAGTTTATATATTACGTAACAATCAATTAATGTTTTTATTAAATTGTGGGCAGACCACACCCATTTTCAACATATGGTTGAATATGCGACTTATATACATAGGTACCAAAATTATAAATGTGAGTACTAAATTTCAGCTTAATGGGTAGAAATTTACGACGGACAGACCTCATGTTCCCATCGATTCTGGTTTTTATACACATTAAAAATATATTCTTTGTATTGTTTGCAATGTCTCCCTCTGGGTGTTGCAAACAGATTGACAAACTTAGTATACCTAGTATAGGGTATAAATAAGTTTCAGTATATTAGAAAATGTGTAGGCATGTATGGTTTGCGAATTGAAATAAAACTTGTTTGTTTAAAAGCAGCAACAACAACAACAACAGCAACGCTCCTTAGTGCCACAAAGAAAGTTTTAAGCGAATCTTGGATACTTTATAATAAATATTTTCTAAAATTGTGCATTCACTACCGTCTACCCTCCACCATGAATATTATGAGTATTACTTACTCTCTGTTCAAAGTGCGTCGAACTTTTGTCACATAACATTATGTAGATTATTATTATATTGATATATTTTCAAAAATAAATTTCCAAGTATGACAAACTTGTTGCTATTTTCACTCTACCTACCGTTTAACGGCACAGTTAGCAAATCATTCAAATTGAGAACGGTTTCAATAAATTTCATGATTCACATGAATGTGCGAATCAGTTTTTATGAGCAAACAGTTCACCAGTAAACTTGAAAGTGTTTAGTACTCAACTCAGATACTCACAATTTGTTTCATTATTATTATTACAACACACCAAATAAAATACACACAATAAAATAACCAGCTTCGAGAAAAAGAGTTAGTTGAAAATAATGAAATTGTTAGCAGAAATATCATTAGCAGTATTATTAGTGAGCGGCATGATGTGGTCGTCGGCCGAAGCGGGAAATATGATTTGTTATTACAACACCAGTCGCATAAATGATGGTATAACGACCGTTTATTTAATTGCTTTTTACAACATTATTATATTTGCTTTCTTCTCCTCATTCCAACCGATTTATGCAACAAATTAACAATTCATGTATGTTGTTTTATTATTGACAGTAAATGCTGCCATTAACGACTTGGAGCCAGCTTTACAATATTGCAATTTCCTCATTTATGGATACGCGGGCATTGATGGTCAAACATATCAATTGAAAAGTTTAGATCGCCAATTAAATTATGACTTGTATCATGCTGTCACCGCTCTAAAGCAGAAACATAAACATTTAAAGGTACTGCTGTCGGTGGGTGGTGATCGTGATGAAGATTCATCAACGGATGAGAATAAATATTTGAAATTATTAGAAGATCTGACTCATCGTAATGCTTTTGTGAATAGTGCTCAAACATTTGTGCGGACGCATGGATTTGACGGGTTAGATTTGGCTTGGCAGTTCCCTAAAAGTTTACCCACCAAACAGCGTACGGGCTTGAAAAAGGTCTGGCATACGGTTAAGCATTGGTTCAAGGGTGATGTGGTTTTGGATGAGAAGGCCGAAGAGCATAAGGAACAATTTGTTAGTTTACTAAGAGAATTGCGTCATGGTCTTAGCTCAGTGGGTGCTATACTCACAATGACTATACTACCCAATATTGATCCGGAATGTAAGTTCCTTTTCATATCATTCGTTTTTCAATTCATCATTCTTTTCTTTAATCATTCTTCTTTTTTCAGTATTCATAAATATACCACAAGTTATACCGCAAGTAGACTTCATTACTTTGGCTGCTTTTGATTTCTACACTCCCGAACGTAACCCAAAATTGGCTGATTATAGTGCCTCATTATACGAATTACCGGAACGTGATCCCACCTATAATGTCGACTATCAAGTTCAGTATTGGTTGAACAGTACCAATGAGAAAAGTAAATTGATTTTGGGTATACCGGCTTTCGGACGATCTTGGATTATGAATCAAGATTCTGATATTACCGGGTATCCTCCAGTACCAGCTGGTGGTTCCGCTGAAGCTGGCAAACATACCCAAACTACTGGTTTATTAAGTTATCCGGAGATTTGTATAAAAATCCATCAAAATACTGATGCCAAGGGTGATGCTGCCCCCTTACGTAAAGTAAGTGATGTTACGCGACGTTTTGGTACCTATTGTTACCGTGTACCAGATCATAATGGCCAGTTTGGTTTGTGGATTTCTTATGAAGAGCCCTCAACCGCAGCCAATAAGGCCAGTTATGCACGCGTCAAAGAGTTGGGCGGTGCCGCTTTATTCGATCTGACCATGGATGATGCGAAAGGAGAATGTGCTGAGGATAAATATCCTATATTACGTAGCATTAAGTATAAATTGTAGACGAATGTAAAAAAAGTCACAAAAACCAATTTTTCAAGAGTCAGTAGGCAATTTTTTACCCCCATACAGTTCCTGCAGAGTATAATAAAAAAAAAAAAAACTCTTTCGAGAATTTTGTATTTTTATTTCTTTTAAAGTCTTAATTGATCTCTATGAAGTGCAATATAACACTTTAACCCATACCCGTTCAAAACTCAATAAATCCAATAACTGAAGTGTAAAATGAAATTAAAAAAAAAAAACACATTCAACGGCAAGAAAACAAATAAAAATCATGTAAAAAGTGAAACGTCAGTGTGTTAATCAAGTATTTAAACTGATATGCGTGATTAATAACATTAAGGCACCAAGCGTAGACAGCAGCGTAAAAAAGGAATTACACACAACCCCTTTTTTGGGTGGTATGCGTTTGGTAAGAGGGTGGATGATAACATTATTCTCTGGATTCAATTGATTGCGCAGTATTGTGTACGTGTAAGAGTGTTTACGTTTTACCTTCTTCCAAAAATTAAACAAATAGTACGGGGGCTACACAATAATCAGAGTTATCAAATAAACACGAATGATAAGCAACAATATCGTCATGTAACCCCGAAAAATATCTCTTTCTCTTTCGTTGTAAGTAATTTTTACAGTCAAATTTAAAACTTTACCAAAATGTAACAGTTTTTGTAAGTTATTTAACAAATCACACTCAAAAGCTGCAACAATTGGGTCAATGTCTTAAGAAATTCCTTGAAAATATAATAAAGAATTTAATAAATTAAAAATAATTTACTTGAAAGTTTTGTCTAAATAAAAATCAAGTCAATTTGACAATTTTGGAAAGTAAAACTCGTATGTTTAGTGGGTCGAATTTACTATTTTTTAATTGTTAATTTTATCAAAAGATACAAAAAAAATGATAAAAAAGAGGATTTTGTGCAAGATATTAATTTGTGAAGAAATATTACTTAATAAAAACAAACACACACTTCACTATTCAAAAAGAGAAGAGATCCGAGAAAAAACTACAAATTTGCTAATAAAATAATAATTATATAGAAAAGCTCTTTAAGTGCTTGTAAAGGATAATATTACATATATTTAGTAGTCAACCCTTCTCTACACACCATCATGAATTATATGTATTTTGTATATCATATAAAACATATAGCAAATAATCATAAAAATTCCTTTTTATAGAAGTAAATAAATACAATAGAAACCCTCAAGAAATCCCAATCGTTTTTATTTTTAGTAAACACCCTAAGAATGAAATCAGCTTTTGCTACAACTCAAACGATGACTCTGTATAGAAGAATGTATAGGCGGTATATAGTCATTGTGCAGTTACTATCGAGTTGAATAATACTATATTTCTATTTGTGGCATTTTAATGGCATTTTTACTTCGTACCATAGCCAATGTTTTGTTACTTTTAGTTAATAGATCTTTACTTTTTTTGTTGTTCTCTTTCTTCTTGATTACGATTATTTAGCTGTAAGTGCTACAAAAATATTTTTATGGCATAATTAACCCCTCTCCCCCCTCCACCCAATTGTCTTGAAAGAATCTTTCCTTTTTTTAGGTGAAGGAGTGTTTGGAATATAAAAATAAGGTTTGTATTCATTTTTATATTATTACTAATTAATGCAAGTAATAAATTAGATATACAAACATAAATTCATTAATTAAATAAAGTGTAGAAAAAATAAAGGGATTGCCGGTAATTGACCTTAAAAATGTTTCACATAGATTGAGTGGTTAGGTACAACATTTCGTTAAATTATTTTCTTAATTAGCATCAACGTCTGAAACGATCTAGACATGTCCGTTTATGTATCGCAAAAATCGTGATATCAAACTGAAATTTTGTAGAGATTGAAAAAGGGGCAAAAACGGATAAGAGTCGCACCCAAAAAACTGTCATGATGGCAAAGTGAAATATTTGTCACTTTTTTCAACTTTTAAACAGCAAAATATAACCTAAAGAGGACCTGCCATGGCCATTTTTTATACATAAATACAGAGGATGTTTAAGATTTAATATGTTTTTTATTCCTCTTTTTTTTTCTGTTATTATGAACTTTGTGTAAATCGAATGCCAGGTGTACCTGAAATATTCATTGTTAAATTAACCATTATCTTGGTCGAGCAATGACATGTAAAATACTGCCATTTTTTTATCACAAATACGTTGTTTTTATAGGTGATAAAAAATTTTGATTATACTCTCAAATGCATTAAAATATCTGTTGGGGCACCTATGCATACATGGTTATGCGTGCATAGTGTGTTTCTACACATAACATCTTAATCCAAAAAATCAATGATTTACAGCAAAATCTCAAGTTTCTTTGTTAATCATATAATACTTGTATAAACACTACACTCTGGTGATCCTGGTACCAATCCAATGGTGATGGTGGTGTTTTAGTGAACATGACCTAACATGTAAATCTGTGTATATATTAATGTGTGTGGGATCAGTTTTCGTTTTTATTGTATTTGTTGTTATTGTTAATGCCTTTCGTGGTGTCAATATTGCAGTTAATGTGAATTTTATGCATTTATTTTAACACACGGCGTTAGTATGTTTACACAAGCATGTATGCAGATGTATATGAACATGTGTGTGTATGTGAATGTGTATATGTGACAACTTCATTAAATTGATATTTAATGGACGATTTTAAGTATAAAATTTACGATTTGTTTGGAAATGTTTTCTGTCTCCTCTCCAGAGATTACAATGACAATATAAATTCACTCATAACACACATACACACACACACACACATGCATATATCTACATGTATGTATATAAGATCATTATTTATAATTTTAAATGACTCTCCAGCATGGTTCAACTGATAAGTCCAACAAACAAATTCTGTTTATACGTGTTCCGTTCCATAGTTATTGTGACAGATTTTGTGTGACATACAATAAAAAAAATCCATATTCACCCACGCATCACTCCTTTAATGTGCTGTTGTTGTTGTTATTATTATTATTTCTGTTATGGTTTGGCTTCTCCAAGTATTTCTACTTATTACTGTTGTTCTTTCGTACATTTGATGGTTCGTGTTGGCATTTTTATATAGACAAAAAAAAAAAAAATTTAAACAAAAACAATAAGATTTCAGAAACCTTTATGTGAATTATAAAATTAACAAGAAATTCAGAGAATCAAAATTACTCAAATGAAGGAATCACATGTGACAAAAGTGAAATCTTTAACATCCTCCAAGTTTAAAGAACTTTTAACCTTGAGCGATATAAACGTTTAGTCCTTTCTCTTCTGTAATAACCACGTTTTAGTACAATAGTTAGTAAACTTTTCATAGTGTTCATATTGCAGATAATTTAAATTTTATTTTTTTATTAATCAGCATAGAAATCTGAACCGTTTTAGACATCTGTGCGTTGTTGACCACCTCACATGTGTACTAAGTTTGTCATTCCGCTTACAACACCCAAAAGGACGCGTCAGTGATCTTACAAAATATATATATATTCTTGATCAGCAGCAAAAACTGAGTCAATCTAAGCATTTATGTTGGTATGTTTGTGTGTAAATTGAAAATTTTTTAACCTTTATATCTTTGTAAGCAATCACATGACAAGATTAATGGTGAACCATGTGACTATAGGGGAACGTTGCCCATGTACATACACTTCTGTATATCCACATATTGCTTCTGTAGTTATGTATGTATATATGTATGTATGTTTTGTTTCAGAACTTTATCCATGGAAAATCATTGTCAGTCAGTCATTCTTTCATTCATTTGTTTTAATGAAGTTACACATTTTGCTAGGTTGCTGAACTGAACTGATACTCTGGAACTATTTTAACATAAAATTCTACAACAAATTATTTTCACGCATTAAATTCTCATAAAAGTATGGCAACAACAATAACAATAGTAGACAATTTTTTACCTTTTAAGTTCCAAGTTAATAAATAAATCACGATAATGATGATGATGGTGTCGTTGCTGGTGTGGTGGCATTCTTTTACTTACCTATCTTGTTTTTTTTATTCCTTTTTCCTTTTTTAAAATTTTCCACAACACACCAGCAGACACACTGAGATCTTTACTTATGCTTACGTTTCTAAGAGTAGTGACCACTTTGATTGATTTGATGTATTTTCGTTTCTCAAGCTTCTTACATTTAATCATTAACAGTGCGGGTGCTTGTATGGTATTATGTGAGTGAGTGGTGATGAACGTTCCTTGAACGTGGTCAAGTATTTGATTTGGTGTTTTGCTAAACTTTTGATTATTCTCGTGTTATTATCCTTACAATTTACGGTGAAATAATGTCAAAGGATGGCTGTGTTCGTATAGGAAGAGATTGTACGGATGGAATAGATGAATTTGTTGTAATTTACTTTTTTCATCAATAAATCTTTACTTTAAATACTTTGGGTCATAAATTGTACAGCTAACAAAGCGGCATTTGTTTTATTTGGATTTTCACTTTATTCTCTCTATCCTTGACGCTGCTTTAGGTTGCAGATGTTATTGAGTGAATCTTACATAATTAGTAGAAAGGTTTGGAAACTTTTTGAAGTAAATACTAAGTGCCAAGCTTGTCGTTTACCATTCGTGATGTACTTACCTAGTGTTGAAAGTTCATTTCCAATCATAAAGTGTTGAAGAAAATTGAATTTAAATGAAGCCATTAAACAAATTGTTTATTATTTTTTCTTTTTTAAGATTTACACAATTTTTATTAGCTTTTTTTTTTGTTAACAACTATTTACTTGGAATAATTAACCGATAATCTCTCTCTCTATCTCTCTATCTAAAACAAGAAATCATTAAATGTAAAATTGTTTCAACGAAAACTGGATTTTTTTTCTTCCGCTTATATAGCTTGGAAGAGTCTGTTAATTGAGAATTTCTATAATTAATTTGAATTTGTTTGAATAATAACAACAACCACATTTACAACATTAACTTATGGCAATTGTTGTTTTTTTAATCAATTGTAAACCGAGCCAGTCTGACTGAAACGCATGTAAATTGAAGTTTAATGGCTCGACCACCCACGTTGTTGTTTGCTCTTGAGCCTGCCAAAGTTGGTGCTTCAGTGTTGCCATTGTAGCCAGTATCAAGAAAAAAGGCTTGAAATTCCTTTTATTAGCTAAACAAGTTTTCGTTTTATAAAGCCATGAATCACAAAAGAAGATGAAGAAAATAGATATTCGAGCAATTCATTTTTTTCTGCCTTTTGCTCATATTACTAAGTCATTAACTTCATTTAAGTTGTTACTGTTGTAATTTATAGAGACATCAGTTTTTCTTTAGTTGAAATTATTTGGAAAGAAATTATATAATTTTTATATAATTTTTCTTTCTAGAGACGAGCATAGTAATAAGAAATCATTTAAAAGACGATTTCAGTGCAAGATTACGAAGAAGGATCTGTTGTATAATTTCATCAAATGTGAATGTTTTCAAGAAACTGGTATGACTTCACAATATATACACATTTTTGAATCGATCTGGAGCTTTATGTTTAAAGGTACTCGCACTGGTTGATCGTGACTAAGCAATGTCTAGATGCCTCAAAATTGCAAAAAATATCTTCTTTAACTAAAATATTTATTATTCAAGTGCCGATGTTACCGCTGCTACATGTATGTCCGTCCGTCTGTCTGTTGTTCTTATTGTACTACATTTTGAGATATTCAAGGGAAATTTTCTACACCAGGTTGTGTCTTAGATTGAGTGAAAGGAGTCAAGTTCCAAAAATCTTTCACATCTTTCATTGAATTGAATTGAATATTGAGAAAAAATAAAAATAAACATAGAGAGAGAATTAAGTCTTCTTTTTAATCAAAACAACACCGTTTTTCTTTTCATATACATATTATACATATGATACATATATACAGTACTGTACACAATTAATAATAAATAGCTTAACATTACAAATATTACAAATTTTCATAAAACTATACGACTAGATGTTCTTGTTAAAGAAAACGATTTGCTCTACATTAAAAAAAATACAAGTAGTTCATTAAAGTATTGCTTTAGGTGATTTTCTTTTTGTTTTTTTCATGCCTATATATACGAATTTTCACCAAAAATATCTACCGGCCAAAGTAACAATCCGGTCCTATGAGGTGACAGCACTGGTTGCTGCTGCTGTAGTAACATTTCCTAAATTATTGCCAGCTTCACGCTCGCGTTCACGTTCTTGCAATTCTTGAAGTTCCTCTTCTTCACGGGTTAAAGGTATGGTCGAATGATTGTACAAGCCTTGAGCCATGAGCTGCAGGGCTAAAGGATTTTTAACGCCACTCGACTTTTTCAGTTTGGCACGTTTATTTTGGAACCAGATTTTTATTTGAGCTTCGTTTAAGCCCAACTCAGAGCTTAACTGTTGGCGTCTTTTTTCAGTTAGATAGCGGTTTTCATTAAATTCATGCTAAAGTGGGGGGGAGAAACGCATAAATGTATAGAAAAACGTCTCTCTGTCTGTCTTTTTTTTTTTTTAAGTTATTATAAAATATTTTCCTTTTTTAAAACGTTAACTTTGAATTTTAGAGATGTAACGTTTGACTTACCTTCAGTCTTGCTAATTGTGATCCACTGAATGCGGTGCGCGGTCGTTTATCTTCGTTAGTATTGGTGGCAGGGGAGGGTCCTTTTTCACTACTGCTGCCGCTGCAGCTAGTTGGCATTTTCTTGGGCTTACGTACTCGTGGACCTTAATATATACATACATACTTACATATATACAAATAATGGAATAATATTTCAACAAGAACAGCAAATAAATTTGTTCATTTGTTCATTTGATAGCGAAGTAAGCAACCAGCACACAGGCTGAACATAAAAATTCCTTTTAGCAAATAAAACCCAACATAATTGCACCGCAATGACGTGGCGAGCTCGTTACATTATGCAAACAAAAGTACATATTAAAAAAAAAAATGGTTTTTGCAGACATTTAGCGCAATATTCCAGAGGGCGATCAACTCGTGTACGTACAATGTATGACCAACCAGCTTAGTTCGACCACACCCATAAATTATCATGAAAAATAGAAACAAAACATTAAGGATTTATGGGGTAAACTAAAGAGAACATAAAAAGAAAGGGCACAGAATGAAATATTAAATGATAGCAGAAGTTCTCTACGCTGATGATGTTTTGTACACTAGGTCGTATGTGCGGGTATGGTTTGATAGCGTGGTCCATCTCTGTCTCTATTACCCATTTACCCGTTTAAACCATTTATTTCTATTCACACCTTAAAGGGTATGAGAAGGTGTCTAAGATCTATTGTGATTTTAGCTTTACTGCTATTTTTAACCACACCTCCCGCAAACTTTGTCACAATAATCAGAAGCAGAGTTCAAAGATCTAACAAAGTAAATCAGCACCCAATTTATATAGATATGGGTCATAAAACACAGAGATATCGTTTCTAAACTTGCCCGAATACAACAAAGAATTGAAAACAAAACGAGCTCCTATGGTTTTTTCCAGCATTACTCGTAAAATACCTCATTATTGTATAAAGTTGAAGAAATAATTAAACTTTTACTTAATTTAACGTTAAGTCATGATGCCTTTGTAAATAATGGTAAAGTTTAGGAAACTATTAAATTTAATTTAGAAGAGTGACTGGCAAGGCCGGAGTTTAAGATTTCTTAAAGCAACTGGAGGTTAAGAAGGTTATGCTCGAAAGAAAGAAAAAAACGGTGAAAGAAATAATAATAGGCAATATACGGGGATAGTCCCAGATGGTCTTTTTTCAGCTACCTAGACATTACTTAGAGATTTTTTATAGCTATGTTACCCTGTTTAAAGTAAAAACAGTCAAGCTTCTCAAAATATTCAATATCTCCAGGCTGTTAACTGTTCTTTTGTCTCAAATGAGAAATAATGATGAAATGTTTCACCGATATTTATAAGTTTATGCAAAATCTTAGTTTTATTGCTGTAAAACCTCGCCAAATACTCGATTGAAACATTCCTTTGATGTTTTTTTTTATGAATAAATATTCGCTTGACGAAATTTTTGGTTAAAATGCGAGGTACAGCACTCTTTGAAATGTTTTTTCAGCTTTCAGAAATGGTATTGTATGACAAATACCATTTCGTGGTTTACCTTTATGTCACTGTCTACCACTGCCATGATTGTCAACGCAGCCTTGTTTAAACTCTGTTACCCAATATTTTATTGTATTGTATTGTAAAAGAAGGAACCGACTCCCTCAGATTAGATTCTAGCTACACTTTGATATTGAAATTCATTGTGAATCTTCATTATTTATGAAATGAAGGCTTCAGGTCGGATACTTTCTGTATATTAAGTATTGTAGTAAGCTAAGCTTAAATTCCTTAAAAATAGATCAGATTCAGGATTGTGGGATGTTGTGTATATAATAAAATAATCAATCCATAATAATTTCGCAATTATATTTTTATAAATCTAAAAGCACTAATTCCTTAAAATGTTGTTACAACCTTGAAGTTGCTTCAAAAATGAAGAAAAAATTCGTTAAAGTAAAAAAAAACTACATGCTCGTCATCAGCATTTTTGAGGTTTTTACATTTATCTTTAAGAAAAGTAAAAATTTCTATAAATTACTTCCAACTATCATTAGTCATGGTTTTGTTGGAAAAGGTTAAAACTAAAACGAAATTGAAAACTATTTTAATAAACTGTCACAGAACTTCTTCTACCATTAAAGCCATTACTTTTCCTTAGTTATTGACCACAAAGTCTAAGTCAAAGAGAAATTGGTTGTAAGTTTTATTACTTGTAAGAATATTCATTTTACTTCCAAAACTCATTAGCGGTGCAATTAGGAATTTTGTTTAAAGACCAGAAAAGTGTATAAAAAGTTACAAAAAAAAAAACTTTAACTTTAAATAATATTTTACTTGCTTTCATTTTGCATTAATGCATTATTTTATATGTTTGTCGCTTAAAAACACTTACTCCGACCTGTAAAGAGAAGAAAAAAAGTTTTATTAAAAATCGATAGAAAAAAATTAAGTTAGAAAAAATTGTAAAAAAATTCAATTTTAAATGTGAGACTTGGGTACATTTGGCAATCAATAAATGCTAAAAGAAAAATGGGGAGAAAATCTTTTAACAGCAACGTGGAAAATTGTTTGCATTCCTTAGCGACTGAAATAGCGCACCAGTCTGAACGAGACATTGGAAAAAAGAATCGTGTCAAGTATGGCGAGAACTAAAAATCTAAACAACAACGGAAAAAAAAAATATTAAGGAAAACTACGTGTAAAAATGTTTAAAGAAATAGAATATAAATCAACATCTACACACACTTGCCAGAGTTTCTGGTTCTCCCTTTAACAGTTAAGGGATGCACGTAAAGCAGATAGCTATTGAGTTTATTTTGAAAAACTTACAGAAAAACTTTATCAATAAAAAAGACAATTATTTGATGATGTTTCAGTAAATATTTAAGTAAAAGAAAAAAGGAAATATTTTAACGAATCTGTTTTATTGCAGTTATGCAACATGAACATATAAAAAACCAGGAAAATTTATATGTGGTACACACTCCACATGTACGCGAATCTGTGGGTGCGGCCTTGCGCCCCTATTTTCCGATCTCTTAAGTTTATGTAAGCTTACAATATATTTTAACTGTCGCATTCTGTAATATGTAAGGTTTAAGTAAATTGTAGGCGTGCCTCTATTTTTGTGAGATATTTTTGCGGATTGTAGACGTTGTTGCAACTCTTGTAACTCCTTCCTTGCAAAAGTATTGCCATACTTAATAAACCATTGTATATGGAGGGTATTAAAATAATATACAATCGAAACGGGCGTGTCTCTGATCCCATCAAAATAAAAGTTGGTTAATGGGTGCCTTTTGCTTTTAAGGGATTTAAGACCGATCGAAACCACATTTTCGGTGCTTTTCAATTGACGGACGTACGGACAAATCTCTAAGGTAAGCAAATACATTTGATATAACGCAATATGCACAGACGCTGTCTTTAAAATAAATCTTCTAACTTTGTGTCTGTCCCTTTATGTAGTTTCTTCAGTTTTTTTTTTTTTTCCACAAAGTTCCAAATTTTTCTTCTCTTTTCAGAAACTCTCAATATTTTCATCTACATCAACCGCCTAAACTTATTACGCTTTTTTTCTTCTATACCATCATGCATTAAACACTTTAGTGAAGATTATAGCCAAGTATTATTACAGTGTCTGATATGTTTGATCTTTCCTTTCTTTTGAAAACTAAGCTCTACGTACACATGACGCCCTTTGGATTTTAAAAAATTCGTAGCGTGACAAATTATCATTTTATTTAATTGTGTTTATGATCCATCCGTGTTTTTTTTTTTTAACTTCAAACACATTTCTTCAGCCTTAGTTGGTTGTTAAGAAGCATACAACAACAACAACAACAATAACAACAATAACATTAATTTTTCATTCTGTAGACTTCATGTGATTTCAAACAAATTATGTTGTCCGGACCAAAAAAAAAAAAGAAAAACAATACTGAACGACAGCAATAACAACCGGTGGTGGTTACAAGATCCTTTTTTAATCTCAACAACTACAATACTTATATATCTGGGGTATTGTATATAAGTGAGTAGTTATATGAAGAATTGAGTGTTAGATTGTACTGCTATTAAGTTTTTAACATTTCTTTTGCACAAACAAACACATGCTATGTTATGACCAGCATATCAAAATAAATAAAAAAAAAAAATAAAAACAGCAGCAGCAATAATAAGTCCAAAGCGTTTGAGTATAACAAAACAGTGCCAGTATCCGTATCAGTATAACTATATTAAATGCTTTAATGTAACGTGTCTGACTGTGCTGCCCCTTCTATTTTTGTTGAACAAGTGTTAGGTGTTGTTCACATGCAATTCATATACACACACACAAAGTCATAGAAACATTTGCACTTGTTAAAGACTTTTGTCAACCACATCTTTACACAACAAACTCTATGCAACCATACAAACAACAACAAACTCTGGTAATCAGTTCAATTTTATCGTATTACTCCTTGTCGCCTTTATCTATTTTACTCCTATCTGCCTTTATTCTTGTATGTCGTGTTCACAGCATATATACTTACAAAAGTTTCATATACACACGTATATAAACATATATTTTATATTCAACATTTATGAACATATAAAATTTCATAGAAAATTATTGATTATAAAGATGTCTTTGCTGGATCAGAAAACCTGATTCTTTCTCTCTCCCATCTACCAAGATAATGATCTCAAAAATGTTGCCTATGTGGTTTTATATATACATACATATATACATATACCACACAACCAACACATAATTGTCTTGTTTTCATAAATATTCCATTAACTGAAATTTAACCTCATTAATCACGTTTACGTACATACAATATAAACACATGAATATATCTTTTTTTTTTTTTTTTTAAGAATTTCGGTTGATTTATATTCAATATATTGAATTGGAAATTAATGAAGAATTGTTTCAGTTTAACTGACAGATAGACACAAAGTAGGAATGTTGTGTTTATGTCCAAGATAATCAACTCTTCTGGATCGATCATTTTATGTGGTAAGTAAAAAAAAATTAACTTAATTGTTTATTCTATTACGTTTTATAAAAGAAAAATTACAAATTTTGTTATATATTTGTAAAGGAGTCCGTACGTCCGCGTTTGTTTATCTTCTAATTTATTGAAAAACAAGTAATAAAACGAAATTTAGTTTAGAGGAAATCTTATATACCCCCCTACATCTACATTAGTGGGCGTGGCAGGTATATAATTATGCCATATAATAGTGTATGTATTATGTATGTAAATGGAATGACTTAGTATTACCTCCATCTTATGTGGAATTATAACAAAATAACAAAAAATGAAATTAGACTTAGCGCAGAACAAATCGTAAATATTCTCCAACAACTAACAACTTGTAAGCGTGGCAGAGGTATCAAATTAAGCAATCTAATAGTCTTTCTTATAACTCTTAAAGTCAGATTCTGCGGCAAATGGAATTTTTCGTAAATTGTGGGCGTGTTTGTTATCCTACCAAGTTCATTTCTAGCACATCCAAGGAAGGCGATTACACATAGATAGAAGAGATAACTGTATATATACTAAATTACAAGTTCATAGCTCAATTTTTGTGAAAAATGTATAGATTTTTGTCGATTTTGGGCGTGGCTTTTGACCAATTTCGCCCATTTTAAATAGCCATCAGCGCAATATCTGAAAATTTACGCCCATGAGAATGCTAACAACAGACAGACACACACGGACATACATACATCTAGATCGACTCAGATTTTGATGCTGAATAAGAATGTATGAATATTCTTATAGAGTGTCCTATTGGCTGTTGCAATATGAAGCTTAATGTACTCGTCTTATCACTAAGCTAATACCTATAATAAACTAGGGTTGATGGAAAAAAACTTTTATTTAAAATTATGCCTAAATTCTACATATTGATTATAAAAAAAAAAATGGGGAAAATTTTAAAACCTGATATATACAAGTACTAAAAACTGGTATTTTTATTGCGGCATTCTCTTCCATTAAACATATGTTGTATGTATGTTTAAGTAGTATAATAATTATATATTCAACATTTTTCTAATGAAACTATCAATGTAAAGAATTCAATTTCAATGTAATCAGAGTTTGAACTACATGCTGATTAACCTTATTGATAACTAAATGCTATGTCACACATACATACAATCTAACGGTATGTATAATATTTAAATAATATGCGTACGTTGTCCGTACACTTGTATTATATTACAAACACTTACTCTATTAAATTGTGGCTTTTTTTAATGGCTTCACCACACATTGTTATATATTGTTATAAAACACATACATACATACAGGTATGCTTTAACATATATATGATATGTCTGATATCGAATTACTAATAAATTATAAATAACATGACAACAAGTAGCTGCATTGTTGGACAATTAATTTGTGATTGGAAAAGAGAGAACAGGTAATTAACTAAAAAAAAACTCGGTTACCATAATAACGATGGTTAAGTACCTCATATATGAGATATGTGTGTGTGGTTGTATACGTATTAAATACTTTTATACAGTTAATGATGTTTTACCACAAAAACCAGAATTTAAGCGGTATACCTACATCATAGAGTTCTTGACCAAGCGACCTAAATCATATATTACAACAACAACAACAACAACAACAAATAATAATAATATCTACATACAACCAATCGCATTAATGATGAAATAATATCAATTAGTAGAGGTGTGGAAATTTATTAATAATTAAAAATTATATTAATTAAAAAATCAAATCGAATAAAAAAATCAACTACTTTTCTACAAACCTTGAATTATAAGCGTAAGTAATATATGATAATTAGAAACAAGTAAAAAAGAAACGAAACGTGACTTGGACCAAATCTTAAATACCCTCTACGTCTACAGCGTGGTGGGCTTGGCAGGTATATGATTACGCTATCTATGAGTGTACATGTTACCTATCAGCTGCCAAGTCCAAGTTTACGTTGAATACGGTTTTTTGTATATTATGGGCGTGTCTTTTATCTGCCTACGCCCATTTTTATCACATCGATGAATATGTATACCAAATATTATTTACTTAGCTCGTGACAAATACATATATAATATATATGTCGATTGTGGGCGTGGCTCTCAACCAATTTTTCCCAACTCATAATGTGATCTGTAAACAGAAACTTGAATATCTAGGTAAATTTGACAGACACACACATGGATGGATAAGTAGGGTATAAAAATAAATGTTATAATAGGTGACATTCAATCATTCTAACGTAGTAAACAATGTAAACATAAGCGGAAACTAATAATATAATAATTTTTCTACTTGTATTTTTCGCATCTTGTCATACTCTCAACCTGGGATTAAAGTTATATTGACCTGAAGCACCCAGAAATTATTCTGGTTTCTTAATACGCCTTTATGATACTTGCATACGGAATAATGAACTTAGTATACTTTCATTCTAGATGGAAGAAATAATAAGATCGTATCATTACTCGATTCAAACTTCAATAAATTCATATAACTTGTACTCGTATGTTAAAATAATAATTGCTTAATTAAAAATCACCACCAACAGTGAGCTACATAGGTAGAGCAACAATATCTTTGAAAAATTGGCAAAATAAGAGAGAAAAACTCAATACACAATTCCATCAGTTTTTGTAAACTTACGATTACGCATTAACAAATCAGACAATGTCTGACACAAATTAAGGTGTGCATTTCTGTACAGCGGCAGCGACAGCGACAGAGTTCAACCACCAGTCTCATATATTATTCCAGCAAATAATGTTGCATTGTAAAAACACATTAATTTTGATTTCATGTGAAAAGGAAGTTGAACAGAATTGATTGGCAAGCGCTCCATTCACATCCCAAAGAAGTTGTCAGCAACAAACCAACCAAACCCAATCATTGTGATCTTTTATTTGGCTTGGTTGGATGTACATGGATGGATGGGTTTATGTAGGTGTAATGTTTACATACTACAAATACTCTTGACTAACACTCTCACGTCTGCTGGTTCCTTATTTTCATGCTGTATTTTCCAAATTTTAAATTATATTAAATCAAAATCAAAGTAACTGTGAGGGGGTAAACTGTAAACTGTAAAATTATGATTGACAATAAATGATCAATTCCAAGAGGTTGTGTGTGTATACGTTTATATAATTGATACGTAATGATGCCTTAAAGCCATAAACACTATTAAATCAGCTATAAATTAAAACAACAACAACAAGGCAAGCCTTTAAAATTATATAAAATGTTAAACGCATAAATAAATAAAAATTTTACAATTTCAATATATAAAAATTCACTCAAAATTAAATCTCTAAAAAAAGTGAATACAAGCACAGAGTTATAAATTTTGGTTTAGAACAAAACTTAGACACCTTCTATCATTGAATCCAAGCTTTCTGTTCATCTTCTACACAAACCGAAGAAATTACTCAAAATATAAGTTTTGACACTATAGGCGTGTCCTTAGAGGATTTGTCTTAATATCAAAACTGACTAGAGCACAAGCACTACCAGAATAGGTTGGTGTTTAAAACCGAAAATTTTTCAACCGGGAAAATAATTTCCGTAAATGGACAGACGTACATAAGGACAAACAAACGTAGACAGATCTACTCTGTATTCGATAATAATTCAAAATCTGTTTTTTTTTTTTGTTTGATATTGAACGCCTTCTTCAAGTTCCTAATAACCTATTTTTTCCAAAAAATTATATTGATAATTAATACTAGAAATGTCTGTACAATAATTCCTATCAAAAATACATTTACTTTATACAATCTTTGAAGACACTTTTCAAGTATGACAAAACGAATGGCCGACTTTATACATATGCCTTCTTATGCAGAGTGTATAAAAATTCTTATAAAAAAATATGCACTTCTTCCTCCTAACTTAATATTCAAACTGTTTTCAAGTGATCTTTAGTTGGGGCGGAAGGAGGGTAGATTTTATGGTGTGAACATCATGTTCACATGTGTTTTATTTAATGTTTGCTTTTTATTTTTTTATTTTCTTTTTTCGGTTGCATACAATGTTCTGACAAAAAAAGCCGAAAGGCAAACTTTTGTTGTTGTTGTTGTTGTTGTTGTTGTTGTTGTTGTTGTTGTTGTTGTTGTTATTGTTGTTTTGCAGTAGCCACCGAAATTCTTGGTTGTTGCCTTAAATAAGAACTTAAAAGAAATTGTTGTTGTTAGTGTAGTAATTAAGCTGAAGGCGTTTGTATATGAAGCCATTTATTTATTTATTTACTCAAACTTCCAACGCAAGCCAACGCGATGCATTTATGTATAGTATGCCGCATACCACAAGGACCACACATGTTGCCAATTTAACATTTCTTCCCATCCTTTCAAAAAGCTTATGATGACCATCAGAGATCATCAAATGAATCTTAAAGTCAATCTCTTGACCGACCATTGACTGACTGACTGACTTGAAATAAATGCAAATACTTGTTTAATAACCACAAGGATAACAACAACAGCAACATTGAGATATTTTGTTTCATTTTTTAGCTCCTTGTCTCTCCCCTAACTAACTAACTAATAAAAACGTATTGATTTGTATATCAGGTCTTACATATACCCAAAGACTTAGGTTAAATATCAGTGGCATGGTTTTCTGTTTTACTTGAGATTAAAAAAAAATATAATAAACAGGCAGCAATATTAATTTTATGTCATGATATTAATGATAATGATAATCATTATAATTAATCTGCTTAATGTCCGCATAGCTAACTATCCTAATGTAACTATGACCACATCACACCACACCATACCATGCCATGCCATGCCATGACCAGGCTAATGTAGATAAGTTTTATTCAATTCAGTTCGGTAGTCCAGTCAATGATTAAGCGGCGACATTATTTTAATAAAATCATTTCAAGTTCATTTTAAAATCGTCACAATCACCATGTGAGCGAGCACATTGACCGAGAGTTTATAGAGTTTGTGTATGTGTGTGTGTGTGTGGGTAATAATAGTGTGTCTGGGGGACCTTCCCTAATAGAGTCATAAATGCGACTGTTATTGATCAACAAATTTAAATGTCCATTGTTGTTGTTGTTGTTGTTGTTATGGTCTTCTTCTTAATAATTTCCCACTTTTCTCTTTTATATAACAAACAAAATACCGCTTCATATGATATATACCTAAATGTTTGTCTGTCCATCTGTTGAACCGATGACTCGTTTGTTTATATTTTCGTTTTTTATTTCGTTTCTTTTATTATGTTTTTGTCTTAGTGTTGATTTAACATTTTCATTAGGTAACTTTAAATTTCTTTTCATTTTTTCTCTTCAACTGTTTCACAATTTGGGTGGTCCACATAGGTTTCGTATCTTCATGCACATTTCGTTTTTCTTGTTTTAATCTGGTATACGTTACGTAAAGTTCAACATTAAAAGAATTTTAAGCATATTCACAACATAAACTTATATACGCAGAGTGACTGACTGACTAACTAAACATATGCTACACTCTTATGAATAATATCTACATACGTGTGGTAGCTATAACAGCTGACTCATAAAAGTTATTTAAATGTTCATTAAGACATCAAAGTCGAAGGAAAGGGTCGCAAAGTAATCAAAACAAAACAAATATAAAAAAT
Source organism: Crataerina pallida (assembly GCA_949710015.1). Lineage (NCBI taxonomy): Eukaryota > Metazoa > Arthropoda > Insecta > Diptera > Hippoboscidae > Crataerina > Crataerina pallida. The sequence goes on along the minus strand of OX453293.1, from coordinate 26,566,319 downwards.
AATAAAAATTTTATAGTGTTGAACCGAACATCAGTTACCTTAAATGTAAAGTTTTTTTTCAAATGAAATTAAATTAAAGCCTTCAATTAATCAGCTCAGAAAGAGGTGGGATTTCATTTCATTTAAGATTTTTAGTCTTAGTTAGAAGTCAAGAACAAGCAACAACAAACGGCACCTATACGGGAAAATATTTGATTTTGAACTTGAGACCGAGTTGAATTTACCTTAAATGTAACCTTTATGCCTCAAATGTCACAACTTTCTTTCACTTCAGTTCGAATAAACTTATGACTTAAAAATGGACGGAACGACATTCTTACATAAAATCCGAAAATTATGAAAAGTGTCCGCCAACTTTTTCCAGCTACTGTATATTTGTATATTCTAAAATAAAATAGCTTATCTTTCAGCCAGTAGCAAGGCAATCAACATTAACGTTTTAAACATTATGACTACGTTGTGTCTTCTTAATGAGGACATTTATTAATATGATGATGGTGGTGGTGGCGTCTACCAAAAGCCGCAAACGGCGCACGTTTCACAAAAGTTCAAAAAACGTTAATAAAAACTTGAAAATTGTATAAACATAACTAACAATCAATTTAAGGAAATCCAACCGATTACCATTCATTTGGCCATAACTGAACACAAACCGTTTTCAACTCTCAATAATAATTTAATCAAGTAAGTTGAATTTTTTGTTACATATTGTTTTTTTCTTTGAAATCTTAAATATCATTCCATTAAACCGTTTAAACGATAATTGATGGTAATTGTGAAATAAATTTAAAAACAATAAAATGTTAGTCGAACCGGTTTTCAAATGAATTAAATTTTGCTATAAGGCTACAATTAAATGCTGGCGATAAACATTGAATTTGGTTAAAATGATTGATTTAAAAAAAAGTAAATAAATTTCAAATAATTTTATTGGAAAATCAATACACTCAATAGAACTGTTTAATAACATATAATAAATTAAACAATAATGACTTAATTAATTTTAATAGCAGCTTAAAGTCAATTAAGTTTCAGTCTAAGACAATTAGTCAGTTCAGTACAAAGACAATTATAAAGCTAAGAAAATATTACAAGTACGTCCCATACATGTGCTATATGGATAAGTTTCGTTTCAATTCGATGATGAATGGCTTCAATTTATACAATGAACACCATGGTCATGGCTCCTTCTCATAAATATGTACAAACATTTATAACTAATTGTTAAAGTTTAAGGCTTGTATAACTTTCAAAGAATTTATTCTCATATTTTTAATAAACATTAAATTCAAGCCATGTGTCCGTACTGTTGTTGACATTATCACGGACATAAATTTTGAAGCAGATCGCTATTTAATATGGGAGATATCGGTCAAAAGCCACGCCCACAAATGACAAAAATCTATTTATAATAAAAAAAAATCTATAAATATTCCCTCCACAGATGTGCCATAAATGGGCATGCTCGGATAACACACCCACAATTAATAAAAAACCTTACTCAACATAAAACTGGATTTAAAAGCTGTATTTACTATATGAGGACAGAATCATATGTTTGCCACGCCCACCACATTATAGATGTGCAGGGTGGTTTAAGCCAAATTTAGTTTTTTTACTTATTTTATTTCATTTATTATTGAATTTAAGCTTTCTCTTCTAAGTTGCCACATATGAAAAAACATCTTAAACAGCTCTCTCGGCCACCATCACAAATAAACTTACCCAGGTGGTATGAATGCTTCAAGTTGATTAAAAATGTATACACTGTATAACGTTCTGAGTACTACAAATGGTACAACATGCACTATACCCCCCTAAGGATTTCCAAAGTCTCCATTTTTGTGTGTTGAATACAAAGATAAATTTTTATCAAATGTGATGCGTACAAAAAAACTTTTGTCTAATTCTTTTATTTACTTTCTCACAAAATTTTTAACATTTTGTTTTGTTTTTTTTTTTTTGTTTTTGTTGAGGTTGTAAGGTTAAAAATCGCTGCCATTAATTAATGAATCGCACAAGATGCATGATACTGAACTCGGCTCAAGAGATGATGGAAATCCATACAAGATCATTAACTAAAGACTTGATGAACAACAACAATAACAATAACAATATAGATACAATGTGTGTGGTCTAGCAGTCAGTCACTTAGTGAACTAACCACACACACACACACACTTGCGCGCACTTTATACAGAAGAGGATAATGAATAAAAAGTTAAAAAAAAGTGCAGCAGCAAAGACAACAACACCAAAACTGATAGTTAGTGCTAAAGATAGGGGGAAAGAGATCACATAACACAGATTACAAAAAAAAAAAAAAATATTGAGTCTACAAAAGTTTAAAACACCAACACCAGCACCAACTACCCACAACCAACTACCACTACTAACTATCATCAACCATCAAAGCAATTTTTATTAAGACAGACAGCCGGCCACCGTCAGCGGTCAATAACAATGAACTGAGTATGAAATGATACAAATTCAACAACAACATATTATATACTCTTCAAATATACACATATATACATATATATACACACACACATACATGGACACTACTCACGCAAACATTTACACTAACAATAGGACAATTATTTAGCAGCGAATGAAGCATTGTCATTAAACAGTAGCCAGTCTAAGCTAAATAAAGAGCAACATACAGAAATGTTTTATAAATATAAGTTTTGTTAAAAAGATCGTCGTCATTATCATTATTCACATGATTTGTGTAAGTTATGATATTCAATCTCACAGTCAGGCGATTGTCATTCCTATACTCGCAACTTCCTCCCCCATCTCACTCCCTCTTTCTGTCACTCTGTCTCTTTCTTGCTGGTGATTTATTGTCATTTAATATGTAAGTTGACCATTCCATATATATATGTGTATGGATGTGTGGGGGGGGGGGGGTTGGTACAATAGCACACTCTTACAAGAGGACTATTTGTAACTGTTCCATTTCACTGGAACGCACAATGCTATGATTTAAATAAATTATGTTTACGATTATTAAATGTTTTGTATGTTATGTTGCTTTAATTGGCTAAGACGCTTATTTCAATTAATTATTTTTTGCTTTTGTTTTGTGTGGAAAATTATGCCACCCAGCTGTGTTTTATGTGAATTTATCAATAAGAGGATTTTTTTGTATTTTTTTTTCCTATATAATTATTTACAAACAACTGGAGTTTTAATATCACATATTCGAGTGTTTTATGGGGACAGTTTTCAAAAGACATCTTTTTTCTTTGTTTCATCAAAAAATTGCCGAAATTGCGATCTGTAGGTTGATTAGTAGATAACATATACAAACAAACACACGGACATGATGAATATATATAATAAAGGTTGGTAATGTAACACACACATGGTATGTAAATAAATCTATATTTTATTTGACTCACACCACATAAACGTACACTTATTTTCTATACCCTCTACCTTAGTGATGTAAGTTTGCTAATCCTAGTGGATTAATTTATGGCCACCTGTCTGTCTGCCTGTTATTAGCACTGGATGGATCATAATTTTTGAGGCAGCAACTGCCTTTTTATTTGATACGTTATATAAAAACCATAGAGGACGTCATGCCTACTTTTTCGTGTATGAACGGTACGAGGGGTATTTAAGATGGTTTAAACCAAATTTATTTCTTTTTTTTTTCACTGATTTTAACATGTATTCAACGATTAAAGGAGATTTCATTGAATAATAAAAAGTAACAAACATAAAAAATGCTTTATTATAAATACAAACATATACACAAACATATACATAACAGCAAATAGAAATTTACACACACAACTATAACATTTGATTTCATTTTTATCATTTTATTGAATAATTTAATTTTATTTTACCAAGAAAAACTCACTTTATCTCTCAAAACAGTAAGAAAGAAAAAGCAAATAAATGTTATAGAGCGCATCATTGGATTGTGGTGTTGATGTTGTTGTTGGTGTTGAAAACAACAACTGAAACAAATGAAACGTTTGGGAAGTTTCAGTTTACAAAGTCACAAAAAAAAAAAAAATTTAATTGAGAAAATAACAAAAATAACAATAACAACAACAATAACCAGTGAGTTAACAATTTGTGTCTATTTTTAACAGACACACTGACATGAAGGATTTAATTAAATTCTACTCTCTAGGCAAGTTGACAGCACAGAATTTCTATGTAGTAGCAGCAGCAGTGGCAATGAGAATAGTATTGTATAACAATCAAGTTAACAATAATGGCAACAACAATATTTGCCATAAAGCACAATTTCCAATTTCAGTTTTATAAAACTGGTTAAACATTTTACGCTAATTCTCTCTTTTTCTATCTTTCTTTCTCTCTTTCTTTTCCCCTTATTGCACAAGTTTAATCAAACAATTTTAACATAATCTACACACATATATACTATGTAGCATACACAAAACCATCTACCCTTTTAATGTTGATAACAACAACAATAAGAGCATGAATAAATGATATGTTGATAGTTAGAGCTAAAGATTAACAACAACCCTTTCGTTGTATACGTTGTATAGAAAGTATCCTGACAACCAATAAATTGATTGGTAATTAAATGATTCAGTCCATTGAAATAGAAAACTTTTTGACAATTTTCCTTTTGTTTATTAACAAACACACTTTTTTTATGCATCCATGAATCCATGTATATGTGTAAATATATAGCTATGCTTTTTTTCTACCGATCTTTATACAACAAACACTTGTTCGAGTAGCAGCTCTTTTTAAATTGAAATTTATTGCACAGATTACTCGCTTACAGTGCTTTTATTCATTCAATCTATCACCATGTTCGTTACAGTTATCGCTATCGTATCAAGTACTCACTAACCAAAAGCAAATGGAACACAAAAGAAATCCAATAACATTCAATAATGTTTTATCTACATATGTGTATGTATGTGTCAACGAACAAGTGTTAAAATTTCATTCCATTTACATACTTATCATACAAGCATATATATAGGGCATAGGCAAAATTATGTGAACACCTGACATAAGGGTTTCGCAAATGCATGAATGGTTAGCTTTGTGGAGCTCCCCTGGTACTGTACTGCCCAAGTGAGTGCTGAGTTCTGCCGCGATAGTTTTATAATGTCTTGTCACACTTCTTATTATTGTTCGTCGGTCTCTGTCAGTTAAAATAAAGTTTCGCCAACTATTCCTCGTCGCCGATAATGTTTGGTGTATGCTGTCATTATCGTGAATACTGAGCACCAATGATTTTTCTCTTTCGAAGTCTAAGAAATCACATATTTATAATAAGTGGTCGTAAAATTTTACTATTTGAGGATACAGATGTGGAGCATATTCCTATTTGGTTTAAGCTTGTTTTAACATTAATTATTATAATAAAAACTATTGAAAATTTAATGAATATATATTTTTTTTTAATATAATTTCCAATTAAAAGATTAATTTAATTAATATTATCTTGAACCAATTAATCGGATTAAAATGGAATCATAAAAATTATGTAAAAAACAACGATTTTTTTTTCAATTTTTTTAAACTTTACCATTAAAAAAAAAAGAAAGTTAGGGAAGGGAAGATGAGATGAGATAAAAACTTTAATGAAAATTATTATAAAACAACAACAAAACTGATCAAAAACTATAACAACAATAACAACAATGAAAGATAACATGATTTTGTACATTATTAAACAACAGCAACAATCAAACTGAAAAGTGTGCGGTAGTAGAGAATTATAATTGTAGGCAACACTTTCTTTTTCGAGGATAAAGCACAAAACCCATCAGTGTATCAGAGTGTAAATGCTTATAAGCTGGAATATACACAGTAGCTGATTAAACATAATATTAAAAAACAAAATAAAAACAACAACAATAACAATTATATCTTCTACTATACGAGTATATGTTTAAAAACTTCTACACCATACAAACTGTTGTTGGTTGGATAGTAGCAAGTACGGCTATTTGTTGTTGTTGTTCTTGCATTATAGTTGTTGTATCCCAACAATATATTGTATGCTTGCGTGTATGACTAAAGTTGTACTACACGTTTAGTCTAAAGGCAAAACCCCTTGTATGGTATATTTTATATACATACCAATACCATGCATGCTTAAAGAACACATGTCTGTACAGGACACACACACATATGTAGCAAGCGTAGCGGCATTAATAAAACAGCCCTCAGAAGTCAAAATCTGAAAACTAAATGTTAATGAGTTAATTAGTGTGATATAGGGAAAAACGCTGTTGTAGGTCGCTTGAGTCTATCCGTCTGTCTGTTTTCTTGTCTGACTATTTATCTCTGTACCTCAACAAAAAAAAAACAAAAAAAACAAAAAAAAATCACATACTCCATATGCTTACACTAAATATAATTTTGAAAAAAAATTTTTAAAAACACACAAAACGAAGTAGCAAAAGCTATAGCAGCAGCAGTGTTGTTTTTGTTTTTGTTGTGTTAATGTACATATGCAACGTTCCCCACATATCACATGTAAATGGTTTTCTCGTACCGACACATTGTATGCCGATAACTTCTTAAGTTTATTAATTCTACACAGACAATGTCGTTTAAGTAGTATAAGTCGCTTATGGCCGATCATACATATTGTACTCATTTCTTAATTTATGATACAAATAGTTCAGTTGGTTTTGAAAATGCCATTCAAAGCATATGCGAGCACTACATGGGTAAGGGTCCTAAAAATTAAAAGTGTCTTCAATAATTCACGTCTTTGAATCAAGACAAGTCCACGTTTGGTACAATGAATTATTTTAAAAACTTTGACCAAAGACTTGCACAAAACAGATAATGGTCATACAGACATGCCAGCAAGTTTTTTCAGAATGTTTTTAAATGTTTTTTTGTTTAAGAATTACAAACATACACACAAAGTGAACAAATTCTTTACCACAAATTATGTGCCGTGACCAAATTAAGAGATGAGAATATACCACGTCTTTGTAGGTTCTGCGAGGTTTCCTTTTGGCTGTTACAATTAAAATTTCCAACAATAACATTCTCTCGACTGTTATTTAAAAATTGATAGTATTGTTGTTGTTATTGTTTTAGTAATAAAACACTAAGCCTTAGTTTAATGTTAAATTATGACTATAGTGGAAGAAGAAGAAAATTAAATTTGTCTTAAATACCTTTTACATTTGCAATGGTGGGCGTGGCACAACATGGCGTCGCTCTCTAATTAATTGTAAATTGTGGATGTGCTTATTATCCGACCATGATCATTCGGACACATCGATGGATAGGTGCTCCTCAGAATGCCAACAACAAACAGACACACGGACATACGGACACACATGACTACGTCGACTCAGTTTTTGTAGGATCTTTGACGCCTCCTTCTCAATTTTGCAAACAAAATGACCAACTTAGTATACCCCTACATTATATGGAGGGTATAATAAAAATGCACATATTTCAGTGACTGGATGCTACCTGATAATCTAAATGATATATTTGTAATAATCAAAGGTTTGCAATACAGCTGTGCAAACATTTATCTGCTAAACAATAAATTTCATTTTAAATTATTTAATTTATAAGAAAAATGTATTAGAAGGAAGTGAAGGGTTCTCACGTTAGTTAAGTTGCTAGAACTATTAATTAATTATTTACTACAACTACCTCTTGTTAAACAATTAATAATACATGATTAATAATAACTTTATTAATACCTAACAACTAACTATCAAGTATTAATAAATATTATAATTAGCAGCTATTATTGATTACGAACAACAAATTTCTAACACGATTTCTGATGCAAATCATAACGCCTCTAATGTAAAGAAATTAGACAAAGGCACTTATTGGAGGGCATCATCCTTATCACAACTACATGTGAGGTGGCCATTTTCATCAAATTAATACCTCGAACTTATGATTTACTTATACTCGATTAGGTGTTTTTGTCGGTGCAACATATTGGCAACTAAGAGATTGCGGATTTTGACGCTAATCATATCAGATCACACTTGATTCAGTTTTTTGATCACAAAGTTTAGAAATATTATGAATGTGGAATTATAACACTGACTGAATCATGGAAAAATTTCATTGATAAAAACAGTACCTAATTGAATAATGTTATATTTTTAAGCAAAAATTTTAAATATTCTTCCTTATTTAAAATCCGCAATAACTTGGTTGCCAATCCAATTGTGATTCTTAATCGAATAGGAAACTATCCATCTAAGTTAATTAACCATAAGTTTCAGCTAAACCCACACATCGCTAAATCAAATCAGAAATGAAGCCTTTCACTATAATGTGGAGGGGGGGGTAAAATAAAAAATATGGTAAAAATAGGGTCAATAAATAAATTTCACCTCTTAAGCACACGTACATATAATTACCTGACGCCATTCTTTCCAAGAAACAAAAACAAAAACGAAAATAATAAAAATAAAAACAAGTTACCCGTGGCGTTATATAACAATTTCAGCCACTTGCTCTCGTACTTCATTTTTTAATGATAATGGTGTGAAAATTATGGCTTTTTTATACAAAGAAATTATAATTTGTTATTGTTGTTGTTATTGTTTTTGGTTTCGCTTTTAAATTTATGTAACATAAACATGGAAAAATGTTGTTATAGGAAAACTTTTAATAAAAAAAACACACACACACGCACACACACAAAATTAATTTTAAACCCAACGGCTGCGTAAGTATAATGAAGAGTAAGTAGCACAGTGCCAGTACACACATATATCAATTTTAATCAACATTAAACACGTGTTTGTAATCAGTCAGAAACCATCAATTGGGGTGAGAAAGAGAGAGAGAGAGAGAGAGTAGTTAAAAAATTAAAAGTTTACCAAAGTTTCACTTTTTCCAACTCTTACACACAACAAAAATCATAATAATCGTACATGCAAAGTTATAATAAAACTGAATCAAATTTAGTAATTTTTATTATTTTAATTATTATATTTTCTTGTTCACGATATCATCCATATATCTACGGCACATGTGAGAGAATGCTTGATGAATGACAAACATGGCAAAAGTTATGTCATGACATCAAACATTCAACACTTGATATGGTTGTGATGTTGTTGTTATTATTGTGAATAGTTACTAATATAATATTATTGTTGTTTTTGTTGCTGTTGGTATGTTGTTTTAAGTATTATGGTTTTAATGAATGCTAGTGTACAAGCATGCTTATATGTACCTCCGTAATCATAGGTTTGGTTTGGTCTTTATTTTCCACTGTATTGATGGAAACTGTAAATACATGCTCACAAACTAGATTCTTTAATTTTATAAGTTTATCCTGAATTGGTGTTGTTGTTGGCTAGCTTGAGTCTGATTTTTTAACGTATTATCAATCAGCCAACCGGCACTACCTATTGCTACATATGTAAGGTTGCATGACTAGCTGGTTGGTTGGCTTGTTTAAATATCATACCAGACAGCCTTCCAGGCTTGCTCGATTAGCTTGTCTATTTGCTTGCTTGCCTGCCTGCCTATTTGTTTGCTACTTAATATCTGCTTTCTTGCCAATTGTTATTAAGCGACATTTTTGTGGCGTTGTTGATGTCTTTTGCCATTTTAAAATTGAGTTATTTTGCTCTTGGGAATATTTTGTGGTTACGTTTAAACTATGAGAAACAACATCATTTTGGTCACTGTTTGCACAGCTCAACACCAACACCAACACTACCACTGCCATTATCACTACAATCAAATTAATAACTAACTGCTATTAACGGATTAGTATACTCTCTACATATATCTTCAAAAAATAAGCGGAATTAATAATTGATGATTAATATATAAATCTAGGGGACTTAAATAGACATCAGCCACGCCCATTATTGTTATATACAAATGTTCAAAAATGTTGGCCACAAAACCAAATTTAGTTTTTTTACTACTCTACACAGAAAATATGGAAATTAAACTGAAAAAAGTGTTTAAAAAAGATACACACAGACAGACACATACGTGCAAGATATACAAATTTATTTTGATAATTATCTAATACATTACGTGCATATGAAATAATAACATTCACCTATGTATGTATGTAAATGTATATATATATGGCTTTTACTGATAACTCGTATGCTTATATGTATACCAACACATACTACATAATCTACTAAATGAGTTATTAAAACAATTTTGATGGCTGCCGGGTGTCTGTATGTGTTTTATAATAATAGTCTAATAGTTAGTAAAGATCTTATAACAAAATAATGGAAAATTTAATTAAAACTAACAACGATTTACACGCCATCAAGAAAAATTAAGCCAAAGGAATAACAAAATTTACTAATTGAAAATTTTACGCTACTTGGTATTTATACAATAGAAAGGAGCAGAACCAAAAACAAACTAATAAGTAACCTTAATACCAGCATATCTGGCTTATGTTCACACTTTTGCATAATTTTTTATTTTACTAAAAAATACATTTTCTACACGTTTTACATACTTCCCTCACATATAACCAATGTGGGCGTGGTCTTATCATAGAGACATGCCTATAAATTATAAAAGACTTAACATGGAGCGTTATAGTATACTACGCCTGCAGTTTACGTACATATCTGTCATTCCGCTTACAACACTCGAAAGAACGCGGCAGTGACCTTACAAAATATATATATTCTTGATCAGAATTAAAAATTGAGTCGATTTAGTTATGTATGTCCGTATGTCCGTATGTCCGTGTGTCTGTCTGCTGTCGGCATACTCAAGCTATTGAATTGAGCACAATAAGATTTTTGTTTATTGTGAGCATATCTATAACGCGACCATGTCTATTTTTGGCACATCTACAAATGATTTAATTATAAATTTCAACGTCATAAGTAAATTTTTGATGCATTAACTATTTGTAGTATCTCTGATGCTTCCTTGCACATATGGAGAGCCATAAATAAAAACAAAAATTTCTCTTTAATACAACAACAACAACAACAACAATTGAAATCTTCAAAATATAAAGCAAATAAAGCATACTATACCGAAAATAAATATTTTTACGGACAACTTAACACCCTCTTATATAAAAATTTGTTACAACCTCCTCACAATTTTCTATTATTTAAAAAAAAAAAACCTTTGCAAAAAGAAAGCAATAAAAAAAATCTCTGATAAAACCCTAAATCAACACAATTTCATTTTTCACAGCTAAAGGAAATATTCTTCAACTTACTTTCGCGCTTTCCTTCTACACTCCATAGCATTTCGTTGGCTTTACATTTGCCTTTTACAAATTGTTTTCTTGTACTACACACTTTATAAAGATTTATACGTATTAAGGAGTGTTACCGCATGATAAGCTGGTGTAATATCATAATAGCAATAACAAATTGTCGTGTATACAAAGTGAACATATACTCCACCTAATAAGTCCTTTGGGTATAATCTTTACTTTGTGGGAGATTTTACAACATTACATGGTTTTCGTTGTAGGGGTTGGGGCACACACAAATTAGGTTAAGTGTTCCCATAAGGGTGGTTTAATAGCTTAAGCTTAACTGTATTTTAATACAACTTTTATTGAATTTTAAACATGTTATGTGAAAAACTGATTTTTGATAAAAAAAAAAAAAGATGTCAACACGTGCACTACATATGTTATTAATAAAAAGGTTTTCTAACGGGACTTCTTATATCAAATAAGACAAAGAAATTTATTTACAAAGTTTATAAAATTTTGATTTCAATATAAAAAGTTTTAAAATATATGTAATTTTTGCCACAATCGCAAAAGTTTGAATATTAAAGATTAGTGTAAATCAACTGAAGCTTCATAACTTATTATTACTTGAAATACTAAAATCGATTCATAAATACAGCGCGAAAATCTTCAAATAAATCATACAACATCAAGTAAAGCTGAACCAGCAACAATAAAAAAACAAGTAAAAGTATCGTAAATACCCTACACTTATAAATAAAAACTACAAACATCGGAGGTTGCTAGTTACACTCTTTAATATTGTACGGTATACATATACACTCAAACCCGTTTTGCGATCTATTTTTGTACGATTTTTTATTTTTGCGATTTGCTTTTATGCGGTCTCTATCCATTGCACAAAAACAGGTATGCACTTCGACCACGCCCATTTTTGCCAACTTTCCAATGCATAGGTAAACTTTTGTAGCTTTATTTATAGTCGATTTGTATTGATTGTAGGCGTGTCACTCAACTAATTACGCCCTACCCAGACAAATTGTGCAAAATTTAAAATCAATGTTTGTAACTGGAACAACGCCAACAATAGACAGACGTGACAGACAGATATGCTTAAATCCATTGAGGTTTACATGCTGATCAAGGATAAGAATTTGACGCCTTCTTTTAAGTAAGTTAAGCGGTATAACAAATTTAATAAACCCCCAATATAATGCCAAAGGTATAAAGACAATATAACACATGACTACAATACCATAAAGCTACCGAATGTTGAGAGTGTGTATACCAGCCAGCAATGAAAAAACCGACTGAAAAGACGCACAACAATTGCTTTCTATATCAATTACTTGGCAAATGAACACCGACCGAAGAAAGAAATCTTATGCATGAATTAAAGGAGAAGAAACACACAACTTGCTTATAAATTAAATGAATACAACACACACATACACACCCAAGAGCGAAGAGTATAAAGTTCAAAGCAATAAGTAATGCGTCTACAATGAAGGCAAAAACAACACCGTACCAAACGCAAAACAATCTATCACATATGAAGGCAATACTTAATACTGATGCCAGTAAATATGTAGGTATTGGTGGCGGTGATGTTGGTGCTGGTGTTATTGTGATCATCGCGTGGCGGTGGTTGATACGAATATTAATAAAGACCACACATTATATTTTGACAACGCTACAGAGACCACCCAAGTTGTTGTTAATTTATGTCATACATGAAACAATATTTGCCCTACACTTTACATTTCAAGTATGACACTTGGTTAAGTAATTTAAACTTTTCCTTTCTTTCTTTCTTTCTTTCCTTGGTCTCTTCATGCATTTGTTATAATATGAACGTAATGTAGTACCAATGCCATCAAACATATACAACAATAACAATAATTATGATCTTGATCTTGATCATAATCATCGTCATCACTATATAAACTCTATAATTATGGTTTTTGTTATGGTTGTTAAATTTGTCTTGTTGTTTATGGGACTTGATTCTGTTCTGTTTTATTTTGTTTTGTTTTGATTGGTATACAATATCAAATTGCCCATATCATCCCGTACAAACACGCACACACATACCATATATTTTAAAATTTTATAACTCCATGACTCATTTAGTTAGTTAAGGTGTGAAATATATACATACATACATGTGTACATACTGAAATTGATCAATAAAAACCATTCCTATAATTACAACATTTATTCAGATGGAACCTTAAGCCAGTTATAAAACCATGAAAATCAAATGAACTCTATATGATATTGTCCACTATGGATGTGTATATAAACATATATTTCACAGCAATAATAAATTTTAGTAGGGTAACCATTAAATTTACCTGAAAGTCACATAAATAGTCGAGAGACAGAGAGGGCAAAAAATGAAAAATTTAAATTAAATGTTATAAAATTATATAAATGACCGTGAATGGATATTATACACTGAAAAAAAAAAAAATATTTCAGAGACATCTTAAATGGAATCGTGCAATCGTCTTAGGCTCATATTCGTACTAAAAAAACTAACGATTTACACATCACAGACTTTCACATGTCGGGTCCATCTACTGCTAGGGTATACTGCCACTAGTGTCATAGAATATATTAAGTTTGTTCAAATTCTTGTAACTTTCCAAATCAATTTCATCAATATTGTCTATAAGTGTGTCTTGTGTCGGTTCACATAGGCTCATCATCACCATTTTTAAAATATTTCTATGAAATTTGGTAGAGGAGCATTTTTTGACAGAAAGTAGAAATCTTTTGAAAATGATTTAAATTGAACCTTTTTAAAAATCCCTTTGCATTAAACATTTCTTATGAAATGAATTTTAAGGAAAGTTTGCAATTTGAAAATTTCGTTTAAGAAATTATGTTAAATTTGAACCCGATTGGCCCATTTTTAAGGGTCCTTTACATACAATATTTTTTACCCAATTGAATTAAGCGTGAATATAATTATTGATAACAAAATTCTTATAATAAAAATTGGTAGTTATCATGTACAATTGTACGTTCTTAATATTGGGCCTTATGGAAGTATTTTTAGAAGGTCGTTGCCAAGACACGTCTCAGAACAATTAGTAATTATGTCAAATGCATTTATTTTTGCCCTAGTATGCGGCCTTCCAATATCTAATGTCACTTGTTATGATTTGTACAATCTTTTAAACCTACAACCAAACAAAAAATTCCAAACACTTTTTCCTGTACGCATATCAATCCAAGTTATATGAAAAAAATAAAAAAATATTTTCACTTCTTTGACCCTTTCAGCTGTACTGTTTACCTTTTCATCGTATTGAATACAAAGTATTGCTGTTGTAGAGGAAGAGAAGCGAGAGGAGAGAAGAGGTTTAGGTAAAAGGAAAAAAATCCCGCCAGGCGCCATTTGGGCTTAATTAAGTCATCAACCAGAAGGCAGGCTAATTGGTGATTCTGTTCATTTGTCTGTTTGTTTAGTTGTGCGTGTATGCAATACACGTGAAAAAGCCTGGACCCAGGCGAACGTTTATATAGAGACTTCATAAACACAATACATTGGGAAACCAGCATTTGTAGCAGTGTAGCATCAACAACATCAACATTTGAGACTTTTGAATCAAGAGGAGAAAGAGGAAGAAGAAGAAGAAGAAGAAGAAGGAGAATACAATGTCATCAGCAGCAACAGCAGCAACTTAAGACGAGAGACAGATTTTGCCGGCTTATAAGGTGGTCGCCGCCGCTGGTCTCTATCAACGGCTTAGCATATACATACCAACATAATTGCATACACAAACACACACAAATGCCTTACTCCCTCCCAATACTCCCCGAACGTATTCAATTCTTAACAGAGTTAAAAGAAATAATTAACCCTTTAAGTATTGTTACTATTGTAAATATTCGTTTCATTTCGAAAAACCTCTACATTCCACAAACACATAGCTAATGTAAACCCCTACAATGTATATAAAATATATACAATAATAATATTTTGACATCAAAATTTTAATTTGAATCGATGTAGCTCAATATGTCTGTGTGTTTACCGATAATTTTGTACGTCCTTTTTTTTAGTTTTTGAGCCACGCCCACAATCGACAAATATGTATTTATCAGATGCAAGGATTGAACTATAAAGATAGAGAATAGCTGATGTGCTAAAAAAATGTGTAAGATCGGATAACAGACACGCCCCCAAATTAACGAAATATCTTTTTTTAATCCTAGATTTTAATTGATGCGGTTTATGTATTCTGCAGGGGGCGTAAACTTACCACGCCCACTTTGAATATATAGAATAAGGGCACTTTTAGATTTAACTTTAAGCCAAATTCACTTTTCCAAGATATTGCGTATGCAAAATAAATTCTATAAATGTACCAAGTGTAGCGAAGGGGTTAAGAAATTTACTATTTATATATGCATATATAACCATACAACGTCTTCTTACTTTACTCTATTCATACAATTAATGTGAAGTAATAACATTTAACAAAACTGTAGTCGGAGAAGACCACACGCGCCGCTTTAGTACGCAAACGCACAAATCAACAAAAAACAAAAACAAAAACAAAAACAGGGCGTACATTGGTTTCAAATACAAACAAAACCATTAGGAATGTTTCTATACAACGCATCACATTCTCTAAAATGAATGGAATTACCAAAAATGAACGAACATACGAACGAACGAAATATAGTCATCATCTAAAGATTACGGAACCAGAAAAAAAATCAAAGAAACCTTACAAACAAACAGTTGTTGTTAAACCGCTGCATTGTACTCTAACCTCTCCCTATAGTAGCAGCAGCAACAGCAGTATGTAAAGCACGCCAACAGTATGAAAGGCTTCCCACAAAACCTCTAGTGACTCATCATTATGGTAGTGATTGAGAGAGAAAGAGTGAGGGAGAAAGAATGAGTATCGGTGGTAGAAGAAGAAATATGAAAATATCGAGAAGCGTTATGGTAGACATGAGTCAGTCAGTCAGTCCGACGTCCGTCCGTTCATCAGTACAGGTATGTATATACGTAACCAAGATTAAGTTAAGGGCAGTCCGTCGTTCTGACTTACCATACGAGAGCGTAAGTGAATTAGCCAAAACGTTTTTCTCTAGAGGTTATATATGCCATACATGCACACACATCTCTCCTTACATAGAATGGAAGAATCTTATATGATTGTGTCAAGCTGAACTCTGAACATGTTTTACTCATAAGAGTAAGAGCCATCCAGCCATCAGCAGTTTATGTATGCAAGTTTGTGTTCAAGTTGTTTGTAGCTTAAAGTAAAAGCCTTCAGCTTGGCGGCTTTATTGCTAATGTTGTATTGCCGTTGATGTTGGGTATTGGTATTGGTGCAGGACCACCAAAGTTGCTGATGCTGAGGTCTCACTTGATGGTTACATGCAACGTTAGGGTGGTCTACTAATTCACTTTTGCCAACTTTGCAACATGTTCGCCCATAAACCACCGTTTTTTTTTTTTTTTTCAATAAACAGTAACAACAACTACATCAACAATATCAAAAAACTATCAACACTGACTTCTTGCACAATAAGAAGAACAAGAACAAGAAGAACTGATGCGTACATACATACATCAGTTGACTTGCTTGCTTATTTGCATTTTTTTCATTGTTTTTGGTACAAGGTTTTTTTTTTTTGTATTTGTTTGTCTTATTATTATTATTAATTAATTTATAAATATTAGAGTAGCAAGGAGCGGCCAAATAGCTGGAGGTTTTTTTTATTATAAATGACCCCCCATCCGAATGTTACTTTCAATGCTGTTTTTCTTTTTTACATATTTACATTATTTTATATTAACTGAAAATCTTTTTTTTTTTTGTTTATTGTTTCATTGCAAATTAATTATAATAACAACACTTCAAGTTAAACGACTAGACCAAAATTGATCAACAGCTAGTTGACGTTTAATTGATGTGACAACTTGTGTGGTCATAAAGTTAGTTTGTTAAGATTTCAAATAAATAGCAATAACAACAACAACAATTTTAATCAATTCATACAAGTAAAAATTGTTAAATTGTTTTTGTTTCTATTTTAACTAATTCATCTTATTGACACCATTTTCATAAATAACGTTTACGTTTTGTTGTTGTTGTTGTTTCGTCTACTCATTTCCACAATATGCCGCAAAAAGTTTAAGCACATATTGAACAACATATTGTATAAGAACTGACTGGCAATGCATTCAAAATTGTCATACGATTGTAAACGATCATTTAAATAATTATAAATAATTGTTAAATGACAAAATGTCAGTTTGAAAATATTTATTTAGTATTTTATAATGCACCTGTTAAAGAAATACCAACACGCTCACCATATATACGAACAAAGATTTTAACGTTATAATTTTCTAAGCCATTGATTTATAACATTCACTCCAGCTATGGACAGTATAGTGTTAACTTTTTAATAATTTGTATGTATTAAAACTAAAATAGAGAAGTAAAGAAAAAAGGAATTATTGCTTAGGCCAAATCTTAAATATCCTACAGTACCAGTGCCATGCCAACAATAGGCAAATCGCTTAACGCACCCTAGAACTGGGACTGTTTTGGAATTGTGTTTCAACTTATTTTGAACAAAAGTTTCTTCTTTTAGACAATTGTGGGCGAGATCACGCCTATTTTTGGGCATTGTATTTTATGTTATGTATTAAATTACAACTTCATAGATACATTTTTGTGGCTAAGAGATAACTTTATCATATGTGGGCGTGACATTTGGCCGATTTTGCCCAATTAAAATACGAATGGTCCGTATAGATACTATACTATACTAAGTACAGATAGAAATATTTATACTATATAATATTGTTTCAGTTTTCTATCTCAAAAAATTAGTGATTATTAATACAATTTATACCCTACACCGCCAAAGGCTAAGCCTTAGGGTGAAAATGTTTAAAACTTTATAATAAAATAGACAAATGCCACACACACCCCAATTGTAATTATCGTATAAAAATACAGTTCGATTTAATCATGTACAGAATTTCCGTATGTACGTCCATATATAGCTTGTAATCAATCTACAGGTTACGATTTTTAATATTTATTGATGAGATTTTTTTTTTACAGAAATGTTTGTTGAGCCAAGGACGTCAATATTAAAAATAGACACACGTAGGCAAATTTTGATCCAATGGGTTTAGATTTAGAACCCTTTTCCATAGAACCCTTTTTTAAGAAGCGACTTTTATGTGACAATAACTTGAGTTTACACAAACGACTCAAGCATAAATTTTATAACTAAGTGGTGTAGTGTACTAAATGATCGTATAAACTAGATGTGTTTTATGTCTTAGGGTATCTTAAACATGCATATACAAAAAGTAAGCATGGCAAGTAGCTCATTAAGCCCTGATTCTATATAATGTAGTTGTTATTGTTGGTTTATATATATGTTTGTGTCACATATTAAAAGCCCCCACTGAAATTGAAATGTCATTTCATTGGTAAGCGTTTGTCAATCAATGATACCAGAATTTATGAATTGAAAAGACATTTTTTTCATTTCTGTCGACAACGGCCTTTGCATACAACGAATTTGTTGTTAAAGAGAACAACAGTTGCGATATTTCTTCTTCTTTCGATTTCATTAAAATTGAATGATTTCTTTATTGTTTGTTCATTAGGGAGCTTTTTGCCTTTTTGCATACCTCTGCTATAATTTAAATATGAAAATATATTGGATGGACAAATATGTATGTAAAAGTTTTCTTTTTTCTTTATACAGTTTTCTTGTTTTTGTGTCTTGTATATAATATAATATTGATGATATACAATTATTACTTCAATCAGAAGTTTTTGAATGTCTTTGTCAAAGCAGACGGATGGCTGAATGAATGAATGAATGAATGATAGACTGACTGACCAACTGAATGGAGTGATTTGTTTCTACATGAATGTTTCCATTCATTTCTTTGCATAACTTCTTATAGAAATCTTGAACAACAGAATGCAATATAATCGTTATATATGGTATAGGATTCTATACCCTGTCAGTAATTGGAAGTAAAAATAACAATAAAAAATCATAAACAGAGAAAAGCTTCTTTGCACACAGAAAGTAGAAATAAGAAACATCTGCCTGAAGGTCATATAAAATAATTTATATTTATATGAATATGTTATGTTAGCAAGTTAGTTGTAGTTGTAGTTGTAGTTGTGGTAGTAGTTGACGTTAATATGGTTGCATTTTATTATTTTTGATTGACTCTTCCGTTCAATTTTGTTTTAATTTTTTTATTTTATTTTTTTTTTTATATATTTCTCTTCTCCATTGTTTTTTACCTTGATTGAGTAATATTATTGTTTTAAGTGGAAGAAAGATTTGCATATAAATCAGTTTTGTGGGAGGAGAGGTGAAAAACCGAAAAATGAAAGATTTTATAAGCAAGGTATACCGTTCCTGGGGAGGTATCATTTTACTAATATGAACTTTATATAGATAAAGAAGTATTTGACTTGAGCCACACTTTACGAAAAGTGGGCAGGGCTGTAAACTAGATTACGCCTTCTCCACGTTTTGTGTTTCGTATCAACTAACAAGTAGAATTTTGAGTCAAATAAAATGCTTTCTTAATTATGAGCGTGCCAAGTCTATGTTTGGTACATTGGGGGATGTTTTTATTACAAAAAGATATCAAATTTCAACACTGTGGGTACATTTTTGTACGTAGCACAGGGAAAGATTTTTATAGGCGTGGCTTTTGGCCGGTAATATGCAATTGAAATAGAAATCCACATATGTGTACAAAATGTCAACTCGATATCTTACAATTTACGATTAAAAGCATTTCAATAACAGATTTAGAGACACACGGACAAACATGTCTAGATCTGCTGAGATTGTTGGAATGATCAAGAATACATAAATATATATATTTACATATATATGTATAATAACAATAAAAGGTTCTATCTGAGTGGAATAGCAGTGTTTAGCGTCATTCACAGATGAAATGAATAATAACTTCTATAAATCTCTTCAGGTTTAAACTTCCATTCACAATAGTATCATTATTGTAACCTAATTAAAGCGATTACCGTTATAGACTCTATAACATTTATCTCTCTCCTGCTACCCAAGTAGAACTTAAACTTGTTCCTTAAACAAAAAAAAAACAGGTGACAAGCTATTGTTCCCATAAAAGTTACCACAAAAAATAACACAAATCTAAACATTTGTCATGTTGGCTGTATGTTACACATCAACATAAAGATAAACATTAAAAAAAAAAGAAAAAAAAGAAACCTTACTGACACAAAAAACAAAGAAAAAGAAACTTAAGAAAGCCAAAAGAAAATATAAAAACGACAATTTTAACTAACAACAGCAACAACATTAATTGTGTTTTAGGTATAACCCTTAACGAAACTAAATGTATGCTAAGGCTGCACTACAAACATGCTGGTGCCACTGTTGTTGTTGTTGTTGTTATTATTATTGTTGTTGTTGTTGTTGCTACTGTTTAATAGTTTTAATAATGACATGCATGCTTTGTTGATATTGTTGCCCTAACTATTATCTATTTACCAGTAGCTGTGGTTTCACTTAAGTGTCAACTTGGAGATGAATAGGTGGGTACTTGTCACAACCACCCTCTTCTTGTTTCTCTATTTAACATGTACTCATGTGTGCATGTGTTATTGCAATATTTGTTATTTGTCACTTATCGTTAAAGTAAGATTAGTTTAGTGTCTCTTTTAACAGTTATAATGTAACAATTATTTTTGTTTATAAATTTATTTAATGTCAGTATTTTTTTTTTTTATTGTTACGCATGCAACTCTGTGTTTTGCATAATGTGTCACCATTCGTTTTATCTAACAAAACTAATTTCAAATAAACAAACAAACAACAATAAGATTGTCTAACTGACAGACTGATTGAATGACTGACTGACTGTTTGATTGAGCTAATGTATGACTGAATTAGTAGGTTTGCCAAAATGGTTAACAATAATAATAATTCGTCACTCCATTCTTAGTGAATAGAAAATGTTGACAAAATGTTGTTGTTGCTGTTTTCGTGTGTGAACAGTGTTCCGGATAAGTGAAGAAATATGAACTCTACCTTAACCTTGTTCTAACCTACAAACTCACCAACATATGGATGAATGGAGTTTTTACATTAAGTCAGGAACATATTCGTTAATTTGTTATGTTAATAGTTACATTACGTCACAATAGTTTGGTTAATACCAACAAGCCAATAACGTTAGAGGAGCTTGGCAGCAATATTAAACGTGAAATTTACAATCTTTAAGCTAATATGTGTGGAAGAGTGAATAAATATTGGCATCAAAGTCATATGAACAAAATATTGAATTCCATAGTTAATTGTATTGCATGTACTGCATATGGAATAAATTTTACCCCAATATCTCAATTATTCTGAGATTTATTTAAATATAAAATTGTTATGTTCTTATTGAAAAACTCTTTATAAATTAGTTTTTAGTTCAGTTATACGTTGATACCCTTAATATTATCAAACTATGAAAAAATCTTTAATATAAGATGAACTTTTACAACAGTCCAGTGTAAAAACTCAATTATCTTCTTCTTCCTCCTCTACGTCTCCTTTACCTTCTCTTAATAACAAATCTTCTGTCGGTTTTTCGAAAATCACTTGTTTTTCTTATAAATTCCATTAAATGAAAGTCTTTGTGGTTGGTAATTACCTTAAAAATACCTCGTTTACAATTTTTATAAACTTAATTAAACCATTGATCTTGTTGGTTACGTCTACACCTACATATATACCCATACATATCCATGTATATCTAAGGTAATAAAAATAAAATTCAATAACAATTAAATGTTATACACTCGGTGATATCTGTTCACTTCACTGCCACAACACCATATTAGTGCCCACTCTACCCACTCTATTCCAAGTTTGTAATGTTTTTCTTTTTTCTTTCTCAATTCAATCTATGCATGTATGTATATACTTAAACTGTAAATTTCTTATAAAGTCATTAAAAAATTTATCTACAATAAAAGGATTAGTGGCCTATCAAGCGTATTTCCATAAATTACATGGCAAACATTAAATAACAAAAAGAACTGCAACACACACACCACACGTACCACATAACTTAACAACCAAGTACAGTGAAACCTTGCTAAAGTGACAAATCTTGTGACATATTAGGAAATTTTAATACATTTGCTGCACGCCTCTGATAGAGATACGTTTTATATTGAATAGAAATTTTTAAATCCTTAAAAAGGAAGATTTCAAGTTGAAGCACAGGTTTCACTGTACTCATAAAGCTGATGCACAATATAAGCCGGCACCACACTTTAGCTGTAAGCTAAAGTGCCAGCAATTCAAAGCAACACAGAGAGAGTGAGAGTGAGAGAGAAAACAGAGAGAATTATTGCACAAAGTACTGGCAAACGGACCACCCAAGATGACAGGAATAATAATAACAACAACAACAACAAGTTAAAAGGAGTTTTAAAATATACACGTAGTCGAAGAAGCCTCGTAGAAATTAAGGCACGTGTATGAGTAAATGGAGACTATCTATATATGACACATAAGTTCACATATATAGCAAGTGCTCTCTCCCTCTCTCTCTCTCTCTCTCTCTCTCTCTCTGCCTATCTGATTCTGCCTTTTGCAGTACTCTAGCAATACTTGTGTGGTTAATTCTTGTATTTAAAAAAGCTTAAACAATTGTGCCGACAGCCACAAATTCAACACAGCACACAATTCAATTCAATTCATTGCAATGCTAGGCTCAATTCAATTGAATATTGGTGCATGTGTGTGTGTATTAAATAAATAACAAACGATCTTCAACTTAACCTAACCAACAGTCAGTAGTTGTAACCAGAGTATAACCATAATGATCATGAAGAAAAAAGAGGAATGATAATGATGATGATGAACTCATCTTACACACATTTTCATAAAAATGAAAAAAACATATGAGAAATGGTTCAAGTGTTTTGTTGTTGGACTTTAACAGAAATCAAATATTTGAATGCGTTTAATAGTTAAATGGATAAAATATAAAAAAAAGAACAAGGGGGGAAAAAACCAAGATTTGATTTTAAGCCAAATCTTATATGTCCTCAATATCTATATACAATTAGTGGGCGTGGCAAATACCTGATTACGCTCTATAACACATATCAACTTGCACGATGAATTCTACGCTAAAACAAAACAAAAAAGTGGGCGTGGCTTTCAAGGTTTACAATTAATAGAAATGATTGTTTAAATATTTCAACTCAATATCTCATGATTTACATCTGTTATCATCCAAATAATGGACGAACATACGGACGAACATGTCTAAATAGAATGACATTTTGATACTGATTAAGATTATATGGAATGGTATTACAAACAGGACATCAAACTTAATTTATTCTCTTCACTCATGTGTAGATTTAATTAAGGAATTTAATTAGTTACTCAAACGGATATATTCAAAAGGCCATAGCGCTCGATTCTTACTTAGGGTTACCAAAGTCTTTTTCTGTCCTACTGCTTACTCTTCCTTAACATGACAATTCTGTTTATAAAAGAAATCTTGAATAGTTCTTTATATGGAAGATAGTAAGTAGTGTCATTAGATTGCGTGCCATTTACGGTATGAAAAAAAGTTAAAAATTTAAGCTCAAACGGAATAATTTTATGATCGCTTTGTGTTGTTTTGTACGCAAGTCATAGCCTTTTAACTGCTGACTAATCGGGTTGTACTCAGACACAAATAAGATCATAGATAAACTATCACTAACTACTACTCTAGCCGCTTACTGCTTACTGTTGCTGCTGCTGCTGTTAATATAGTTTTTCATGATAAATTTTTAGTTGCATTGTGGTCCAATTTTAATCTTAAGTGTTGAGTAGAACTGTGATTCGTTTTTTTTTTATTAAAATTTTTTTTCTCGTATTCTTCATTACACACAGAATTTATTTGCACAAGTATGCCTGCGTCTTTTTATGTGACATTTATTAAGTAGAACATGACTTTAATATGTACAATGCAGTGTTGGTTTCAAAAGGTATCAACTGTAATGAATTGTATCACAAGTATTTAGTTTAAATGTTTGACTTGACTAAGAAAACCTGCTGCCAACACAAACACAGGTATGAGGTATATATGCTTTGAATGTTTCTTCTTCTTCTTCTTCTTCTTCTACTTATCTTCTTCTTCTTCATAATATTGTCTTTTGAGTTGGTTTGTTCTTGTTTTTAAGAGTGATTAAATGAAATTGTATATCATTTAATCTGTAAGAGACGCAATGTCAAAACATACACACATACATGACATAACAACAATCGGTTTAAAAAGAATATATTATAAGTATTGCAGTCAGATTTTTGTCTCTGTTAAGTACTTTGAATATTTTTAAGCTGCTTTTTCAGTTCAAATTGGTGCAAATATTTCTTTTTTTTTTTTTTTAATTTGGGTTCAAGCTTAAGATAATGTTTATAATACGCGCGTATCATTTATATATATTTTTCTTCAATTTTACTTAATTGTTGTTGTTGTTGTTGTTGTTGTTGTTTTTGTTGTCTGGTTAAAATATAAGCAAATTATATCGAAATGTGAAATATATGATTTGTTTACTTCATATTTGAATGGAAATGCATTAGCAAGCATTAGCTGGTATGTGTGTGAGTGTGTTTGTGATGTACGAGTAAAAATTATCAAAGAGAATTTCTAAACACATTATCATGTCAGAAGTCGACAAATGATCAAGGTTCATTCCATCTATCATATAAAGCTTAAAAACATTCACTGATAGCATTTTGCCAACTAAATAAAATAACAACAACAACAATAATAAATACAATAAACATTAATATAAAACAAATAATAAGCATATCAAGTAAAAAACTAAACTGGTTCAGGCTACATCTATATAAAAATAGAGGGTGTGACAGGTACATGATTACGTCCCCTATGTAAGAAGAATTTTGCATGATATAAGGCGTGCTTATAATTCGACCACGCCTATTTTTAGAAAATTGGAAGATTTACATCAATATATAATCATTTTTCTTTTAAACATGCACAAACCTACTCTTTCAGTTGTGAATACATAAGACAGTATTTTTTGTCCATCCGTCCATCTATGAAAAATTTTAAATTTTATCAAATTTCTTTATTCCCCAACGAAATTCCCCAAATTATGTTCATTTATTTATTATAAAAAGTTTACTGCCTCTAAAAAAAGTCAAAATAAAAGTTTTATAAATATTTCTTTATCTGTTAATTATGGAAATTTTCAAAAAAAAAAAAAAAATGTTAATTTTCTCCAATGATTTCTGTATCGTTTGAATATAAACATTTTTTTTTTTTTTTTTGTTTTTTTGAATGATATCCAATTTATGTGATTAATGTCCCTCCAACAACATAATATAAAACAAAAGCTTCAAAACCAGAACGCGTTGGGTAGAAAAAGCAATAAAACAAAAATCATTTGCATTTTGACAGTTTCGCCAAAAGTTGTGACAAATGTTTGAATGATTTTAAATGATTATAATAATGATATAACAATAATGAAAGAAAAACCTATAAAAACGGACAATATGAATAAAGATAAAGTTTCATTTCCAATTGGGTGGTCTCTTCGATCGGTCAAATTAATTTATTATATTTTATTTTCATAAAAATAACTAAAAAAAATTACGTGTAGAAGAAGGAAAAGAGTTGGAATTCTTTACAAACCGGTTCAAATATATGTTTTTTTTTTAATAAAATTTTCATAAAACTTATCTTTCTAGAGATCAGATTATGAAAGCTCCACAATGTTATTGTATTCTTCAATAAATCAACTCTTCTTGTAACTATTCTCGTTGACAAATTTAGTCTCACCACCTAAATAATCTACAACCTCTAGAAAGAGACACAAGAGATCCTACAAAGAATCAACATGAAGAAGAAATCAGCGTCAAACTCTGAGACGATCTAGACATATAGGCTTCGTATGTCCGTCCGTCCGTCTGTTATTGGCATTCATACGAGTTTTCTTCCAAGTACCGATTTTACCAAAAAATAAAAATCAATATCGCTCTTGTTACGGACCTTCAGACAATTCTTTTTTCTGAAGAATATTTGTATATTCAATGTGAGGTCTCTAACCTTTCTTTCTGTACATTACAGACCACTTGAAAACGAGATTATACCCCCCGATCTCTCGGAAGACGGAGACGGAGACGGAAAGACGCTTATTAAGACACATTCTTGCATGCATGCAATATTTAGAACAGAAAAAGTTGTACAGAAATATTTACATATATGTATTGTATGAACGCCCTAAAGAACCTAAATAAAGCAATAACGTGTTACACGCTAAACAACAACATTTATAACGTGCGAGTATGGATAATAAGCGAGTGCATGAAAAAGCACTGTACACACGTGTTGCTAGAAAAACAAAATGCAAACAACAACTACAAATGCTACATAATTTGTAACGACTAATAATAAAACAACGACAATAACAATAACAACCATGTACTGTAACTACAATTTTTCCATTTTTTCCATTTTTACTTGAAATTTTACTGTAGAAGTTTTTAAATGAAGAAAAACTCCAGTCAAGAGTGGGAGGAGTTGATGTTTGCACTAATGTTGGCTAAGTATGCACTTGTAGATATTTTTGTAATTTCAAAATATTAAAAGCCTTATATAAGTTACGGTTGCTTCAGACTATAAAAGCAAACGTCATTATTTGTAGTCAGTAACAAAAATATTTTCAATTTTCTTACTAGTTTTTTTTTTTTTGTTTTTTTTTTGTTTTTAAAGAAGATTTTATACATTGGTTGGATTTCAATGGTTCATGAAACTCACAATACAAACACGGTAACATTTTCATTAGTGCAGATGTCATTAACTTATTTGTGTTTGTATGACTTAATAAGTTTTTCATTTGAGCGTAAATGTACAACAATACATACACTTCATCGTACAAACCAAACGTCCTGTACTTGAACTCTTGCATTTTTTACAAATATGAAATATTTCTGAAAACAAAACAACAATTACAGGTGTAGTGAAATAGCTACCAACACCATCATAAATGCATGTTTTGTTACCTGAAATCCTGTTACCTGTTCATCATAAATATTTTAAAACGTCACGACAAATGATAATCAAAGACTTTGACTATAAAAATCACAACAAAATGAACTTAAATTCTGGAGCAACCGAAAATGAAAGTGAAAGGAAGAATTACCCGCTTGAGGTCGGGTTAGCATTCACTATGCCATCAGCCTTTTTACAAAAAGTATTCCAAAATCTAAATCTATTTAGATACGTCTGTCTGTTCGTCTTTATGTCCGCCTATTTATTTGACTGCGGTGAACATTCTTTTGATTGCAAAAATCAAGCTCTAATCAGATTATTTTTGAAATGGGTCAAAATCGGTCCGAGTTGAACTGCAAGAATCTTAACTTTTCAGAGGTTTTTAAAATTTTTGTAAGACTTCGCCTACAAAACAATATTTTATTTTATTTTCATAATCACAGAATTTAAAAATTGAAAAAAATCCATTAAGCGCCACGCCCACAATAGATAAAAATCTCTATTTTTTGATAAGAACTTAGCTAAGAAATTGATGCACTTATGTGTAATAACTACATGCATGCAATTTTTCAAAAAAAATGGGCGTGGTCCGAAAACATATATGTTTACAATTAAAAAAAAAATGTGTTTCTGCTTAAAAACCTTAACAGATGTCCTATTAGGACGTAATTAGGTACATGCCACGCTCTTTACAAAGAAGGTGATGAAGGGTACTTCAGGTTCCGTTTAAGTTAAATTTAGTTTATACCCAACATATCCTTGCATCGCTTTCAGCCTTTTATAATACCCCCCACATTCAAATCTAATTCTAGATTTATAAAGTTTTTTATAAACATTTCCCTAAACTTACAACTAGTGTAGGGTGCAATGGATACCTATCGACACATATGTTATCAACAAATATGATCAATAAATTTATTAAGTGTTACACACATAAAAAAAATTCATATCACCTGTTCATCAACAACAACATCCATAAAATTTTTCATAATTCTTATTTTTTTTTTTTTTATTTCTCTAACAAAACTAAAAACTTCACTTCATATAAAATATATAATAAAAAAAAATAAAAATAAAAGACATTGAATTTCTTAAACAAAGTGGAAAACTTATGCATATTTATATATACGCATGCATGTGTACATACATATATACAATATGCGTATGAATCTGAGGTAGACTCAGATGACCATTTATAGAAAGTTCGTAAGTAATAAAACTGTCACAGTCGGCCGAAATGAGATAATATCACAATTCTACAATCGCTACGAATGAAACTACAAACTTAACTTACTAACTAAATGGGTAACAGCAACAGTATAAATACATGCAATAAAAAAAAAAAACGTATAAAATTCTAACATAGAAAAGATCTTATAATGTTTTTGCTTCCACACTGCTTGTGCGTACAGCTTTTCCAATACTTTTATCACTCAACACATCATCACATGGTTACATATACACATACGCAATTCGTTGACTTTTACAAATAACAAAAGCAAAAACAAGCGATCATCAGATTGTACACTTAGATGCTTACTGGTTTTGGTCACTTACATAAAGATTTCAGTAGAGAATTATTAAAATGGTGACATGATCAACTTGTTTATGGTTATACTGTAAATACTCATACTCAATACGACACACGAACAGACATATGTATGTATATAATGGAAACATTTGGAATGATACCCCAAGGATTATCAATTAAATATTCGAAATATTTTATGTACAAGTTCTTTGGAATATTGTGCACGTATGTATGACTCACATGATGAAATAAGCAAATAGTTTTTTATACAGTGGACCACTTGTGGCAGTTTGTGTGTATGTTTATTACATCTAAATGGAAAATGCCGTACACTATTAAATCGTAGGGTTTTATCGGCTGTAATATTTTCACTGATTATAAATAAATATTTAGTTGTCACAACCATTAGACGGATTTATAGTTAACACAACTATATTATGTTCTGAGTGTGTTTACATACTGCCCCGCCCCGAAACAGAGTACCGGCATAGGTGCTTCGTCCAAGGATCACGGGGCCAAAACAAAAATGCAAAAAGCATTTTATATAAAAGATTCCCTGGATAATTCCAGGGATCAATAACTACCTTTTAGCAAACAAAACATAAATAGGATACCAACCCATGGGCAATAGGCTGTCCGAAGTTGGAAGATCAAATGATCGACAGTCCTACCAAAGACTTAGTTTGGTACCGCGGGGTACTGGAGCCCCAAGAAGTAAAGTTCTTGCCAGGGTTGTAAAATCGCTGGTAGTGCATGGCAAAAAACCCTGTCACCAAGGGGTGAACTCTACATAGCCTATTATGTAAGTTCTAAAGTTGGGACCTCCTTCAGGGGGGGGCGCAGGGACGCTTAATTCCCTTAAAACAGTCTATTCGGGTCTTCACGACGGGTATAGACGTAAAACACAATGAGTGTGTTTACATATAATAAGCGCTGCAATGCATTTGCACTTAAACTCTAGACCACTGAGTAGTTGATGGTAAAGAAAAGGTGTGTCCTTGAGTGTCCAACTGTCTCTCTGTCCATCTGTCCAAGTAAATTTGTCCATCAGAACACAAGGCTATAGTTTGGAAGATATATAAAGAATATAGCTTGACCTGAAATTCTTTGAATTAAAGCATTCTTGGGGCTCCTCCCCACATACAGAGAATAACAAGCATCTTCATTTACTTTGCATTGATTGCATTGACTGTATTGTTGATTGCTTTTTGAATGACTACTAACATCCGTATATTTGCTTCATTTAATTTTATATTAATAATTATAATTATAAATAATAACAACAACACCAACAGTAGCATTAACTACATTATAAATGGATACTTAGATTATGGTGATTAATAGACAAAACAAGCAAACAACAACAACAACAACGATCATTTACGCACCTAACAATACAACATTTTAAATATAAACAAAGTGTGAGAGAGAAAGAGAGATAAACAAAAGCAATTTAGTTAAAGGCTTACATCTTACTCTATACAAAACAATATTTGTGTGTAAGTGCACGTTTCATATAAAATGTTATCAAAATTATGGATCTGAAAAGTTTCTTTATATTTTACATGAATTCTCTGTTTGGTATAGAAAATGTTAACCTGATGGTTAAGTTATAATTATAGGATAATTCATGGTTGTTATTTATGTTGTTGTTTATATTTTTTGCTATTCATAGTTGTAGTTGTAGTAGAGGTTTTGTGTTTGTTATTGTGGTTGGCGGTCTTTTCTAACAAATAATGTCATTAACTGTAAGTGTGTATATGATCGCAACTAATTATCCTACTGCCGTCATATACATACAATGCCATAACAAAGTGTATAGTGTGTGTATAAATATATAAATAACGGTACGTAGCTATACTCAAATAAGTGAGTTATCTATGTGTTTGTCTTATTTAAACAATTGAGCCATAAAATATGTTGTTAGTCGCTGTTATTATTGTCCACAATTTTCCGATTTTTCGGTTTTTTTCGTTTACTTTGTATAGATTAGTAAAAATATTGGGTTGTATTTATTTGTAATACCATATACCCACCACATAATTGAGGGGTGTGCCGTTTGTTTTATTGCATTAGTTTTTTCATTTATTCCAACACTTTGTGGTGTGGTTGTGATCTTGGATGATAATTTTTTCAAGATAAAAATACAAACTTATATACGGCAGAAATGATCACAAAAAAGGCAAAGGCTGCTTAACTCAAACTTATGAATTTTAATTCCATGCAGAAATTTTTAATAGTGTGGCCGGAAGCTTCAAGTTGCTCACACCTAATCTTAGAAAATTTTCCCATTAAGAAAAAAGTTGCATACTTCTATTAAGATTGAAGGTGATTCTTAAATTTTTTTTATTACAAAAATGGGTTTAACAGTTGGACAGACGGACATTGTTCATTCGTATAATGAAAAATTTATTATTATTTAAGTTGAATGATTTTATTCATTATGCTACGAAAAAAAAACCTAAATAACTGTACTTGCATTGTCACCATACCCCTTTTACGAGGGTTGGCTTTAAATAATCAAACAAAACGCTAACGGACCTTGTGCTTGACAAAAACTAAATTAAAATAGAAAAACAGGTCATTTAAAAAAGAAATTAACAAAACGGTAACATTCTATTGAAACAAGAGAAAATGTTATATTCGGTCAAGTTTGACCATTTAGTACCCTACATTTCTTAGCTCCACAAATTATGCTACATTTAATTAATATGTATTTTATTTGCAAGGGAGACATTTCCACATAAGTCACTACGCGAAATATCATTAAATGGGTTGGGGTTCTAATAATATTCCGATCGGGCTTAAATTTGGTACAGCCAATTTTTAAGCTAATTACTATGTATATAACAAAATTTTGTCAAAAATATTAAGAATAGAGATTTTTTGCCATATAAAGGCTTCCATTGTATTAGAGCCTTATATACAGAGGGGTTCTCAAAATGGTCCGATTTGTTTTATTTTCATAGAAGTTTCTGTTATATTTTCTTTTACCAAATTTCAATGAAATATCTCAAGAAAAAAAGTAAAACTTTACATTTATAGAGAGACGGATAGACGGACAAAATTAAATCGATTTAAATATTGATTCTAAAT
Source organism: Crataerina pallida (assembly GCA_949710015.1). Taxonomy (NCBI): domain Eukaryota; kingdom Metazoa; phylum Arthropoda; class Insecta; order Diptera; family Hippoboscidae; genus Crataerina; species Crataerina pallida. The sequence continues at coordinate 26,534,393 of OX453293.1, read as the reverse complement.
CGATTGATATAATTGAAGATGGGTGTGGCATTTACAAATGTTACAAACTTCCGCACAAACTTAATATATTTTTTGCCTCAAGCGCTTTAGGGTAGAAAAAGTTTCCTTGTGTCCATCTCTCAATTGCCGTTAACGTGTAAAACACCCGAAAACTCTTCAAAAAAAAAAAAAAATAACTTACCAGAACTGGGACGATCACTGTAACGTGTACAGTAGACCCAGGCGGGCCATACTATGGGACCATTACCCGTCCCCGTTGCAGATGTTGTTATCGTTGTTGTTGTTGTTGTTTCTTTATTATCATCATTAGAATTATTCTGATTGTTATTGCTGTTGTTGTTGTTGTTGTTGTTGTTGTTGTTGTTATTATTATTATTATTATTAATTTTGGCACTTTCTATTGCATTGTTCAGACAGGAGGTAGTAGTGTTGATGGCACCAGGAGCAGCAACAATCGTGGACGGTGGCGGAGGTAGTGATAATGGCGTTTGCGGTGACACAGCAGGTGTTTGTGATGGTGATGATTTTATTAAATCCGCTGAACTGCCACCATAACTACTACTCACCGCCGTACTATTCGAATCATTACTGTTCGTACACATGCTCGCTAACGATACGGAAGAAACTGAATATGTGGCTGCTGGAGATGATGATGATTGTTGTTGTTGTACCGCTTCTAAAAATTCATCCGTCACCTGTTGGTTACTGTTATGATTTGTATTGCTGGCAGTTTTTCTTCCACTTATTGACGCGTTACGTGCTAAATTTTTACTTAACGCTTTTCTATGTTGTTGTTGCATATTTTTATTGGTATTGGTATTGTTTGTGTGCACTTGATTACGCCCGAAATCCCCTTTCAATATATTATCAATGCTAAACTTTATGGCACGCTCATGCAAATTCTCGTGATGGTGGTGATGATGATGATGATGTTGCTGGTGATGATTATAATGATTATGGTGATTATGTTGCATCAAAGCGGACGGCAGATGAGCTTGCATTTGTGTTTGCAAATGATTCAATGTGGACATCATTTGATTGGCGGTAGCGGGTGTTTGTTTTGTCAGTGCACTCAATTTGGCCAATGTGTCGCTGGGTATTGTATAATGTCCGGTGGGTACCGTCAAACAACCACCCGCATGAGATGGATTACTTCCAGCCGCCACCATTGCCGCTGCTGCTGCAGCACTCATTTGGCCAATTTTTGTAAAAGAATTTACTACCAATGGTGCATTGTTGGCTGCTGCTACCGTTAGAATGGCATTTGGATTTATTAATTGATTAGCAACACCACTGCTACTGCCACTGCCACTGCTGCTGCTGCTGCTCTGACGTAATGTGAAGGCACTTGCTCTAGCGGCCGCCATTAATTGCATTTGTTGCATTTTCATTAATTCTTCAGCATAGAGATGCGACTTACGCAGAAATTCCTCTTGAAAGGGTGAAATGGTGGAGCAGGCGGCCGAATTTTGCATAGTTGCCAAAGGTACTGAAAATCTTAAAGTGTTGGCTAAAACAAAAGGATTTTGTTGTTGTTGCTGTTGTTGTGCTATATGGTGCGCTGTATGGCTTAAGTAGTGCTGTTGGTTGGAGGCATCTTCCACCTCTTCGTTGGAAGTGCTCGACTGATTATCACTTGTATCTAAAACATAATTGCGCAACTTTCCTGGATCTTTAGGTGGTTTCCTAATCAACTCCAGATCGTCCATAGTTTGTCCTTCGCGACCCACCGACAATTCACTGCATATACTTTTGCCATCATCCTCATCCACACCCTCAACATCTTCATCCGCATCATTTTCCATCTGAATAGAAAGTCTGCGACTACTTGGCTGTGCCATTGTTGTTGGTGTTGTTGTAGGACTAATTGTTGTTGCATCTGTAACCACTTCCATACATTCATCCTCCTCATCCTCCACCTCCTCTTCTACATCACTATCAATATGTACAAATTCTTCAGATTTCTGCATCAGCTGAGTGGTCGTAGTGCTGATGGAGCTGGTAGTACTGGGTGTTGTAGTGTGTTCGTAACAATCCGTGGAATTTGTAGCACCAGCCATTATAGCGGGTGCTATAAAATAATCGCCAGCTGCTAAGCTGAACGTTTGTTGTGGATTGAAACGAGGACTGGAAGCACACTTTTGCAACACCAGACTATAGTCTGGGTGCATGTTCAGCATGCACCTTTTAATTACAGCAAATAACGCTTATACTGCTTTCCACTTTAATTTTTACATTAAAGTTTGGAGGCTTTGCAACATTTATTCAACCACTTACACTCACTTACACTTAAGGTGCTACTAAAATCTATTTCTATTTATATCTTCAACGAGAAGCCGTCGGTGTTTACAAAGTATCTTCTTTTTATTTAAAACAGTTAATCTTCTATTTATATATTTATGAGTGTTATTATTATTATTGTTGTTGTGCTAAATTGAGTTCCATTTCGCATATGAAGCCATTTCATTAACATAAGAGGAAAATTAAAATTTGAATTTAAAAAAAATTACAAATGTTTTATTAACTTTAACAAATTGACAACAACAACAATAATAACAAAACTAACTTCAACAAAATAAACTATTTACATAATTATAAACGTTTTCTTTGCACCATAATCTTTAAGTTAAATTTTTTTCAAGCACGACGGCAATGATCACTTTAAAGGCTCACTTCGCACACATACACACATTGAATGTGTGAAAAAACGAGTCGTGAACCGGCAAATTTTTATTACAGATAACACAATAATAATAAAAAGATATGATATATGGGATACATACAACTGTGTGTATGCTTAATGCCATGAAGATCTATTAGAAGGTAATATGAAAAACGGCCAGCCGTCTCACGATTATATCCACTCTGAACGCGTCGTTTAACTGAAGAGCATAAACCATAAGACTCGGAATGGATTTTTAGTTTAATAAATGCACACAAACGCTTATGTAGACATTAGCGTCGACTGAGAGGGCGTCACCACTACTTATTCTTACTCCATATATATACAAAACATATATAAATTGTTTGCAGTATAGTTTAATGTCTCGCATGTTAAGCACTCGTACAAGATTTACTAAAGGGTGAAAGAGACAACTATTGTGTTAACCATAAAAAAGTTAGAGTTAATGATTAAACTAAACTTTACATATACTCACATTTCTGTTTTATCCTTTACTGTGTTTTTCATACATATACAGTTGACTCTCTTTCTCTTTAACAACCGTTAATGCAGTTTCATTCATTTTTAATATAACTAACACTCAATTTTACTATTGTTCTTGTTATTATTGTAATATTGAAGCAGCAGAAAAGATTGTCGAAAATATAAAATGAGAGTGTAAATGGTAGCGGGCAAATGTAAGCATGAACATAAATGTTTAATGTGATGAAGAGTAAGAAGCCGGGTGAGATGGGGAAGCAAGGAAGCAAAACAGTTAAATAAACTCAAAAATTGTTTGAGCATTTATATATATAGGTAGGTAAGACCTGTATATACAATAGATTATGTTCAGGTTGTCAGTTGAGGTTATGTTAAGTGTTCATCTCTCGTATATTTGTTAATTAAGTGCAACGCCACGACATTTGAGCTTGAATTCTTTCATTTACACATGCACACATACAAACATACATACACATGTATATTGTTTCATTTTACTTTTGCCATTTAAATGGGTTTTTTTTCATATCCTTTTTTTTTTTTTGCTGATGCTTGCCTGACTTCTTGTTTGCCTGCCTTGTATTCGCGCTTCATTATTTGTTTCTTCAATTTTTATACATTTATTTTCCATACTACATGCACTACAGCATACACACTTTGCTATGCTTTCTGTGTGCACATGACATTATCTGTTACTTGGCGTTTAACACTTTTGTGTTAATAACAACGAATTAACAATTTAGTTACGTATATAATGCTTCTTTTCAAATAGCAAAATACCCATAAAAGATATTTAAAAATATACATCATAGCACCTCAACGCATGTCGCTCGACACCTCAGTACTGAAACGTTTTGCCAAAGAATTATTATTGTGAATAAATGATATAAATATGTGTGTATGTATATAAGTATATTAATTTAATTTAATCTTATAGATAAATATGATGTATATGTAATGAAGGTGATATTCTGAAAACAAACAAACCAATCAGTTTGAGTAAAATCGTTGCCATCGTGTATTGTAAGTTGATAAATCTTAACATCTGTTTAGCAATTTATCCATTTATTTATGTTATACACGTGAGTGTGTATAGATACATATATCCTGATAATTATTTATAATTACACTGGATAAGTGTGTGTTTTGCTACATATGTGCTATTTACAGTTTATTAATATAATTCATCAGAGACACATATACATATAAATCTCCTAATGTATTGTTTGTGAGTGTTTAAGTTTTTTCTTTTTATTTTAAAAGGGTTTATAGCTAGAGTTTACAAAATAAATTTCACTGGAAATTTTATATTTTATTTCTGCATCACAATTATATTCATCTGTTGTGATTTTTATGGTTGGGCATATAATTAACTTTAATTAAAAATGGAAAATATATACACAAACAAATATATATGTATATATATTTATTGACATATTTTATAAATGTATTACGTACACCTTACAATTTGAGTTTTATGGTGAATATGATTTTTTGTAAATTGTGGGCGTATCTGTTATTCGACCATGCCCATTTTTGGCACATCTTAAATAAGTGCATCAAATTTCAAGTTCGCAGGTCAATTTTTGTGGCAAATAAATATAATCATTTTGTCAATTGTAGGCGTGACTTTTGACCGATTTTGCCACTGCGATCTGCAAAAGACTAAAAATATCTGTATGTCAATATTTCAAAATTTACGATCGTAGGAATGCTAAAAACAGAGCCCATACGGACATACGGACACACGGACATACATGTCCAAATCGACTCAGTTTTCAATACTAATCAAGAATATTTATACCTTGTAGGGTCTCTGACGCCTTTTTCTATGCTTTGCAAATGGAAAAACAAACTAAATATATCCTCATCACTAAGGTGGAGTGTATAAAAATTGAAATTAATTTAAGGTGACTAATACAAATAGCATTACAACAACATCAATTTTCTAAAGAAGTCTTTTAAAAATTATAATTCAATGACAAAACCATTATACAGTGAATGATGAAAACATTCATTTTCATCATTATCGTCACCATCAGCGCTATCATCATGAACATCATTATTATTGTAATATTTAATCTAATCATTGTTGTTGTTGTTATTGTTGTTATCATCGATTAGTGTTGCTGTTCAATGTTGTGTAATTAAGAAAAACTGTTACACACATACACACACATATACACACAAAATACCATTTTACTGTTGCATTTCATTAACTGGACCAACGTTCAACGATTGAATGAATTCCTTCTACGCACATAAGCATAAAAACTCAACACACATAAATGTGGGCAAACACATGGTTGGCACTTAAAGTAATTGAAAAACACATATAACAAGAAATTAAGTAAAATTGTACAACTCTCATACCAACTGACAATAACAAGACAAGAACAATAGCAATGTTAATGCACTACGTTAGCTTGGAAAAGTCAAATATGTACCTAATCACCTGTTCGTGGGCAATAAAAAGTTCTATAGGCCAACAGAAAATTTCATAACTGTAAAATATTGCCTTTGGCGTATACGGACCAAAAAACAAATCTAATTATTATTTATGTTAAACTATCTTCATTTTTGTTATATTATAATTATAAAAAACAAAAACCATTCATCAGTACAGATGGTCTCTTAAACTCAACGCATACATAGTCCTATTTATACGCTGAATATGTGGCAACACCATTATAAATAAACCATCATTACATTATTTTACTTAGAGTATATTAACCATTCACTCATGGCTGATAATAAAGACGATGGTCGCCGTGTTGGTAGTAAGACTGTAACGATTGGTGGTTGAGTTTGTTTAATATTAGTTCAACAGCTAACATCCCCACACCTACAGTAGCTTATTCTGTTGTCATGTTCAGGTATCATGTTCTATTTTGGTTGGACTGCAATAAGCATGCAAACGCATACACACACCTTTAACCATATAAGGCTAATCGTCTTACCGTATGTTTTTCGTTTATGGGGGCATTTATTGAATGTTTAAAAATAACAAGTAAGAAAACTAAATTTGGCTTAGATAAAATGTTAAGTACGCTCCGCATCTACAACAGTAGTAGGTGTGGCAGATATATGATTACGCTCTTTAAGAGTGCATGTACCAACATGAAAGTCGAGTTTTACTTCGATTTTGGTTTTTTGTCGATTGTGGGCGTGTCTGTTACCCGACCATGCCCATTTTTGGCACCTTGATAGAAGGGGTAATTGTAAATTTGCACACCAAATTTCAACTTGACAGCTCACTTTTTGTGGCAAATACATAAATTTTTAACGACTGTGGGCGTGGCCTTTGATCGATTTTACCCATTTTAAATATCAATCTGCATGCAATAACTAAATAAATAACAACTTGTAAAATTTTAGCTCAATATCTCAAAGTTTACAACCTCGATAATGCCAGCAACGGAGGGACACTCGGACTCCCATATATAAATTGATTCAGTTTTTGGAGCTGATCAAGAATATATATACTTTCTGGGGTCCCTGACGTCTCCTTCTTTGGTGTTTGCAAACAAAATGACAAACTTACTATACCCCTCATCTTATGTGGAGGGTATAAAAATATATTTTTTTATATCATATTGAACCAACTTGTATGTCCTTTTGTTGTTACAGAAGATATTTATATATAATTAGATATTAAGGTAAATTTTTTTTTTAATGTATTCAGACAAAAAAATGAAGCATGTGTATGCATCATTTACAATGTTTACACGTCTAGATTAGATTGAATGAATCTTTTATTTTGTATTTACAGCTCATACTCCCAATGGAGAAGTTGGACTTTTTCATATGTTTGAATTATTGCATGTACTTGAATAATAATATTAAATTTAAACATATATCCGGCAAATGGTACAAGTTTGTCATTCTTCTGGGTTCTTATCTTTATATAGTGACAGTTGTTGTTGTTGTTGTTGTTGCCTTTTTGTTTTGGTACTTTGGTAATTGCATTCAACTATAGCAATAGCAACAACAATAACAATTGTTAATGTCACCAAAGTTATCGATTAGTATTCAATAACAAAACACGAATATAACGAAGAGAAGCAAAAAAAAAACTAAGCGTGTAATATAATTGAAATAACGGCCTCTTTTTGTACCTTAACTTAACTTATGCGAAAAAGAAAGAGATGACATGGATATGTTTGTGTTTGAGAGACACCATCAAACTGTTCTACAAAATGTTGAAAACAATTGATTGCAGGCTTTGATTGTTATTATTATTATTGTTGCTGCTGTTGTTGTTATTGTTCTTCTTCTTCTTCTTCTTATAACTTTTGCTATTATTTGACAATATGACATTTTATTTGTCCAACTTTTTCAACCCCGTTCACTTTTTTCTATACAGTTAGCACACCCATATACATACACACATGCATACATAAGTTGATACGTTTATAAGGAAATGGTGGTAAAACTGAACTTTTATTACATCCATACTGATGTAGTAAATAATTCAGAATTTCTACTTTTCAATATTCTATGTAGAGAATAGAACATAAGTTAAATTGTTGTCATTGTCATTGTTGTTTGGTCATTATCGAACTCTCTACCAAACCAAAACAATTGTAAAAAAGCGAAAAAGACAAACGCTTCAAATTGCTTTGTTTTAGAACACACAGACACACACACACATACACACATACAAATGGTTGACAAAATCCTTTCCCCCTTAACTCTTCAAAGTAATCCTTACAACTTCTTTCAAATACATTTTCAGAGCACTAACCAACTGACAATTGACAGTTGTGTAGCATAATGCATACAGCAACATATGCGCAAGGGTTTATGTGCTTCCAAGTTGTGTGTGTTTGTGTGCGGTTCGCGCAATTGTGGAATACATTTGTTTATAGCGTTGAAATAAATGTCGCATTTATTGTTTTTTTGTATGTTTAACTAATTGCATGTTGTGCCAACATGTCATATAGGTAAATAGCATTCATTTAGGTGAGGGGTGAAGCTGATTCCCTTTTATTTGTTTACGGGAGTGTTAAATAAATAAGTAGCACGTACTTGTTTATGTAGAGAATTGGTTGGCCTTTGAGGTCAATTTGTTTTTAAAATCATTATTTATGTATGTGTGTACATTTTCACTGAACCTATATTAAGCAATGGCTCTTACTTTACGTCTTAGATAGAAATATATTATTTTTTTAGAAATCTTGTGCTATTTGCTTACTATTCATTTTAGTAATAAGAATAAATTTAGAACATTAAGTTTGTCATTCCGTTTGCAACACCTAGAAGGAGGTGTCAGAGACCCTAAAAAGTATAAATATTCTTGATCAGCATCAAAAACTGAATCTATTTAGACATGTATGTATGTCCGTGTGTCCGTCTGGCCGTATAGGTTTTGTTGTCGGCATTCATAGGGGCACAAATTTTGAGATATTGATCTGAAATTTTGTACAAATACTTTTAGTTTTTTGTACACAGATTGCTTTTTAAAATGGGCAAAATCGATCAAATGCCACGCCCACAATCGACAAAATTGTATGTATTTGCCACAAAAAGTGAGCTGTCAAGTTGAAATTTGGTATGCAAATTTATAATTACCCCATCCATCAAGGTGCCAAAAATGGGTATGGTCGGGTAACAGACACGCCCACAATCGACAAAAAACCGTATTTGACGTAAAAAATTCGACTTTCAAGCTGATACCTACACTATTAGGCGGTCTAAGCATATACTTGCCACGCCCACTATTGTAGATGTGAAAGGTACTTAAGATTTACGTTAAGCCGAATTCAGTTTGTTAGTTAGATTTCTTTAACTACTGCTCAGGGTTAATTTATGAAATAATTGAAAAGCGGATGTACGGACACACGTCAAAAAAACAGATCTTTACATATCACACACAGGCTTTAAAAGAGTCATATATTATATAATATTGCTTTACATCTTTATAAACATATCTATTATCTTTTTTCAATGAAATTTTTAACTATTGCTCGCAAACTTTTCAAATCAATTAATTTCAACAGCACTCTTCAGGATTTTTTTATTGTTAATAACACAAAATACTATATAGATACTTGATAATAAACATATTTTATAGCTTATAACACTAAACAACAACAACAACACAAGCAACAAATTTATGCTTTTTTGAAAACAATTTAACATCCTCTTAACCAGCCAACACCTGTCTGTAGAGAAATTCACTTGACTGCAATAACAACAATAACCAAATTTTTAACAAATAATCTTATCTGAAAACCTCTTGTGACTTTTCACATATAAAATAGAGAAGAATATTATTCCAGCAAAATTAAAAGCCTGTTGTCATCGAAGGAGATGCTTTGGTATCGTTCTAACTAATATGTGGATGTACGGTTGTACCAACTCTGAATAGTTTTTCACCATGTTACAACGATTAGGTTGAAGGTCATTGCGATCAAATCGATAAAATACAAAACAATCTTTAACATCACCAACTAACCCACCAAGCAGCACCTCTAGCCCGCAATCATGTTATACATAATTTCATTTTACACAAACATTTTAACACATTTATACATATATGTATGTGTTTATATTTACAATTTGTGTTTTGTGGTAAAAAAAAATCTATTTCTAATACAATTTATTTTGCTAATTTTCTCTCTCACTCCCAGGCAATGGAAAAAATATACTTTTTATACCTTCCACATAAGATGAGGGTGTACTGAGTTTGTTATTCCGTTTGCAACATCTATAAAAAGGCATCAGAGACCCTATGTATATATATTCTTGAATTGAGTCTATCTGTCCGAATATCCGTACTGGGTTTTTGTTGACTTTCTTACGAGCGCAAATTTTAAGACATTGCGGTGATATTTTCTACGTACACGTTTAGTTTTTATACGCAGATTGCCATTTAAAATGGGCAAAATCGGCCAAGGGTCACGCCCACAATCAACAAAATTCTACGTATTTGCCACAAAAAGTGAGCTTTCAAGTTGAAATTTTGTTAGTATATCTACAATTATCCATCAAGGTGCCAGAAATGGGCGTGGTCGGGTTAATTACACGCCCACGATTGACAAAAATCTATATATCTGCCACAAAAATTGATCTACGCATTTAAAAAAGAAATTTTGTATTTTTATGTATAATTATCCCTCCCAACGATGTGCCAAAAATGGGCGCGAGTGGAAAAAATACACGCTTACAATGTACAAAAAACCATACTCAACGTAAAAGGAGCAAGTGCAAGCTCATACCTAATACATATATGTATGCCACGCCCATCTTTATAGATGTGGAGAGTATTTTAGATTTGGCCTAAACCAAATTTGATTTTCTTACTTATTTTTATTATACAACACGCAAATAACATATGTACTGAACAGAGCAGTACTATTAATAAAATACAGCCAATATATGAGACAATTTCCTATGAATTGTAATTTATCGGTTAAATTACAAAAAAACAAAAAAAAAAACAAAAACAATTCCAACTTAATCTTTGCGTACCATCTTCCTTTCTAACCTCTTTATTCAATTTACATTAACTCATATAAAAGCCTACAAATGTGTGTATATGTGTAAGCACATAGGCAAAGCAGAGCAGTGCAGATAAGTACTCTTTTGCGGTATGTTGTAACTTAAAAAGCTTTTTAATGCTCGTTTACAAATAAATAAAATCAAAATGTACCGACAGTTTTTTTGTTGTTGTTGTTGTTATTGTGTTAATGTTACTTTATACTTGTTTTTTTTTTTTTTGTTTTACTTTGCTTTTTACGCTTTAGTGTTTCGTTTTGTTATTGTACAATATAATCTTTAAAGTGATCTTAAAAATCGAAAAGGAATACAACGACAGAAATGCAAAGAGAGCATACACATAAAAAAAAAAAACAACAACAATAATAATAATAATGAAGATTACATGTTAAGTCAAATTGATTATTGTTATAAAAAAAACATAACAGCAAGACAACAGTAACAACAACAACAATGATTAAGAATAACAACAAACACAAAACTCTCTATCAAGCTTAGTTTAAGAAGCTCGTTTAAGTCTGCACAGTTTTAATACATAAACACTACGCGCACTCAATTTAGTAAAAAATGGCCAAAAAAGAAAACAACGAAAATCTGCATTACTTTACCAACAACAAACAAACTCCATACTTGGTCTGTATTGTAGCGTATTAAGCGTTACGGCCATTTTCCTTCTCATTTCTTATTTAATACAATAATAATAATAAATAATAATGACTATAATAATGATGACGATGATGATAATCAAGATAATAAAAAAGACGATGTGATCTTTTAATCGCTTTAAATATCATGAACAGTTGAGTATATAACCATCACAGGAATGGTAATGGAATACTAAGTTGGCCATTCTGCTTAGGCAACACCAAGAATGAGACATCAGAGTGTCTATACGATGTATACATTTTTAAAAAATATTAACATCGATATCGATCCAGGCCGCATGTCCGTAAGTCCCTTATTAAATTTAAAATTGTAATTAGAGTGATGTGCCACGCCCATAATCGGCAAAAATATATCTATCATTTACAATAATTAAGCTATAAAGTTTATAATTGATATAAATATTAATATTAGCTAATTCAGCCAAATGTTTAATGTGGGAGTTTTTTGGCGTAGAAACCGATTTGCAAGTTGATATATAATGTGTAAAGGGAACAATTATATATCCGCCACGCCCACTTTTTCTAAACATAGGGATGGTATTTAAAATTTGGTCTAAGCCAAATTTAGTTTTCTTATATGTTCATAATAATTCCTGTACAAAAAAATACAACAACTGGAGTGGGAGAAAAAGACCCTTTACCCACAACCTATATACCCCAAGAAACCAAAGTTAAACGTTAAACGATTATTATTTGTTGTTGTGTTATGCACGTGTATCCAATCGTCTTTGTATTATTGCCTCTATTATAAGAAGCGAGATTTATCTAAGCAAATTTTTCACAAGAGCTACATTAACAAGATACATAAAAGATTAAGGTGATTAATATGTACGATAAATATGTACACTATAAATAAAGTTGAATACACGAATTATTATTGTAAAAGATATTAAGTATAAACAATAAAAATTTATAATATTTACCTAACCCTAAATCTTACTGGATGCCGAAATGTTTTACTCTTCGTTAAAGTTGTGAAAAATTTGTTATAAACTCTCATTAATTTCTAACGATAAATAAACAAAATAACTGTATATGGTTTATATACACATAGGAGCAACTTTATCATACATTGGCAATGCAGCAAAGTCCCGCAATCAAATTTAATAGAGAGCATTTGCTCTCTCTCACATAAATTCACAGACAGCTTATAAACAATAATAATAACAAAATAAAGAAAACTTCAACAGAATACCGTTATTATAAAGGTAACACCTTCACACCACGCACACTTACCCATACACATGTACGACTCATGTACCTAAAGATTTTACTTCAATCATATAAATGTCAATTAACACACAAGCAACGCTTTTTGTATTACGTTTATACGGTTACTTGTGTTGCTTTAGCTTTAGTTAGTTTTTCGCTATCATACATGAAGCTCTCCACGTTACTTTCTACTGCACTGCATTGTATTGTTGTTTTTTATCTAACATCTCTTTATTCTCCACCCAATATGAAAATAAAAACATGATGATTTGTTTACTCGTTCGTATTGCATGCCATGTTGGAATTTATAAGCGTGTTGGATTGGTTGTTGTTAATGTTGTTGTTTTTATTTATATAAATAAAAGGACATTTTTATACCCTTCACAAAATATTGGGGGTATACTAAGTTTGTCATTCCATTTGCAACACTTAGAAAAATTGAATTAAAAATTGAATCAATCTAGACATGTTTTTTTTTCGATCTAGACATGTGTGTCCGTGTATCCGTCTGTTGAAGCCAGCAGGTTTGGAATTGGAATTGGCCATAAACCACGACCACAAATGCCAGAAATCTTACACAATAAAACTACAAACTAAAAAATTAGTGTAGTGAGGTTATTCATAATTAAAAAATTAAAAATGGGCGTGGCTGGATAACAATTATACTCATATATAAAAACTCTTTATTTGGTGTAAAAATTTCTAACATGTGGCCATTAAAAGAGAGCCAACCCCACAACATAACTGTTGATAGTAATCAATATTCGTTCTAAGCCAAATATAGCGTTTTTACTTGTTTAGTTATTAGAAGATAATGTGTCAATGTGGATCGTATGCTATGTCATGTTTTTGTCAATAAAAAATGTCAAATTTTGCTAAAAATATTCTGTTGACTTGAAGGTTTTTTGTATGGAAAGGATATTTTTTAAAAGAAAATTGTATTCTAATTGGAAAAGTTTTCACGTTTTATCAATAAATTGTTTGCCTCTCTCTCTCTCTCTGTCAATGAATAGGGAAGAAAGGTGTTATCTAAAATAGAGACGATTCAAAAATAATCATTAATTTACAGATTGTGTTTATTGTCAGTTTATCGTCTATGTTTACTATAATCTGTCACCTGTGTGCCCTGAAAGAAACCCGACATATTGAAGCAACCATAATACTTTGACCCACAGAAGCTATGTGATATAAAATCCATTATTATTCTACTACGCCATTAGATACCTTAACACTGGTAGAACAAAAGTTTAGATAGAAAATTGATTGATGAAGCTGATAAGAAAGTGAATGCAAGTAAATACGATCCAACTAATCCAGCTGAACTTTGAACAAATCTTCTCAGTCTATGTAGGTTTGAAAATCCAATATTTGGAGCACTTGTCCAATTCAGAGAGACAGACTCTTAGTTATATAATAATTAAATGCACATTATCATCTGTTCTTTTTTTTTTTTTTGTATTTATTTTTATATATTTTTTCCTGGCTCTTTATTATTATTATTAGTAGTAGTAGAGAGTAAATTGTTATTGTATAATTTTTGTTTGTCATGTTAAAGAAATATTTATATATTAATACACATTATATTTTATAGTATTAAGTTTATTATACATTTTACATACTGAACATTAATTATATAAGAAGTTATTATTAATGTATAATTTTATTTGATTCTTATTTTTTTTATTTTTTGTTTTTTCAATCATTAAATTTTCTTTTCATGCATTTTTTTTTTTGTAATTATTAGTTAAAATCTTTTATTAAATACATACACAATTAATGAAAATTTCTTTTGTTTATTATACAATTTATTTGTTAATTATTGTGTGATATATGTATAAATATTTATTTAAATTATTTATTTAGTGAAGAATATTACACATGCAATTAAACAGTTTCTTATTTTTTTTTTTTTTTTTTGTTGTTGTTCTTACGAATATATAGGGTAGATAGGAATGAGACGGAGAAAAAGATTAAAAAATCATACGTTTACAAGTGTATTTTTTATGTTTATATATATTATAATATAATATTTATACGAGTAGGTGATCACTTTCTTGGGGAAAGTAATAATTATTTTTGGAAAAAAATTAAAGTTTTTCAAATTTTTAAATTTTACATTAGTATTTTTTTTTAAACATTCATTCATTTTCTTTTTGCACTTAAGTACATACAAACATATTTATTACCCGTATTTATATAATTTTTAAAAATTTTAAATTGCTGAGAAATTTGTTTTTATTTTTTATTTTTTTTTTTTACTTCAACATATTTTTTTTTATTGGGGAATGTTTAGTAAATAGTTAAAAAAAATCATTGTTAATTTGAAAAGAAATAAAAAATATTTTTTAATAAAAATGTAGCTTCAAAAACAAAATTATTAATATACTTGAATTTTTTGTCTCCATTTACCATATTTATTAATTTTCCTTATATTTTTTTTTTTACTTTTGTTATATAAATTATTAACGTATTCTCTATAAGCGTAAATTGTGTTTAAGATCTTATATAACTAACATTTATAAACTGCTTTATAATGCATACATTTAGGTAATTATATAGAATTATGTTTTCTATATAAAATGTATTTTTAATTTTTACAATTACAGAAAATTTATTTTTCATTTTATTTTATGTACAATTTAAAAAATCGTTAAAGAATGAAATAAAATATAAATCTGAAAATATTAAAAATAAAAGTATTTAAAAAATGAAAAATAAAATAAAAAAAAACAAGAAAATTGTTATGAAACATTAAGTGAAACTAAAAAAAAGTATAAATAAATATTAAAATATAATGAATTTATAAAATATTTCTAAAATAAAACCGAAAATTATATACAATGAATTACTTATCATTAAATGTAACAAAAAATTAAATAATTATCGAAGAAACGAAAATTTTATAAAAAATATTAGTAAAGAAAAAAATCAAAATATATAAATATAAATATTTAAAAAATATTTAATTATTAAATATAAAAAACATTAAAAAATTACAAAATTAAAATAAAATATTAAGCGAAGTAAATTATATTTTATAAAAACTAAATTAAAAAATTGCATATTAATGAAAACTTAATCTTAAACAAATTACAATATTGAATATTGAAAAATTCTTATACTTTAATCAATATGTAAGAAACGCTTTGAAAACCATACTTTTTTTATATAAAAACAATTCGTTGTTTAAGATATTAGTCATAATCTAAATTAATACAGAACACTACATATACACATACATACATACGTAGTTATTAATTTCATAATGTTGTTGGGCTCACAAAGCAAAGAAAATATAAAAATATGAAAAATTTAAACTTTAACGAAAAACTTACCTGGAAAAATTAAGTTACTTTGTGTTATACCGTTATATGGAAAGATGTTCTAAAACTGATCCAATCGGTTCCAAACTTTGGGCAGCATAATAAATTTAAAATAATTCTTCGCCAAAAAAAATCCTTAGAATTGCGAGATATTGCTCTATAAAGAGTTTGTTTAGAATAAGACGTTGATGAGAGCTTAAAAAATGGTCCGATTCGATCCATTTTAAATAGAGTTCTACTCGGAGTCAATACATGACTTTGTAACAAATTTCATTATGAAATGAAATATCTCCAAAAATGGACGAATGGATAAATGATCATGGTTAAAAAAATGTAAAAAGTAATTTTAATAGAAGGTGGGTGTGGGTGTGGGTGTGGGTGTGGCATTTGGCATTTGCACAAACTGAACCCTTTGCCACAAGCGATGCAGGATATAAGCATTAGTTACTTTAATACATATTTTGAAGAATCATGTGCGTGGGCATGGCCACCACACGAAAGCACAACCAACGGTAAGGCTGTTATAGCCCAGCCCCTTATAATGAAACACGATTTCCAAGTTGTTTTTTTTTTTTTTTGTGTACCCTTGAAATTACGCAAAGAAACTTAATAATCCAAATTATACAATAACAACGTTAGGACATGAACAAAGAAAAACAAAAAAAAAGCAAAAACATACTTTTCGCAGTTTTTTTTTTTTTTTGTATTTGTTTACTTTTCATGATTTTTTGTTTCAATATTCTTTCTTTCGTTTTTATCACTAATGTAAATGGTTACTCTCTACACGCTAAGAGAATAATTGAACAATTCTACAAATTTTATATTCAAATGGTGGAAAAAGTAAGTGGATAATGATTATGATTACGATTATCTTGGTATCGTTGACCATGAATTAAGCGATAAATTTAATTGCAATCGAAAATTTTTAAATTAACTCAGAATTGCGCACATAAACCACATTTAAGATTTGTTGTTGTTGTTGTTGAAAAGAAAAGGGATTGAGTACCTGGTGGCAAAAAAAAAACACACATTTAAAACGAATTGAGCGAAAAGCAAGATTACTTGGGAAGGATTGTTCTTAATATGATTTTGTTGTTAATAGCATTTCTTTTACTTATTGCTGTTGTTTAATTAATTCGTATAAAAATAATAGTAATAATGGTTTGTATGTTATTTTTTTTATTATTAATTGTTAAAATTAATTATTATTCTGATTTGAAATTTTTTATAGGTTTACAATTAATGGATTTATATTTTAGTGAATTAAAAAAAAAAAAGGGAAAGATTCAATAAAAATAATGAGATTTTTATTATCGTTCTCTCTCCCCTTCTTCTTCTTCCTCTTCTTACTCATCATCTTATTAATTTTCTTCTTTTTTTCCATATAATGATTAATGAATCGTTTTAATTAAATTTATTATTGTATTCTATTTAGCAGAGAATTCAACTTAAAATCTGTATTCTAACTAAAAAAAGTACATATATCATACATATATATATATATATATATATATATATATAACTCTATATACACAAATTATTATTATAATAATGCTAATAATAATTATATATATTTATAAAAATAATGGTATTTATTGATGGGGGAAAAAAAAAGAAATATTCTCTTTTTAATGAAATTAAAGCCTTTTATGTGAATACAGAGCTAGACAGAAAGAAAGACACACCACGTAGGTACAGAAGTGCATGTTCTCTCTCATTCCCCGTATATATTGATTAACGATCTTGAAAATAAGATCGTATTTACGTTTATCTTTCCACATGATTACTATTTAACAAAAAGCAAAAGCATTAAACTCTCTCTCTCTCTCTCTCTCTATATATATATATATGTATTTTGTAATCTCCAATATATGAGTGAACGAAATGAAACATAAGATAGGTTGAAATTTTTTTTCCGTTTTAGGCCTCTCTTCTCTTTGTTCATTTGTTATTCGTTTAATTGTGATAATTGTCATGCATTTTGGGACAGGGAAAGAAATATCTAAACAAAACAAAAAAAATCAATTATATATATATATTATATAATTATATATATATAATATACATATATATGAACTGTTTATATTTTATTTTATAACTATATCATACAATTCTAAGCTAACACATATTTTTTTTGTATCATCATAAGAACTATTTATTTTTTTGCTTTTTGTTTTTTTTTTTTTTTCGTTATTGTTTATATGTTTGGTATGGTTACCTCCTATACCATGCTTATTATACTTCTTTTTTTTTCATTTTCTTGTTTTCTACATATTATATGAGAATATTTCTATAGATAAATTACAGTAAATTAGGAAAAAAAAACATTTATAATAATTTCTCCATAAAATTATTATAAAAACGTAAAGCGTACAAATTGCAAATTGAATTGTTTCTTCTTCTTGTTCTGTCTCGTATGTTTTATTCTCACTTGGTTTTGTTTATGGTGATGCTGTTAGCCGTGAGAGCATGTTTACGGTGTTTTGTAAAGCGCTTTGCATGTGTGCGCTACTGTAACTGTAACTGTAACATTGCTAATGTAAGAACCGTTTTATTTTTGTTTTTGTTTTATTGTTGTTGTTGTTTTTGAATTTCCCATTTACATACATTTCAATCACTGTGGAATGATAAACGGATTATTATCTGCCATTAGTGTATGTGTTTGTAAGTGTGAACGAACAGACATCTCGTACTTGACTTTCCCTCACTCACTCTTCAATCAATTTTCACAATTTGAATTTGCGTTATTTATCAATGTATGGTGGTGGTGGCGTTGTGTATCATCTTATTACAGAAACCGTTTAAACGACCATAATAAGAAGAACATTGGTAATGCAGTTGTAATGATTTTGAATGTTCCAGCTGACATATTTAGTATAACGGCATTCGCTTGCTTCTCAATTCTCTCACACCAACTTTCGTCACGCGGTACAGCATTACAAGTGAATTTACCACCAATTAATAATTTTACATTTAATTGTTGTTTATGGAAATCCTTGTATTGACGCCCCTGCTGCTGCTGCTGCTGATGATGATGCTTAAGCTTACGACATTGTTCATTTAATGATGATGGTAGTTATCTTGCCTCGTCTCACCTGTTGATTGTCGTATTGGTTACCAACGCCCCCGTCGTATTTGTATTATTACCATTGTTGTTGTTATTATTATTGTTGTTGGCTTTGTTACTGTTATGATGATTGCCATTTGCCGTGGTTGTATTCGGCCCATTACCATTCGCGGCATTATTTGATGCCGTCATCTCAGCACTGGCCGTTTTTATGTCAGTGGTGGTAATAATGGTGGAGGGGCTTTGCGTTCTTGTAGAGCCACTACTGCTGACTAACGCTTCCACACTATTTAACATTTGCATTCTATTATCATTCGGCAGAGCATTACTGGTGGCGTTATTCACGTTGTTATTTACACTGCCATTGTTATTATTGTTGGTAATGGGATTATTATTATTATTATTATGGTTGTTGCTGCTGCTCAAATTATTCCCACTGCTAAGCACTTGTACAGTGGACGTAGGTGTTGCTGATGTTGCAATAATGTTGTTATTGTTGTTGGTGGTGGTGGTGGTGGTGTTGGAGCTACTAATCACATTAGAGCCCGCAGTAACCGCTATTGGTAGTGTACGCATGTTGGTGAATATCGTTTGATTGTTGGCAATGCGACTGCGCAGCACAGCGTGTGTCATGCCCGGTGGTCCGATCTGCACCTGCATTTGACCGGCATTGTTCTTCTGCAAGGGCTTCACGTTCAGCAAACTCGTGTACAGAACACGTTTACTGCTGCTACCAACGTCACCTGTACCAGTGTTGGTAGTTGTTGTTGTTATTGTAGCCACTCCCCCATCCATATTGCCGGCTGTAGCGGCTGCCCCTATTATATTCAGTATCCGTTCACGTTTTAATTTGCCCGGTTGCTGTTGTAACAGTTGATGTTGCAAAATCTGTTGTTGTTGTTGCTGCTGCTGCTGCTGCTGCATAACACCCACTCCCGCCTTATTCAAAATTAATGTTTGCTGATGTAACGGCGGTGTAACGGTTATTGTTGATGATTGCTGTTGCTGTTGATGTTGCTGTTGTTGTACTTGTTGTTGCTGGTGTTGTACCGCTGAAGTCACATAATTAACCTTCACGCTGGTGTGGTTGCCCTGTTGCAACTTTTGCGCCGCATTGTGCAAATCACTGGCATTGGTTATCGTAAAATTTGGGGTCACAACCGATGCAGCACTGCTGTTGCTAGTGTTGGTGGTCAAATAGATTTTATTCCCCTGTTGGGCACCGGACGATGAGGTGGTGATTAGAGCAGCTGGTTGCAAACTGTAATTGTGATTGGCGGCCGCTATTGCAGCCGCCGTCGAACTGTGCTTTTGTTGCATATGTTGTTGTTGTTGTTGTTGCTGCTGCTGCAAATTTACTTCAGACACCAACAAAGGAAATGAAGGCATTTTAATAAGTTTATTACCCTGCACCTTATGCAACAACTGCTGCTGCTGTTGCTGCTGATTTGTTGTGGCATACGTAACATTTGCAACTTGCTGTTGATCCTGGCCAGCACTTATAGCATTTACTGACAAATCATCTGATTGAGCTGCGTGCAGCGTTATACCGGTTTGCGTTTGCGGCTGCAGCTGTTGTTGTTGGGTAATAATTTTTCTTTGCGAGAATTTACGATTCAGCAGCAGTTTGTTAATATCTGCGAAATAATCGGAATGAAAATTATATGCATGACCAACGAGAAAATACAACAACTTACCAGCACTTTCCGGTCCATTCAGTTGTCGCTTAGTAGTGGGTGCACGACTGGCCCACACGATTTTATTGCCCGCACCATCGGTTGAGGCGTTGGAGGACGCTGCCAACATGCCGGCGGGTGTGGTTGTCACATTGGTGGCGCCAATTTGTCGCCACACTATTTGCGTACCAACCGTCTGATTGACAAGTTGCTGGGATTGTTGTTGCTGCTGGGTCAATTGTTGTACGGTGCCGCGTGATGCCGCTGTAACTATCAGAGGACTTGTGCCGGCACCGCTACTATGGCCGCTCGACGATGTGATGTGCTGCACATTTGTAATATTTTGCACCGTTAGTTGTTGTCCGCTGCTGGTGTTGATTATATTGACACCGGTTGGCCCCGATGTAACGGTTACGGGTGCTTTCTGCAGGTAAATCTTTTGTGAGCCAGCTGCCGTCATAACTTCCCCTGGGGTGGTGGTGGTATAAATCATTTGTTGTCCGCTAGAATTGTTCAACACAGTGCTGCCACCGATGGGTGTTAGGGAGGGTTGTCGCAGTATTGTTGTTGCATTGGTGCCACCAGCGGACGCTTGTGAAGTTCCAGCAGTCACAAACGGATGAGTGGTTAACAGAGTGGTGCCGGGTGTATTGGTGGAGCTGGCCGAGTTGCCCACATCACGTTGCATCAGTATCTTGTGTTGTTGTAATTTCCTCTGTTGCTGCTGTTGCAGCTGCAACTGATGCAATTGTTGGACAGTAACGTTACGTATCTGCTGGGTGGTGACATGTTGCTGAGATGGCTGCTGCTGCTGCAGCACTTGAATCGTTGTCAATTGTTGTTGTTGTTGTTGCTGATGAACTGAATCAGCATTGGAAGTTTGTGAAGTTGACGCACTGTTACCAACTGACACTGACACTGATACTGGTGTGTGTGTATGTGTTTGCGTACCATTGGATGCAACATGCTGCACCACCACATGTGCTGAAGAGTGATGTTGGTTTTGCTGCTGGGGCATGGCTTGCTGCTGCATGACTATTGCAGGTCGTTCAAAAACGGTTTCTCGAGACGAATTGGTCGCCACCGTTACACGGCTGCATACGGGTGTGGCTATGACCAGAGCTGGCGTTGGCATTTGTTGTGCCGGCACCAGAGCCGGAGGTAGCGATGCCTGTCGTAGTGGAGCCGTTAAATTGGTCGCAAATGTTTTACGTTCACTTTTCGCCTCAACACAGGGACTCTCTACAGGTTCACTTTTAACCTCTGGCACATCTGTTGGAACTGATTCCACAGCTGTTGGTGATGAATCAATTTTTGCTTCTTCCGCCTCTTTGCGAAAGAATTGTTCATCGTTTAGATGCTCGCTAACCAAGCTGGTGTTGGTGGTGTTGAAAGTAGAGCTGCCGACTGGCATTTGTAGAAAACCTGACCTTTTGCCCCCTTTGCTTTTATGGTGGCCCCGCTTACAACTACCAACACCAACACCACCAGCACCACCACCACAACCAGCACTGGACGACTTATCTCCCGTCCTTTTCGTATCATCAATACTATCCAACAAACCGGCTGCTGCTGCTTCCTCATCGCCATCCACCTCGGCCTCTCCATCCAGGATGCCATTCCAGAAGTTGGTGGCTTGATTGAGTGTTTTTATGTCATCGATTTGTACCTCTTGCAGTATATTGTCCAGCATGTCAGCGTCGTCACTATCGCCCAGCAGGTTAATGTCATTCAAACTGTCGCCGCTCATATTGAAATCGGGGCTGGAGTGAGCCTCGGAACTTTCACTGCTGCTACCTCTGGCTACATCTGCTACGTACGCATGCTGCATAAGTTGCGTGTCCGCTGCCAGGTCTTCGTATTTGAATGGCGTGCTAACGAATAACCTGTCGCTGCCATTGGATACCTCATCTCGCCATAGCGCGTTGTTTATATTTAGATTAATTTTCTCATTCGTGGGCAACACTAGAGGCTCCCTTACCATTTCCACAGCTATTGGAGTGTGCTGAGACCAATCCACCAGAGAAGTTAAACCGTCTGCTGCGTGAAGTTTGTCGTCGCCGTGCAATGGCCACCACGCCTCTTCAATTTTTTCAGTCTCTGTGGGAGTTTTCGGTCGGAAATGTAACCAGTCGCGTCGTATCTCAGGCAACAACTCGTTGCAGACATCCAAACGTTGACTCGAAGTGGGAGACAAACCGCTCAACATATGTGACAACTCTTCATCTTCCTCAGACACATCTTCAATCAAAACATTAACACCCTTCAAGGCCTCGCAATCCAACTCTACTTGCTGCTGTACGCTGGAAATATTTTTCTTCAAGCGCTTCTGATGACGTTTTATGTCTTCAGCGCGCACTACGTCCGCCACTTGATTTAGGTTACAGTTGTCCGTTGTATCGTCGCCATCATCATCATCATCATACACTGCATATGGATTAAGGAGTGGATGAAAAATGTTTTCTCTGCGGGCGGCCGTTGACAATTGTCTTTGGTTGGTGTCTAGCAGCGACTCTCGTTTTACGGTGTGTTTGATAATATTGCTAAGCTGAGCCAAATTAACATCTTCCTCGTCCTCCGGCATCGTATTACGCGTAGCTGTGGCCAATTTTTGTATACTACTCAACGGTTCATTGGAATCGTCCTCCGTTCCCCCCGCTAAACTAACCGCACTCTCGCTCTGTTCCTCCTTCTTAATCACTGTGGCAGTATTCGATTCAGTTTGACGTTCACTTAATGCAGTGGAATGGGATGCGACGGCATCAGCGCTGCTGGCAGTATCGCCAGCATCTTCATCTGCCGCCTTTAACGCCTCCGTCTTTATCACATTGAATATATCACTTAAACTATTAGTTCTATCACTACAATTATTAAATTTATTATTACTATCGCTACCACCGGAATCCCTTACACCAACACCAACAGCAGCATTGCTGCCACCCCCGTCACTACTGCCAACCGTTAGAAAGCTTTTGTTCAAGCCATTATTCATTCTTAAGCGACAATTCGACGTTTGCAATGTTGCCGACATTATGTTGCTGTTGTTGTTGTTGTTTTTATTCTGCGTTGTGACTGGTTTTGGCGACAATATGGAATCGGTTACATCGTTGAGTGGTTCCGTCTTAATCAATTTCTCCATTGTGTTGATGTCGGCGGTGGTGGCATGATCAAATGCATGATTTGGACGTGCACCTGCACCATCGACTGATGCTGCTGTGGCTGTGATTTCATCACTCGTGCCATTCTGCTCCAACGGATTAGTCGCGGCCATAGTTTTCGACCATTTGTAAAACATTTTACGTGCAAACAATTCTGATTTCTTTTCACGCATCGCTAACCAGGCATCATTCAACTGTTGACGTTTCAACGCTTTGCTTTCTTCGTAATCGAGCCGTAAGCGTCGCTCCAAATTGTAGGAGCTCTTGTAATGTTTATCCCTAGAAATCTGGAAGCCACAAACATCGGTCTGCTGATCCTCACCGGTCTCAGATGATGAGCACCACCATCGCTCATCATAATCACAGCCATCTACGCCCGTCCGAATGTACTTCTTCTCTTTAACGGCGAGATCATATTGTGCATTGTTGTTACTGTTGTTACTGTTGGCTTTATGGCGATGCTTGCGATTGTGATGATGGTGTTGGTGCTGATGTTGGTTATATATGGCTTCGGTGAATTCTTTCTTTATTGTAATGGCGGGTGTAACTGTTGTGTATGAAGTTGTAGCGGTCGCGGTACTTGGTGTAGTATTCAGCAACGATGCTGGGGCGCCAGCATTGGGTAAATCGACGACGGTAGGTGGTGAGGCGGGTTTCCTGCAGGCTGAACTTTTGCCACCGACTACGCACTCTGTTTCCAGTATAGTGTAATCCAACTGAGACCAGACATCATCGAAATTGGTAGCTGCACGATCCAATAAAACGCGACCGCCACGACCCAACCGTCTGCGCGCAAAGCCAATACAACGAGTTCTGCACAGAAACAAAAAAATGGAAATAATATACAGTCTTAAGTGTAACAGTGTCGAAAATAGAAAATCAGTGCTCAAGTACTCGATGCAGTAGAAAGTTCCGTGTGCGGTTGGATGGTGTAGGGTGTAGTGTTTTGAATATTGAAAGAGACAGATGATGAGAGAGAGAGGTAGAAAGAGAGAAAGAGTACGAAAGAGAACGCCTTAAGCAATGAACACACTCACCTGGGATGCCGGATAGAAGTCAGAGTATAACGGTATTTTGTGTTACCAAAACCGTTGTCTTCTTTGGACTCCCAGGGCCAATTGCCATTGGAGTAGCATCTCGACTAAAATATCGGATAACAAACATTACACACACATAGAACACACAGTCAGGCAGAGAGTTGGAGATTACCCTCAAATAGTCGCAGCCTTGCCGCCGCCTAAATGCAAATGGTGCCTCATCCTCGCTCTCCGAACCCATCTTGTGCGCTAGATCTTCGTCCTCCGTTTCAATGTTCGACTCATTGGCCACCGGCGACGAGCTGTGCCGATGCAAATGATGCAAATGTGATGACAAATGGTGGCCATGATGAACGCCCACTAAGCCACCCGTTACGGCTACAGACCCGTGCAGAGTACCAGTTGATGTCAACGCTGACGTCGGTATCACACCAATGCCAGCAAAATACTGTTGCTGTTGCTGCTGATGATGCAGTTGTTGTTGTTGTTGTTGCTGTTGCTGCTTATCGCGGGGTATTTTATGCTTTCGCTTCTTATACTGTCGCTTCTCCTTTCGACTGCCAGTATTTAATGTATCTGCACACACGCACGCACACACGCACACACGCACACACACAAACACACACATGTAAAATATTGATGTTTATAAGTAAAAAAAATTATGAACAACAATCCCATTCATCATATATATACCCAGAGCAATGTTCGCGGAATTCAGGTACTGCGATGCTGATGCATACATGTGACCGCCACCAGTGGTGATGCCCGCCCCTGATGCCGCTAACAAACCCGTAGCGCCCATTATATTGTTCAAACCGGCCGCCGATGAGGCTATACCCGGCACCACAGCGGTGGGCGTCGCTCCCAATGACGTTGAATGGTGTGAGTATTGGTTGGCGTACAGGGGTGCAAAGGCAGGTCTACTGAAAAACACACAAATGCACACAATTAACGCACCGAAACAACCCAAAAATCCTGTGAATTATATTTAAAGCAAACCTTGAACTTTTCAGCGTAGCACTCAGTTCGGAGAGTAGGGCTCCACTAAAGTCTCTGAGTTGTACACGCTTCTCAAAGATCTCAATGGACAAATGCAACTGTTCACGCTTCGTCTTTTCGCGACGCTTCACCATTTCCAAGACGGTGGTGGCACGCTGCAAGTCGCGCCTGAAATAAACATACAACAACAAGGAAAACCCAAAACTAAATTCCGACAACATGAAAAAGAGACGGGGATGCTGATGTCTACCTCAATTTCAACATTTTCTCGTAGGAGGATTCATCGTTTTTACGGTTTTTGCGCGTTTGCATTTTCTCGGTGCGCCGGCGAAATGCTAAGTACGGATTGTTAGATGCGGCTCCACTGCGATTTTCTGTTTTTACCGTGAGCACCAATGGATGTTGCTAAAAAGTTGCATTTAGAAATAAAAAACTCATCAATAACTTTCACGTTCACGGATAATAAATCAGATTCTCTACCATTTTCAAACGTTTATTCAGCCAATAATCGTATACAGCTATGCTGACCTCGTCATCTTGTTTAAGCAAAGCTTTCGCCTCATTGAGCGTGACCACCGTCTGACCAGAACTCTTCTCTAAACGATCCATCATCTGTTCAAACTTGAGAGCCGTCAAATCCAGACGTTTCCTTTGCTGCCCCACCCACAATTCATCCTCACTATCCATGTCATATTCGGGCACATCTTGTTCAAGTCCAAGAGCTAATTATAATAACAACAACAACACATATAATATTTTATAAAAAAAATATAAAAAAATTAAATAAAACTTAAACACTTACGCTGCATATGTATCAGTTGACGCGGCATCCGAAAATTAGGCGGATAGTTTCTATCGTAGAATTCTGATTCGGTGGAATAGACTTCGGGTGTTGGTATTATGAGGCCAGTGCATATTGCTCGTTGTAAGTGGTGTTCCTAAATTTCATGAAAAACACTCATTAGTGGAGAGAAAGAAACGAGTTTGCTATTTATTCAAATCAAGCATACGAGATGGAGCAACTTTCATACGAACAGTAATTTTTCTTAACTCACCGACTCTTCTTCTTTTTCCATGCCACTGGGCATTTGTGGTACCGCCCGATTGATTGCCGAGTATTCGGGCAGATCGGGCAATTCTTCTGCCAAAAAAATTGGCATCTGTTTGGATGGGTCCAAGGCCCGCGCCCTAAACGACAGCTTAGACATCTTGTTGGCTGCGCTCTGATTAACGGTTTTGTTAAAGTTTCTTAAAGCTTCTCGTAGTTTCGTTATTTATTAACAATTAAATTTGGCCTGTTTTCGTTTTAGTGCTATTTCGTTCACGGATTTGATACCAATCAAGTCGATTATATATATATTTATAAATATATAAATGTAGGACGTTAGCGTGCGTATGTATAGATGAATAAAAGTTATTTAAGGTTTATATATAAATTTTACAGATGTTCACTAGATTGCTGTTCTATAGCAAAACCTTCTGGTGCTCCTTGAATACAGCGCACAATAATATACAAGTGGATTTAGGTGAAGGATGGAGGTGCGGGGCGATTTGATAGACGCCTGCTGGATGTTCAACCTTAATGTGAGGATGAATGGTGGTGTAGGTAGTGGTGTTGGTGTTGGTGGTAGTGCCTTTGAAAAAACGAAAACTACCGTTTATGGATTTGACAGCCTCCCAATCTATATGGCGATAATCGACAGCACTCCAATTAAATGAAGGGTACGTCCAACGGCGCTTGTAGGATTTGTGGTGTATTGTGGGTTGCCAAAGTAAAATAGAATGGGCAGTAATCAGTCTTGCAAACGCAACTGAAACTGTGCTTCTTGTGGCGGTGGTGGTGGTTTTGGTGACGAGCAATAACAACTTATCTTCCACAAGCAACAGTTGCAGCCAAGCAACCGCCAGTCGGAAACGACAATTGGCGTTTAAGCTGTTATAATAATGTACAGAACTGCTGGTAGCGTCTCCTCTACACGGGGCTGGTGAGTACAACGTTTCTTTTACAACAAGGAACGGACACTCTACGGCCACAATCTGTTGTATATTTCTACTTCTCCTTTTTCTAATTAATGAGGTTAATAATACCGGCTTACTCAACAACGTGGCCGCTGTTATATTTGTTTTTGCAAATTGTATGTAAATTAATGGAATTTGTCTCTGTTCCGTACAAATATACCTTTCTGTACTTGTGGGCGGCTTTTTTGTTTCTGTTGTTGTTATTTTACTTGTATTTGTGCCGTTGGCGGTAGCAGAATAAAATAGAAACGTCGGCAGGGCGATAAGTACCCACAACAACAACTCGTCGTTTTGAATTTTATTGCGATTACAACTGGTCTGCAGTGGAAGCAACAATAGCGAATCCGGCTGACTATGAGGCGACGACATTTTTCAAGTTGAAATCGAAAAACCCAAATGAATTTGCATAATTACTGTAATCTCGTTGAAACATTTCATATCAGCGATGATGACAACAACAATAACAACATAACATTGCTTGCATTATTGATGTGTGTTTAAAGTTTGAATTGATTTGATTTCGTTTTTTTTTTTTAATTTTTTTATTATATCAGCTGGCCGTTCAGATTTGTTTTTATCTCGTATTTGATAGCTTGTTTGCTTTTGTTGTTTTCATTCAACAGTTATATATTCTCAATGTTATATTTTCTTTTTCTATTTTTGTTATTGTTTACACATCAGCCTCTCTTCCAATAGTCGCTCAATTCACTTTTGTTTACAAGTGGTTATATGAAATGCCCATATTAGACACAGCACACGCACATGCACACTTTTCTTAATAATGTTAAAGATGTAGCTAATTATGCTTATTCTTTCTTGTATGGTTTCGTTTTTTTTTCCCCCTTTTGTTTTTTAAGCAACAATTCAATTCTTATTGCGTACAATTCAGACTGCAACCAAATAGATGGGATTGTTGTTGTTGTTGATGTTTTCACATAGGCCGTTGACAGTTGTCACGCTATATGCTGTCAAAACATCTGGAGAAAGAAAATACGATTACAACAAAAAATAACATGCACACCCGACAGCACACAATGCGGTGCGAATTAAGTTACAACCGCCCTAGCAGAGCAACGAGTATCATCAAAGCATATAATTAAACACTTTTCTCCTCAACACACTACTTTCACATATACTTGCAGGCATAATCCATTCCGTTTATTCAATTTTGTTAAATTTCATTATATATATAAAAAGGTGTGATTGTGTATAAGAATGCATTAGCAAAAAATTTAGGAAAAAAAAAAAAAAAAACAGTAAACAAATAAAACACATTCGCGCATTATACAGCGAATATCGCAGAAGCAATCGCCGCGGCGAATTCAACTTTTTTCACTTTATACATTTTTTGCACGATACTTCATATGAAACATTTTAGGAAAAAAAAAACTTGTAAACACTTTTCTGGTAATAAATCCGTACGCGTAACCGTATTTTAATCAATTAGTCTTCGATTGGAAATAATATTTTTATAAAATTTACAAACTTATTTCGGAAATTATAAAGAAAAAATACGTCTTCAATGAATGTTTGATTTTTTCGCAGATAGCGTGGTTATTATAAGCCGTAATGGCGGCCACAAACGAATGCTTTACACACTTCGTCTTTTGAAAGAGTCAGCTAGCGCTAGAATTGATTAAACCAATAGATGAAACAACCGCACCTATATTTGTCTTTATTCAGCTGAAAAATATTCCGAATGATTACTAAACAGGTCTCTCTCTTTCAACTGTTGGCTAGCTTAACAAATATTGATTAAATAAAACTCCGAATACACCTCATATGCATTCATTTCATTTTAATAGCGCGCGTTCTACACCACCATGCTTTCTCTTATCATTCCATATACCTCTCTCAATCACACTTTCACATATTGAACCATTGCCCGTACCACAACTAGAACGAGACACCCTAACCATGACCGAACAGAAAAAAAAAAATTCTTTCTTCACTCGTCTCCTACCAAAGCAGAAAACGAATTAACATTTTTTTTTTTTCACCACCGAAAAAATCGATTCATCTCATTTTGCAAATCATGTACATTTTTTATACAATATTTTCACATTTTTCCCATGCTCACTTCAATACATTCTATAAGAAATTGAAAACTTCCATATACATTTAATGATTTCCACGAAAATTTAGCAATTTTTCTTATTTTTAATGCGTAATTTTTTAATATCAATTGTGCAACGACACAAGTTTTTCACAGGGACACCTTTTTCTCTGTGTGTAATGGCGGCCAACTAGCTAAACGAACAATGTTCGTAATTTTCGGAGTTATAGCGTTAAAGGCAATTTCATAGAATTATATTTCACGTAATAACATTAGCTAAACCATATCGATTGTGGCATAAAATGTATGCAAAAAATTAAAAAAATATATTACAAAACTTCATTGCTTAATATCAAATGATTATTTAGTGATTTACAAAAAATCGCATAAAATTTAAAAGCACCATAATAAAACAAAAGCAGAGTTGCGCACATAATACCTGGCAACAAGTTCGATTGAATTAAATGAACCAATGAACGTTACAACCGATTGGTTGCAGTGCTAGAGTCGCATTTAGCCATAGGTGGCGCCATTTATATCTTCTTCCGCCATCTTTCGCAATTGATGAATATTTTATTTTGTACAAGGCATGGACAAAAAAACAATTTAACACTCTTCCCTTTCAAATAAACAAACAATTTAGCAATTTGTTCGCAAATTAAAGACATAAAATTTTTTTAAAAGTAGTTTTGTTAGTTAAAACGCAGAATGTATCCATTAAGCTCCCAGAAAAAGTATTGGACATTTTCCGGGGTACAATTCCTAATGGATTTGAGATTGAAGCAAAATCAGAAATTTATAGAAACGCATGGCTCACAAATGGAGGTAAAAGAATATTTGAAATGTTTGGAAAAAAAGAAAGCATATTAATCGCTTTTTACAAACCAAGGAAAGTCAATTGTGCGACTTTTTTCTGGATGCCACTGAGGAACGTTTGCTCTTGAAGCAGTACGAAATCTACCTGAATGACTTTTGTCGACGTTTTGAACCCAAGATGCCAAAATGTGTGGTTGGTACAGCTTTTCAGTATTTTAAGCGCTTCTTTCTGCACAATTCAGCCATGGACTATCACCCCAAAGAGATATTGTAAGTGTGCCAATCAATCGTGATTTACTTTTCTACCGAATTAACGAACAAATATGTTAGAGCCACTTGTGTTTATTTGGCTTGCAAAGTGGAAGAATTTAATGTTTCCATTGGCCAGTTTGTCAATAATATAAAGGGTGACCGCAACAAAGCCATGGATATAATATTATCAAATGAGTTGTTGTTGATGCAGCATCTCAATTATTATCTCACCGTGCACAATCCCTACAGGCCGGTAGAGGGCTTCCTTATAGATATAAAGGTAGGCGTTGTACGGCAAGGAGTCCTTGTATGAAATTTGTGCTAATATGTACTTTTTTAGACACGCAGCACTATGATGAATCCGGAACGTTTAAGGCATCACATAGATGAGTTTATTGAGAAATGCTTCTTCACGGATGCCTGCTTGCTGTATGCTCCCTCCCAGATAGCCCTAGCCGCGGTATTGCATGCCGCCAGCCGTGAACAAGAGAATCTCGACAGTTATGTTACCGATCATTTGTTCTACGATGCACAAGACAAACTTCCACTATTAATAGAAGCTATACGCAGTGAGTTTATAATACGGAATCGCTGTGTTTCCATTTAATTATGATTCTTTTGGGTTTTATAGAAATCCGCATAATGGTCAAGCATTATGAAATGCCCGCCCGTGATAAAGTGAAATTGATTGAAAAGAAATTGGAGAAATGTCGCAATCAAGAGAACAATCCTGATAGTGAGATGTAAGTTATTGTTGTTGTAATTCTATTGAAAATTGTTTATTAAGAAAATCTGAAATTTATGGAATTTCAGTTACAAAGAACGCTTACGCAAAATGTTCGATGATGACGATTTTGATGTGGATGGAGATGATAACGGTTATCATATAGCTGATTCAAGTGCCGATATGTCGATTGTGTTAAATGCTAGTCAAGAATATTAATATTTGTTGAGAAACGGGTTTTTAAATAAAAATAATTACAATAACCTTAACGGTAAATGTTCTCAACTTTCTTTTCCTTTTTCTTTTGTTTTGTTGTTAATTATTGGCTTCTGAAGAAATTTGCTTTTTATACCGTTATATGCCATGCTTAAGTGTGATTATTTGTATAAGAAAGAGAAACCTTACTTACAGTTGTTTTTCTTCTCTCATTCAATCATTACACAACACACACAAATAGTTTTGTAAGAGTTTTTATATATTTGTAACATTTTTCTAATTGTAATTTGTAATTACTTGCGATAAAATTTAATAAAAGTCTTAAAGTTTAATAACATTTTTCATATGGATTCTTATCCATACACATACATACATATAATATTATACTTTGTATGTAATCGTTTATATAAATATGGGAAAAAGAGTATTTGATGGCTTTCAGGTTGATGTAATTTTTAGCAATATTTTCTTAATTTTTGTTTTCTATTAAATCGTATAACGAATATAAATATAATAAAATTGAATATTTTTTAAATATATTTACATATAATTAATATTTGTTTCATATTTTGGGGAACAAAATTGAAATTTGTAAACTCTCATTAAAGCTTTTCAAACATAAAAGCGGTGGTTTAAAAAAGAGAAGATCCTTTCTTGGCGGCATTATTAATATTTTTATTATAAATTATAATTTTTTTTTCATAAACAATTAAAACAGATTTAGTGTAAGCTGTAGAATAATATAAAACGTAAAGACAGGCTGCTATGAGTATGTGTGTGTGTGTTAAAGAATGATCCAGTATTCGCTTGCATTAATTAAGCTTAAGGGGACGGATCGTTTTGTTTTTTTTATTTTTTTTTAAGGAGAGCAATAAATTTTTATAAGCATTTAAGGTTTTTGTTTTTGTTGTTTTATTAGATTACATATATATTCATATTATTATTATAATTGTTTTATTTTTTTACATAAAATTAATGGCCAACAAACAAGTATTTTTCCAAAATATTATAATAAGCATTATTTTTTGTTTTTGTTTTATTTAAATTAATTTTTAATAAATTTTTTGGTGCGATGGTGGTACATGATGAAAAAATTTGTATCAGACCACTGGTATCGTATGTGAAAAAGCACTTTTTCTTGGTTTTTTAATATGTCATTTTCTTCTTGTTTTACTTATATATCATACAACAACAACTTATTGTTGTAATCTGTGCTAAGTTTTTTGGCAAGAAAAAGCTTAAGGAAGCGCTTCAGTTGTTGTTGTTGTTGTTTATATTCATATATATTTTTTATTACAAAATGGTATTATATTTTGTTATTATTGTTATATTGTTATTGTTATAATCTTTAATATAATTTTTATTATTATTATGTTGTTGTTGTCTAACAAAATATAATGCCAAGTTTTTTTGAGCATTTTCTTAAAACCAATAATAATTGTTTAAAAAAAACCAAAATATCTCTAAAGCATAATTGTTTCATTCATGTTTTTTAATTAATAATTTTTTAATTTCAATTTCTTTTTTTTTTTTCATTTTTGAATCCCAGTGCTTTTTATATTGTGAGGAATGTATGGTTGTTTCTTTTTAAAACGGTATGCTTGGTTGGTTGAATGTTAGGCAAGAGAAGAATATCGAGAGAGCACAGAAAAAGATAGGTAGAGAGAGAGGCAAACATTGAAGGCAACTGTAAACGCTTTTTTTTTTGTATCAAAGTGATTTAATTTTTTAAACTATGTTAGGAGTGAAAGTTTGTTTTATTTTAACCACTGCACCACTTGTAACGGTATATTAAGTTTAAATAGATGTTTGTAAGTTAACACATTCATTTTTAGTTGTACCGTTTGATTTCCAATAACTTTCTGAAGCGATTTAATCAAGAACAAGTGACTGATGATGTGTCCATGTGAATTTATATGACAATCATCCCTACAGAATTAAGTGGTGTAGGGTATAACATGATCGGTTAAAATCGATTATAACATTTCCACTTGTTTTTTCATCATTGGGAAAAGCATATAATTGAAATGAAAATATTTTAAAATTTTTTTCACATTCATTTGTAGTTTTTCTTTATAAAAAAACAAAGCTTTTTTCTGGATAAAAAAAAATTAAAAAACCAGACCAAATTAATAAATATTTAAGTATGCAAGAAAATCATTATTTATTATAAAATATTATAAAAAAAAATTTTGCCAGGTAAGTGCAAAAAAAGTGTTTTCTTGCAAAAATTTAACAAACATTACAACAGTTGCAAAACGGTGCAAATAAATGAGAAAATGAAATTATTGAAAATAACAAAAACAAAATTGAACTAAACCATGTTTCATGTTCATTGTCTTTGGAGAGAGTAAATATTGTTTTTATGATCACATCAGAGCACATCATCATGTTTACGCTAAATACTCAAGTTTGCAAAACTACATATATATCTACATAGAAGCATAAAGGGCCATAAAACTACTGCTACACATATGAGCTGAAGAAAATAAATAAATTCTTAATAATTGTTTACTTAATAAAAAAAGGAACATTATTTTTATGTATATTTGATATAATATGATAAGAAAGATTATTGTTCTTGTTGGTATTGTTAGTGTGATTGTTTTAGATGAAAAAAAAGATCAATATTATTCAAATGTAATTAATTATTAATTAAAAATGATTGCATCTATCTTTGTACTACCGATGACAAGGAAAATGTTTGTAAAGCTCTCAGTGATGATAATGATAATGATTGTGATGATAAATGTTGGCTCATAAGCAGCATAAACAGAAGTTGGGCCATTAGAATGTATTGTATGTGTTGATGGGTTTTGTGATTATATAAATTTTGACTAGAATTGCACATATCTTCCTCACAAAAGCACATATGTCCATTGCCTGAACTTTCCATCATGCACACGTGATCGACCATAAATAAATTTATTTGTAATTGTGACGTACACATACGTCTAACAACTTCATAAGCTGGAAAAACGAAAAAAGAAAAAAAACAAAAAAATTTTTATTAATAATTATTTATAGAAATAAAAGTTATATACGCTTCAGACTTACGTGATTTTGAATGGCGTACCATTTTAACGCAACAGCCATTACAGGTCATTAGGGGTGGTTGATCACGGGGTAGAGCGGTATAATTGAAGGGATCCTTACAGCGGGCATCTGTCCATGAATCACACTCATAACAATATATTGAACGTGCTACGTAATAAAATTATTATTGTTATTGGTTTTCTTTTAACAAATAATGTTTTTATTTTTTCTTTAGACCAAAAACACACTACTCAACGTTTAACTGAATTTAATAATTTAAAGCAACAACAATAATACAATAAATAGTTTAAAATAAAACACAACTACAACAACAACAAGCGTTTTTAAACGTGCTTACAACCTTGAAAGCATTTTCAACAAAAAAATTTATAATTTTTACACTCTCCGCTTAAGTTAGAAGAATCTATGAAAAGCTTAAACAATAAGAAAACTATATTCGGTTTAGGTCACATCTTCAATACCCTTCATTTTCATATACAATTTATGGGCGTGTTAGGTACCTAATTACTTATTCTAGTAGTGCATGCATTTCATATCAACTTTTAAGTTAAATTCTGTGTCAAATGAATTTTTTTTGTAAATTATAGGCGTGCGCACCCTACCTCTTAAAGTGTGCAACATAAAGTTTACATGTAAAGCTTCATAATCAAAAATCTAATCTTCTACCAAATCTACTTTTTTTAATTTTTTAAATCATTTCATAAAATAAAATAAAGCAATTATTTAGGTACAGTAATTAAAAACATTAAGCAAATATTGAATATTTTGTTGTTGTTTTTCTTTTTCTTGTAAAATTAACGTAAAAAGTTTCCTGAAAGGTTGTTTAAGGTAATTTGCAACATGAGGAAGAGAGAGAGAGAGAGAGAGAGAGAGAGAGAAAGCCACTTATACGTAACGTATGATAAGAAGGTATGATGGATAGATTGGCATGTAGTAGACACATATATAAACGCACACATAAATATTTATGAAAATAAAGCAAATCAATTAAGAAGATAAAAAAATTCATTACTTTGACATTCAGCTGATACATGTGGTACCGAGATGAACAATACAACTCCAAATAAGGCTGCTTAATAAAATACGTGGGGACGACAGCAGATGAGACAGTTTTGTACGGGAATTGAAAATAAAGAAGAACAAGAACAAGAACAAGAACAAGAACAAGAAGAAGAAGAAATACAGCAAGAATATGTACACAACTGCCTAACGGAATTATGTGATACGAAAATGTTACAATAGTAAAAACAAACGAATTATGGGGATTTAATTAAATTTACAATAATAGCAAAAAAAGAAGTGAAAATGTTATAATCGATTATAGCCGATCATTTAATACCCTACACTACTTCGGTTCACAATTCATATTAATTTTATAATTATGCGAGTCATTGTCATACAAGTCCCTTTGTTCGGATATGTTTGGAAAATGATTTGATCAGAATCAAATTTGTGGCACAGCCTCTTATTAAGTCTATTAACTATTTTTAGCCGAATTTTGTCAAAATACATTAAAAATAGCAAATTTTTGCCATATAAAGACTTAGGTTCTTATATGGAGAGGGGTTCTAAAAATGTCCCACTTTGGTTCATATTTAGTAGGTTTCCCTTTTGCCTCAATATGTATTCTTGTACCAAATTTCATACAAATATAACAAAATATGCGATGTGTAGTTTACATAAATGAACAGACAGACAGACGAGTATGGTTAAATCGATTGGTATACATAAAAATGGGTGTGGCATTTGCCATTTAAAAGTTACAAACATATACAAGTTACGTAATATACCCTTTGTCACAAGTGTACAGTGCAGGGTATAAACATCAACTCTAGAGAAGAGAAGCTGGTGGATATGTTGGATAAAACAAATAAAAATATTATATAATGATTAACTATCTTTAAATATTAATTGATTAGCAATAAATAATTGTACAAAATTGTGACAGAATTCTAAGAACCTTCAAAATACTTATGTATGTGTGTACTTGCAGTCATTTACAATATTAACAATATATATATTTATATGGTTTATAGACTATACAGGTAATTAACAAAAATTCATTTATATTATTATCTATAGAATGGTGGTTTTCAAATTTTAACTGGAAGATTAATCCAAAAATTAATTAATTTCATACAAACTTGAAGTTTTTATTTCAATCAATTGCTGTTTTTTTGTTTTTGGTTTTTTTCTTTTTTTTAAGTAAATTGTTTATGGGTAAGCAAATGAAAACTTACTTGGAAAACAATTGTCAGCTTTGATTAATTTTGTTAAACCGCATAAAACTTAAAACAAAAAACAATGAAATTTTAATTAAAAAAAAAATTTGATATGAAATATGGTTTAAAATTCATAAAATTTTCAGTTTTTTTTTTTTAATTTTTATTTTATGTTAAACATAAATATTTGAAAACCAAAGGAAAGAAAAAAATTTTAAAAATTTTTAAAATATTTTTAAAACTTGAAACATAATATAAATATAAACAAAATTACATATATAAACTTAATAAACTCTAATTGCTATGATAAAAAATTATTTATTTTGTTATACAAAAAAAAAAAAAAAAAAAAAAAAGCACAAAAAACCTCTTTAGTGAAGAGGTTTAGTATCGTTCTTCTACACTAAATAGTTTCATAAAATGATTATTATTTATTATTTTCTTAAATATTAAATTATTTTAATGTATTTTTTTGAACTATTCAACAACTTACCTGCTATTATGATCCAATATTGATTAGAGATAATAGCCATATTACTTCAAATCAAATCAATTTTGTTTAAGAATGAGAGAACCGTTTATGTTTCAAGTTTCAATTGTTTAAGAAACTAAAAGCAAACATTTTATAAAAATAAAGTTAATTTTTATATATGTAAGTAAAATGTTTGTTACATCCCTCCACCTTAGAGATGACAGTATACCAAGCTGACAACACTCAGAACGAAGTCTTCAAACAAAGTGTATATGTTTAAAAACCGAATTCATCTAGACATGTCTTTCTGTAGATTTACTTATTGATGTTACTCTCACGATTTTTCTTTTCTTTTCTTTTTTTTTTTTTGGAAAATAACACATAATGCCACGCCCACAATCGACAAAAATTTTATTTACCTGTCATAAAACTAGATCTATAAAGATTTAATTTAAGGTACACATTAATAATTAAACCATTCATCGACCGGGGTGGAATAACAGATACGCCTACAATCGACAAAAATCGAGTTATATTTATAACGATCTTATCCATTGATATGCCAAAAATTGACGTGAACGGTTAACAAACACGCCCACACTTTATAAAAAACCTCATCTGACATAGAATCCAACGTATAAGTTGATGCGTAATGTATGCACTTATAAAATAAGTAATTAGTTACCTGCTAGGACCACAAGTGTGTACACATGTTAAGATGGAAGGCATTTAAGATTCGATCTAAGCCAAATTTAGTTTTCTTACTCAAGTTTTTCAACTTACCTTATTGCAATTTTGATATTGTAGCATTTAAGGATGAATGTGTTCCAAAAGAATTCGATTAAATCGTTCTAAATTTTTTCGTTTACGGCTGCTGGTTATTCTTGTTTCATAATTATTTGATATTCTTCGTAGATCTTACAGGAATCTGAAATAGAGAAAATAAATATTGATCACTCAAGACTGATTTTTTGGCTTTTATCTAAAGAGAAATTATGATAAATGGTTACATGCTAGAATTTTGTTGTAGCGCCTCAAATTTTTTATATATTATTGTATATTTATTGGTTGGTATACAACATTTTACTTTCTCCAGTCTTTTAATTTATCTTAGAGTAGAAATTAAACCAATTTACATTTTCAATGATATTTTTAAATTCTGCAAAGTATTTACGTTGTACGGTTCTTACTTTACACAGTGCAAACATTTAATTGAACAAATAGTCGGTCAAGGCCATCCTACATCAGTTAGCTCCATCAATTATGTTATAATTGGTTTAGTTGTATCAATAAATTCAAGGGATTGTCAAATAAATCACTTTGTGATAAATGCCTACTATATGGGAAGGGCTTCTAAAAATGGTCTAATCGGATCCAAATTTGGTACATCCAAATAAGAAGCTAATTAACTTTTTTTTTTTATTAAATTTTATATCAAAATGTATTAATAATTATGATTTTTTTGCTATATAAAGACTTTCATTATAATAGAGCCTTATATGGGAAGGGCTTCTAAAAATGGTTCGATTTGGTCCATTTTCAATAGGATTTCTTTCTGAGTTCAGACATGTCATTTTTACAA
The DNA here is from genome assembly GCA_949710015.1 of Crataerina pallida. NCBI lineage: Eukaryota > Metazoa > Arthropoda > Insecta > Diptera > Hippoboscidae > Crataerina > Crataerina pallida. Next base: position 26,495,177 of record OX453293.1, on the reverse strand, counting down.
AGAATTCATTAAAATATTTCCAAAAATGCAACCAGGAGCCTGCACACAAACTTACATGGATAGACAGACAGACAGACGAAAAGTTAAATCGATCAGTATACTTGAAGATGGTTGTGGCATTTACCTTTTAAAAGTTACAACTTGTAGTATAGAGTATAAAAAGTGGACATGAACAGATGGACCGATGTACACAAATGAAAAAAGTGTTTGCGGCTTAAGTGGAACTTGATAAAAAAGTGGGTCAATGGGGAATTTCAAGAATCCGCATAAACTTAAGTTACTTTATACTTTTTTATTTACAGTTATTTCATGATATTAATTATAATCGATCAATGTTCTTTAACACTTGAATAATATTTTATCAAAAAAAAAAAAAAAAGAAAAAAAAACTTGAATTAATTATTATTAATTACTTAATTACTAGGCCACTTAAAATAAAAGTGATTGTTTTAAATAAATCACAAAGTTGATATTTTGCTCAAGTGGTTGAAAAGATTATTGTGGACAATGTAGACAAATTACACGAATTACAAGAATTGCTGAATAATTAAAAAAAAAAAAAATCCCAAACGATTAGTTTGTTTGGATTGTTTTGTTGTTGTTATGTTTTAAATATTTTATGATGCAAATGTAATTTATTCTTATTTAACGATTATATTTAGCCACTAATTAGCTGCACATACAAATACTTTGGAATGTTTTTTCTGAGATCGCTAACGTCATACAGAGACATCACTTGGGTTGATATTTTTTTTTTTTAAATAAATAAATTTTCATTTAATGTGTTGTCACAAAAGGCAATTTTTCCAACACATAAACATACCACATATTACATATGCAGCTAAAACGAAACATGTGCTTAATGGTTAACAAGTGTAAGTTTTTATTACAAAAATAAATTTTAATTTGGTAAGAATACTAAATTTGGCTTAGGCCCAATCTTAAATACCCTACACTTGTATATAAACACATACATGTGTGTCTTTCATTCATTCACGCCCATTTCTGGTACATTAAAGAGAAGGGATAATTATAAAATTTCAGCTATATAGCTCAAGTTTTGGGCGTGGCTTTTGAACGATTTTGCCTAATTTAAATGGCAATCAAGACTAGAATCTCAAAATTCACGATCGTGAAAGTATCAACAAAAGACGGACATACAGACAACATAAATATTCAGATCTAGTCTTCTAGACTTTAGAGAAGATTGCTTGCTAATGCAAAGCCCCGTCGTGTAATAATACCTAAACGTCTGACCCTGAGGGGTGCGTGTTTTAATACGTAGACATATATAAGGGTGAAGTTAGGTGCAGCCAACAGTCCTGTTGGTATCCCTGAGATTTCACACTAGCCGGTCGAATAGCACAACAAAATTTTAAAAAATGTCTAGATCGACTTAGTTTCTGATGCTGATCAAGAATATTTATACTTGGTAGAGTCCCTGAGGCCTCCTTTTGGAGATAACAAATGGAATGACAAACTTAATCAACCACTTATATGGAGGGTGGTCTAAAAATAGATTATGAAAATAGGTAATGACCTCTATACAGGTTTATAAATAAATGACATTGCTTTCTTAATGGTATGTAATGAACATTGTGGAAATCGTTGTGGTTTTAGATGTGTTAGTTTACAACATTTAGGAGTTAAGAATATAAGTAAATAATTGTTAAAAGGATTGATTGTAATTGTGCAGGGTGGTAGAAATGAATCACACATTATAACTTGAATTGATGTGAGGGTAGGTCAAGGAATTTATAATTCTATGAGTGTATAGGTTTTTCTCGCAAACGAGTCTTACTTGGTCCTGTATTATTTATTTGTATATAGCACTCATAGCAGATCTTGTACATACAGCTTGCAGGCATACACCCTATATAGATTTACCTTGTGTACATCATTTCCCACGGTTTAACAAGCAGCCAATACTGTTAAGTTGCCTAATGAAGCTGTCACTGTTGCTGTCGTTGTTGTACTATGTTGTTCTCTGTTATATATACTTTATACATGGAACGTCCCATTATCATTTTATTGATTTATTTACAACTGTAGTAGAAGAAAAATGAATTTTCAACTTTTTTTCATTATTTCTCATCTTGCCAAAAAAGAATTATTAACTAAGTGATATTATATGTGAATTATTATAATCACAAATTTCTTCTAAATGCGTTCTCGTAAAAATCGATTTTAATTTTTTTTTTTCTTTTTTCATATAATTTTCAATAATTTTTTTGATCAGCTTTTCTTATATTTATAAATCCTTCTTGTTATTTATTATTGGTAAAATTTTTAATTTTTTTTTTAGTAAATTTATGAGCAGTTAGTGTAATTTTATATGATTTGCTTTCTATTTTTTTTTTTATTTTTTTTAGTTTTTTTCACACGGATGTATAGACCGCAACTGAAGGGTATGTTTCGTTTTATATGTTGTGTGCTGAAGAGAATATTTATTTTTGTTGTTGTTATCGTTTTGAAAGAGCAGGTGGTTGCAAATCTGTTTTAAGAAAAAAGCTTTTAAGAACCTTTCCATTAGGCTTACAGATGTTGTTATAATTTAGCAGATTCTTAGTGATGAGAAACGCATTTTACAATTTTTTGTTTGTTTTTAGTATTTATTTAAATGAATTTTATTGTGCTCCACTTCTTTCTATTAGTCTTTGTTTGCCCGCTACAGCAGTTTCTATTTAACCGTCCGTATGTAGGTCCATATATTTCCTCTAAGTAACCTACAGATCACAATTTTAGCTATTTATTGATGACGTATATGTTGGTGCACAAGTGAAGCAGAGTCCCTCGCAAGACACATCTATACGAGTTGATGTATAAGCAAAATTTTATCAAGAAATATCCAAAAGTGTGACCCAGAGGCTAATATATGGACGGACAGACATGGCTAAATCAATTCATAATCATAGGTTAGTGTCAATGTAACTAAATAAGAAAAGCTTTGTGTTTCACTTTCAAACTGTTACCTAGAAAAATCCCATAACAATAAACAGCTGTTCAGAAATCATATACAGAATTGCAACCGTTAACACAGCTGTTCTTAATAGAATAAAAAAAAAAAAAAAAAAGAAACAATGTTTATGAATGGTGTTGCGTGTGTTGGATTTTAGGATGGAAAACTATGACAGTACAAAAAATAATGAAGACGACATCGATAAGGATGCTGGTATGTTATTGAATTTAAGTCAAAAATCCAACATATTCGTAGGTGAGTAAATGATTTGGACTTTTATTCAACTACTTTAAATGCCGCAATTCATAGCTGACCAAACACCCACTCCCACGCGTTTGATAAAGAATTGTGAAGAAGTCGGTCTGTTTGAAGACCTTCGTCATGTCAATCCATTTGAGGAGACATTTCGCAAAGCGTGTGAACAAAACATTTTACAAAATCCGGCCAGTCATGCCTGCACTGTGATTACCACAGATGAGGAGTCACTGCATACACCGCAAGTGTTTCCGCAATTTGATGTGGCCATCGCAGATGGTCTGGGTCCAGACGTAGATGACATAGCCAAACACACGTTAGATACACCGGCCACTCTAGATGAAATCAATCCCGTAAATAATGGAATACATCAAAGCCAATCCATGAATGCTGGTGTTGCAACAAAAAGTGCTCTAAATTGCTTGGATGCAAGCAAATCACGTAATACAGTTAAAAAAAATATGAACAGCATGATGTCTGTAGCACCCAGTATAAGTTTTCTACCCGCCACTGCACAATTCCTACAACCTCAAGTGATAACTGTAACATTTCCTGCCACCACACCAACTATACCAAATAATACAACGCAACCAAATCATTTTCGAGGTGGGGTTGGTGGTGCAAGCAAATCGAAACCTTTGCTGCTACCAAAATTAGACAACACTGCCGCAGCGAATAATTTAAGAAAACTTCAAGTAAGCTCCAGCAATGACAATATAATTGCAATTGTAACAACAACAGCAGCAACAACAACAACAACAACAACAACAACAACAACAACTTTAACACATAATGAACCAAGTAGTGCCAGTTTAACGCCCACTTCACAATTGCCCATCAAGGAACGCTTAAAGGCTATATTGAGTCAGAACAGTAAAGCTCGTGTACAGGAGTGGCCGCAAAAGTGTAATAACAACAATAATAACAATAACAACAATAAACTGAATTGTATTAAAGTAAATGATACCATGGAAAGAAGAAGAGCTGCCTCTTCACGTTATCGCCACAAAATACGCAACGAACAGAAAGAGCTGAAAAAGCACAACATGGAATTGCAAACGGAAAATGACAATTTAAGAAGACGCATCAAATATTTAGAAACGGAATTAACAAAATTGCAAACTGCCACCAATCGATCACCCATGCTAGGTTAGTAGTTATGTTATTATCTTAAGCATAAGTTTCATTTCATTTGAATGCAGCACTGGACACAAATGGCCATAATATACCAGCTCAATTGCAAATACCTGCCTCCGCCATACACCTGGTAATGAATATACCAAAAATGACGTTAAGTTACAACGGTACGGTTACCGATGTTAGCACCGTATCCCTAACAAAAGATGCCATTTAAGATGACCTTTCATTGAGACTTTGGGTTGAGCCGATCAAAGTTGTTCGTTTTAGTAATCCTTGTACATTTAGGTTAAGAGTGCCTTTTATACGATATTTTAAAAAACAAATAAATATATATTTATATACTAATTGTGATAAGTTGACCGAAGAATGGACGCACAAAAAACTGCAAAATAAACACGTTGACCCAGCCGCTAGCTATTTAAATAATACTCTATTTTGAAACGAATTAAATTCTCGAACTCGACCAACATTGTCATTGATAATATTGTCAGTTGTTCTAATCAGGGCTATATTTATACTTAGGTCTCTATCTCTACGGTCGGGGCGAACTTTTATAAAATTATGCAAATTTTTAAACATAATTAGTAAGAACTTACATTTCCCTGTCTCATGCTTTCACCGCTTAATCATTGATGGGCTGACTGTCTTAAGGAGTTGAATTCCTTTTGGTAACGTTTCAATTTACATTCCAACATATCCAAATATTGAGAGGTCACGCTGTGTGGTTTTTGCGAATCATGCTTATTTACTGCCGCCAACTGTTTAAAGAGGAAACATTTTTTAAAGAAACCAAAAACAACAAATATATACAACATTTATACCCTGCACCACTTGTCACACCCACCTTTTATTATACCAATCGATTCAAAATCAAAATCTGAATCGATTTAACCTTTTCCGTCTGTCTGTCCAAATAAATTTGTGTGCAAGCTACAGGTCGCATTTTTTGAGATATTTTAAAGAAATTTGGTACAAAGACGTGAATTGGCTCAAATGGGAACCCTATTGAAAATGGACTAGATTGGACCATTTTTAGAACCCCTCCCCATATGAGGTTTTATTATTTTTTGAGAAATTTCGATGAAATTTTGTACAAGAATTTTCTTGTATTGGCCCATAGAGGACCATTTTTGGAACCCCTTTTCATATAACATCTTTATACATCAAGTGGTGTAGGGTATTTGATGATCGGGCTTGACCGACTATAATATTTTCACTTGTTTTTAACCTTTTTTAAGTCACTTTCCAATAATTGCTGTTCGCGATATAAACGCTGCAAATCCTCATTAAATTTCTTAATTAATGGCTGCTGCTCCTCACGAGGAGATTGCATCAATGCTTTTTGAGTTAATAATTCTACCTCCTGATTACGTAACTCCTCCTCGGCCCACATCAAATCAACATAGTTGCGTGTCCGCTAAAAGTATCAAATAAAATTATTATCTTCCATTAAAAATTGCGATAGCTTTCCTTTTTAGTTTCATTCACCTCTGTTTCAACGCTGTGCTGCAATTTGTCCAATTCTCGTTCTTTTTGCGTTAAACTCTTACGTTTTTGGGACTCTTGCAAAGCATTTAAAACTTCACCTTTCCGATTACGTATGGTTTTCTGATACATCAGCAACAACTTCCGCTGACAATTAACCCGTTCCACCTCCTGCCTCAAGGTGTTTTGATAATGATTTTCAATTTCCTTTAAACGTTTGCTGTGTTCTTCGCGACGTAACCCTTTTTCCAAGTTAAGCATAATTTGCTTGTCTTGCACTTCCAAATCGTACATTTTTTTGTCCAATTCCGCGTTCAGTTCCTGCAAAGTTAAGACTTTCTCTTCAAATTTTTGCAAACACTTTAGCGGATAGTTTAGAAATTTTGGATAGACGCCCTTGGGTAAGGGGCGAAAATCGCTCATATAACGTTTGGGATGAATAGCGGCCGGACAGCAGTCCATTAACTTGAAAGCTTTTGATATTAATTTTTTCACATCCAAAGGATTTTGTTCAATGAAAAACTGTTGCATTATGTCCGAGTTGGGTAAACGGCGTATAACTTCACGTTGCATTATATTGTAGGCCACTACACAAAATATGGGATAATAAGGCGGGGCAGATATGATATTATCCCACAAACAAAGCCACTGATGTTGATCGAGAATTTCAGCAAAGGATGACTTTAGCATCGACCAAGCATAAATGTTGACTGATAAGTTTTTCTCTTCGTAAAATGCATACAGAGAGGGATCGAAGTGCTTTAAGATGTTGCTGCACAAGCCCAAATAGTTGCTAGGCTGGATTGGATGATATTCAAAAAACAGTTGAAATTGATTAAATATTAGGGTGGCGCACACCTCGAACGCTACCAAAGCATTGCATTGGAACATCTTCACAAATGGAAAAATCAGATGGGGTACACTCTCCTCGTAGGCGAACATTTTACACCACTGAGCCAAGTTCGACCAACATTTCATTAGATTTCGCTTGAGATTGTTATTTTTTAATTGCCATTGCTGTGCCTTCTCATTAATAATGGCCGGCACCCCCATATGCAGTAAGTCTTGATATTGACATTTGTTGTTGGGCAGTTGAAGCAGAGAAGACCAAATCAAGGCGCGATATTTGGCCGGATAACAGTGATATTCTTGCAATATTTTCTGTAATCGCTGAGGTGTTAAGAGTTTCTTCAATTCCTGCTGAAAACGACATTCGGTCTCTGCTGTACTGGTGGCGAGTAGATTGATCGGTTTGTTGCTTTGCTTAAAACCACTGCGCAACAATTGCATGCAGCGCTCCTGATTACGCAACACTTGCACCAAATGACTGACTAACCAAATGCTCATTTCTCCTGAACACTTTGCTATAGCTAGCATACGCCCATCCCGTGACAGATTAATATTACGACAAACACCCAAATCTATCATTAACTTGAACTCAGTATTGAAGTAATCGAACAGTACTACTTGTTGTTGGTTAGTTAAGCCCAGTAATAAACCTTCATTCACTTTAGGCAACAAAGCAATTTTATACAGCAGGAAATCTTTCAACTTAATTATATGCAACAATTCAAACGAAGAGAGACTGATGAGTAATAAAAAGTTATCCAAAGTTGTCAAACACAACACGCTGCCATCATTTTGACAACAATAGGACAAAATTAAACCTTCACTGCGATCTAGAATAGGATTTGTTGGATAATTTGCACTGTTATCACCCTCCATATATAAAGTCGGAATTATATGTAATTCAGAGTTCAGTAATTGTAATTTTCGATCACGCATTTTTAACGGGTATACCACTCGTAAAACGTCCAATTTAACACCGGACCACAAATGCAGAGAATCGTTAGAGAAGCAGGTAATAATGTGTTCTCCAAAAGGCACATAGAAGGCAAACTTTAAGGTCATGGATAGATCATCAAATTCTAAACGATAAATACAGTTTAGGGTGCACAAATCAATGATATATGCACCATTTCCAGCCTGAACTAAACATAACGATTTCGGATCTAAAGGTTGGCCTGGAAAGGATATAAGATCTATAGGATGTTCGCAGATTTTTACACAAATAAGCTTGGGTTCATCTATAAATAAAAACATGTATTTATTTAATTAATTGAGTGAAAATATTTTTAAAAAATGTTTACCTATATTTAATATAACCAAAGAGCCACATTTAGTGCCGACCAAATACTGTTTCGCTTGCTTTAGTGCAGGAACAATTACGGCCGGTTTAGTTATCAATTTTGGATGATACCAATAATGTTTACTTTTGAAATCCAACACGAATATATTGCCCCTATTACACAATTTCAAGATTTCATTTAAAACATAACAAAACACATTCACATAACCTCAAACCTTTTATCTATAGCCACCATTTGGTTGCCGCGTAAATCGAAACAGGCAACACTTAACACAATGCGCACTATTTTGTTATCCTCCTTAATTGTATGATGTAGATTTAAAATATTGCTGCAAAATATCATCAAGTACAGTAAATAATTTAATAATTTATTAACAATTAATTCTCACCCATTACGTTGTGTTTTTAAACATAGTGCATACTTTTTTACAGAACACTTGACTTGCACATAATTGCTTTCATAGGAATTCTTGTGTTGATCTATATTTTTAGCTAAATTCGTTCTTTTATCCATTATTTAAATAAAATTATTAAATTCTTGAATTGGTGTAGTTTTGCCGTTTCCACCACTAGTTAAAAAAAATTCAGAAGAAGAACAAGATATTTGTGTGGTATTAAACGTTTTTAGTGTTGCCACACTGTTCTTAATAATGAATCAAGAATTGGCTTGTGTCCAGTCAAAAGGACTAAATTGCCTCTGGATTCGATGCTAAGCAAGATTATATATACATTTTGGGGTTGTTACGCCTCCCTTTGAGAGTTATAAACATTTTGATCACGTCTATGTGGTCGACGTAATAAAAAAAACCTAATATGAAAAATAACCTGTTTGGTAGGCTTACAATTGATTATCAATTCTTACTGATGTTTGGTGGATTATTGTTATACAAAAAAATTGAAATTTTATTCAATTAAAATAATATTATTATTAAATAAATAATCATATATAAGCAGGAAATATTTTATTTGTTTAAAAACTAAATAAAGACTACACTTTCATCATACTCCAAATAACTAATACTGCATCTTTGGTGGTTTCATTTTTAATAATTGTTTTATTGACTGTAAATTTACGGAGGTGTACAATGTTGAAGTATTTAGTTTATTACTGTAGAAATTAAACTTATATAAGATGTACTCATGTCTCATACTCCATTTAGATTCTGTTACCGACAATAATACTTTGCTTTTACGCGAATCCTATACTACAAACTACACATCCATTCTTAATCAACTAATTGAGAATTATTATGTTCACTTTAAAACATGCCATTATATGGTGCACCCAAATCTCCTTCACCTTGCATAACATAACCGACGAGTGTTAAATAGTTTACGATATTGCTAATCAAAGTTAAAATACAAGCCAACCAGGTAATCTGTAGAGTATTTTAAATTATATAAAACGTATCAATTTAATTTTTGAATAAAAAATACACTTCTTACCACTTTACTATGAGCTAATACAATAGGCAAAGCAAAAGCACTTAGCACCATGCCAGCGGTAAGGAATAAAGCAAACTCTGTTTTTGGATTGGCCTCTGAGCCAACTGTAATTCGTTTCGCTACCATCATGGGTATAACCGATAATATATAGAATATCAGTACAAAAAAGGGATAAAATAACTTTGGCTGAGGAACAGCACAGGCCAATATCAAGAGAGTCATGCCCACACACGTCATAAACGCACATACCAATAAACTATAACAAATATAAAACAAATAATATTAAGTACTCTTCATATATAAAAGAAAATACTTTTCTTACTACTTACGCTAAAATATTAAGAGTGGCCCAGCAAGTTTCGATAATTAGGCAGGTGTAGAGGAAATAATAGAAAAAAGTTAATCACATGGTATTATTTTAATTAAACAACTTAAATATAGTTTAATGTACCTTTAAGGGCTGCCATAAATATTCGTTATGTACTATTTATATAAAATATACTTTGTTTTTATTATTTTTATTACCTGGTCAATCACCTGGTGAAAATAATAGAACGAATAATACGGGAATGCTGCTGAAACTGTTTTGCTAATATTACACGAAATGAAACGGAACAAGATAGTTATAGATTTGTTAATAGAAAGCACTATGTATGATTTTTATGTATAAATGCTTTTATAAATTGTAGGATATTAAATAAATAAAATCAACAGATTATTATCCATTTCTTATTAACGGTCAGCCTTATAAACATTTCTTTAATACAATACGTTTATGCTCTTATGAGTCCGATGATTTTTAATTCATTAATATTCATACAGAAAAAGAAAATGTGGCATCTCTTTTGTTTACACATTAACACAACATTTAGAGTGAAACAATATCCGCCAAACTTCCTGTTATTTTCTTAGTTTCCTTTGTGACCAAAGTATAAAAAATTTATTCAAGATAACTTTTGCCGTAATTTTTCAATAAACTGATGTTGTATATATAAAATGCAAGAGGAATTGAATAAAATTGAGTGCTGTTCATTATTTGAAAGTTTAAATTACATATGCTTTGATGCATTTGAGTTTTTTCTTGGTAATGTTTAGAAGACTTTATTTATCCAATGTTACAGTAAACAATTTCCATTCTATTCATTTGGTAAATAACCAAACAATTCATATTGGATACATACTTGTACGAAGTTTAAAATTTTATTTAAAGAATCATTCAAGATCTTGAACTTATTGTAATGCGCATATGTTTCAGAAATACAAAGCCTGTACAACAATAACTAAATTCATTGATAAAAAGTTATCCTGACTAAAAAAAGGACGACAACAACAATAAATTATTACGTATCCAGTATTCAATGAGAAAAATAGTTCAGTGAAAAGCATAAACACACACACGCACACAGTTGTATCAAAGTACATTAACTGCAATGAATTTGACAGGTTGTTGCATTGCTTACCACCCCCAAAACAACCAAATACATATGTATCTTAAAATCATTCAATAGTTTTATACCATATTGTTATAACTCTATGAACTCACACTAGGACCATAATGTTTTCACACAGCGCTTGCGTTAAAACTTGGCCACCGTACTGTGATAAGCTGCTGGCAGAGTGCGGAGGTGTTTTAACATTTTGCGTCACAAACCGAAATAGTAATATGTGTTAAGGTTCAAGCCATGGCAATTCTCAGTATATCGGAAACTATAGAACTGAAAATAACACAAAACAACAATTAGCGAAACATGAATACAAAGTCAACACACCATTAATGGCAAAGATTCCATTAAACTTTTCTTTTCAATTAAACTAACAAACAGTGAAGAAAAGGCATTTATATCATTTACAACAACAAAATCTATTTAAGTATATTTAAAATTTACTAAACAATCGAATAATTAAACATAACACATGTCTAAGTTAACTATAAAAAAAAAAATTAAAAAAATAAAAACAAAAAAAATAAAATAAAATTAAAGAAAGAAATTCTTAGAAAATCAATATTCTTTACAGCAGAGTGCGGTATGCTTAAGTGATACGTAAAAGGTTACGGACTTCAACAAATACCATGACCGGCGACAACCATATGGCTTAGAAAAAATCTACAAAATCTCACAGAATATTTCACATTTTTATTAACCAAATAATTTTCAACAATCTTATAAAGTTTTTACAAATAATATTAAACACACAAAGAATTTCAAAACAACATGTTAAGAATGCTTAATAACGCTTCGATAACACTTGTGGCCAGTGTCCTATTGTTTAGTATAGTGGGTCATTGCGAAATGTCAATTTATCCAGGTAAGCTAAAAATAAACACTCAACCCTCGCTCTTATCTATTAAAACTGTAACAATTTTTTATTACATATATTGTTGTTGTGACATTTGAATGGCACACGCAATCTTTAGATAGCAGTTAAATTTTTCCACTTGCTCAATTTTGCTGCTTACAAGCTGCTTTATATTATACCTACATAATCGTTTGCACAAACTCAGGCACACGTATTACAAACACATATATATATTATATACTTGGAAGTGAAAGAAAAAAAACAAAACCAAGAAACCATATGATACCTAACGGTAGCAGACAGAGAGGAAGTTACGTTGCTCCTTATCGTTCTTATGCGTATATTAAGCTTAGACTATATTATTAACGAACATTATACGAAACAGTACAAGAAGGAATGATTCTTTGTTGTTGTTATTATTTCTCGTTTAACATTTCATATAACATTTTATGTATACGAATGCTTATGAAAACATGCCACACATACCATAATATAGCAACGAGATTTACTTTGTTGTATTTATAACGTTATACAAAACAGTTATGTGAAATATATTGTATAAGATTACCAGATGGTGTAACTTATAAATTGAATTCCCTTCTATTGAAAATTTCTTTCACATAATAATCAATTTTTTTTATATAATATTATAGTTCGGTGAGTTCAATTGAATTAGAAGGTCATCGTATTATATTGTAAATATAGAAAATGAGGTTAATTCTTTTACGTAAATAAATGAACATGCCTACATTATCGTATTAGGTATTTTGGTCACCTCTTAAACATGCAATGCAGGTATTTGTTTATTTGCAGTCGTTTTTTTCTTTCTATTATTATCAGAGACCGGAGATCAATAGAAGATTAAAAATTTAATTTGATTTAAATTGTAATTATAATTGTACTTGTTTGATCAATAAAAAATTAATTCAATAATCTTTAAACCTTAAAAGTGATCGAAAATTTAATAACTGTATCACGCTTACATGCATTTCAAATTTGATTTAAAAAAAAATGGCGGCATTCGTAAATTTCTATTTCTTTCTCTCTCTCCCAGGTGAACTTCGTTTGCGGTATTAACGTTCTTCCCATAAAACTAAATTAAACTTATAAAAAAAAAAAAATACTTTTGTCTTAGGCCAAATCTTAAGTACCCTCCATATCATATTTGAGTTCTTTCTGTACATAAACCGAAGGTGTGGCAGATTAAGACCTTCATAGATTCTATATCACAACAATTAAAAACTCAATAAGATTTTTTGTAAATTTCTACGTGTCTGATATTCGATCTCGCCCACTTTTTGGCATATCCATGAATGCCCTTACCTACTTGTCTACTAAATAAATTTTTTTTGCCTTTTTAATACGTTTTTTTAAAAGTCTGCAACCCGAAGTTATTTTCTACATAATTCAATATTCCAAAATCAACGATTGGAAAAGTACAAAAAATAGACAAATATCCATTACATTAGATGGACGGGCATGTCTAGATAGATTCACATTTTGATGTTTATTAAGATTGTATACATATTTTTAAAGATGAAGATATTACTTAAAAATTGCATTAAGAACACACCCACAATTTGTAAGCATCAATGCTTAAACATTTTAGTTTATTTTTTCCGTTCAGTAATTAAATTTAATCAGCAGTTTTCGATTGATTTAAAAAAAAACAATTTTATTTAAAAATTATTCAATGGAAATGTATTTCGGTCCCTGCTTAATATAGTCTCTGCTACCTCTTGAAATAGAATGATTCACAATTACTTGGTATGTATGCAGACTAAATGTGCTGACTAAATGTGTATGTATGCGTGTGTGTGCAAGTGTGTATTTATTCATTTTCCCGTTATGAACAAGAGGTTCCGTTATAGAAGAGTTTAACTGAAATCTTCCTCTATTTTCATTTTAAGCCTTTTATATAATTAATGCAGGCTTTTGTGTATGGAAACATGAACACACACACATGTACGAGTTTTTATTGGTAAATACGTTTGTTTTTCAAATTGTTATTTATTTCCCTTGCTTGTGCTAAAAATAACCACTTTTTACTTTCTCTTTGTGTGTGTGTGTGCGTTTGTGTTTGGGTGGGTGAGCGCAAATTGCTGGATTTAAAAATATAGATGCCATACTTAATTGTCCATGAACACGCACGTCTATTCAAATTATACGCGTTTAGAGATTATCTTTATAGTCTGGCCGTAGTAACTGGTAGGTGGGTGGGGATGTCTTAGAAACACTTAAACTTGTTATTTTTAGTGCGGCCACTTAAGTGATTTAGTTTTTTGTAATTATAATTAATGATTAATTTCTATTTGTGTATGTTGGCATTTGCTAACCGCAGGATTGCGCCGCAAGCCTTTACAACAGCTGCAGCCCCCCTATGAAATCTATACAGACTTTTTGGCCCAATTAATGGAGGGCAATGCCAGACGTCGATTGCAGCAACAATTTGAACAACAATTAGAACTAATCAATCTGCAAATACAGCGACAACGGGAACGTCAAGAACGTTTACGTGAACGCTACCGCCAACAACAAAAACTGGAAGCTATGGCGGCAGCTGCTGCCGCCGCCGCTGAAAACCGTCGTCACGTGCAAGATATGGAGGAAACGTATTTGCGAAATTATAATAATGAATATAATGATAACAACAACAATAATAACAATAACTTATTGTTGAGCAATGATAACATCAGCTACGGCAATGAGAAATACAATGATGGGAACGGCGATGATGATGATGATGATGAAGATGAGAAGAAGGAGGACGATGAGGAATATGATAATATGAATCCCGATTTCAGTTATAGAATCCCCCAACCCGATAAAGCGCAATTAAATAATCGCATACAGTTTGCGGTCGGACCATCAGATCCCCGTTTCTATGAGCCAGATCCTGAAGAAGATGATGCTGATAATGATGATGATCAGTTGGAAGATGATAGAAATTCCCGCTTACAAAATACTGATAATAGCAACAAGGCTTCAGAAATTGCTAACGCTGATATTGATGCTAATGTGTTGGATGAGTACGAAGAGTATAAGGCTGGTGATGTTGTAGTGAAAGGTGCATCAGATACTCTGATACCAAATGCACCGTTACCATTAACCGGTGAGCAAACAAGTGTTGCTGCCAATTTTCACCGAATAAAACCACAAAAAGCTACAAATGTTGCTGCTGCTGCTGCAGCTGGCTTGGGTGTAAATCAATTAAATAATGGTGCGCTACTAGCTCAACATGATTTAAATACTCTCATCGATACGTTGCATCAAAATCTGGTACAAACAGCAAATAACAACAATAACAACAACAAAGACGAATTGAATTTGGTGGTAAAAGAACCAATTGGTATAAAAACGGAAATGGGCATGTACATGGTGGCCTTGGTAGCGGGAATAACTGCCGCTGTTATAGTGGGTCTTTTCATTGTGGCTATAGCTTGGTACACGTACGTATTATTTGTGTAGAGATTTTCATTAATTTTGCTCAACGTATGTATATTCCAACATAGATTCCATCGACGTAATAAAGCGGCGGCCGATGTTGATTATCCCGCCTATGGAATAACTGGACCCAATAAGGATATATCACCGTCCGGTGATCGCAAGTTGGCGCAGAGTGCTCAAATGTATCATTATCAGCATCAGAAGCAGCAGATCATGGCGTTGGAGAATCGTTCAAATGTTGAAGAAAACGGTGATGCGGTGGAGAGTGATGATGATAATGAGGAGGGCGATTACACTGTATACGAATGTCCCGGCTTAGCGCCGGTAAGTATGCTACAATACATTTCGATTTCATTAGTCCCGTTACAGTATAGTGTTTTGCTTTAATCCTATATTTGCTTTCTTATCCGTTTAGACCGCTGAAATGGAGGTAAAGAACCCGTTATTTTTAGATGAAACACCCGTAACATCCCTGGGTTCACAGGCCATAACACAAGTGACCACACAACAGCCTCCCGTTAAGAAATTTATTAACAAATCATCAACAGTGAATAATAATGCAAGCGTTTCGTCTTCCGAACAGAAAAAATCGAAAAAATCGAAAAAGTAAGCAGCGCCTCCTCTTCTTATATTTACAACAAGTTTTCATTTTTTGTGCTGCACAATTCCACTTTACTTTAAATAACAATTTTATATTTTTATATCTATTGTATAAAAATATTCTTCAGTGTGTAAACAGGGTTGGGTTCACGTAACAGTTTCTCTCCAGAGGAAATTTTTACATTAATTCAAACTATTATTATACTACAAAGAAAAAACAAAAAAAAACATCCCATCCATTACTTGTGTACAACAACACAACTTCTATGCAGTGAATTTTTCTATGAGAAGAATTTTAAAAGCATTTTTTATAGCTGCTATGCTATTATGTTATAAAAGGAAAAGATTACTTAACATATGATTAAAACAACAACACTTCATCCGAGCCTAATTTGTAATAATAAACGTGTAAATATATGTGTGTTGTATGATTATGTTTATAATTTAACCATTAAAATAAGTTGTAGTACCATGTATGTATGGCCAACACCGCTAGGATATCTTTGTAATTACTAAACAGCAAATATTAATCCCATCTTCGCTTCAAAGTTGATATTTGAAATGATTAAATCATGTCTGTTTGTGCGTCCGTTTCTTGTAATCATCTTACAGATAAAGATTTCTGATATTTATTTAAAAAATTCGATACAGGTTTGCATTTTGAGTCAACTACAGTCACTATTGAAAATGAACCCGATTGATTGAGTTTGAAGTTTATTCTAAAGTCGGCCTTTATACGATGGAATAGCCTACTATTTGAAATTTTTAAATAAAATTCATGTGAAAAGTATTTAATTAACTTAAATATTTATTAAATACAAAAATTAAACTCAATCGAATCATATTTAAAATCATTTTGCAATTTATGACAATGCCTTGCGTTTACTAGAATTAATAAAAAAATAAATTGCCTAAATTATGGAATAAAGTGGTGTAGGGCATCAAATGGTCGAGTAGAGTTGATTATAACTTAAATTAAATATATTTAAATATTTTTCCATTCTACTGTTGAGATTGTTATTATGTTGATGTAATAAATGGCAGATAATTCTTGTTTGTGTTCCTTCTGATCATCTATTATATGAGTGTGCGTGTGTGTGTGTGTGTTATTAATATTCATGCAACCACAATTTTTATGTTGTATCTTACGTGCTTCTTTCTATAATTTGAAAATAACTTTTAATCTAAACAACAACATGCGAAGAGATTCTAAACAAATTTGAAACAATCAATTATTAAAAATTGAATAAAATAAACATTAAAGCATGCTATGAATATCGCTCTAAGACTAACTTAACCGACTAAAGTCTTTATTCTCACAACACCATAACTTTTTTCGCTAAATACACATTTCCACCTTTTTCTATTAAATATTATAAATATTTATAAAAAGCAACAAACACTAATGTTATGGTATAAAAAAATTAAGTAAAACACATTTGAGTAGAATATAAATCTTGGACAGATTATTAAACTGATTACTTTTGTATGTAAATTTCTTTCTGCAACATACATGCAAGGATTAGATAACATTAAATGCTACTTTATATCACATATAATATAAGTAAATATGTCAAAACAAATCTAAAATGCTAAATGAAACACAAATTTTTCAAAACTTTAGCTTTACAATATGGGCCGATCGTAAATATACATTTAAGCTTAGCAACTATTTGTTTAACCAAACTATGGAAACAAATTTAAACAATAAAAAATGAAAATTTTTCCATTGCATTAACACATAAGCGAAATTTGTCAAAAAATATTTCCAATTAATCAAAAGTTATGCTCTGTGTGTCAATTCGATACGTTTCAATTTGCAACACTTTACATGCACATTGTGTATTAAGCATTAAGAAATACCATTTTTATACATATAATGAAACACTTGTTGATTCTCTTTTTTTTTATATAAATAATGAATATAATTTCATAATAATGATTTAAATATATATATGAATGAGAAAAATAGAAAGAAAGATTTATCAAAATATTACATTTGATTTATTAGTAAGGGAAAAAAGTCAACATTTATTGGCGGGGGAAAAAAGACAATACGACAAAGGAGACTACAATTACAAAGAGAGGTAACAAAAAAAAAAAAGAAATTTAAACACAAGACAATTTGTAAACTTCTTAAAGAAAAGTTTTAAAATATTATCACAAACATTTTTTAGTGTGAATTTTTTTCTTTTTTATTTTTTTCTTTAACACAATTTCAAAGTCAAATATCCTTTTCTTTCTTTGTTATAGAATTCGGGAAACAGTAACTGTTTAATTTGAGTTTTGGGGTCACCCTTTAATTTAACAAAAAAAGAATAAACAAATAAAAACCGTAATTTGCGTTTGCCTAAAACCACATACTTCAATACAAACAGTTGCAAACAAAAACAAAAACAAAATGGGAGCGTATCTGGCAAATGGTATACATCGTATAACATATCATTATGCATTATGGGCGTGTCTATTATATTAATTGTCTCACTATGAAAATGCCTGGCATATATGTTGATGAACATGGATAGATCGATTTAGATGCTCGTTAAGAATATAAAATTGGACTCAGAATGACAGACGCTTTCTTCTGGGTATTGTAAACTTTAAAGAAACTTGTATATCATTTAATTTAGACGAAGGGCACAAAAATATTAAATAATTACCTTTTTTTTAATGCATTCACCACATACCCGTATATTGTACTATAGTTACAAATTAAAGTAAAATTATTTATATTACTTTTAAATAAGAAACCATTTATGGTGTATGTGTATATGGATATATATGAAAAAATAAAAAAATATACGTTAAACGTAACACTAATTTATCTATAAATACCAATATACAAATCTCTAAAAGAAATAAATAAACTATATAATACAACTAGACACTAACCAACTTAACATGTAGAAAAATGTTTATTTATTAATTGTTTTGTTTGGTTTATAAAAGTTATTCGAGGTAAGTTGAAACTTTACATAGATATGAATATGAATTAAAATGCAAAACACAGTTACAGCTTTTCTTCATTTAAATTTAAATGTAAATTGAATGAAATATTTTCAAGTAACTTTGTAATGTTCAAGTTGATGAATTTTTATTTCAACAATTGCATATTTGGGTCACCCTTTGAGAATCGAAACAATAACGTTCGCAAGATGGCGTAAAAACATGCGTTGAAACTAAGAAGAAGAATAAAAGACTTATATATATGGCAACTCAGTGCTAGAAAAAAGTGCAAGTGCAGATTTAGTTGTTGTTGCCTTTTCTTATTGTTCAGTTCAGTGTTGTGTTCTAAGTCAATTCGATTAATTCTCTTGAAATAAATAGAATTTTACAAATAAAATTCTAATTAAAATGAAACAATTATAATAAATACATTAAATTAAATCATGGAATCATGGAATTATATGACAATTTATAGTTAAAATTCTATAAAAATCAAGTTTTTATGCATAAAAAATATATCAAAGGGGTGAGTTTTTTCCTTTTATATATATATGTTTACAAACACATTTGTAAAAACAAATCTTAAACATATCTATGTATAAATTGGCACAATGTTTGAATATTTTTTATCGAAAAAGAAAAAAATTAAATGTAACCTTACTTAATTCTGAATAGATTGTGTGGGTAGAAAAAGAAAAGATTTAGATTGGATTGATTTGATTCAATTACACAAATATAGTCTACGAAAATAAATCTTCAGTGAATATCATATGTGTGACCTTTGCACAAGATTGTCTCGTACGAAAATATCCTGTGTGCTCTGTTTTGTAATGGTGACAATATCATGTAAATCTATTATGTAGATATAAATAAATGCACTGGGAAACGTCATCAATATCAAGTATTTTTACAAAACTTTTTATACCAACACCCAGACAATGCCAAAATAATTTGTAAAAGAAAAAAAAAAAAAAACAAAACTACAAATTTTACCCTCTGCAAGGTATTTAACATTATATAAATGTGTGTGTACAGTAAATAATGAAATATGTTTTTATAGCTATTGGATTAAAAATAAATACTTAGAACTGTCAAGTGATACAATACAACAAATGTGTGCATATATAAATATAATAAATAGCGAAGACATTTTTACGGTTTAATTTGTTTATAAAAGAAAGTGAACGAAAAAGAATGCATAAGAATGAATGCCCGTTTATATGTGACTTTTGGTTAAGGGTCTCATAAATTATATCATCGATTAATAGTAAGTCTACACCCATTTGTAAACACAATCACACAAATTCCAATTTGAATATTAATATCAATCATAGAGCAGTCTAGTACATATACACGTTTTTACATACACAGAATTTATATACGACGTTTATGTAATTCACCAATATAGGCGTTTACATATAAACGATTGTTTATTCATTTCCACCAAAACGTTTTTATGCATGCTAAGAGATAAACAATTGAATTTTTCTCCATCGTGACGGCCACCGTTTACTTCAGTTTGCTAACATGCTAGCTCACACTACAGGTATATTCCGTGCATGTGTAATATAAATTGTAATGCATTGATAAACATTCATTCATTCATTCATTTTTTTTTTCAGTATGATACTAAAAACTGACTTAAAAACAGATGCGTGCAAATGAACGCCTACAAAATTTTGTACATTTGCATTCCTTGAGTGTAAGAAAATATTGGAAAAGGGATTTATTTAATTGCATGATGTATACTTTAAATGTAAGGATAAGTTAAGTCAGCCAAATGTAATTATATGTTACCCCAAGTCACCTCCTTACATCTGTACAGTTATTAATTACTACAAACAATCTGTAAAAAAAAAATTTATAGGTAGTGAGACGGACAGACAAGTGAAAAACTTTATCTCAAGTTTACACTAATGACATTTCCCGTCTATTATTAATAATATAATATTAAATTTCTAATGTCTGCCGTCATCAATTAAAGCAGTTCTTGGAATGCTTTATTTATTAAAAAGATAATACGCTTAATGAAACGTACACATATATGTAATGAGATATATATAACAAAAAAATATTCATTTGTGTTAGCACATAATCGTCATACACACGCATACATGTATGCGTATGAATTTCCGTTTGCGGTTTGCCTCCTTTGTGTTTAGTTGATGATAAAATAAGTAATTTTTATAAAGATTTATAGTATAATTTACACTCCAAAGTCTTTTTGTTTCATTTGATTATATAAGCAATCATTTCATATATTATTTGCTTTGTTATAATGAGACTGAAAACCTATCAGGCGCTAATGCGTTGCCATTTATATTCTCAACATGAATTACTAGAAACAAGTGGGAAAGCTAAATTTGGCTTAAGCCAAATCTTAAATACCCAACACATATAAAAAAGTGGGCATGGCAGGTATATGATTACGCCTTCTTATGGGACATATAATACCTATCAACTGGATAGTTGAGTTTTAGGCTGAAAAAATTATAGGCGTGTCTGTTTTTACAATCACTCCCATTTTTGGCCAGTTTGGCGGAGATAATTTCAACTTTATAGCTTACAATTTTTGGTCGATTGTGAGCTTGACTTTTGACTGATGTTTTCTCAATATAAATACAAGATGTGTTTGTATAAAATATCATCTGAATGTATCAAAATTAACGATCGTGAGAGACTGGCACACAGACATACATGTCTAGATCGATTGAATTTTTGATAACGATTTAGATTATATACACCTTGTAGGTTCTCTGATTTTATTTCTTTGGCGTTGCAAATGCAATGATAAACTTAGTATATCATCCATCTTATATGTAGAGTATACAAATGGTTCCAGCGAATGTATTTGCTTGACTAAATGTCTCTTATTGAGTAAAGCAATTAATAGAGGTTAATAGAGGCCAATGGAATTTAAGAACAAAAAAACAAGGCTCATGCAAGATCTAAAGTGCAAAATTTCATTTCATTTTTAAACGCAATTCATCTGCTTTACATATAGCAGAGATTTCTAAATGGATACGAGCGCCTGTTACATATTTTATAGCTGAAATTCTTTTGTATATAAATTTACTTGATCGTAAAATGTATAACAAATGAGTTTAAAAAATTGTCCATGTCACTCCCTTTACATATATGTACGAGTACATAGATCTAAATGCGTAATAATTGATTTTACAGGTAAAAGCATGTGTCCAGCGGTATTGATACATATAGACTGACCTTATGATGCTGAAGAACTGACTCTGATTATGTCTGTTGGCATATTCTTGACCTTTTCACCTCAATGACCGCCTTAAAGTTATTACTTGAGTTCTCTAGCATACGAGCGCTCGTTAAGTTATCAAATCGTAGCTATTATCGCAATTTTTTTTTGTAAGTATAAAAAAAGTGATCTTTTCTAATCTAAGCTTGGATTCTTTTCTTTTCTTTTCTCTTTTTTTTAAAACATAAAAATAGTACCGTAAGAATATTCAGTTGTTATAGAACGTTTAAGAAAATTATTTAAAAATATATAATATTGTTAAATGGAATAATAATAAAGAAAGCAAAAACATTTTTGATTCCATTACAGAAAACAAACGGCATACAATTGGAAATGAGAATCTAACCAGAACACCGAAAAACTACCGCAAAATTGAAAACAACGATATTAAGGCAAATTATTAAATAAAACATTTATTACAACAACAACAACAGTAGTAGCAGCAACAATCAAACAACGATCAATTGAAATCAATGAAAAAATACAATGAACTCAAATCGACAATATCGACAACATACCAAAAAAAAAAAAAACAAATCATTGACTAATTGAATATAAGCGGCAGACCTCATATCAACATCATAGCCATAGAAAAACAGATTTTATTTTGAAAGGAAATTTGTCATGATGCGTTACTCAGAGATTCCTGGAGAATTAACAACTGATAATATACGTTTTGTGGAAGTAAGTTTGTCATGTTTTGCTTGTTTTTTGAAATAATTTCTTTATGAAATTTCATTTTTTTTGTTGCAGTTTGTCGATAATAACGATTTTAATATAACGCGGTTAAGGGATAACTCGCCGGTATGTGATGCTAGTGGTCCCCTTGTCAATCATCAATCTCCGGCTAACTCTACATGTCGTCGACATAGTCATCATCATCATCATCACCACCATTATCCTCACGCTCATCCACATCCACATTCTCATGCTCATGCCCATCCCCACCACAACCTTCATCAGCAAATGCCAAAACAAAAATACACTTATTTAGCGCGCTGTAAACGTCACAGTTCTCTATATACAGACTCAGACGATATTGATGTTGATGAGGCAGACGGTGACGGTTACAATAATTCATTGATTGGTCATGCTGCCGCTACTGCTAACTCGGCTGAGGCTCAATCTTATGATGAAAATACCTCATTAGGGCGTAAAAGTAATATCAGCAACTTTTATGCTGGCCTAAGACATACTGCACGTTTCTCTAGCATCAGCAGTAATAGTAGTGTGGATGGTACCGCCAATGGTGCTGCCACTATAGCGTATGTGCGTCAACGTAAGGATAGCACCAAATCTACACAGAGCTGTACTTTCGAATTGGAGCCGGGATGCAAGGACGGACAACATTCCAGCAAGTCATTAAGTATTAAAGGAGGAAAGCGGAAAAGTTCGATCGGTTGTTTAAATGCTTTCTCCTCCTCACCCGATTCGCCCGGAAATTATTACGGCGTAAGGTTTGTGTTTGCAATGTGTTTTCTTTAGAAAAAGTCACGATTTAACTGATTTATGTTCTTCTATTTAGTTCATCAAAATCTCACAGTTTACCCGGTCATAGCTCGAACAATAACTCGTCATCTCTGGATGCTGTTATTTTGAATGCTTTGCGTGTCTCTGCTGATGAATTGGCCAATCAGTTGACTTTGCTAGATTTCAATATATTTTCCTCCATACAACCGGACGAACTGACCAGTTGTGCTTGGACGAAAAAGGATAAACATGTGATGACACCGAATATTGTAGCATTTACTAAACGTTTCAATCATACTAGCTTTTGGACAGTACAGGAAATTTTAACCGGGGAACAACCCAAACAACGTGCTGAAATTTTGTCACACTTTATTAAGGTGGGTGGGACTACAAAGTCTTTCAATTTTCATTTTTCATTTCTTTTATTTTGTTTTATTATCAATTTATGGACTAAAGGTGGCGAAAAAGCTGCACGAACTCAATAATTTACATTCACTGTTTGCCATTATATCGGCTCTGCAAAGTGCCAGCATTTATCGTTTAAAGAAAACATGGTCATGCTTGTCGAAGAAGGATAAAAATTGTTGCGATCGCTTGAGTGATATATTTAGTGATCAAAATAATTGGGAGAATTTACGCTCCTATTTGGAAAGCTTACGTTTGCCGTGCATCCCATATTTGGGTTTATTTCTTACCGACTTAATATACATTGATTTGGCTTATCCCCACAAAAGTGGCGGCCTAGAGCCTGAACAACGGCGCAATCGCATGAATAATATACTGCGCGTAATATCAAATTATCAACAGTCCAATTATTTATGTATACCGGTCAACGATAATATACAAAACTATTTAAACTCGATTCGTTACATTGAAGAGCTGCAAAATATATTTGAAGAAGAACAGTACAAGTGAGTTGGTTGGCATTTATAGAGATAATGACAATTTCATACGAAAAATATCATTTGATTGGAATTTTAGAAAATCATTAAAATTAGAACCTTCTTCCGCCATGGTGCCCAGTTCGTCATCGTGCAGTTCTAAGGAGTCCTGCAATGTGGATATGATGGTGGCACCTGCTTTAGCTTGCCTAAATCTATCGCCTGCCAAAACTATAGGATCAGTTAGAATAAACTCCAACAGCAAGTTTATACCCGGACATCGTAAATGTCGCAGCTTGGGGACGAAGTAAGTGTTTCTCTCGATTATACATATTCCCCACATGGATTGTTTACACATTAACGATTATTGCCCTGTGAATAACAACAATTTACGTATTTTTTTTGTATAATATATAATTATGCAATGTTTTATAAATCAATCTTAAAGTTCCTTAAGCATATGTATGTGACATACATTATTTTAATACCCGCCACCATGTTCATCTGTCCATCTGTCTGTCTATATAAATTTGTATGCAAGCTACCAGGCGCATTTTTTGAGATATTTCAAAGAAATTTGGTGCAAGGGCATGTTTTGGCCCAATGACGAATACTAGAGGTAATGGGGAATCAGATCAGACCATTTTTAGAACCCCTTCCCATATAAAGTCTTATTCTAATGGAAGTCTTTATATAGCAAAAAATCACAATTCTTAATATTTTTTGACAAAATTTTTTTGACCATTTCTAGAATCCCTTCCCAAACACAACTAAACTAATTGTAGCATAACTTAAGGGGCTAAGCTAAGTCGGCCATAACCTGCTATAACATTTTTACTCGTTTATTATTTTTTGATTTATTCAAATGCAGCCTTTCTGCTGTTCTTGCATATTTTGAGCACAACTTTCCTCCAACTGTTCAGTGGTTGGATGTTTTATGCATATTGGTACCATTTTTGCATATCATTTAATAACAAGATTTATACAAACATTTTATATAAAATTTTATACGTATTAAGTTTAATTAATTTAAGCTACCAACTTTAATCACTCCCTCTCTCTCTCTCTCTTCTATTATACACTTTGCTTGTATGATACATATTTTGGTTTGGTTTGGTTTGGTTTAATTTCTCGTTATTAGTTTTTCGTTTATAATAATAAACATTTTCCATTAATTCATATTCAAATGTTTGACAATATCATTAGCTTGCGCAGCACTAGCTTACCACGAAATTTTACGCAAAAATGTTGTCCGCGTTGCTCCATGGTGCTAATTACAAAGTCTGGCTTTCATTTTTTCAATACTACTACTACTACTACCACGCCAAATCGTTGCGTTTATCATTGCGGGTGAGTTTGGTTTCTAAAAAAAAAAGAAGAGATGAACATTTTTTTTATTTTCAACTCATTATAATATTCATTCAAAATTTGTTTGCTTTTGCTTTGTGCTCTGTTACTATCTCTCTCAAGTTGTTAAGTCTCTATTTCATTTATTATTTATGTTTAAATATTGTAAAAATAAAATAAGCTAAATTTGGCTCAGGCCAGATCTTGAGTACCCACCATCACCATCACAAAAGCCTCTTAAGCGGTATATGAGAAAGTATATGAGAAACGTTTCAAATTTTTATGACAAAAATAATCAGTTAGACATAGGGATATATACTTTGTGGGAACTCCAAAACATTTTAACATAATAATAATAATGAGTTTTTCAATAAGGACATAACATAACCTAATATAAGTTACGGCGTGTCAAGTGATCAAGAGGCTTCAGTTCATGGCTTAATTTGATCTTATAAGGGTGCTAAGACTTTTATGCAAAATTCGCCACAATGTGGTTCAAAAAATTCTCAATTCTGAATTCCTGTAAACGGCTTGAAATCAACTTGATCGAACTGAAGCATTTATGGCTGCAATACTTTCGTTACTTCGACTGGTGCACTATGAAATGCTAACCTATGGGTGGGTAGGTCGATTATTATGACTGAAAATTGGAGTAAACGCTCTTAAAGTTGCAACAACTGTAATAATTTTTAATAATTTCCAAACGTTGCTCGTTTGTTTACTTCACGAAGATAAAAATGTTAATCCTTACTGACATTTTGACATTGATAAATTTAAGAAAAACTTGCAAGGGTGCATTTGTATTAAAATACAAAATTGTTATGTCGCTATTGAAAAACCCATTTTTCAATTTCGGTATGATGGGTATAAAAATATTCATTGACTAATAAGAACAATTTTGATTCATTTTTTTTTATATATCCTTTGTTTTAGTGTTTTTGGTAGAACCAACAGCGATAACAATACTACCGTTCCATTTGAATATCAACAACAACAGCAGCAGCAGCAGCAGCAGCAACAACAGCCTACACATCATTATCATGATCAAAGTGTTATATTAAGTCAACAATTGTCGCGCCATTTATTAGACGATTCCGTATTGGAAATGAACAACAGCCTGACGACTAGCGATAGTGTTCAACTTAATTTAAGTGATAATGCTGATATATTATCCTGCCACTTAATGGAGACAAATAGTTTACATTTTCTTAAGAATGAAACGAATGGTTTGCAGGGTTGTGTTAGACGTAAAACGGTACAGAAAGAGGGCCGCAAACCGGCAGTCGCCTCTTGGCAACGTTATTGGCTACAAATATGGGCCAACTCCTTAGTTTATTTCCCACCGAAATCATTCAAGGGCAGCGAACGTAACGATTTTAAACGTGAACCCTGTAAAGTGTGTCACTTGGAGGGTTGGTTTGCTCAGTTAGTTAATAGCACCAAACATAAAAATAGTTTCGAATTGTGTCATCCTTCAATGGGCACAATTTATAAATTTCGTACAGATAGTCCTCAGGCCACCCAATTATGGATTAGTACCATATGCAAAGTAGCTAACCAACATAAACCTCAGATAACAAATCAACCGATTAATTTAATGTCATTTGAATAGAAACGAATTTGTAAACTTAACGCAGCCACATAACTTTTCAAAAGTATTTCATACAATTGTTGTAAAAAAGAGAAGATGGGTAAGTGGAAATCAAATTTTAGTTAGTCTTTGATTAGTTATGGAAGTCTTGGAAATACATTTTCTTAACTAAGACAGATTTTTCCATTCTTTATGTTTATTTTATATATATGGTACTTTGCCCTCTATCTTTTTATATGACTCTTTTTCTCTCTCTCTCTTAATATATACACAACTTTTTTACATACATTTGGGCCAAATATTTTGTTAAAGTTTGGTATAAGGGCGTGTCTTGGAAATAGTTTAAATTTGATCATTTTTATGGATCTATGGCTTATATGGATCGCTCTGCCGCATACATTCAAACATATTATTGTGGAACTTAGTAAATCAGGATATGAAATCGGTTATAACCGATTGTTATAGTAAGTGAGTGAGCCAAAGTTTTGTCTTAGTAAACGCTGCTCGCTATAGAATAGGGGTTCAAATCCAGCTGAGGAAAAAAGTGAAAAAGTTTTTTTTAGCTTGAATTTGAACTCCTAAGTAACCCACCGTTAGTTAAGAATATTACCATGAATGTTGAGGTTGGTTCGATAGGTGAAAACTTCAAAAAAAATTATTATAACCGTTTTTAACTTGTGTATATCCTTTATAAAGGATATACCTCCACATAAATCTCGGAAATGACTTATTACGGGACCTATATTAAAAAACCTCTCTTCCGAATCACGGGTCCCGAACCACGTCTTGAGATATTTCGGCTGATTTTCTGCACGCTCTTTATATAAAACTCCCTCTAAACTAGAAAAACACTTAACAATTTTGTATGGAGACTGTTAGAAGGAGCTGCTAAGTTCGACAATACTCGATTATTAATGTTAATATGTTTGTATACCCATATAAAGTAAAAAGAAAATGTTGAATTAAGTATGACTGGCGTTACCTTCTCTTAATTTTGCTTAAAAAAATAAAAAAAAAAAAATAAAATCATACGAAACTGTTAAAATTTTTCAATTTTTAATCTATTCGACAGAAAGCGACATATCCAAGGTTTGAATTATTGCCAAATAGCCTCAGAATAGAAATAAATTAGAAATAATTAGCTTAAGTCAAAATCGAGACGGGTGAGTAAATTTTATGAAGTTTATTTATTTCATTAAGAAAAATGCTAAGAAATAGTTTATAAGGTTTTTTTTTTGTTTTTTGGTTTCACACACACATATATATATAAAATATAAATTTCTACAAGAAACATATCCATAGTGGTGTACACAAAATCTTATGTTTTTTCATAAAATATTCTCATGCGAATATTTTAGCCTACATGTAGGTAATAATTTAATATAAAAAAACATTTGAATAAAAACAACATGAAGCATATGTATTGTAAGCATGAACAATACAAAGTTAATCAGTGACGGATTCAGGCACTTAACCGCTTAACTTATGGAGAATTTTGAGACCCTAAAACCCTCAGCCACCACCACCACGCTGAGTTTGCTAAATCCGCCACTATAGTTAATGGACTAATTATGTATATATGCGAAGATATACCTATATGTACACACGATAACGCTAACACATACATACTAAACTCCTATGTAACTAAATGGATTAAACACGTCTTCATGCCCTTGGAAATTTAAAAGCTTTGGTGGTTTCTTGGAGACTACCTTTAGTGTTATGTACTGGATTTGAGTGGGTGTGAATGGCATCTGCGGTTCCTTTGGCTGTTATGTTACCCTCTCTTTTCCAGATCACTTTATTCGTTTTGATATCTTGACGATCCCAGCCATGTCCTTGAGGGGGTTGGTGGTGATCGGGCGTGGGAAACCATTCGGATATAACGACAGGTTTCCAGATTTTCTTCCAGGCCGGTACCCATATTTCCTTCCAACCTGGTTGCCACACTTGTTTCCATGCCTCTTTCCATTCCAGTTTCTTATCTTGCACCCAAATTTGTTTTTTTGCGGGCTTCCATACTTGCTGCCAATCCTTCTTCCATTCCAATTTCTTGTCAGGCAGCCATATTTGTTTTTTGGCCGGCTTCCATATCTGTTGCCAAGCAGCTTTCCATTCTAGTTTTTTATCCTCAACCAAGATTTGTTTTTTGGCCGGTTTCCAGATTTGTTTCCAGGCCTCCTTCCATTCGAGCTTTTTACTCGGCACCCAGATCTGTTTTTTAGCTGGCTTCCAGATCTTTTTCCAATGCGATTTCCAAATAAGTTTCTTTTTCCATAAATCATGACTCGTGTACTCCCAGCCGTCGTGATCTTGACCTAAATATTTTTCACCTGTTATACCCACTTTAATCCATTCAGGTGTCCAATATTGTTTCCAGTCGGGTACTTGTATGTCCTGCCAAGCGGGCACTTTTATCTCTTTCCATACTGGCTCCCAATACTTTTTCCAGGCGGGCACTTGAATATCCTTCCAGGCGGGCACTTGAACCGGTACCCAGATCGGTTTCCACACCTGTTTCCAGGCTGGTACTTGAATGTCCTTCCAAGCGGGCACTTGTATTTCCTTCCATACCGGCTTCCAGATTTGTTTCCAATTAGGCACTTGAATATCCTTCCAGGCTGGTACTTTTACCGGCACCCATATTGGCTTCCATATCTGTTTCCATGATGGTATCCAAATTTGCTTTTTGGCCGGTTTCCAAATTTTCTTCCAGCCCTCCTTCCATATGACTTTCTTCTTCCAATAACCGGGATCATGATCATGGTGCTCGTCATGATGTCCATTGTAATCGATTCGTTGTTGAGCTGCTGCAACATTCGTTGTAGAAATTTGTTTCTTTGCTGTGTGTTGGTCAAGTAAGGCTTTACTCGAGACCGCGGAACAAATACTCAACACACTGACCGCTATTAACTGTAAAAAAAAAATGAGATTATTAATTTATGTTAACAAATATAAAAAAAACATTAAATAATAATCCACAAACACAATTGATTTGAAGGAAACTTTTGAAAAAATTTCCAAAAAATTTATTGCATAAATATTTGCCACAAGTTACTCACTCATCCACTCTTTGTCTTGCTTTCTTCCTCTCACTGTCTAAAATATAAAATGTTAGACCTAATGAACATGACCAGATACTTACATACTCACACACACTTAACGCGGAACGCAGTCTATGTAATGGAAAATAAATTGCACCACAACACGGACAGACGGACATATTATATCATCGAATAGTTTTGTGATAGTTGCAGTATGGACTCTTTCCTTAACATTCAGTTACCGCCCGCCTGTTCACTTGTTATTTGAGTAGGTGAGTGAGTGAGCATTGAGCTCAACCCAACTGCCCAATTACATAAATGTGTATACTGTACGCTTGTTATAAAACGGTGGCCGTGTCTACGTAATTTACAAAAACTATAAAAATGCAGATAAAAAAAAAAACATTTCATTTCCATCTGCATATTACAACAACAGCAGCAACAAAAACAAAATTTGATTATACCATAATACTCCAACACTAACGTCCAGTTGAGGAGAGCTTCCTCATATGGTCTAGGGGAAATAAAAAAAGGCCAGATAAAGTCATGTTGAAGTTAAATGGAAAACAACTACTTTGATTATAACCACATGTTAATTATTTATGAGGATGGATTTCTTTTAAAAAATCATTTGAAGTCCTTATCGTATGCTTGGGTAAAAACCAAAGCTAAGCTTCCATGTACGTATCACATGAAGGCTTCTAGGTATTGCATAGAAGGCTGAGTCACTATGCAACACAATGCCTTAATCTGTTCGTGTGTATTAGATTGATTCATGAGATATTAGATAGAAATGTTTAGTATTTTGGGGAAAATTACAGATGGACAGACGGACATGTTTTAACATCCATTTGAAAAATTATTAATATCAGTCGTTGTAATCGTTGAAAAAATCAATTTTAAATAATAATTTATCTATTATCTATCGTCTCTCACTTTCACTCTTCACTTCGCAGCACCCATATTATGCACCACAATTAACACATGCTTGCCAGTCACGATCAAATATTGTTACGGCAAAAGTCAAATCATGCACACAACGGATACATAAGTGGGATACCAAGATACTATTGATTATATAGCGGTATGGGGTGTGAATATTACTTCATTTATTTGATGAATTTTGCAACAAGATAATGAATTTTAAGAGACAACAAACAAAAGAAAAGTTGAAAGTAAATAAATTCAATCAGAGTTATTAATTCAAGTTTCTATCAGTTGAAAGTGAAGGTCGTAGACACACACACACACCTAAGGTCTATTTTGTTAAAGGAGGGTTAAGTCAGTATTTTAAAAAATGTGGGTCAAACACCTACACTTATGTCTACTGTTACATATATCCACTTAAGTGTTACATTCACATACGGTTTGTGGTCATCAAACTGTGTGCTTTATAGTTTTTTGAATTATTTTCCCATCGTTAACAAAGATGACGTGATTTTGTGTTATTTTGCTTTGTTGCAAAAAGTATTAATTCCATTTCAGTTTTAATGTTTTTTTTTTTTTTTTGTGTGCTTTTGTTATAATCATCAATAATTATTATGTAATTTCCTTATGGTGGTCATTGTGTTTTTGTTGTTCATTTTTATACCCACCGCCTTGGTTACCCCTTGAGAGGGTATATTAAGTTTGTCATTCCGTTTGCAACATCCAGAAAAAGGTGTTACCAACTTTACAGAGTATATATATTCTTGATGATTATCAAAATCTGAGTCGATATAGAAATGTCCGTCCGTGTTTCTTAACATTAAATTACTTCAAAATTTGCTTCTAGTTTTTGAATGCACAACCAAATTCAATCAAGAGCCACGCCCACAATCAACCAAAATCTATAAATCTGTCATAAAAATTGAGCTCTGAAGTTGGAATTTTGTATACATATTTACAATTATCCCATCCATCGATATGTCGAAAATGGGCGTGGCACGTTCACAATTTACAAAATACTGTTTTTAAGGAAAAATTGGTTGCCCTCTAGTGTATATATGCATGTGTAGGGTATTTGATTTTAATCAAATTTCATTTTTTGTTATTTATTTTTTTCTTGATTTTGTTTTTGTCTTTGTAAAGTCAGTGACTTTTTATTTTCTACTACTTTGCAAAAGCCCGGAATTAAAAAATATTTTATTTACTGACGTTAAAATAATAGAAACAAGTAGAAAAACTAAATTTGACTTAAGACAAATCTTAAATAGCCTCCATATTAAAAAGCTTTGTAGGATTTCTGATATCTTGTTATAGGTCTTGCAAATGGATTGACAAACTTACTATATCTCTCATCTTTTATTTAAGTCAATGTGACCCACATTAAATGAATGGCATACTCACAGTCCCACACAATTACAAAAGATCTTCATCCATCCTCAAAATAACCCATTTATACATAAATGTATGGATCTGCATGATAATATTTGGTTTAGTATGTTAATCTACATAATTATACAGTTATTAGCATATAAATGTTTGCACAGACATTTATTTAAACGCCAAAACCAAACTAATCAAAGCGTTTTAGCAAATTCAACCTTGAAATGGAATTAATATGAGGGTGATAAATTAATGCATAAACGAAGAAAAGCGATATTTCGTACAAGTCAAATCAATTGGATTAGAGACGAATTTAGTCGCTGAATTAAATTTGCAAAAAAAAAAAAAAAAACTTTTTATGTCGGGGCTATACTTAGTTTGTCTAAACATTGAACTTTTACAAATATTTATAAAATCAAAAATGTGTTATTTTGTTGATACTTTTACGGTGGCGAACGTTTAAATCTACGTAGGTCGTCTCCTATTTAAATTAGATAAAGAAATGTAACAACCACTCTTACAATGAACAGAAACTTGTCATTGTCACATAAACAAAATATTGCTTAAATTTAGTATATTATCAATATTTTAAATTTTGCCAGATCAAATTTTAGACACGCCCATAATTTATTTTTAAAAAAAGTATTTTTTGATGTACAATTCAAATGCTGTACATGCTGACAGGCAACTAATATTTTAATAGTCGTTAAAAGGGGGCGCATATAATATCTTGCCACGCCCATTAACATAACAAATATTTGGCTTAAGTTAAAAATTATATATATTTAAATGCATGCACGTCTGTATAGTTTTTTTAGGGGATTTTCAACAAGAAAAAGTTTGTTGCTTGAGTCTTTCGTATATATTGATAGATATGTTATATGAACAGAGGAGAATAAATATTTATGAGCTGCAGCATTTGTTGTTAAGTTTGTGCAGATGTTTATAACGGTTAAATGGCAAATTTTATGCTCAGTTTCAATTATAATAACGATCGAATCACTTTACCAATCGATTTAATCATGTGCGTCTTTCCATTCGAGCGTCCATGTAAATGTTTGCATAAGCTAGAGATGGATACAAGGTCTTTCTTTGGACTAAAGATAAACGCTTTTGAAAGTAGACCGAATTGAAGCATTTCTCTCATGAAATTTGAAAAAAGTATACTAAATATACTATAGACAAAATTTCGTAAAGAATAGTTAATTGACTCTACCAACTTTTGAATAGCTTACTGATACAACTGAACTAATAACATATGTAAAACTCAGTGATGTAGGGTTCTAATGAAGGGACATAACCCACTATAATAAGCAATCTTTTAATATTCTTAATTTTTCCTTTTAAATTTTCTACACTGCTTTGGTTTTAGTCACAATACAAGATAGTGTACTCAACATTTTACTTCATTCATAATAGCGGCTGTCCCAAAAATCCCGGTAATGATAGTAGGCATGGGTATAATATGAAAGGGCTTGATGAGTAGAATGTCATAAGTAATATCTTAATTAATCGAATATAATCTAAGCCGCCTAAAAATGCTTTGCTTTGAAATCTGACCCATATGGGTAACATATACAAGTGTCTGGTAAGCAGAATACACTACGTTATGGTTTGACATTTTATGGGATCATCAAATAGAACAGAAACCACTAAAAAATAAAAACTTTTTTCAATCACTTGTTACCATTACAATAATTTCACATAGTTTTATACATTGTACACCATTTTTGATATCCTCTTAAATAGAAAGGAAGTGGACGTAACATTTAATTCATTTCTTGTTATAGAAAATTACACAATGCTCACTTAATTGTATAATTTGGTGTAGAAGCTTATGTACGAACATAACGTAATGCATATATTTGTACAAAGTGGAAGTGAATTAACCAAGCTGAAAATTGTTTACTTTAACAGAAAAGCATTTTTTTGACAAATTTTCTTCCACCCACTCATAAAGCCAAAGCAACAAGTCGGTCTTGTATAAATTCACTAAGTGATTGTTTTAAGTTTCATTAGATTTTTTCATTTATTAAATTTAGCACAGTATAGGTATATAAGCAAGCATCTTATGGTTTGATTACAAAAAATTATAAATAAAACTGTTTGATTAATAATTATTTACCACAAAATTGCGTTGGATCCGCATGACTTTCGCTTAACAGTTTTTTTTTTTTATTTTTCAATCTAATTTACAGATTTGAAATTTTTTCATTCAATTATATTTATGTTATAAAAGAGTGACTTTTATTTAGAAAAAATAAAAAGATTTTATAATCGTTTAGGATGTCTAGCAATTACCGCCAAATGTCTTGTAACCGTTTCAAACCTCATCGAGGAATTAACTGTTTAATAACAATTTTACTACTGCAGTTAAATACTCTGCTGCTCTGTTAAATTGTTAGTAAACGCATCAAATGCATAAAGAAAAATGCGGTTAATTGCAAATAAAAGAAAGATACAAAAAATTAAAGCGTAGCTTTGCAAGAAGACCATAATCAAAACAAAAGTAAAATAAACACAATAAATCAAACAAATGCTGTATAAATGTACATAAACATGAAAGCGAAAGCTTTTGGTTTTGATTTTCTTATTCATAGCCCCAACTTTGCGAAAGCCTTGAACTGATAGCGATTTTTTGTTTGTTTTCTTGTGCGCTCTCATTTACCACTACTCTAAATAAGCCAACACATATACACATAGTGATCAACAATGTTAGGAAAGTATGCTCATTAGAGAAGAATATTTATTATAGAGGGTGAGAAAAAATATGGAAACTCTGAAGTGAAAACATTTCATATAGGAAAGTTGGTTGATTTAAAAAAAAAGAACTTGAACTTGATCTTAATTTTTCGCCTTCTAATCCAGCAACAATATTACACGAGAATTTCCAACTTTTTTCCTCACCCAGTATATATAAATTGGTATGAATGCATCTTTTGAATCAGCTTAAAGAAGCTATAGTTGGCTTAGTATATGTCATAGATACCCTATACAAATTGTGGGCGTGTCAAATAGCTGATGACTCCCTCTAATATTCAGTACATACTAATTTTTAACTGAGAAGTTGGATTTTATATCAAAAAAAAGGTTTTTTTTATATTGTGGGTGTGTCTTCTATATGACCCCGCCCCTTTTCGACACAATCATAAATGGACTAATTTCATTTATATGTATTAAATTTCAACCTTATATTTCCATCTTCGTTACTGATAAATAGATTTTGGTTGTACGAAGGCGTGGGCGTGGCATTGGATATATTACGATGTGTTTAGCATCAAGGTAGCGTTTTATATAGTACAATATCTTCACGTGTGTCTCTTTCTAATAAAGTCATTATAGAGAGCGAGAGATAGAGAGAAGAAGAGTGCGCTTATATGTGTGTGTTTGAGATTTAAAATATTCAAATGAGAAATGGTTTATGGCCAACAATAAATTTTACGTGAAATTATTTTGTTTTCTTTTGCAAACTTTATAAATAGATACCCACCCGTATATAACAAATTATTGGTTAACTATAATACTTTGACACATAATAGCTTTTTAATAGAGCAAAAATAAACGGCAAAGAAACCCGAAATCTGCATAATTTTGCATATTCTGCATATGAAATAGTTGATTTTCTACATAATTTGTGTGTATAAGTGTGTGTGTGTGGGTGATGGTTGATGTTTTCATAATTACCAAACGATTTTAAACTTGGCAGAGTTGGTCAGTAACGAACAATTGCATAATTTTCAGATGCCTCGTTAGATAAATACCATAAGAAATGCAAAAAATAAAAAAATAGAAAATTATAAAAAACAAAATTTTCATAATAAAATTTTTCAGTTTTACTATATAATCGATTGATCAGTTGCTTTCCCAATTATGTATGTATGGCTTTGATAATGGAAGAAATCTAATATTATAAATATAATCTAAATAATGTATGTGTTTATGTGATATACTAAATATAAATTGTTGTTGTACTTATGTTAGTCACGTATGCCTTAATACTGTCATTTTGAACAAGTGTTAAATTCACTTATGAGCTGTTTGATATAAAGTGTATATAATTCCATTGAAACGTACACCAAACAGTAAGCGTGACTGTTCAGGCATTTCTCGTTCAAATTGTCAACAGTAAAATGGTTATATGACCCATTTAAGAAACTTTAGCAAGTATCCACTTATTCTATATCTTTGCTATGAATTATTTTTCCAAAATTATACAATTTAAATGTTCGTGTTTGAAGAAAACAAATGTAAAATAAGCAAAAATGTTAAATAATATCTGACGGTATCAGGTTTTTTGCAGTTTGTTTCTTTTCTATTGGTTTGGCAGTCACATTTTCTAAAATTTTTAGGATTTTATGGCATTGTTTTGTTCAATTACCAGTTTTTAAATAAAACGGCACGCACTTAATTTATTTTATTGGTATCTTTTGGTCAACTGGTAGTCAATTGATGATGATTATATATAATGATGATTAGTTCAGGTGTGGATGCGGATTGTTACGATACTTGGTCGATGAAGTTGTTATAGCAAAATGTAAACAGGAAGAAAATAATGCAGTTCCTCTGGTATCATACTGTTGAAAAGTTGTTGGTTAAGGTATAAATAAAACGGAAATCAAAATAATTGTTACAACGCAGTAGTGTGTACATATTTATGGCTAAACTGCTCTTAACTACAATTTATTTTATTTGTTTTTAATAAAAAATAGTTGTCGTTGTATTTTATTCTCATTTTTGTTTTTGTTTGTTTGTTAAAGTGTCCTGTTGACATTATATTAATTGATGGCATTTGAACATGTATTAATTTATCGTATTTAAATGTTAAAAAAATGTTACAAATTGTTGGTTAATATTTCTTCAATACTAGTTATATAAGTAACAATTGTATTATAAACGCTTAAATGTCATCACAAATCTTACACAAAGAAACTAGGTTGATTTCAATAGTAACCAGGCTTCCTTTTTACTAAACATATGTTTTAATGGGACAAACAAGACGTTTTGATAACTTGCTGTTTCATTAGGGCGACAATCTTACAACAACAAATTTGAAGACATCATAAAAACACTTCCCGAAAACACGTAAAAATGTTATATTTGATTGAGCCAATCTCTTCATACCCTAAACCGCTTAGTTTCACAAATTATTTTATAATTAGCTCAACTGCAACAAGAAAAACGCTATAATATTATATGAAAAAGGGTTCTAAAAATACTTCAATCGGCTTCAAATTTATCATAAATAATTATTAAACTAATTAACTATTCTCTAACAAATTTTGTTAAAAATTATTAAGAATTGTGAAATTTTCTTATGTAAAGGTTTCCTTTATAATAGGACTTTATATGGGGAGGTGTTCTAAAAATGGTTCAATTGGGATCTAGTTTCAATAAGGTTTCTCTTTGATCTAATACATGTCTTCGTAGCAAATTTCATTTACAAACAATCCCTAGCTTGGGCATTAAATTACATGTAAAGACAGAAGGACAGATGGACGTTATTAAATCGATTCAGATAATGATTTTAAAGCATTGTTTGTGTAATATTTTTATACCCATCAATGAATTTAATTGTGTATGTCTGTCCATTGTCTGGTTTTTGTAACTGTGAGTTCCAGCTCCCATATAAAAAGAAAACTTATC
The DNA here is from genome assembly GCA_949710015.1 of Crataerina pallida. Lineage (NCBI taxonomy): Eukaryota > Metazoa > Arthropoda > Insecta > Diptera > Hippoboscidae > Crataerina > Crataerina pallida. The sequence continues at coordinate 26,456,901 of OX453293.1, read as the reverse complement.
TTCATTAAGAAACTTTTAAGTGATAAGTACTCACAGTTATGTAAACTATTAAACAATTTTCAGTAAATTATTTAAGTTATTTATATAAATGTACAGTTGATATAGGGTGATATTCACTTCTGTACCAATCCTGTATAAAGTCATTGTGTATTAGAAAATTTTCAAACGAAATAATAACCAGAAATAATATATTTTTTATATAAGGTATGTATCATGTTCGATATTTGCAATTTGTTTTATAAGTTTTTCTTACATAATAAAACTTTGCTACTAAAGGATGTACCACCAAATATAATGTATACAACAATGTCACCGATTAATTGTTACAAAATATTTCTTTTTTTCCTATGACCAAGAAAATTAGATATTCCGGTTTTGCCTTAATTTAAAATCGTTGCATCCGTTATAAGGTATGCGTACATGGGGTGTCGTACCTATACAATCAATACATGACAATTGTTGTTGTTGTTATCCATGAGTTGTTGTAGTATATTTATTTATATTTTCGTGCAGTTTGTTGTTTACTTTTTTTTTTTTTTTTGTACATTGACGAAATGTTTATGATTTCCTTTTATAAGCCAAGCATTAGTACAACATATACTCTTTACCATGGATTACAAAGTATGCAATAAATACAATCTATGAGAATTCTTCCGATTAAGCTTTTTTCTTTTGCCATTTTCATTATCAATTCCCTTAAGATAACAAATTATTGTATTTTCTTTCTTTCCAATCATATTCACACATGTTCACAATATACGTCAAATTTATCCCCCACACCTGTTTGCGTACATGGCCAAGTATAAACACCGGTGTATAGCCTTATGATCAATCCATTACCACCAGTATGTTGCACTACTTATATGCAATATATGTGTATGTTAAAAAAAAATAATTGACAAAAAGATGACGATAGAAAATGCGGCAGTTACCATGACATTGCTCATGGTTAACATTATTATAATCGTAATCATTTTTGTAATGTATTGTATCATGAAAAGCAGGAAAGGATTTTTAACCATAAATCGAAAAAATATATAAATAAAAACAAAATTAAATTATTACATAATATGTACATAAAATTATTTCTTTATGGATGTAAATTATTTGTACATTTTATAATAGTTTGTATATTAGGGAAGGATATAATTGATATTAAAACCAGTATCAATTCTTAAATATCCTTAAAAGACCACTTGTGGGCGTGGCATGTCTAACTAGGTGTGTTTTCGTAAGAACTTATAAGTTTGATTGTATGCTAAACAAAGTTTATAATAAATTGTTGGCGCGTTTGTTATCCAACCACGCCCACTTTATAAGTAAATATCTGTGGTAAATATGTGTATCAAATTTTTACTTCGTAGATTAGTTTTTGTAGCAGATAAAAACATTTTTATCGAATGTGGGCGTGTTTCCTGCCATTTTTTTTGACAAATCGATGAAGATTTATAATAAATAAGTTTTTTTTTTTTGAATTTTTTCCGAATCAAATAGTGATCTGAGTCCAATAAATAGCAATGTATTGTATGTGCAAAATTGTAGCTCAATATTTGAATATTTACGATTGTAAAAGACGGACATACGGATGGACACTACTCAGTTTTTAATGCTGATTAAGAATAAACACACTTTTTATTCCATAAGAGTATACAAATACAATATATTCAATTTATTTTTAACACCAAGGGGGGTTAAAAATCTACCAAATTTTTAATTTTTCAAAACCTCCAATCAATGATTTTGTTTTAAAAACATTTTAAAACTTCACAAAACCCCCTGTTTAAATAAAAATACCGTCTGTTGTCTACTCTAAAGAAATTGTGACATATTTTGAATAATAAATAAATAACGTTATATAAGAAATTAAAATTTTTCACAGTTGTTCTGAAATGCTGTTGAAGAGGACTCTTTGTTTTTGTGGTTTAAGTGAATTTCGTTTATTAATATTGGCGCTCAATGTGTGTCTTATGATATATAATGTGTGGCTGTGTGAAATGTTTTTGCGACCAGATCCTACTGCATGGTTATGTTGGTTTCGCTACGATCGCTTCGTTATACGTTCCAATAATATCAGTAAAAAAGTTGCATTTAAAATAGTTTAAATTAATATTGTTTTATTTTATTCAAATAGGTTTGCAATCATTCAAATTCCCACAAAATTGGCAAGAAATTTCTATATATTTTAACGTAATTTGTATAATCATGGGATGTTTGTATATTATGGGTGTAATTTGGGTATTACTACAAATTGGAGATGTTCCTATTTATTATTATTCAAGCTATTTTCTTTCTCTCTCTCTCTTTCTCTCTCTTTCTTTCTCTTTTTATGCCAGAAAAAGAAGCCTTTTATTAGCATAAGTATTTTCGGTTACCTGATCTGTTTTAGTTATGAGACTTTAGCTGGTATTCAGTGTTTACTGCAGCCTAGAATATGTTTAATATGTCCCGCTGATCACTATACTACTGTCGCCTATCGCATCATTACAAGTTTATTTGTACTTCAATTAGGTTTGTATTAGATCATTAACTTAATTACTTAATAAGATGTACATATTTTTCTCTCTTAAGCTGTAAATTCTGTACTCTTGTGTTTGTTCATTGTCTATAAACGTTTGGTCAAGTTTAAATGACAAACCCATAACTTAAGACAACATGTGAAGAACTTGAAATCGTTTTTGTACATTATTTATGTTTAAATGTATGTATATTTAAATCCACCAACCACTGATATACATATGTAAAGAGTGTATTAAGTAGAGATCAAATAGAAACAAAGCTTTTGTTTATATTTTATGCCCAATTAAGCACAGAGTAAAGTATACGCGACATTAATCTCATTATAATTTAGATAAGTGTTAGAGTCGGTTATATTATAAACTATCGTGTAAATCGAACATCGACTGTACTTGATTGTAATGAAGAGTAAATGAAGTCTCTCTTTAAACTTTCAACGTAATTGCTTTGTTTCATTAATGTTAGTCTTTCAAGTGATCACAGTTTGAAAAATAAATTATATAAGAAGAAGAATTAGTTTATGCATAAAAATATGTTACAATAAGTTTGTATATAGAATTTCCAAACTATAAATTACAAAATTTATTATAGAGGGCGTGTACAGTAATATAAACAAATGATGAGTTAAAAACAAATCAAGTAAATACGCATATAGTTTAAAACAAATCTAAAGTACATGAACATGTGGGTGTGGCAAACATATAAATGACATTATTCTATTATAACTATTCAATTATATGCTGTGTTTTTCTATAACTCAAAAGTTGACTTTCTGACTGTGACGTTATACGAAATTTGTCACGCTAATTGTTATATCGAGAATAAGGCTCAAGGTCCCTACAAAATATATATATATACTTGATTAGCATTAAAATATAAATTGATTTGGACATTTATTCATGTATTTCTGTGTCTTTCTGCTGTTACCATTCTCATTCACTTTTTATACCCTACACCAGTTGTGGCAATAAGGATATTTATAACTCCTTAATGGTAAAGGCCACACAGCACCTTTAATTATACCGATCGCTACCGAATCAAAATCTAAATCGATTTAATCATGTCCGTCTGTCTGTCCATGTGAAGTTGTGTGCAAGCCTTAGATCGAATTTTTTGAGATATTTCAATGAAATTTGGTACAAGGACTTCCTTTGACCCAAAGAGAAACCCTATTGAAAATGGACCGGATCGAACCATTTTTAGAACGCCTTCCCATATAAGGTTCTATTATATGGCAAAAAATCGCAATTATTAATATTTTTTGACAAAATTTGGTTAGCTTCATAAGTATTTTCGTCAAATTTGGACCTGATCGGACCATTTTATAGAACTCCTTCCTTATTACATGATGAACATACTTCGTGTTTACTGAGACAACCCATAATTTGTGAAACTAAGTGGTGTAGGGTATTAGATGGTGGAGTTTGTCTGACTATAACATTTTTACTTGTTTATCGTATAGCGTAATAATTGATGGTCATTCTAGACATTGTTTCAACTTGCATATACTTTGTATTGTTTTACTAATCTGACGTATTTAAAACTAAGCCTTATTTTCTCTTGATCATTATCTTAAGCGTATAATAAAAGCAGAATTTATGTATTATTAGCATTTTTAATAAAGAAAAATATTACAAAAAAAAACGATTCATTACGAACGCATTTTTACAACCTACAACAATGATAATATCAAGGGAGTCATTAGTTTAGTTTTGCTGTTATAAGCTCAGGACGACATTGTTTATATATATGCACGTACTGACTAACTAACTAACTGATTGAGTTGTGTTGCTTAAGTTGAGGAAGTCATAAAAATGCCTTTTACTATAATAAATCGTTTCGTACTTTTTCACGCAATTGTTTGGGTACATAAGGTATAAGTTAAACAAAACTCTAACAATGAGAGTTGCATTTTGTTGTTGTTGTTGTTGTTGTTGTTGTGTATATATAAACGTGTCTATAACGTCGCACATGTCACTTATTTATTCAACTTGTCATATTGATATTAGGCACTTGTTATATCTATTAACAAGTGACATTATTATACAATATTTAAATGAAACAAGGAAAAAGGTGTTGCAAGCTAACTTATTCTTATTGAAAGTATTTTATCCTTTGCATTATAGTTTGCCATTTTGTTAGCCACAACCAGAAGGTTCTAAAAAGAATATTAGTAAAATTTTTGTACCCTCCACATAAGATGGAAGCATATACTGAGTTCAGTCATTCTGTTGGCAACACCAATTCGAGTCCGTATGTCTGTCTATTTTGCCGACAAAAATCTCTTTATCTACCATAAAAATTAAGCTATTAAGTTGAAATTTAGTACACATATTCATAATTATACCATCCATTGATGTATTGAAAATGGGCGCAATCAAATAATAGACACGCCCACAATTCATCAAAATCTATATATCTGCCATAAAAAGTTGCTCTGTGAACTTAAAATTTGGTATGTACATCTATAGATATCTTATCCATCGATGTACCAAAAATGGGTGTGGTTACAGATAACAGACGCGCCCACAATTTACAAAAAAACATACTCAGCATAAAACTCGACTTGCATGCTGAGAAGTAAAGAAAGTAATCATGTACCTGCCGCGCCTACCTTTTATATGCAGAAAGTATTTAAAGTTTGGTCCAAGTCAAATTTATTTATTTAATTATGAAATCATTCATTTCATATATTATTATTATTAAAATTTTTAATGATGATAAACAATAAATTGACATATGTACGTGCTAATGTCAATTAACCGAGTGAAAGAGAGAGAGAGAGAGAGAGAGAGAGAGAGAGAGAGATTATACACATTTGCTTAATATGTGATAAAACTATGTTAAGTTCAAGTACGAATTGTGAGTAAAAATGAAAAATCTCACGTTGATAATTGTTGCAAGATAAATTATCTACAACATTACATCAATTAATTAGTTTTCTGACAATTTTATAATGAACAAATTAAAGGTTTGGTTTTTTGATAAATTTTATTTTTTGCTTGAGGCAGTTTTGTTTATTTATACAATGTGTGTGTGTGTAAATATGTTACGGTAGCCGTTTATGTTGTTTTAATATACAGCAGTTTTTTTTCGGCTTTTCGGCTTTACATTATGCAAATATTTGTAGTTGTTGTTGTGTTTTTTTTTTCTTCATTTTTGTTTTTGTTTTTGTTACATTAAAAGCAACACGTTCAATATATTAGGTTTTTATACACGCCTATATGTAAAAGGTTTGTTATCAGATGAGCGTTGATCAGTAAAAATATATTTTATAACCAATACTAAGAAGCATTTCATTACAATGCTTCTTCGATTTGGGGTATTTTTTTTTTTTTTTTTTGATGATTTCTTTGTAAGATGACTAATAACAGGTAATGTGCTAACAGCTATCAAAACGTTTATATATTATTTGATAAAACTAATGGTTATAATTAAATTTCATTTCGTTAACGTCTCGGCTTAAATTTTTAAGTATTTTGACCTTGAGCTTCAATAAAATATTGTTTAGGAATTTACATTTATTTACAAGTTAGGCAGAAATGAATAAAAAATTGTAGGCTTTTCTGATTTATGCCAATTGCTTAACTTTGCTGTATTCTATATGATAAAAGATTAATCGAGTATCTGCAAATGTGTGAAATTATATATTAATATGAATATATTTTCTGGTTGTTTGCATATATTATCTGTGACAATTTCCATAGAGTTAGTTTTATCAAATGAAAATGATTTTTTTATACCCTACAACAAAACAGTTGTCTGACCTTTAATTATAAAAGTTTTAATAGTACAAATATTTCCAACTTTTTACTAAAATTTTATAAATATAATAATAAAATAATTAACTGTGCCAATTTAGGCTCCATCAGACTTTTTTTGTACCATTTTCTCTTTGCGATGGCCAAGAAAGATGCCTTGGAGGCCCTATAAAGTATACATTCTTAGTCAGCATCAAAATTTGACTCGTTTTGGATATTTTTTGTCTGTACGTCCGTGCTTTGAAACACTCACAAACCCTAACGTGCTTTAATTTGTACAAATATTTCTAATATTTGTATACATTTTTCAATTAAGATTGAAAAAAAAAATCGGTCAAGTGCCACGCCCACGCCTACAATCGACAACATTTTTTAACAGTACAGTAAAATTGAAAATTGAAAATATATTTTTATAATTATTATTATGATATAATTAAGGCATCTATGAATTTAATGAAAATGAGCGTGAACGGACAACAGACATTTCCATGATTTACAAATGGACTTTTAGTTCGTATGTACGTAATATAAAACTGATAGAGGGATTAATCAGTTATGATGGAGGAGAGTATTCCAGCCAAATTTAAAAACTTGACTCCTTCAACGTGCACATATAGACAATTAATCTAAAGAAAAGAAAATGGTGTTTAAAATGATGACCATAATGACAATAACAAAACGAACAATTTTTATAAATCCTTTCATAAATCTTAATGTTATTTTAACTTCTTCTGCGAAAACCTAAATTAAATATAGAGGATATTAGTTGCAAACCAATATTACTTCATATCTATACCGTTGCTTAAGTACATTTTTGTTAATTGTAGTATTTAACGACTTTTTCATTAGCGGTGATTACATTAGTTTAACGAAATGTGCACTAAAATTACATTTTAATACTTACCCTACATGTGAACATAAGTACGTGTTTGTTTTTTATGTAAGATCTTATCTACTTAAGAAGAAAAAAAAAAAAACCCAAAAATTATACAAAACGACGACGCTTCTCTTCCTCCAGCTGCCAGTCCGAGTTTTATTTTATTTTATACTTAAAATATTTTTATATTCCATCGCACATCTTCAGCTTACACATTAACATACATACATAACAAGTAAGATTTATGTAACATTTAATAATAAATTGTGTTAGGTTAGTTTGTATACATGTTTTACATAGACTTGGTATTGGTTGGCGTCTGGAGCCAACAAATTTTTATGATATTTATTTATTTATTTATTTTTTTTTCATATATTGGGTTTAGTACAAAAGAAATTTTGTTTTATTATGTTAAAAAAAGTCATCAAATTATACAATAATCGGAATTTATATTATTAAATATTTAAACGTTTGGGTGTGTGTATTTTATTTTGTGTTGCTTCTGGCTACTTTGACACCTTAACAAATCAGGTTTGTAGCTTAAGTCTTTTGTTAATTTTATTACAATTATGTTGAGATCAGAGGTATATTCACTTGGTTAAAACGTATAACAAACATACAGAAAGAAGCATCAGAACCTTTACAACGTATATAAATTTTTGTTCAGCATGAAATTTTCAATTGAATTTTTCGTCTCTCAATGTCTCTGAGGTCGTAAAATTTAAGATAAGCTTTTCAAACTTATTCAAAAAACCATGCCCTCTAGACAACAAATGGAAAAATTCTCTTTTAATTTAAGCATGCCAAAAGATTTCTCTTGCACTTTGTAAGCATGAACAGTTTTTATGCATTAAAGTGTTGTTCATCTAAGGTTTGACCTAAGCTAAGTATTACCTTTTTAATACTCTCCACATAGGATGGAAGGTATACCAAGTTTGTCATTTCGTTAGCAAGGCTCAGAAGGTGGCTTATTCTTGATCAGAGAATCAAAAACTGAATACATGTAAACATGTATTATTTGATATTGAGTTGATACACATGCATATAGTTTTTCTCGCAGATAAATTTATAATTATTCCGTTCATCATTATGTCGAAAATGGGCGTGGTCAAAGAATAGATACCCACAATCGACATAAATTGATTGACAAATAAACTGGAAATTTAATGCACATATTATTCCATCTATTGATGTAGCAAAAAATGGGCGTGGTCGAATAATAAACACGCCCACAATTTCAAAAGATCATAATTATCATAAAACTTGACTTTTAAGCTGATACGTAAGACACATACTATTAGAGGGCATCATCATATACCTGCCACGCCCACTTTTGTAGATGTCAAGGGTATTTAAGATTTGAGATTTGATTGAGCCATATTAAGTTTTCTTACTTGTTCATTTTATCACATATATAAATATATTTATTTCTGACCTGTTAATTTTATATTTCTTATGTGTGTCTATATAATGCTCTCTTTTTTTGCTTTTTTTTTCATTTAACTAAAATAAAACACTTTTGATTTTAATGCAATGCAGCTTAAATCTTGTGTAATACAAGCTACCAAATAAATTTGATAAAAAAAAAACAAAGAAAAAAAAAACAAAAACACAGACACAACAAAAACATTCAAGTCTTGTACTTGTGTCTTCATTTCAACTGAAAAAATGCATAAGTTTTTTGGTATATCTTTTTTTGTGAGTTTTAGGAAGTTGTTTTGCTGAAGATGTGCCCGCTTGTTATATACTGTTATTGTTGTTCTTGTTGTTGCTGTTATTATTATGGTTGTCTTACACAATGGTCCATAGTTTCCTTGAGATATTTCTTTTATTATTGTGCTTTATTATTGTTGGAATTGATTTTTTTTTATTTTTCTTATTATACCCACCATCATATATACATATATGGATATATGGGGGTATATATCATTGTGTCAAAACGTTTGGAACGCCCTAAAGGAGTCGGGTAGACGACACAAAGTTTAAATATTCTGAATCAGTATCGAATTTAAGATATGACGATATTAATTCGCAACCTTGAAAGTTGTCATAACCTGGTTGGTATTGAAATTGGTCAAAATCGATCAAGCGACTCGTTTACAATGCAACAAAAATTGAAAAAGAACCATTTCTTACGGTTTTTCATAATTCCCTTGTAAAGTACAGAATATATATTGACATATATGTATATACTCTTAGGGAAGATTTGGTGCATCGATGGTGGGTACTCATGATTTGGCCTCAGCTATATATAACTTTTTTTTACTTGTTCTTAGTATTGGTGTTTTCTGCCGTTGCAGTCGACACAACATTGAATGTTAAACACTTTGTTTGATTTTAAGATAAATATTAATGAAGATATACTAGTTAGCAGCGACTTTAGATTACCTACAAACGTCAATATATGTGTAAACAGTAAGTTCTACCTTATCATTTAATAATTTCTTTTAATTCTACAATTTATGAAGTTTAGTGGTAACTCACTTCGTTTGTACAAAAAGTGTTGTGAAAATAGTCTCATTGGGTCCAAATATGACCCTATTAAATAATAATCTATTCTTTACAAAATTTTATTGAAAAAAATATAACTTTACATGAGTTAAGATACTAAAAATAGATCGATCGTAACCTAGTGACCTTCTTTGGCTCTTAAAAGATATTCCATTTCATTTCATTTATAAATTTTTCATCAATAAATATAAAAATATTGTAAAAAACCTGTAGGTTGCAATTACGAAAAACATATACGGACAGATGGATGGACTTTATTATAATAAACCGATTTGAGTTTTGAGTCTGAACACTAATTATAAATATGCATCCACATTTTGAGTTCCTAAGTCATCTTTTGTGACAGATAAATACATTTTTGTTGATTGTGATTGTTGGCGTGCATGTAAGGATAACAAATGTTTTCGTAAACTTAGCAAAGAACGTCTTCAATGAAAAAAGTTGTTGTACAAATTTATTGTAGTAACATAAATATACACACATATAATTAAAGATATACTTATATACCAACACTTCAATACAAACCTTTTAAACATCATTAGCAATAACTAGAAACCGATATTTTTCCAAGTGGTTGCTGTTTTACATTTAATCATCTCTTTGTTTTATGGCATATTTGTCTGTCTAATAGATGCACTTTGTTGTTGTTGTATAAATTAAGGTTAGTTTTTAGTTAGTTTATGCCCTTCGCTTCAAGGATGATGCTTGATAAGACGTTTATTGTTGCGGTTCGTTGTAGGTTGTTTCTACACATCAGTGAACTTATAATAGGTACGAGTATGGTTAGGATTAGTATACTTGCATTATGGATTCTAATTTATTAATACCTGAGTGGTAGTTGTTGTCCGAATTAATACTTTTTACTTTGTTCGTCCGTCTGTCTGTTTGCGTTATGTTATAGAGACCACTTTGTTTCCTGGAATATAAAGGTCAAGTCTAGTTATGAATTATGAATCCACCACACACCCATCTTAAAGACAAGGATGTTGGAAATTTAAAGTCACAAAGTAAAATGTTTAAGATTTTCTCAATTTCGTTGTTGATCACGTTTCAAATTCATTGTGTGTAAGTGTGTGTGTGTGGGTATTTTCTATGTCTACAATTTTTGTCACTTGACTCGTATATAGCGACAATATAACAATTGTATTGAAAGGAAAATTTTCTCATACTAAAAAGTTGGCTGCTGCAAGAAAGTTATGTTATGTAATGACTGGGTTGCTAGCTTGCTAGCTTTTGGCGATGTGCGATATTTTGGTGGTTGCTAGGTTGGTTTTGGTTAAAGTTAACTTTTATTTATTATATGAAATTTCCGGGTCACATCTTCTTTATTTTGGAAATATTGTTTTATTGTTTTTCATTTTGCTTCTATGCCTGATGCACCTGGAAAATCACGTTGTATTAGTTAAGCAAGTAAGCAGCCTTTTACGTAATGCATTGCACATGTTTGAACATAATGGAATGAGTGAGAGTTTTCCTCCCTCCATTCATTTCATCACATATTTGCTGAGCTCCCCGTACATATAATTAAATTATCTAATCAGTTATCTGATATGCTGTAATCATTATGTGGAATGTGGAATTTTTGTTTTTTTGGGTTGATTTTGCTTTGTTTCTCTTCCAGTTTGAAAATTAAACAATCACTTCTTTAATCGTTAATTTCGTTATATATACATTTTTATTTATTTTTATCATTTTTATTTATTTTTATTCTTAAACAATTAAAATATATTTTAAAAAACTCTGTTTTCCTTATTAGAAATCCAGAGTTGATGACTAATTTGTACAAACTTAACAGCAAAAAAAAATACTAAAAAATTACATAAATTTACAAAATAAACCCAATAAACTGTTATCCTAATATTGGGTGCGTGCGTGTGTGTTTAAGGGTATATATATATCTATCCTGGTATATGGCTAAATAGTAAGAAGGTGACATATCACTTCAAATTGAATTTTTGAATTTTTCGTTTTCTTGGTAATTAGTTAAAGATTTCTCAATTAAAGGAATTTGAATTTGAAAATTTCTCTAAATGGCTTCATCATTAAATGTCGTTTTTACACACTAACCATTTAACTTACAAAATCAGTTCTGTTTAGGTAATGTGTTCGTTTTAATTATTTTCTTTTTTAGGTTTTTTGGAAAGTATTGCTTGCGTGTGATTGTGTGATTAGTCCCAGCCGTGATGATGATGAACGGGGACCCAAACTTTTTCCCATACTGGTTTCCAGACACGCTTCCATTGGGGCACTTTCACCTCTTTCCATATCGGCACCTGTATCGCCTTCCATTCATCCTTCCAGGCTTGCTTCTTTTCGGTGGCCCACGCTTGTTTCTTTTCTATGCGCCAAATTTGTATCTTCTCCTCCACCCACACTTCGCGCTTCTCTTTGACCCAGATTTGTTTTTTTGCCGGCTTCCATATTTGCACCCATTCGACTTTCCATTCTAATTTCTTTTCGGGCTTCCATTCTTGTTTCTTTTCAATTTTCCATTCTTGCACCTTTTCAGTTTTCCAAGCCTGCTTCTTTTCAATCTTCCATTCTTGCACCTTTTCCGTTTTCCAGGCTTGCACCTTATCCGTTTTCCACTCTTGTTTCTTCTCGGTGCGCCAGATTTTCTTCCACACCGGTTTCCAAATAAGCTTTTTACGCCACAGATCATGACTGGTATACTCCCAGCCTTCGTGATCTTTGCCTAAATACTTTTCGCCCGGTATACCCATCTTCACCCATTCGGGCACAAACATTTTCTTCCAATCGGGCACTTGTATTTCGCGCCATACGGGCACTTGAATCTCTTTCCATATCGGCACTTGTATTTCCTTCCAAATCGGCACTTTTATCTCCTTCCAAATGGGCACTTGGATCTCCTTCCAGATGGGTACTTTAATTTCCCGCCATATGGGTACTTGTATTTCCTTCCAAATGGGTTTCGTGACTTTCTTCCAGGCAGGTACTTTGATTTCTTTCCAAGCTGGCACTTGACGTTCTTCAACGTGTGGCTTTTTGATAATCTTCCAGTCTGGCACTTTCACCTCCTTCCATATGGGCACTTGAACTTCCTTCCAAATCGGTACTTGAATCTTTTTCCATTTAGTTTCCCAAGCCTCTTTCTTAATAGTTTTCCATACTTGCACCCAATCTTCCTTCCACACCAGCTTCTTTTTCCACACACCTTCGGGCGGATGGGCTAATACTAAATTCACCAGTACAGCACAGCTCGCCGTCAAAAGCTACATTTAATGAAATGAAAAGAAGAAATAGAAAATTAGACAAATTATAAAGAGAAATATGAAGAAACTACATATGAGTTCGAATGAGTCCGAATTGTGTACGGGATTGATTAATTGGTGTTAAGGTTTTTGTCATTAGTCTTGGCTGACTTGGCTGACTTGGCTATAATTTAATTGTATTTGAATATTATTTAAACATCAAAGAAGGTGTATTTTTGCAAATGTTTTGCCAAACAGTTTGACACATTTACATATATTTATTTGTAAATTTTATTTGTTCAAAATTAATTGTGACTTGTTACTTTTTCGATGCGATCCAATCTTTAAATTCGAACATTTCTTTTTTCGGTTCAGTTAAAACTCAATAGACTTTTAATTCTTCTAACATAGTGTGGAAGGGATAAAAATTTCTTCATTATCGAATTATATCTAAAGCTATAAAAAATTCCTTTCTACCAATCAATAAAAAAAACTAAAATTTGTTTTAGACCAAATTCGCTTTCTAGGAGCGTATGTGTTATATATCAACTAACTCGGATTCTACAGCAAATAAGGTTTTTTTGAAATTGTGCGCAGGTTTTTCGTCCATTTTCGTCCAACTGTTTGGATATGTCTACATCAGATTCAGATTTTAATGCTGAGCAGGAACATATTTACTATACTTTGTAGGATCTCTGAGATCTTCTTTGATGGATCAATTGGAAAAATCCAATCATAAAGTCAACATTTTATTCAAATGTTTTCAGAAAATTTACATCTTGAAGAGAAAAACAAGTAAAAAACTCCTTATTGGGCATGGCATGTTTCTGATTATGTCTTTTATTGATGTATACATTAAGAGTTAACAAAAAATTTTTTCGCTATATATGTAGTTTTTAATAAATTATGGGCGTATCCGTTTTCCGTATCGCAGTCCTAAATTTTAATATATGTCCCGAACTCAATTATAATCCAATTTTTATATCTAATATATAGATTTTTATCGATTGTGGGCGTGGCTCTCAACCAATTTTGTTCTATTTATCTGGGAAACTAGGAAATTTCAAATTTCAGCCCCCATTACTAAGGTGGAGGGTATAAAAATATGGTTAAAGAAAAGGCGGACAGATGGACAAAACGATTTAGAAAGTTTTTATAACTTTTTTAACATTTTATTTTGCAATAGTTTTTAACTTTGCACAAATATAATATATATATATATAAAGTTTTTATTTTCCGCTTTTTAATTACTAGCAATTTGTTTGTACACATTCCAACAATATTGTTTTAATTTTTTATGAAAGTTATGTAATCCTGGTTTAATTTTTATATTCCTTATTTTATGGGAATATTTATATCAAATAGTTAAAATCTTTGTAAGGCGTTGCAAACCGACCGAAGCATCAACAGCATTAAATACTGAGTCGATTTATCAGTGTCTGTCATGTGAGTGTTCTGTGCTAATCATTTTCATGGTCGCAAAAAATGATTTATAGATTTCAAAATTGGAAAAAGTATTGATAGTTTTTAAACGTTTGTTGGTATTGAAATTGGGCAAAATTGGTTAAGGAACACACCCAAAAATCAACACTTAATGAAAAAGGAGCAATTTTTTAAGAATATTTTTCACATTCTAAGAGAACCATATACCAATGATGGTCATTCAAGATTTGGCCTAAGCCAAATATAACTTTTTTTTAATTGTTAATATTATATATTAAATATATTTTTTTATTTTTTTATTTTTTTATAAAAATTATCATGTTTTCTCCGATTATTCAAATTTTGGTTTTATTTTTAAATCCATTGTTATACAATTTTTATCCATATTAAACACTTTAGATGTTTGGGAAAAATTTTTAACATTTTATAATAATAACGTCTGCGGTGTCCCATTCAATGGAGAACTCAACAATTGTGCACAAAAATGTTCGTTTAATATTTTACAAAGAGTCTAAACAAAAATGTATGCAAAACGATTTAAACTGAAGGTTAAATACAAAACAAACATAATTTTTTTTATCACAACACATGCAACAAAAGCGGTGCTTTTTGCATAACTACAGGAAATCATAATTTTTCTTTTTGTTAAACAAAAATCCTCTTTTTTTTTATATTTTTACACATTTTATTTATGATTGTTATATATAATGGACAAAAAAAAAAAAAAAAAACACCCACCACTATATGTAGGGATCTCATGATCTTTAGAATAGTATAAGATCCCGGCTTTTATTGCCGCGTTTATATAATAAACGTAAAGAAACAAAAAAAAAAAATTTATATGTAGCACCACCACCAGCCAGCCTTTTAGTATGTAAATGACGACGACGTCGTTGTCTTCTAATAGCAACTGGCCACATTATGCTATAGCAGATCTATTTATATTTTGGTAAGATGATCATTTTGTTGAGCCTTAAACACACATACAGAGCGCGTACAGCAATGTGCTGTTAACTTACAAGCTAGTAAGTCAGTCAACAGCAGCAGCAGCAGCAGTATTAAAAGCCACAAACAAACAAGCCGCCCGAGTCACAGAGTCATCGGAGTCACAGTTTTGGCTAAAACGAAGAGTACCTTACACTACACACACACACACACACACACACAGCCAACCAAACGTAATGATTTTGTAGCAGAAATCTCACTATATTGCAATTAACAATTAAATAATGTACGGTAACGTGTAACATATTCATACATACATATATGCATTTACCATATATTCGCACTCAATTATAACCAGTCAGCTTGCTGAGGATGCGCCACAAACAACAAACAATTACATCTACATTGCCAATTATATTATTATCAACAACAGAGGCAACAAAAGCTATTTCTTGAAAACCTCTTTTATACATGTCAGGCAGGGTGTGTGTGTGTGTGTGTGTCGGTACAAGTTATTTTGATAAAATGTACGTGTATCTGGTGGTACAACAAGTGCATCTGGCATCTGGCTTAAGATAACTTCAAGTATAGAGTTTAAAATTATCCTGTTGTAACAGGAATACATGAAGAAGATATTTCGGAAATAAATCATTATGTATGTAGAAAGGGGTACTAAAAATGAATCAATTACTTTCGAATTTAACACAAACACTGATTAGGTTAATTAACTATTCTTCAGCAAAGATTTGTCAAAAAAAAAAAAAAAAAAAAAAATAAAGACTTATTTTAAAGGAGACCGTTGTGGAAGAAGAAAGTCCGCTTTTGGCCATTTCTTGTAATAAAATTCATCAAAATTGCTACCGGTACGTTAATGGCTAGAATAAATGGACGTACCGACGGACTTTAATTGATTAAGTTTGTGATTCTTACCCAATCGTTTTATGTGTTCTTTTTCAAAAAATTATTCTCTAAAAAAAAAAAAAAACCCAACACTTACAATTACAATTATTACAATATTATTGTTCATATGTTAACCTTCAGTTCAATTAATCTAATTTGGCCATCTGATTATTTGCAATAGCTTCCATTTGGCTTTATTGCAATTAATATGGTTGGTGGTGTGTTTTTATTGTTATTATTATTATCATTATTAACAAACACTATTCGGACGCTGATATGTTGTAAATGGTAATTGAATGAAGGCACGTATCACTGTCTGTACGCACTATTGTGACTGTGAAATGAACTGAATACAAACTGAAATCATTTCAAGAAAGACGAAATCATTGTTAAATAATCATAAATGTTGTGTGTATGTATTAAGCTTTGTATTATAAATATATGTACATACAATTGAGTGATATGTATAGTTGGTTATCATGTTGGTGACATACCATTAAAAAAATTATTATATATTAAGTGAAATATAATCCCAGGGTGGAGAATGAAAATGATATTCGTATCCAAAAAACACTACAAATGAACTTAATGATAAACATTTTATTACCAGTCATAATCATAGTCACTTAATTATCACGCTTTTCTTTTTTTAAAACTATTGCGATTTATAACATTATCACTTTCCAGAGTAAATAGATACATAGACAGACTTACCAGGGATTCTAAGTCATTCCAAATATTCGACCATACCTGACAAAACAAAACGAAAGCTCCCATTTCAATTAAATTGATATCAAGGCTTTTTGTATTTTTGCATGACTGATTAGTTGTTGTTGTTAGTGTTGTTGTTGCGCTTAAAAATGTTGCAATATTGAATGCAATGAAAGTAGTTGGGAAATTTTCAATAAATCGTAATAATCTTTTATAAAATCGGTAAAAAAAAAAAAAGATGATGAATGAATAACAGACGTGCCGCATGAGTTGAAATAGATAATATGAAAATTAAAAACAATTATTGCTTCAGCTTTTGTGGTCCACAACATATTAACGAATAAATAGGTGGTACCTGTACTACCTATAAACATAAAAGAATTTTGTATGTTTGCCTGTTTGGAAATAGTTGGTTTTGATAAAGTTTTTTTTTTGGTTAAAAACACATTACAAAGTTTCATTTGTCCAAATAGTTTAGATTAGCAAATGATGACACTATGTAGGGTATAATGGCACATTTAATTTTGTAAGCAGAGTCAAAGGTTATCATTTCATTTGCAATATTCTAAAGGAGATGGTAGAGACTTATTCCATAAAGCATATATGAAAAGAATATTTTGAAAGTCTGCTGTCATTGCATGGTACTTACCTTACCTATTATATTGATTGAGAAAAATTGCCTTTTTTAGTACCTTTTAAATAACATACTAGACGTTTCTTAAAATGAATCGATATCCTTTTTAGAGACGAAAGAAAACAGTGTGCCATTATTCACTACTATTCTTTTTAGCTGTTAAAATGTTTTGACAAATTAATAAACATACCTTCTACCTTAAGATGGTGTGGTATAATGGCCTGCCACGATTTGTATACTCTTTATAGAAAGAAGACTTCATAGATACTACAAAGTATGTATATTGTTGAAGAACATCAAAGTCTGAGTCCGCCTAGATATGTTCGTCTGTGTGTCGTGATAGTGAGTTGAAATGTTCTACCAAATATTTATATTTTCTGTAAACAGATAACTTTTTCCAGTGGACAACCTCGGTTGAAGCCACGCCCATAATCAATTAAAATCTCTTAAAGCAATAAAAATGCAGCTACAAAGTTGAAATTTGATACACGTATCTACGAATAGGCGTGGCAGAATAACAGGCAATCACAAATTATACAAAGAAAGTTTATTTAGTTGTAGTATGCCCACTATCAGAGGGCGAAATTTTGTACCTGCCCCGCCCACTTTCATATATCTATATATATATGTAACATACTATATATGTTAACATTACAAAACTAATTATAATTAATTGAATAATTGAATTTTTTCAAAAGCCCTTTTAAAGCAGTTTACTTTCTTACTGTATATTTTACCATTTAATAATATTTTAATATTATTGTTTTATCAATTATTATAAGAATTTTTAAAAATATTATTACTTGTGGCTATAATATAACATATATGTTGAAAAAAGTTGAACACTTGTTGAGTGGTGGTGTGTCGGTACCATCAAAATTATTATAAGTTAATTTTATTTGCAAGCTTGCCTGTGTAGTTGCATTGTATACATATTAATTTTATGTGGCATTTTAACGGCATTTATAACTGAGAGAAGGCGTTTTTCAACCATACCCTAAATTATTTAAAGTGATGCTTTCGCTTGCATACTAATTATTATGTACTTATGTGCAACTTATGCCAAACATATACGTAATAAAAAATAATTTACTTGTCATGACCAAATGCATGGTACACAATCACCATAACAAGTACTTTTGTCATCACTACTAATACTCTTACAAATCTGTGTATAGTATTACAAAGAAAAAGTGGGTAAAAAAAGATTCGTTATGCTAAGTGAGGATTTGTACATAAAATGCATAAAACTGTGGACGGAGAGACGGACAGGTAGCTGCTTGTCTATGACAAATGTTGCATTAAAGTTATTAAATTATTTGTTTTTTAATTTATTGTACTGTATTCAGATTTACTTTAGCAACTCTTTTAAAGCGCATTGAATGAGTGTTTAAAGAGATTCAAATTCAAATAATTTACTAATCAAATTAGCGCCTAATATGTGTACTCATTTACTACAAAGCAAAAAATGACCAAAATAAATAAAAATGTAGAAAAAAACATTCAATTGTGTGTGTGTGTGTGCGTTTGTGTGAATAAAATATTTTCTATCGCATATTTTCAGTTTGTATTGTATTGCTTCTTACACCCGCGAAGGTCGTTTGATTTGGAATTTTTTTTTGTGTTATTCATGTGTAAGGAACTGGAACACATGTGCGCTATGAAATTAAAAATGCACAACACGTTTCAACGTATTTACGTATGACATATAATATACACGTAGGTTATAAAATTACATAAATTATATGATATTATATGTGTACACACTTGAACATACATATAATGTTATAAACAGAGTTTTTACTTTTTGTGGGAAAAAGTTTTATTATTTTTATTATTCACATAAGATGGGCCATATGACTTTATTTGCAACACTTAGTAGAAGGTATCAGAGATCCTAGAAGGTATAAATATTTTTAATCAGTCGCAAATTGAAACGATATAGTCAATTCAGTCCGTAAGTCCGTCTGTTGTTGGCACTGTAAGGGTTGTATTATGGTAGTAGTTAGAAAAAATGATCCATAAAAATGAAATTTCCAACACAAATTTATAATTAACTTAAATTCACAAAAGGGCGTGGTTGTACATCAAGTATGCCCACAATTTGGAAACAATTATTCGTTGATACGTACTACCCAAACGAGAAATTACGTAAAAAGCACCTGCCACGCCCTTTATAGATATGTAGAGAATATTTGTTGCTTCTGTTATAAAGCTTTTAATTATACCCTTACAAAGTTTGTCATTACGTTTGCAACATCTAGAAGATATATTTTTGATCTGCATCACAAAATGAATCGATCTAAGCTATATTTAGTTTTCATATTTGTGTTTTATAAAGCTTTTAATTTGTCTTTAGCTACAATATATTATAATTAATACATGTTGGGAACAAATTAAAAGCCATTCAAAATGTCTCTTATGCATATTATCATATTCTATGGTAAATTATCATAAAAGGTTAAAAAAACTACAAACTTGATCAATATCAGCAACAAATGGAAATATGAACATGAACAATGAAATATTGTCTCATTAAGAAGTCGGAGTTTTATCTTTATCGCATCTATTTAAAACAATATACATACATTCGCACACACGTACATATATACACACACATGCCTGCATATATAATAAGATTTGATCTTATCAGAAAAATAGCCCAATATTATGGTGATGGTGCCGCTGGTGATGATACTTAAAAAATACGATAAGGTTTAGATGCGTATGACCTTGAAGACAATTCAAAGATTTAGTAACAACCTGCCGCAGAAATGCATTTCGATTCAGTCACAGACTTTAATAAACCAACTGAAAATTCCCCATTTATTATGATGATATTGTATGATGTACAAGTACATGGCCTTTAAATGATCAAAACAGCGTTTCACGTTGTACGTATGTTAAGAGTTAATGATTGTCCAAATGTTGTTGTGAAGTGTTTTTGTAAGATAAGTTATTTTTATATTAATTATATTGGAACGCTCCCTTCAGGGCATGCTGTGGTGTACCATTGAAAATATTGCCAACTTTGCGAGGTGGTATGCTGTGTTATGGTATCGCTGTCTCTGGACTGCTGCTAAGATATCACTACATAATAAATTGACTGGCTGAATTTATGTAGCTTTTGGTTTTTTCTTTGTTTTGGTTATAATGATATATGAGGGTAATAATCTTCACACATACAACAATTCAGGTTTATTGTTTATTCATTTAATTAATGATTTTCAATATTGAAAACATCAACATCTGGTTGCATCTCTTTTTTTATGACTCTGATATATAGCGTATGTATATTACATGATATATATTTCGTTTAGGGCATGTATTGGAACACTCATAATTTGACAAGGGTTAAAAAAAAAAGTAATTATAAAATTTGTATTTTTTTTTATCACTATAAATTATCCTTTATTTGATTTAATTGAGCAACACATGAGCGCATGACATTCCCAACGTCAAGCGCTTTTCTTTGATACCCATATCTTATAGATTGTAAAGAAAATGGTGATTGATCTTCTTCCAGCGGCCGCCATATTAAACGTTTTACAATTTTTGGGTATACCTTATTATAATGTGTGCCAAACCACACTTATAGAAAAAATTTTTAATTCAAAACAATATATATGACAACTTCTGGCAGCTGTCAGTTATCGCTTGAGCTTAAAACATTCTACTCGTCAAAAGCTTTCATTTGATATCCATATCACATATATTGTGGAGGATTTGGAAATCTACAATTTTGTATCGGAGGTCATTTACGGACACCTTTTTTTAAATTTTCTCTGCATAATTTTTTTTTTTTGGTTTAAAAGTGAAAAAGTGTACACTTGTACATATTATTTGCCGAACTTTTGCGTATGGGTGATGGGTGTTCAAAAATGTGGCCCAAGCAAAATTCAAATCTTTTACATAACTTTTACCTAATTCGTGGTGAAAATGTAAATGTGTATGTGGTGCAAATATAAATTCAATGCAACCACAACAGCAGTAGGACTGCAAAAGCAAATTAGGTCAGTAGAGCGAGAGTGGTAGTGGCAAACTCTAAGTGGTGTTTACAAGAAAGCGAAAGATGCAAAAAAAAAAAAACAACGAAAATATAAAATAAAACTGAAAACTGGTTCAAATCAAAAACATTTACAATACAATTGCATCTGGGCGTGTGCTTAATACGTCTGCATAATACGGTATACAGCTATGCATCAAAAAAACAAAAAAAAAGAAAACAACAAACACAACAAGTGTAATAAAATAATAATTATCGGATTTTGTCTGTAGTGTGTGTGTGTGTGTGTGTATGTGTGTATGTTTTGGTCGGATAGATGGATGTATGAATGTTTTACTTTTGTTGTATGCGTGTGCATATGATAACGGTGGACACAAGCATGACATTATTAAGCGTTCGTATGCACGTATTTGTTGT
Source organism: Crataerina pallida (assembly GCA_949710015.1). Classification (NCBI taxonomy): domain Eukaryota; kingdom Metazoa; phylum Arthropoda; class Insecta; order Diptera; family Hippoboscidae; genus Crataerina; species Crataerina pallida. The sequence continues at coordinate 26,434,970 of OX453293.1, read as the reverse complement.
ATTATCCCAGTCTATGGCTGTGTAAAGCAGCACTTATATGCATTTCCTTTCCATTCCTTCTTTTGTTTTCATACGATTGTATAATACTGTGTGCATGTGTGCCTGTGTGTGTGTTATTAGGTAATAAGCTGTAGGCGAAAAAGCTTATATTCATACCCAGACTAACTCCATATGCTACGTGTGATAATCTCAGTCAAGTGCATAAACATACTTTAACATAAACATGTTAACAGTTTTTTTTTGTTTTTTTTTTTGTTTTTGTTTTTTTATTCAACATATAAAGACTTCTTTGTTGTACTTCTTTTTCTTATTAGTTGGCTAGTAAACAAACTCACCTATATATGCACAACGTGTACATAATGAGGGTTATTACATAATACTCGTACAAATGAATTTCAGTTTCAGTTTTGGTTGACCCGTCGTTGAAAGAGAGGAACAGACTTTAAGAAGGAAGTAAACTGGATTGTAGCTTCTTCTTCTTCTTCTTCTTCTTCCATTGCATATAGTACTTATGTGCTTATTAACCACCAACAATTTATGCAACTTAATCAATGCATGAAAAAAAATCATAATTTTTATTGTAATTTTTTGTCTTGTTTTTTTGTATTTTTGGTAGAGTTTTAATGAAAAGTCAATATAATTATACGTTTTATTACTTTTTGCGCTTCTTTAACTGCTCTATCTCCCTTTCTCTCTCTTTTTCTTTTACTCTCTGTTATTATATACTTTACACAATCTCATTATTAAGCGAAAGCCTACAATTTGTATTGATAACCAATGATTTGGCGGATGACGTTTTAAGGATGGCGTGCTACTTAAAAAATATTCTCCCCATACATATATTATTAACAGTTTATGTCATGTATGCGTCTCTGTATAGTTGGTAAAGCTGTCAACACGCATAATATACAATCAACACCGTCCTTACCATCATCATTATTATATTGATGAGGCCGTACTACTGCCAACATCCATACGCACATATACATACACATTAATTTACTATTTTGAACACCAACCATTATATTACCGCACTGTTTATAATTTGGTTATAAGCATGTGAAGGTCGTTTGGCATTCATCCTTCCACACGCATGCCATGATTTTGGGCCTGTGATGCAATCAGCATTAATTCTCCTTATGCATATAAATTGCCATCAACATATTGCCGCATAAGCATCTACATAATTGACAATGTTTTGGTGGAGGGCATACTAAGTGTGTCATTCTGTTTGTAACGTTCTAGTGAAAGAGTTATTTTACAAAGCAAATATGAAATATATTCCTGGTTAGCCTTAACATCAGTTTAAATCGATTTAACGATCAATGTGTTTAAATGTTCATTTCCGCAAAAATTTAGATCAAATTTAGATTAGAAATTATTGATTAATATCATAAGATTGCATAAATTCGCTCATAATAGACGAAAATCTTCGAAAAAGACATTTCTGAAAAAATATAATTCTTGGTCAGGATTTTGATACTTATTAAAAAAAGGTCTATTTGTTAAAGAGCGAATTAGTTACTTACCTCGCACCCTGTTCTTCTATGGAATTGTAGGATATTTAAGATTAGACCTCAGCTACATTTAATTTCTTACTTGATATATGTTATTTATTGTTTGTGCTCTTCTTTTCTCGTCCTTATCTTTATTGCTTTATTTTAATTGGGTTTGTATTGTGTTACGTTCACTTTTTTTTGTTGATGAATATTAAATGAAAAGAAAAGTACTACAGTTGAATAAATATAAATAATTCGGTAATAAAAAACTAAAAAAAAACAAGTAAGAAAACTAAATGCGGCTTAGGCCGAATTTTAAATACGCTACAATAATGGTTGTGACAGGTATACGATTACGTATGAGCTTGCAAGTCGAGTTTTATGGTGAATATGGTTTTTTTTTTAATTATGGGCGCGTCTGTTATTCGATCATGCCCAAAAAATAGTGATCTGCCTGCAAAATTTACGTTTGCTTTTAAGGGCATGATCTTGCAAATTGAATCAATCTATGCGGTTGGACAATATTTATCATACATATATGAACAGGCAGATATACCTATAGTATATTTTGGTATTATAATGATACATATATCAAACATATGGTAAGAATTTGAAAAAATATAATGCTTGTGATGAATTATGACTCTATGTTTACTATTTGTCTGTACGTCCAAAATGAAACGCTTTTACTTTTCGTACCTTCAGATCTGCTTTCATTATATTTATGCGGATGTGTGTACCTCCTCTACCTCCTACCGATCGATTCAGAATCAAAATCTGAATAGATTTAACCATGTCCGTCTGTCCATGTATATTTGTGCTTAAACTACAGGTCACATTTGTTGAGATATTTTGATGAAATTTAGTAATAGGACATATATTGATCCCTAGATAAGTCCTATTGAAAATGGGTGGGAACAGACCACCCATTTTTAGATAAGATGCTATTATAATGAAAATTTTAAATGGAAAAAAATTGCAATTGTTAATATTTTTTGATAAAATTTAGAATTATAAGTGGGTGTGCCAAATTTGAACTCGATCGGACCATTTTTAGAACTGCTTCCCATATAATTATATAATATTTCACGAAGTAACTTGTATAGAATGGAATACAGATTAATTAACCAAATTATATGTAGCATAATTTAAGGAGATACATGGTGTTATTAAATAGGTCGGCCTTGATCGACTATAACATTTTTACTTGTTCAAACTTCTGAACGGCTAAGGACAGACCATCCGGTTAATGAGAAATCCACTTACCACCAGAACAAATCAAGATATTATGAACATAAAACTTTTAATACAGATCGGTTCTTTTTATTAGATTTATCTAATCTAAAATACACCCTTTTCAGACAAGATTAATTATATTAATTGGATTCATCCCATAGGCTTTAGTAAAAAAGATTTTATCCTTATCTTTATATAAAATTTGCACAACTTTTATACACTTGCCTTATCGTAGTATCCTTTCCTGTACGATATAATATAATAAAGTTATCAAATTTAACTACACGATGAGATGATGAGTATAGTGGCGTTTTTACAAATTATCTATAAAGGCAAACAACAACACAAATAATAACAAAACCACACCCATCGATTGCATAAAGTCGATATCTTTTAATTGAAACTTATTCAGCTCATCACTGTGCCATAAACACACTTTGGCCCACTCTTCTGGACAAAAATTTATGATAATAAGTGTTCCAAATATGTGCTACGTACATATTGATACACATACACATACATACTCAATGAAACAGTAAACTGTTTGGTCATTTAATGCGTAAGCAAGTTGTGCAGTTTTTGCCATCAACAGCACTCTGATGATGGCGATGATAATGACGATGATGGTGGCAGCTGAACTGTTTTCAACTGTGCACAGCCACAGCAACTGTACGTTGTTGTATTAATTTTTTAATTTAACAACACCTAAGCTGTCGTGCAAGTCATCAGCACCCGGACATTCAGTTTCAAGGTGAACTTTACCACAACCATCACATACTGCCAGCCACTGATTGTCTTTGATACACAAAATCAAAAATCAAAAACCAAAATCCAAAAAAACCAAAAACCACCATCTTCACTGACCTAAAAAATTTTTGTTAAAATTCGATAATCTTGTATTATATCAGATTTCGAGAGATTTCCACAAGAGCTTTATAATAGTTTTTTTTTTTAAGTGTTAATTTCAAAACAAAAACTTCAATTGCTGAACTAAGAAAAGATTTTCATACAGAGAGTCATTCCAATTGTCCTTAAATTCAACAATGAACAACAACAATAAAAATGTTTAATTGTCTTTTTGAATGTTAGGGTTAAGAGCGGCTTTGGAAAGTTTCTGTTTAAACAGTTGAATAATTTCGTACAACTGCCATCAGTGTGCACACATTCGTAATTACCGTTTAAATGAATGTGAAGGTAATGTCAGTTCATGGGGTGGATATAAATGCACACGAATTTATATTGATGCATGTGTACATATGTATATATGTGTCTGTCTGTTGGTAAGTTAACAGTTGACGATTTCCTAATAATAACCTGTTTGCGGTAGCTGCCAGTCAGCCAGCCACACTACTAAGTACAATCCAAGCAAGATTCTGCAAACATGATAGCACCTCATCCTCAACGTCTTCACCCCGTAACCATTTAGCGGCCTTACATACCTACTAGCAAAAGTGTTTCATGTAACAAATGTTTATTACAACAGAGTTTGGCTTTGCCAGGGCCATGGGCTGTTGCAGTGGCACAAACAAATGTCTTCTTTAGCTTCACATCAAAACAAATTTATTATGCTTTATAGTGCCACAGCAAAGTATATACAATACACTGTTATGTTATATACACAATGTATACGTTTACGTTAAGTATATGCTGGGAATACCGGAAATATAAAAGTATGAATGTTGGTGTTGGTGTTGGGGTTGGTGTTGGCGGTATTTATGGTAAAGCGCATCTTTTTGTGTTCATATAACGACTTGGGTTAGACCAACAACAACACCACCACCACCACCACCACCACCACCAACTGAAAATGAGGAAAGAAAACTTACAACTTATGTAATCAAAATATATTTTCCTTCTTCAGACGCCACACTAAAGGTTAAAATAGTAAACAGAAATGCAGTTAAAGATGTATAACGACTCTTACTTGTTGTAGGTGATGTGGTTTAAAAAAAATTTATATAAAAAAATATCCTTAAACACCTACTTACACACAATTTATAATATTATCAAGAAAATATTTTTTTTCTTAAATGTTTTTTGTTATGTTATTTAAGGACAAGAGACAATATTCATTTAATGATCATTTGTTAAACTGGTATATACGAGTATGAGTAAGGGCCCAACTCTCTCTTTTGTTCTTTCGAGTTGTAATACCGTATAAAATTTACTAATTGCCGAGATGAGTAAGATCAAGATAGAAAAGTTCGGTTAAGACCGAAGCTTAAATACTGTCCACCTTTTATTTTTAAAGAACAACAACAAATGGTGTTTTTTTTTAATTATAGGCGTTTGCGTTATTCAATCACGCCCATTTTTGGCACAGTGGACAACGGTACACCAAATTTCAACTTGATAGGCATCGTATTGTGCGATATATAATTTTTTAAAGGTACAAGAAATTGAACTAAAAATACATATGCAAAGTTTCAATTTGATATCTCAAACATTATGACCGTGAGAGTGCCAACAACAGACGGACATATCGACGGACATGCCCCAAACGATTACTCTTTTCATGCTGATTAAGAATATATAACGGATGATCGTATGAAATGAATAAACCCTCTTCCCAAAGGTGGAGGTTATAAAAAAAAGGATATTAAATTGGTTTATATTGTAACTTTCATGCATTCAGAAGCGCTAACGTTGGGAAAATTTTAAATTTATAAGAAACCGTTAAGAGACTATAAAAAGTTTTTTTTCTTGATCATTTTGAAAATTAAAGTTCATTGAACAATACGTTCTTTTTTTCGTCCATAAGTCCACAATTCTGATTTTAAAGCACTTACTCGTATATTACTGTGGGTGTACAATTGTTTTGTGGTGTTTTGGTAAAGACAACAATAAAATAATAATCAATATATAAAATGAGGAGTTGAAAATTGATGCGTAAACAATAAGACGTAAACATTAAGAAAATTGTGCATGTGTGATTATGATTAATTAAATTGGATATTTTCCATATGTTTCTCATTTTTAGCAAAGAATGATACTTGTCAGTAGTTATTTTACAACGAAATTGTGTAGAAGTCGAAGAAGTCGTCAGTCGCTTTAAATATTTCCATTTAAAAAATTTAAAAACTAGAAATTGTCTTTGGTTATTTATATAAAATTCAAACCAAAAAGATAATGAATACGTTGTGCGGTGTACGTCTCTCCACCGTGGGCATGGTGGTGGGTTGGTTAAATTTAGTTGGTTCTCTACTGAGTTCCATTCTATTATGTGTGGCATTTACACGCCTGGATGACATTGTGCAAGCATTTATGGATAGTATGGGTGAGAAACCAATTGTAGATGAGGACAGTATTCGTTTGTGTAAGTCAGCGCAGCATTAATGCATAAAAAAATCCGTAATTTTATTAAATTTTGTTGTGTTATGCATTTACAGTTATTGTGGTGACTTCAAGTGTATCTTTAACTACGTGTTTAGTGAACGTGGTAGCCTCTGCTTTATTGATAGTGGGTACCGTTAAAGTGAGTGAATCCTCTACCACCTTTTCTATTTTGCTACAATTTTTAGGCAAACTTTTACTTTTTTATTCCAATAGGAACGTCACTTGTTGTTAACTCCTTGGCTTCTCAACACATACATCATCATTGTTGTTAATGTTATCACTTACATTTATATGACTTACCTATGGATTGAAAATATCTTGCCGCACGATTCGTTTACACGGACTTCATTAACAACTATCGCGAGCTTGTGTGAGTCTTATTCTTTTCAATTACATACATGCAAATGCATTTGCCGCGACATTGTCTGTATTGAACATTTGTTTTTAACATACAAACTTTTTTCTTTGTATTACATATGCGTGTTTGTGTGGAACGAATGCTTATCTTTGCAGCTATAGAAATAGTTATCTGGCGTGCTATTTATTCTCTCTTCAAGCAAATACGTGCCAATACCCGGAATCTCAACTATACAAAAATGTCAGATGTTGGACAATAAAAAGTATCAAAAAAAAGTATGGGGATTATTTGCTGGCACTACATTTTGATGTTTCTTTTTTTGAAGTAAATTTCTTTATATATAAACAACGTTGCAGAGGGTTTTGTTATCACCTGCAATATTTATTTATATGTTATCTTCAAAAAAATTCCCTGTGCGTAACTATACGCCTTGAATTTAAAGAATCGATATACATACAAATTTACAAGTAAATAAAATATTTTTTGAAATTCCAAACTAAACAATGTAGAATATATACGGTCGTAGATGCAAACAAGAAAAGGGTCCAATTGCAAATATTAAACGAAAAATTATTTATATGGTGCGTGTTTAATATTTCAAATCATATGAGGGACATTGTTTGTTTTTTTTCTTAATAAGGTTTATGTAAATATATATAAAATGCATATTTCATGCACCTTAGTTATCACTATATTAAGTATATTAAGTTTTCTAACCTTTTGGCACAGCCGCGAAGAATCTTGATCAACATCAAAGTTGAAGTCGATCTAGACATGTGCGTACGTATGTCCGTCTGTTGTTAAGTTTGCCAATTTTGAAATATTAAGTTGAAACTTTGTACAGACATTTATAGTTGCTGCAGTGAAAAGCTATAAAGTTGGGAAAAATCAATTAGTAGCCACGCGAGAACGCTAACGTTGGAAAAATTCTTAAAAAATGTCATATTTTTACTCTTTAGATAAACTGGTTGTTTTTCGTTTAACTAAATTTATAAGGAAACGTTAAGAGACTATAAAAAGTTTATTTCCTTGATCATTTTGAAAATTAGAGTTCATTGAACGATACGTTCTTTTTTCCGTCCGTAGGTCCATAATTTTGATTTTAGAGCATTTATGTTGACATAATCTGAAACTTTGTTCTAACATATATTGTATCCATAACAACTTTCATATTTAGAACAAAAAAATAAAATAAAAATAAACTTAGCCACGCACACAATTCATAAAATTTTAATGCCTAAAAAAAAAGTTTACTTCATATTTAAATTTATTTTGTTTTTTTATGTGTTAAAAATAAAAGGGTCTGATAAAAGCTCCCACAATATACATTTTATATAACTTTTGTTGCTAAATCATCATTTTTAACACTAGATTGCCTAAGCAAGTCATTTTGACTGCTTTTTAATTTCAATTAGAAAAATTATTATGTACTCGTATATAATGTCAGAATTTCTTACAACTTTGTGACTTTTTCTACAATATATAAATACGTTTATTTATAATAGTAGTTACCTCCCCCTCCTTCATTTTCGGTATATATATGTGTGTTATACCTATATTGACTAAAAACATTCATTTTGACTGCTTTAATTTTTTTCATTTCCGTTCATTTTTTTTTTCGATTACCTTTAGCTAATAACATATAAATACCAAATAAAGTACCTTTTTTTCAATTACCACTACCTGATAACATATAAGTACTGGCTAAAGTAGTACTTGCTATTCAAATTTTTATGCAGTCCAGTTAGAACAAGTTTTTCAGCAGTCATTTTGACTGCTTTTATTTAGTCAATATAGGTATATACAAAGCTTCCGTCTTTCTAGTGTTAAACCCACTTAACGTGACATTAACTAAATGTGATATATTTAGGAATTTTTTATTTGAACCAACAGTGTGTTTTTTACTTAATATTCGTCTAAATTTTCGTAATTTTCTGAAATGTATTTAACATGTAAAAGAAGCATTAACCAGGAATAGTGAGAATCCAAGATGTATAAATATATAATATGAACATTCATGTAAAATTCCCCATCTGGCATTACTCTCAAAAGTTGGAAATTTTAAAAAATCTTTGTGGTGGCAACTATAACAGACGTTTTGATTCTGAGAGAAACTTCCTTTTATTGTTAAAGCGTAATAAAGAAATTTGCTTTATATTAAAAAATTAAATTAAATTAATAAAAAATAAGTGCATAAAAATAATATAAAAAAAAAGTGGGTGTACAAGTGTTTTGTAGTGTTTTGGTAAAGACGACAATAAAATAATAATCGATGTATAAAATTACAAATTGAGAAATGATGTGTAAACAATAAGAAAATTGTGTATGTGTGATTAAGATTAATTAAATTGGATATTTTCCATACGTTTCTCATTTTTAGCAAATGAATGATAGTTGTCAGTAGTTATTTCACAACGAAATTGTACAGAAGTCGAAGAAGTCGTCAGTCGCTTTAAATATTTCCATTTAAAAAATTTAAAAACTAGAAATTGTCTTTGGTTATTTATATAAAATTCAAACCAAAAAGATAATGAATACGTTGTGCGGTGTACGTCTCTCCACCGTGGGCATGGTGGTGGGTTGGTTAAATTTAGTTGGTTCTCTACTGAGTTCCATTCTATTATGTGTGGCATTTACACGCCTGGATGACATTGTGCAAGCATTTATGGATAGTATGGGTGAGAAACCAAGTGTAGATGAGGACAGTATTCGTTTGGGTAAGTTAACGCCAGCATTAATGCATAAAAAAATCCGTAATTTTATTAAATTTTGTTGTGTTATGCATTTACAGTTATTGTGGTGGCTTTGTGTATATATTTAACTACAAGTGTAGCGAACGTGGTAGCCTCTGCTTTATTGATAGTGGGTACCGTTAAAGTGAGTGAATCCTCTACCACCTTTTCTATTTTGCTACAATTTTTAGGCAAACTTTTACTTTTCTATTCCAACAGGAACGTCACTTGTTGTTAACTCCTTGGCTTCTCAACACATACATCATCATTGTTGTTAATGTTTTCAATTTCATTTACATGATCTACGTATGGATTGAAAAGAGCTTGCCGTTCGATTCGTTTATATTGACTGCATTAGCAACTGGATTAGGCTTGCGTGAGTCATATTCTTTTTAATCAGATCCATGCAATTGCATTTGCCGTGACATTGTCTGTATTGAACATTTGTTTTTAACATACAAACTTTTTTTCTTTGTATTACATGTGCGTGTTTGTGTGGAACGAATGCTTGTGTTTGCAGTTATACAAATGATTATCTGGAGTGCTATTTATTCTCTCTTCAAGCAAATACGTGCCAATCGTGAGCAACAAACTCGTTTGTTATCCTCTATATCGACAGAAGCATGCAATGGAGGATATCCCAACTATACAAAAATGTCACATGTTGTACAATAAAAAGTATCAACACTATATCTTACGGGGATTATTTGCTGGCACTACAATTTTATATTTCTTTTTTGAAGTAAATTTCTTTATATATAAACAACGTTGCAGAGGGTTTTGTTATCACCTGCAATATTTATTTATATGTTATCTTCAAAAAAATTCCCTGTGCGTAACTATACGCCTTGAATTTAAAGAATCGATATACATACAAATTTACAAGTAAATAAAATATTTTTTGAAATTCCAAACTAAACAATGTAGAATATATACGGTCGTAGATGCAAACAAGAAAAGGGTCCAATTGCAAATATTAAACGAAAAATTATTTATATGGTGCGCGTTTAATATTTCAAATCATACGAGGGAAATTTGTTTTTTTTCTTAATAAGGTTTATATAAATATAAATATAAAATATATTTATATCAAAAAAAATTTACAGCTTCTTGTAGTATAGTTTAATAGCGCCACCTACTTACAATAGTTTGCGAAAAATAACGGAATTACGTAGTAGGATATATAAAAGTACGTTAGTATAAAATTTATGGAGTGAAAAAAGTTGAAGCACGAAAATTTTTGTAAAACAACAGGCACGCAGAAATCGGTGAAAAGTGAATTTTTTAAATAAGTATTTCTTTTATTTCGTTAATTCTCTGTGCTCATTAAACAGTTTTTCACAAATGGACTCAAATGAAAGGTAAAATGTTCCACATTTAGTTTATTGTAATGGATTGTTCTGATTTCTATCCCACCAACTCTCTAATTTTAAAATACATTTACGTTCATTTAATAATAATTTTATTTCTTTATATATATATATTAAATAGACGTTATCTTAGTTTTATACAAATTTTCAATTCTTGTAATATATGGTATGTAATAATATACACTTCAATTATCATATTCTATATAGAAAATTCAACAATATTGTGGATGTATCTGAACTATTAGTTTATAAGATGTGTGTATATATATACTAAATTGGTGTATTTAATTTGGGGGTAATTGTAACCATGTTTATTGCTTTCTGTTAATATTTTCATTCAATACCTTTCATTTAGCGTGATTTCAAATTGAAATCAAATTTGTTTTTTTTTTTTGTACTGCTTACTATTATAAAATGCAATAACTGCATAGAAAGAAAGGGAAATAGACTATAAATAGAGAAGAAATGTATAATGCATGATATAAAAAGTCATTATACAATTGTTTGCTACAATACATAATTATATAAAAGTACATAAAGTTTTTTTTATCAAAAAATATGCCCAATAAGTTTTGTCCTTATGCCATTTTAAATTGTATAAAATAATTTAAACTTTTTTCGTTTTTCATTTTTAAAATACAATAATAATATTGTAGTGTATGCATGTTAAGAGTGAGATGTTATGTCATCTCATGATTATTATACAGGGTAAAGAAAAAAGATGCAAACTTTTAACGTAATAAGATGAAATATTTCGAAAAAAACTTTTACATATGAAAGTTGTTGTCGGTGACCTTGATCTGGCTAATACCTCTCATAATTTTGTACTAGAATTTTTTTCGTAAAATATCATCCCATAACGTTACTTGAAAGTTTCCCATCCTTTCTTTTGCACTCTGTTTAAGAGAGCTCTGTTTAAACATATCTGTGTTTATGTAAAATATTTCGTTTTCTTTTCGTTAAACTCTAACAAAGCTACTGGATTCTAGTTGTATTGTTATTTTGCAATTATTAACCGTTTTTTTTTTTAATAGATTTCCTTCTTTTCTAAATTTAAGAAACCTTTATAATCTATTTCAGTTTATATAATCAAGTATAAATATACAATCTAGTGCGTATGCAATAAGATACTATAATACTAAATTAAATGTATTGAAATTGGAATTCTTAAAGTTTTCTGTGTCGTTTATTAATTTCAAGTGTTTTATATTTTCATTATTGTGACTCGTGATTAATTTCGGTCTTTTAGTTACTGTCGAAGTATTGTTATTGTGCGGAAGACTACTTAATTTTAAATAGTTTACTTTTCCTTTCCTTTAAGTGCTAATTATTGTATTTTATGCTTTATATGTTTTTAATTGAAAAGAAAGCACAAATGTTAAAATTATAAAAAAAAATTTAGATTCAATAAATTCTTTAGTTTCTATAAATAATGAATAAACAAACTATCCCTAATAATGTCAGATTTGAGATTTTATCAAATAATTTTATACAACTTAAAGTTTACATTATGTGTATATAATGTTAAACGTTTACTTTAAAGTTAAAACATTTATTTATTATTAATTATTAGCAAATTAGGGCCAAACTTTTGTATTCATTACTTTAGAGAAGAAAAAGAAAATTCAAAGCGAGAAAATAAACATAGTTTAAAGCATTTGATTTAGTTATTCTACTTAACTTATATATTATCGTCATTGATTTGATAAAAATGTTGGAAGCCCCCTAAGCAAAGTCGGTAAACGCCGAATTTAGTTTTTTTTTTATCATGCACCTTAGTGATGGGGGGTTTTTGGCAAAGTAGTATCAAATTATGTTTATTTTTAAAAAATTTTCTAAAAAAAAAAAATTAATTCAGTAAAATTTTAGAATCTACGAAAATAGTTAAAAAATAATTAAAAACTTTTTTCTCTACCTACACAAACATTCTTTGTTTAGTACAAAAAGGAATGAGGTAAAAAAACAGTTTGAAAAGCCCTCCATATAATGTTAGGTAAAGTTTTAATAAATCTTCAATAAATTTTCAAGTTTTCAAAGCATTCTCTGGTATAAAGAGTCTTGCCTGTTGCATAATATTTTGTTATAGAAGGCATTCTAACGTAAAACATTAATGTAAGGATTCACTATTAAATTAAAATTAAAAATTTTCTATATGTAACTTATAAGGTTCGCTTTAATAACATAATAACTGTGTGAGCAACTCTGCGTATGCTTAAAAATTTAATTAGAAATTTAATGGTTAAAAAAGAAGTTTCATGATAGCGAAATAATGGATGAATTGTGGACGAATAATCACTTTAGTCTTAGTTACTTGGTTGACATTATGAAGAATTTTTGAGATCAAGGTATATTCAACTATATGAAGATATCAGATAGGTCGGATTTAAATACATTTTGCGTCTGTTTTCATTTCAACAGGAAATGTTTGGTAAAAAATAAAAATTTCATTATATTGGGCAGTGTTCGTTTGTTAGTAAGTGCGAGTGTGTGTAAATAATCGTTAGTCGTTTTGTTTCGTTTCCAAAGGATCCCATAAATCTGTGGCAGTTGTTAAAAATATGTTTCAAATGTCCCATTAAGTCCTTCCTACTCCACATAACATTTATATTTTATATCACAAGTTAGTCTTTTTTCATAGTTTCTATATACTCGTATGTACGGTAAGTGTAAGTATTTAGGAGAGAAGAATCTTTCTAACATAGTGTAATATATATATAATAGCTTGCTACAGCTATTCCTCATTATTCTGATCGAAACGTAAGTCAAATCTTTTGTTCGTCTAACTGGCATAGGAACGTCTGATGGGTACTGGAGGGGGAATTTTTGATTTACGCGAAACTGCTGTGGCTGCTGTTGCTGTTGCCGGTAAACAATGATTATTGCTTGGAAATGTATGTTTCTGCTGGTAGTTGGGTGAGGAGGGCGTTGTCGCTTTACAAGATGATGGTATGCGTGTCGGTGTGATTTTTGGAGGACTTTTCAACAAATCCTGTGTCTTTTGGGTTTCCTTTAAATATATATATATTTTTTTTAAATTTTCCAACACTTCTTACAAAATTTTGTATTTTTAGAAACTTACTTTTTTGGGCAAAACCATATGTGTGGGTGAATGCAATGGCGAGTTTAAACGTTTCCAGCCATTGCAACGCCTCCACGAATTTGTGGGAGTTTTTTGTTTAGCCGAACGTTCCATTACTTTGCTATTTGTTACGAAATTTCCATTCATACTACCGCTCCTAAACACTTTAAGGTTTACACCATAATCACCGGGACTCCGAAGATGTTGTTGATGATGATGTCTAAGTTCCGTTACATTCTCTATGGTAGATTGTGATTTCATTAGTTTGTGTCGCGGTACACGATTCAATTCGTTACGTATGATTTGTTCGATACATTCCTTTTCACTTAACAACTGTTCACTAATTTGGCGTTGATGTTTACCGGACGTTTCAACTGGAGATTTTTTATTCAAACTTTTAATTTTATATTGGTGCTGGTGATGATCACAGGGAACATCTTCTATTTCCAAATCACTGTGCTGATTAAAGTCCCCACAAACTTCATTGCTCACAATTTCCTGTTGTTCTTGAACTGTATGCAGCAATACGTCTGGATTTGTGATGGCGGTGGTTATACATTGTGATAGATCATCGGTTTCACTTGAGGAACAACTGGTTACTTGAGCTCGTCCCGCTTCACTGGGTGTGGGACTCGCCTGTTTCAAGCGTGATTTTAACACTTTATTGCGCAAACGTTTGTGACTGGGTGTTAAACTGTTGAAATTGTTGCCATCTTTACTGTCATCGTCATCGTCATCATGATCATCATCGGTGTCATCATCTTCGTCATCATCCTCATCTTCACCATCACTATCACCTTCTAAATAAGAATATAAACTGCGCGCTGAGCTGGAGCGTATGTTTACCAATTTATAAAAGTCGTTTGTAAATTCCGTACGGGCCACTTCTTCATCTTCTGAATAAATTATCTGAAAAACAAGTGAAAATGTTACAGTCGATCCTTAGTTTCACAAATTATGCTTTATGTATGCATCGTTGTATCAGTAAATGCGAGGTATTCAGTCATTTTGGAAAATGTCATTATATGGCAAGGAGTTCTAAAAATAGTCCGATCGAGTCCAAATTTGGCACATCCAACTATTAAGCTAATTAACTATTCTGCACTAAGTTTTATTAAAAAATATTAAGACTTTCATTATAATAGGAGGGATTCTAAAAATGGTCTGATTCGATTCAGTTTCCTTCCTGGAGTAATGCACGTTCTTGTACCAAATTTCATCGAAATATAAAAAAAAAGTGTCTTAAATATATTTGTTGTTCTTTTTTGCAATTTTTTTGTTACCTTTTGTTGTAGTAATTGTGATATATTATCCGCTACAGAATCAGTTTCAACCATGGTCGAGTTCAGTAAATCTTCGGAATTCCAAATCCAATCATGTTCACTACCATTGCATAATTTTTGGGATGGTTGTTGCTGCTGTTGTTGAGTTGGTGATGGTAACAATTGTTGTTGTGATTGTTGTTGTTGTTGTTGTTGTTGCCGTTTACACTGCTGATCTCGCTCTTCATCTAACGTTATCACAGCCAGTTCCTCTTGCGACATGCTCCAATCCTCCATTTCGGTAGAGCAAGGCTCAGCCGGCAACAGCCATTGTTCGGGCTCTTCAGGTAAATCTTCCAAATGGCTATTGGAAGGTTGAGGCTGGCCACTACTCATGGTACAATAGCCTTCATCCCGTCCCTTGACGGGACTGTTAGTTAAAGCGGCATTCTGAGCTTCCAAATCTCGTACACGACTCTTCAAAAGGGCCACCTCTTCACGTAAATTATCCTCAGCTACCAAAGCATCCACCACCTTACGCATAACATCATCCAAGCAATGTTCGTATTGACGTACACGTAACAGCAAAGCTTTATTTTCCTGCTGCAAATTATGTAAGAGATTTTCTTGGCGGGCGAAACGTGTCTTTAAAAGAGGAAGGCAAAGAAAACATACAGAAGACAATAAAGAAGAAGAAATGGTAATTGTTATATTAGGCGGGCCAACGGTTGGTCACAGGGTATGCTGCTTTATAGCTCAATATCATGTTTGATTGATAATCAATATTATTTAATTAAAAATCAAAATGAAACAAAGCAACCGCTTCAGTGTAATTTGTGAGATTTCAAATCATATTTATTTCAGATTAATATTCTTGTTAAACTCATTAGTATGCAAGAGCAAGAGCTGGGGCATTTGAAGGTTAATAATGGAAATAATTTAAAAATTTTTAATGGTTAATACCTGTAACGCTTTATGGTCACGGCACGTTTGCAATTGTTTGCGTTCTTTGGACTTCATAATCCGACTCATGCTAGAAACAAGAAAAACAAGAACAAGCGAGAAAAATTATTCAAATAACAATAATAATAATAATAATAATAATAAAAGTAAACAGGGCTTCGTTTTGCAATTAATTTGTATTTAAATAATAGTAAACATATAAAATAATAAAAAGCCAGTACAAGTGGGTACGTTTGTAAAAGGGGGAAAAAATGAATGCATTGCTCCCGTAATTATGTGCATATAATGAAGAAAGGAAGAAGAAGAAAACTACATTCTGTGTGTGTGACCTGAGGATGAAACGGATTTGAATTATAGACCAACATTATACATAGCGCTGCTGCCGGCACGAATCATAATAATAGCAGCAACAACAATTCGTACAAATGTTTTATTCCTAGCGATCCGCCAGCACTTTTTGGGAAACTATAGAAATACTCGTATAAGCACAACAAAAGCACAAACAAAAATAAAAACAAAAAAGAAAAAAAGAAAAAAATCAGGAAAATCATTGTTCCACAAGCAAGCGTGGAAATTACTGCAATTACAGACAAAGGCCACAAGCTAACCAACAGACCAACCAACCCACCAAGCACCATCACAGCTAACTGGAGCTATGACTGAATGCTTATCTATTAACATACAATAGTTGCTGATACACATCATATGTGTGTTTGTGTGCTTTTTAGGTTTAGCTATAGCTATGGTATGTTAGTTGGTAGTGGCTGACTGCCTGCTGCAATGGGCTGAGTCTATCTGTCGGCTGCTTGACTTTAATTTCTGTTACTAAGGCAAACATTAGTGGCAAGCAGTCGCGCGCTCAAGACAACTGCTCGTGATTGATGGTGTTTTCCAGGCAATTAAGTGAGAGCAGAAAATTATATACACATAACTTTATCTGTATGTAAATGGTCATGTAGCAATTGTTGTTGTACAGTAAGCTGCAAGAAGAAATGTTTTAACATTTTTCCATATTTACGTACAAGTTAGCAAAAGTATAGAATTTGGAAATTATAAATACGAGTATACAGCTATTTAGACAATTCTGGGCTACTCTCCACATTTATAACCGCCTTCTTTTAGTGACCTTTCCCATCAACCATCCAGTTCTGTTTTGAGTAACCTCTCTTGTGCGCTAAAACGAGGGATGTGTGTTTCTGCTATTCGACTTTTATGAATAAACTAATTACATATAAACATAAAATGTTTACTTTGTAAGATTATTGTAGTCGGTTAGGGGTGCGACAGATTTCTCTCAATTTAAAAAGAAAACTGCGCGAAAACTACAAAATTTAATTATATAAGACATGTGTGATTTTAACAGGTAAACAAAGTTAACTTGATTGAGGCAAAATCGTAAATACTCTCCCTATTTACCATCTATTCAAAATGTGGGCATGGCAGGTACCTGATAACGTTCCCTAAGGGTTTGTGTAATTCGAATCTCCTGCAACATTAGATTTTTTACATAACATTTTTTTTTGTAAATTTCCCTAAATTGTGGGCGTGTCCTATAACAGATGAAAATGCGAAGGGATAATCTATTGGGTTGGAAAACATGTTATTAAGGATTATATTGAGAGATGGATTTTAAACTTTCTTAAGCAAAAATTGTGAAGTACGCAATTACTTAGTTGCCAATCTCTTAGATCCTCTCAGTTTTTGATGCTGATCCAAACATTTTGTGTGAGAAATAGCGTTTCAATAACAAACTTGGTACACCCACCATTTTGGGTAGGGGATATAATAAAAACAATACCGACATAGCATAGACCCCGAATTTGTCACATTTCATTTGGCAGTCTCGCGCAGAACATCCAATACTACGCACACACAATAACAACTTCAATATTAAAAAAAAAAATTTTAAATGAATTTAAATTTCTCATAAATCTTTTTGAGAAGCATGAATTGTGGTTTAAAAATATTAACGAATGGGCCAGAGCATCCGCTTTTGATTTTCTTTCTTTATGCTTTCTCTCTCTGTCCACAAATTATTGCACATTTGTAAATGAAAAATTGCCATTTCAAATAAAAACGATGTGATGTATTGTTATTGTTGGCGCTAGTTTAACTTACAATAATACAATTATAAATATAATTTACACCAAAGCGTTATAATGTTGTTATGATTGTTGTTGTTGTTTAAAATTTACGTAGTTGCCTTTTATTGTTTTAAGTGTTTTTACGTTTTTGGCAAGCAGTCAAATGTGTTTTTAACCACATATTTATCATACATAATAATGTATGGATCTTGTACGTGCTAAATAAATGATGTTGTACACAGATTCGTCTACATGGCCATATGAAGCATTTTACAAGCAAACATTTGTATAAAATTCCTTTTAAAGTTTTCATTTACAAAGTCACGTTTCTTAGTTATACAATTTTTATAATGAATTGTTATACATACATCCAAATATAACAACATTATTAAATTAAACAATATCCAAATTCTCTAGTACAACATTTTTCAAAAATTTAATAACAATTTATTTAAATTCTACTTCAAATAAAATGAAATGAAATGTGAAGGTTGTATGTAAAACACTATGTAGACCAGTTTTCCAGTTGAAATTGAAAAATTTTTAAACTTAAATTTAGAATCAATTACTTATCAATTAAGTATAGTGCAGTGAAGATTTATATGTAAAGTAAAGTTGTGCTTTCTACTTCGTTCACTTAGTTTAATAGTTTCTTAACTATATTGTTCTTATTCTTAGTTCGGTAACTATTTTGCAAAACAAAAAATACTTTTAAGCATGAGGTAGTGGTTGTATTTTCGAAAAGAACGCTACATTTTACATTTACATAATTATTGAAAAGAACTATTAAATCAAAGGAACAAGAAAACTGAAAAAGACAAAACAAAGTGAATGAATCCTCGCGGACTAGGTTATAATGGTCAATTGAAAAGTTCGCAAACTATACAAATTTAATATAAAGCGTTATATGGAAAGAGGGTTCTAAATATGTTAGTAATAGATTCAAATTAGGTGCAGTAGATTTTTAAGATAATTAACCTACAAGAAGAAGAACAATTAGTTATTGCGAATCTTCTTAAGAAAAGGGTGTTCAGTGGAAACATTATTTAAAAATAGTTCGATTCGGTTCATTTTTAATAGGCTTTCAATTTCAGTCGGCCTATGCCGACATATGGACAGAGTTAGAATATATAAATGAAAAAGTGATGCTAAATCGGAAACTAATTCTGAATCGCTCGGTCTAATAAAAGGTGGGTTCCTCTACAGTTACAAACCTCTGCACATAAACTAAAATACTAAAAGGACTATTGTAACGATTCAGTCGACTTCAGTCTCATTACGCTACGTTTACCGTCACATCTTGAAATGAATATTGATTTCAAAAACTCTCCTTCCTATTCACTATGTGTTAAAAACGCTCATAAACATTATTCAACCCTAATAGATTATAATTTAGTCTTTCATCATAAAAATAAAGTAATTTCCATAAATGGAAAGCATTTACTGTAATTTTTGAACACAGCTTACCTTTCTAATTGTTCACGCAATTCCTTTTCAAATGCTGGTGACCCGCATTGAGAAAGACTCTAAAAAAAAGAATACAATTATAATAATTAATGATATTCATTCAACGTTACAATGAAGTAATTATTGTTCACAATCAATGAGGGATCATACCTCATTAAGAATGAAATTAAACATTTATTGTACCCTAAAATAATGTAATGTAATGAAAATTATTCAATTCTTTGAATGGCTTACAATATACTTGTATAATAATGTATTTATTGAATTAACTTTAGTGTCCAAAAATTAGAATAACTTTCACATGGAAATTATTAAAAACAATTGTATATATGTTATATGTAAATCTCTTTTCAAATAATAAGTAATCCGTGACGTGTACAGTGTAATATATTATTCTGCCTTCACATAAAATAATGAAAATAAAATGTATCAAGCTACTCCCATTGCTTAGCATTTTTCAATCGGATTATGCACTTACTGTAGTATTTGTATTTCATACCGCACCTTTTTCATGTGTACTCTAAAAATCACCATTTCTACTTTATTAATAATCATTTGTAATTCATGAGAAAGTCTTTTGTACTTCATCAATAGTCCAGATACTTCTCCGAGAAGTTTGTCATTGATAGCAAATAGTGAAATGTATTTGAAATGATTTAGAAAGTAGAAATGACTCTCTCAAGTACATTTGTCAAGTCAAGACTGATACTAATTAAAATGGGCAAAATTGGTCAAGAGCCACGCTTACAATCTACAAAAATCTATTTGTGTACCACAAAAATTTACCTATGACTTTGAAATTTATATAATACGTATATCTACAGTTATCCTTTATATCAATATACTAAAAATGAGCATATTCGAATAACAAAGGCGCCCACAATTTACAAAAAACTTTACTCAACTTGTAAAGTAATATGTATAATAAATAAACTATTAGAGGGCAAATTATGTACCTAACACGCCCACCATTGTAAATGTGGAGTATATTTAAGATTTGGGAAAAGCCATATTTTTTTTCTTACTTACTTATTTTTATTATAATTATAAGCGGGAGTGGTTACATTTAGCAATTATTTGAAGAGATTTAGAGTTTTACTTTCCGTAAAGTTATTAATAATAACGAAATTATTGCAAGAGCAAGAGCAGCTGCTATATCGATTATATGTTTGCCCATCCCTGCTATATACCACTGAATTCATTGATATTTATGCATTAATACCGCAATGAAAAATCCTTTTATAATTTCAATTTATTCTTGTGTTTAAATAAGCTTAAATATGAATAATAAATATTGAAAATCTGTGTAAATAAATGCTCATACGAGAGGAGAAAGGGAAAGGTGAAAAAAGCTACAAATTTTCCCCCTCACTAAAAAGCGACAACTCGTAATGGTAACGGTCGTTAAAAGATATGGTTACCAAGAGTTCTCTGTTTCTACTATTTAAACAACAGAAAAAAAAAAAAAAAAAAGAAGGAAAATAAAGAAAGATTAAGAAAGGGTGTTTTTCATTTTTCATAGCTGTGCGGGTGCAAACATCATAACATTTGTACATTATGTTATCATTACTATTGCGTAGTATTTAAGTACTTTAGATAAATAGAAAAAAGGGGGCACTGTTACTAACAGCTTAGAATTATCTGACGCACTTGAAAAATTTGAAAATTTATGTTCAAATGAATTTAGTGGTATAACTAAGTTCAGCAAGCTGTTGGAAGAATAATTTATTGTAATATTAACAACACATTTGCCACATTTGTTATGAAAGGTAAATTTGATCAAATATTGTACAACAAACAGAACAACATGTAAGGGAAATATCCCTTAATTTTATAAATGCTAGACGTAAACACCCCTTAATGTACAATACATACTAATAATCTCCTTTTTTTTATTCTCTTCGTTGTCTGTCTCTAAGGTATTCGAGTAATAAAAGAAGGAGGAAAAGAAGTTGTCGTAGTGAAGGGTATTTAATTGAAATTTAGTTGAAATCTCTTCTTTATTGAAAATATTAAGTGCGTGTTTTATACACATCCATCCAACCATCCATCTATCTAATATAAAATGGCATTCATTAGATGTGTACGTGTTTGATGGGAATAATCATAAATTCATAAATGTTGCCTTGACTGGAAAAAGTGGACTCTTCATACATTTTTGATGTGAAATTCATGTCATGGAATAATTAATGTTTTAATGCAATACAATTTTATATATATATATATATTTTTTGACATCCTCTACCTCAGATAAGCAGTAAACTAAGTTAACTGTTCCATTTGCAACATTCCAATAGAGAGATTTCTTGATCCGTATCAAAAACTGAGTCGATTTAGACATATCCGTCCAAGGAAACGACCATGTATCCGCCACGCCCACTTTTTCTATGTAGATGTGAAGGGTATTTAAGTTTCGGCTTAAGCTAAACTTAGTTTTTTTAACTCGTTTGTTATATACTCTATAATTTAATGGTGTTTTAAATTTAAGTTTTTTATTACAATGAAATATACGCACTGTCCGTACGTCTGTCTGTTGCTGGATTGCTCATTAAGAGTAAAATCTATATAAAAGTTTCAGAAACTCAAATTCTATGCAAATTTTTGATAATCATAATTATTGAAAAATGTGCCAAAATGGGCGTGGTTGTGTAATAAACACGCCCAGAATTTACAAAAATATCTTATTTAGCATAGAATCCGACATGATAGTTGATGGTTAATACTACATAAATTATTAGACACTTTCCACGCCCACTATTTGTATAGATGGTAGTTACGGAGGGTATTTAAGATTTGGTCTAAGCCAAATGTAATTTATTTTAATTGTTCTCCTTCAATAAAAAGGTTTTTTTCATGACATTTTGACCAAACTGCTCGTCTCAAAAAACAACCATTGCTGCCTAATCATTGGTGGAATTACCGTCTAGCCAGTTTAGTCATTCATTTCCTTTTTTATGCTTATATGAGTATATTTTATAATGCCTTATAGCTTATCCATCACTCAAACCCTTCCTCCCAGTCTGCACCGCTCCTGTAACATAATCAATCACAGCTGGTGTTTGAGCTGTTACAAGTTGTTGTTATAACTTGAACATATTGGCGCCTATTTTCTTTTTATCAGAAATTTTATGAGTCTTACAAATGTCTGCTTTTTAGCTCTCATACCTGATATGTTCATAAATTGTATTGGATGACGAAAGAAAGTCTTAAAGGATTTTAACAGCTTTATATAATAGAATGAAGCCTTGAGTCCCTTAATTGTTACTTAAATTGATTAAATGTATAATCATGTGAAAGCCTCAAGTTTTCTTCAATTTCGGAATTGTGGTCAATAAAAAGTTATGGATGTAAGTTGGAAAAAGTTTAATGGCTCAACGTTGATTAAAAATGCAATAACTCAGTCATGAGTTGCTTTGGGAAACATTATAAAAACAATGTCAAAAACTTTATCAAACTTTTGCATATTTTTGACATTTTTAAGTAGCAACAAAAACACATTTCCATTCTACGAGTAATAATAACATTGAGGTTATGAAAATATTTACATTTCAAAACGTTTCTCTTCGCCTTCCCTTTAAATTTAAATTAATTCCGAACATTTTGGTTGTTTATTTTTTTTCAAAATATTTACAACAAATGCTGATTATAAGCATAACGGCGATAAGACGGTTGTTTTTATTACACATTTCCGTTTTGAAATGCGATGCAATGGCACTGGTGCACGAGTGACCCAGCTTTTGTGGCGCTTTACATAACAACATACACACAAATGCATGCATAACAATTTTTTTTTATCAGAGAATGGTTTTATAAACATCGTAGAGTAATAGAATATTTATATGAAAATCTGTAACAATGGCTACAACAACAACAAACACTGATTAATTTTTGTATAATACTGCGTTATGCTACCCTTGGCGGTTAATTAACTGAAAGAAATTAATAGCAGCTGTGATTCATTTTACAACAACAGGGTTTCCTTACAAACGTCGTTACGAGCGTTACGCTAACAAAAATTTATTTAAATTTGTTTATTTATCACCTCCATCCATAAATCAGTTGTATGAATAAACCGCCCACTCTTGTTGACATTTCATTTCTTGTTAACTGTTTGCAAAGAATACTGGGGAGGCGGTGAGTCTTTCACATCCATAATAAACATTTTTCCTTTAGTAACGATTGGTATAAATTTTTGGTATGACGTTATTTCATTGAAGCCATTGAGAGTAGCGGCGGTGGTAGTGGTGGTGTTGATGATGGTGCGTTGCTGGTTTTTATTACAATTTTCTGCTTCATCTCGTGGCATTCTGTGTTGACATGTTGGCTGCTGTTGACAAGTGATTTACGAGCCCGCTTCTTCTTTTGGTTGTTGTTGTTGTTGTTGTTAGTACTACAGGCTAAAATAAAAGTATTTACCAAACAACAACAACAACCAACTGACCCTTTATTCTGTATTAATGCTCCTTTCAGTTCCCTACTGCGAATGATTTCAATTACAAGAAAAAGAGTGCAACGCTTTTTTATCTCTTCCGGTTGCGGTGTTTATTTTTTGGGGCCAACAACATATTGTATATAAGTACTTCTTCCAGGATTGAGTTACTTATAGTATTTGGCATATACAATTCATGCACACATACACAAACAAGTGTGTATATCTTTATTTATTGAAAAGTTTAAGAAAACATGTAATAAGTTTAGTTTAAGGTAAAGTGGGCGTGGCTGGTTTCTGCTTATAGCTAGGGCATTAAAAATCAACTAACAAATCGAATTCGAATTTAATGCAGAAATGTCTTCTAAGTCAAGGACGCTTAGTATTAACAAGTAAGAAAACTAAATTTGTCTGAGGCCAAAAAATTTCAAGTCAATATCTCTTGACACTCGGACTCACGGACATACATGTCTAGATCGATTTAGTTTTGATGCTGATCGAGAATATGTATACTTTGTAGGTTTCTGGGTGTTGCAAACGGAATGACAAACTTGGGGAAAAAATACATCTGATCGGATTATTTTAATAACTCCTTTCTGAATAAAGATATTTCACAGGCTGTCTTTTATATGAGACTGACTCATGCTTTCTGAAAAACTCAACTAATCTTAGTATAAATTGTGGATTTAAATGGTGTCGAGTAGAAGCTACTCTAACATTTTCACTTGTTTTTCTTGTTTAAATCTAAAATCCTGCCTTAGAAAAACTTAACACTTTTTACCACATATTTCTAGAACCATATCCTGAAAACTTACTCTTTAATATATATTTTCTAAAACAATAACACTAACAAGGACACTTTACCATTTAAGTAATCAGAATGGTTTGCGTTTAAACCCCAAGTAAACTGACAAAAAACCAACGCAACCGCAAACCACAGTTTCACGCAAAAACCAATTTTCAAGTGGTTGAAAAAATTCATGGTTTTTTTTTTCCTTTCATTCCGCTTAAGGACAACACCCTTTAAGAAAGATAAATTAGTAGCGAATTCTCACAAAAGAAAGGAAAAAAAAAAAAAATAAGAAATCAAAGCAAAAAAATAAAACTAAGAAAATGAAAGACAATCTGTCTGGATAAAAATGCAGACACTTTCGTTTTGGCCACAGCAACAGCAACAGTAACAAAAACCAAACAACTAATCTTTAGACACACTACTGATTAAACATATAAGCGTGCACGCCACACACAAGGAAAGTGCAATTTTTTCCATTTTACTTTCTTTTAATTCGTTTCCTTTTAGAGGCCGTGTCGCGTTACACATATGT
This sequence comes from Crataerina pallida, assembly GCA_949710015.1. Taxonomy (NCBI): domain Eukaryota; kingdom Metazoa; phylum Arthropoda; class Insecta; order Diptera; family Hippoboscidae; genus Crataerina; species Crataerina pallida. The sequence goes on along the minus strand of OX453293.1, from coordinate 26,409,830 downwards.
TTTCATTTTAAAGTCACATATTTTATAAATCTTTACCATGTGTATGCACGGGTGCGAATGTAAGCTTAGAACATTTTAACCGTACAACACGAAAGTCAACAAGGAGCGCCACACAGACAAGAATGGCTGGCAGTGTACTAAACAAACAACAGCAAGTCCTTGCAGTGTTGGCAAAAGCTGCCGGCTAACTGATGATACAAAACCAAACGTAACAGGGTAAGGAATTATATAACAGGAACAATAACAATAGCACTCCTTAAGGGTTGCGCGAGAAGAAAAATAAATTTTATTTAGAACGTAAAGCGTTTGCCGGAAACCCGGAGTACAAGCCACGACCACCACTACCATCACTACCATTATCATCATCATCATCATTCACAATCTACGTAACATGCAAACACTGCTATCGATAATAATAATAATAATAATAATAACAACAACAATATATAAGACGTTGAAATGAAATGAGTTAAAAATTGTATTAAGAGAAGAGAATAAACGTGGAAGTGTATTATTGCTTAATAAGCCGGTACGAGCCTTCACAGGGAACAATATGAAAAATGAACTGAAAGTGAATGAAATTTTTCAAAAGGATATTAAAGGAAGTGTACACACACGCACTCGCACTCGTACTGTTTAGAATAATGGACTGTTTTAACGAAGTTTCCAAAATCTCATGATATCAGACGCTAGCTATTAAGCCAGTGAGGATGATAAGTGTGCTGCTGCCATAAGGTGAGCACAGGTTTTCCTTTGAAAATCCAATTTAAACTTTTCCACTGAATTGTTTTTCTATTGTTAATGCTTATTATGGTTAGGGTTGTTGTTGTTGTTGTTGCCCTTTACACACAATTCAATTTTACGCATATTTAAGCGATAATTAAGTTGTGAATTTGTTTTAACTTAATTTCGTTTTATTACATCTTTGTTGTTTGTATCCTTTATTAAAAAAAAAAAAAGAAAAAAGGAGAAGAAGCCAAAAATGATTAAAAAACACAACTTGTTGTTGATTTATATGCAAATACATCGAAAGTCGCAATGGAAAGAAACTTAGCTTAGCTATCAACTGACATGTTTTTATATAACTTTCGATGATTAAATGTATAAATGAAGGAAAATTTTACAGTTGGTAAAGCCTAATCATGGAATACTCTTATACCACATAGGTATAATCTTTTCACCATTGGAGGCCAAATTTAATGTAGTCAGTATTGATTAAACTACCAGGAAAAACGGCAATTTGATGTAGTATTAGGGAAAATTGTCTCACTTCGGTTTAATATCAAAATTCTGTATATTCACAAATAATAATAAGAAATTAAGCTTTTTAATGACCCAAATTTTTTTTATTGAAATTCATCATTCGTGGTGTTGTAGGAAATCAAATCTTGCATTGTAGTGAAAAACTTCTCTTGAAGCATTATGAAAACTTGGTTATATAGACAAAATCCACAATTCTTGATATTTTCCAATGATTTTTAGCATAATAATTCCACTTACTATAAGGCTTAATTGTGCCAACTTTGAGTGTAAACGAACGATTTTTACCTTTTTGCCATTTTTATTTTTTATTAAAAGTAAAGGAAAAAAAATGATAAATTTGCAAAAAAAAATGTTGCATCGAAATTTTAATACCAATCGATAGTAATTGGCGCGACAAATTCAATGGTGTAACTTCGAGCTCGATTAGATCACTATGGCATGATTGTAAACGTTTTTTAAAACATTACTTAACTTTTTGAAAAGTACGTTCTTTTCATCAATAAGGCAATATTTATTATAAATTAAAAAGTAATAAAGGAGTTTGTAAAATATTTATAAATCAATGATATATATATAAAATTTAAACTATTGCTACAACTACATTAGTTAATGAGGGAAGGATCCTTTTAAATATTCGTACAAACCTAATGCACTTTATTTTATTCTACATTAACGTAAACTACATTTATTTAACTACTCAATGTTGCCGCATCATTTAAAAGTCTTCTGAGACAACTAAACTACTAAATAGTAAAGTTGCTTATAAAAGACACAGACCATCCATCAATCATACAAGTTTTATACGTTTTTTTATGATACAAATTTCCGTTTCCTAACAATTTTGCATGGAATAAAATAGATGAAGTGGTTTACCTACTGTACTGAAGTAGAAAGAATGCACAAACATTCATTGTTTCCTAAAAAACTTCAAGTCCTTAATTTTAAACGTGTTTCCTATATGAAAACTTCACCATTACACCATTCAAGTAATTTAACTTTGATTTGATTAGTATCTCTAACGCAATATTTTCTTTTGTTATAGCTTCTTTAACAACTATGGAGGCAACTGTGTAATGGAAAAGCAGAGTCCGTTTCGAATGTATTGATACTTGAATGAAAAGTTTTTGTTGCAGTTGAGAGGGCAAACAAACGTCAGACAATTCATTTATAAACATCATCCTGCAAGCAAATGAAATGAAAAACAAAGGAGCCAATGAAATTTAGAGTATGGTAAGTAGATATATAGCAAATGTAAAGAATTCTTTTGATAACACAATATAAACACACATATACTAATCAACTCTACGCTACGCAACTTTTGCTCGTTGTGTTAATGCAGCCATATTAAGCAAGCATTTGAAAATTAAAACACTGAAGCAAAAAAAGTCAAAGACTTTAGTTTTTGAAATGTGTACTTAATGTTACTAATGTTACCTGTTTTAAAGATTTATTTCTAAAAATTTCAAAACTGCAATGGTTAAAAATAATCATGAATCATCCATCATCTCATCCTTCCAACTCATGTTGAAAACAACGTGTTTATTACAATAGCAGAAAAAAATTAAGAAACCACCCTTAAAACTATAAATAAAATAATTTAAAAAAACTAAATTTAGCTTCGGCCGAATCTTAAATACCCAACGTGTCTATAAACAAACTGGGGCATGAAATGTATTTCATTCAGATAGAGTATGTAAAACGAACGTCCTTTCAGTAGCTGAGTGGGCTAAGGGGTGGGCTTTGTCTTAGTAAACTCTGCCCGTTATACGACACTGCATAAAATCTAGTTGAGAAAAAAAGTGAAGAAGTTTTTTCAACTGAAATTGGAATTCAGGAGTCGCGTTGGATTGGTAGCTCACCGCCAGTTAAGAATATTATCATAAAAGTTGGTTGACAGCTCAAAAAGCATTTAAGCTTGTAAAATGCCATACATTACCCTACAATAAGAACGCATAACGACCTTTATGTTAGATGGGGCAAAAAAAAAAAAGACAACCGCGCCTCGTAAATCTGTAAATGCACTAATAAAAATATGTGTGAAAGAAAATTCAGTTAGTTTATTGTTGTAGGCGTGGCTTGTATCGATTTTGCTTAATTTAATTAAAATCTAGGGTACAGACCATAAATGTCAAAATAAAATTTCATCAAATTTTGCCAAAAAACACATAGACCCGACAAAATACGCAATACGAAGGACAGAGTAACAAACTAAATATATATCCTCCAACAATAACATTTGTTATGTGCGTATGTTTAAAAAAATTACGTTTTCTTTAACACGGACTGACTGCTGCAAAACACAAGCAAGCGCCAGACTTGCCAAACGCATAAAAATGAAATTAAACTGACATTAATTCACAAATTTTTTCTTTGTCGAGTATTACAGGAAATTATGAGGTATGAGAAAAGCATGCTTGTCACTTGTGTGGTCGCGCTTTAGACGTTTTTTTTTTCCAACGGGTATATATATTGTGTGTGTGTGTGCGTGTGCTTACTATATATAGAGACGCCGCCGTTTGGTTTTTGTTTGATTTTAGTTTTATAATTTTTTGTTGTTGCCATTTAATAACTCACCAACCCTTGTTTTCTATTCAATAAGCAACAAGCTTTTATTAATTTTTTTGTTTTTTTTGTTTTGTTATGCAGGGTTGTTTATATAGAATACGTTGTATATGTAGCGGGTGGACGGATGGACTGTTTAGGTCATCAAGAGCCTAACGAACGTATAAAATTGGTTATTTTTCCACTTTTTGTTTGTTATTGTTGTTGTCTTCATTAAAATTTGTTTACTTGCTTTTAAGCTGAAAGAGCAGCTGTATGGCAGCTTTTTAATTAACAAATTTCAATAAAACATTTGCACAAATATTGGGAGTAAAGAAGAAGGACAGAATGAATATATTTGCAAAACGGCAGATGGTTAAGTAAATAGACAGAGAAAAGCTGGAAATATGTCATTAATGTTAATGAAAAGATTAAGGTGATAGAGGAACGACAAACGTGTACAAATATGTTTTTATGTAAGGGTAGCAGCTACAGGTGACTTCGTAATTCAAAGTCTTTTTCAACTGATTGCATCACTAAATTGTTTTTTTTCAAGTAAAATTATAAAAAAACCAAAGGAACTGAAATCTAAAAGAAGTTGTGGGCGTGTGTATGTTATACTATAACAAACATTTTTGGAACTTGCATGAAAGTTTTGCAATGTAGGTACGAAATCTCAACTTCATAGCTCAATTATTGAGGCAGTTAGATAAATTTTTGTAAATTGTGGGCGTGGATTACAACCCCTTTCGAATGCCTGTACAAAATTTCAGCTTCATCTAGTAAAAATAAGTAAAAATGTAATAGATTTTGATGCAGATCAAAAATATATGTAGACATGTTGGCAAATCACTTTATAAGTAATTGTCGATTTTTGGAAAGTCATACAATTGTACAATCGATGTCTAGAAAGCAGACATTACTCCCTTCTATTCACGAGAGGATTCAAAGTAAACCATTAACCATTCTTTAGTAGAAACTCTCATTAAAAGACTTTAAAATTCTTCTTTATTTTAAGAAAATTATCACTGCTCATTTATCTTTACAATGACATGCTTCACCTTTTCACCTGCTATACAATTTAAATAACTCTACGTATTATACTTTATGATAATCACTGTTTACCGCACCCAATCAATATTTTTTGATAATGGTGAAATATAATCAAATGGTTAATTAAACTTTACACGATATGTGTAACACTCGTGCCCCCTCCCGTCACAACATAAAACATGCCACAGCCCTATAGTTTATAATTGAATACCATCATATCTGATAAATGACCGGAAATTATCTAAAATATATTATTTATGTCACAGTTATCAATAGAGCGGACGTGGGCATATTCACAACTCACACACAAACATAATATTATGATACTAAATATGGGAGAACAGTGACGTATACATACACACACATGCACACAGAAGAACGTGTAAAATAGTCAAAGCAAATGATTCTCACCAAACTTTTATCATATTTTATATACATATGCTGAGTTTGAGCACCCACATGAACAAAAAAGAGAAGAGCAAACGGTAACACATTCTTATGCATCCGAATCGATTATCATTGTAATGTCCATTTAAACGTACGTTTGTTTACTGCTTTATATTGCCGTTATATTTTTTGGTTGTTTTTATTAACATAATTTATTGCTGTCCCTTTGTCTTGGTTAAATATGTATGTCTTTTGTAGCAGAGTAGTGCAGTAGTTTGTTATGGGAAGTTATGGGAAAAAAAAAAAGAAAAGCCAATAAATTTATTGTGCTTTGCTCTATCATTACACAATACAGGGTGTATTAAGTTTTATGGAATGCTTTTGTCTATCTCGATAGTTTTTTTATTCAACTAAAATTGTAACTTTTTAAGATATTTCTCTATAAAAAAAAGCTCCGTATGTGGTTCTTAGACAGCATTTACCAAATAGGCCGCAAGAAGGAAACTGAACAGTTTTATATGACAAAACTCATTGTTCTTCACATTTTGTTAAATAAATTTATTTATTTAGTTTATAAGGAACACATCTGTAGCACTTTCACTTGCTTCCTTTCTGGTTAGAGTTGTTGTCACTTGTTCTTTTTTTTTTGTCATTACTCTTATCTTTTGTGGGCACCCGCAATATTTTATTATAAGCTTTTGAAAAGGGTCCTTTAATAAATTATCTACATTTGTGATATGTTTCATGGTATGCTGAGTATTTTACACATAAATAAAAACATTTATAAAAAAAAAAATATATACGAAGTGTTTATTGGTTGAAATGTGTTCGTACTGTATAACGTTTCATATCATAAATACAACGATTTTTACGGTACTAAATATTGCTGTATCAAATAATTTTCCTGTTTCGGTCAAGGAAAGTATATTCAAGAAGATTTTGTAAAAAACTTTTTCGACTTGCTGTAGCCTTTGTTAAAATAAATTAAGTGCAAATTGAGTAAGTCCAATTGCACTGAAACTTGACATAGTTAAATCTTATGATAAATGGAATCACTGTGCCAAGTTTCATTAAAAAATATCAATGATTGTGGATTTACTTTATATAGTGATCTTTGTACGTACAACTTTACTCTTGAATTTAGTTTAATTACAATACAATCGTAAAAAAAAAAAAACTGAACAAAACCTGAAACCTTGAAGTAATACGAAAAACTCCCCTATTTATAAAAATATTTTGAATAAAGGGATGTACGAGTAAACGTAAACGATATTGAATTTTTTGCTTTTTCTTAAAACCATATTTAAGAAATACTAAAATGCTTAATGTTTTAAGCCACAAAGTGGTCATTAAAGTTCAACAACCACCCATCACATATAGCCACGTACTCGTACACTTATTATATAACAGAGTAATGCGTACACATGTATTACTAACATACATTTGAGCATTTGAGCATAGGAAAAATTACATAAATTCCCCCAAAAACAACAACAATACAAATTAACACAAGTAATTATGTGTCAAGAAATGTAAGTGATGTTTGGGACTTTTGAATACTTAAACAAACATTCTTTAGATTAATGTAACATTTCAATGTTTGCGTTTATAATGAATGAAAGGAAAGGAAAAATGAAGAAAAAAATGCACAAAAAAGGGAAAAGTTAAGACTTTAACTGCCCTGCCATTCTGACTGTCTATCTGTTTGTATGCTCACTAATGAAAACTCTTTATAAACATTCCGGTTTTGTACATTTCTGTTGTACAAAAAAAAAAAAAAAAAAAAAACCAACAACAATAATAACAACGATGTGGAATTTGCCTTTGGAATCCTCTTGAAAATTTCAAAAAGTCTGACACTTGAAATGAATGCAGTACCGCCCTTTAATGTTTCAATGAATCAAAGGACAGTACAGTTACCTGTATAATGGAATTGTAGCCAGAATATTGCAAACAGGCATACGTACAGTTAGTTGGTAATTTTAATAGTGTGTTGACCACACAGCTGATAGTAGAACATTAGATTATGAAGTGTCTCTCTCTCACTCTCTCTTTAGACTACGAAACATACATAACGAATGAACACCAGTCCATGATTAGAAACTAGCTATACTTAGAAAGTGTTTTAGTATTGCAAACGGATATTATATGTTTTAGTATTGCACACACACACATACACAATTATGTGCTTTAAGCATACAAATCACACACAAATGGAAATTGCAAGTTTCCATGTCTTCATGCTTCAACCAAGCGGCTGGGAAGTGAAAATGTTTACGTCATTATGTAACCATGTAGCTAAATAAACACATAACGAATGAAAGACTGAAAGATAATGTAATGTCAGTGAGTCCGTCATTCTGTCTGTTGTTAGTTTATGGTGACTAAGAATAAGTGTTTCTTTATTTCTGGCTATTTCAAATCAACACATGTGTGGTCATAATGTGTTGGACAAAACAATTCACACATCCGCATGCGTTTATATGTCTATTCTTAAATGTTCAAATAAAACATGATTATTTGAAGCTAATCATGTGACCGCTTATTATATAGTATTCAGGCTGTTAAATGACACTTTCGGAAATTGAATTTCTAATGATAAAGAACAGAGAGACACATATAATAAAACATAAACAATTGCTTTAAACATTTTTATTACCCACCCATCACACATACATATAAACGTTGATATGTACATATACTCACGTTATTGACTTTTTCCTGTAAACGCAACACAGCGGCCTCAAGTTCAATAATCCGACTCTCGAGAATATCCTGTTTGGAAAAATTGTCACATGTGTGAAAGAAAATAAATAAATAAAAAACAAAACAAAAACAAAAACAAAAACAAAAATAAAATAAACTTTTAAAAAAATATCTTTTATTTTTATGTAAAAAAAATGTGAGGGGAAGTGTGATGAGAGCAAGTACAAGCATTATGAAAGGTGAAGTGAAAGCAATGAAATTATAACAAAATTTTATTAAGCCCAAATGTAATTATGTGTGTATTTAAATATGCAACTCTAATTACTTCTATGTATATATCGTAAGCATGAGTATGTGCACAGAGGAGATGTTATCTACATAATGAAATTTTCACTACTTGTGTGTTTATTATCTTGTATGCCCCCAAATCTAATCCTTTTTATTATTAAAGATTTAGGCCATATAAGGTGCTTTTGCGTTATGCTAAATTGAATTTTTAATTAAAGTCAGGAAACTAAATGGGTAGCTACAGTATAAGGAATTTAAATTTAAATGTTTACATGTATTCGATGTGCTTAGAGTTGATAATTTACATGAAATTCACTATAATAATTTTTTGTTCCTTGATTTTCAATCGTAACCTAGAAATCCATAGTCTAGTCCTATTATAATAAAGAAAACTAAATCTTAAATACTCTCCATATCCAAAACGATGGGCGTGGCATATATGTATACTCCAATAGCGTATGTATTACGCAGCAGCTTTTAAGTTTAGTTTTATAGTGAATATGGTATTTTATTGATTGTGGGCGTGTCTATTATCTGTTTGCGCCCATTTTTGGCACATCAGTGGATGGGATAATTATGTATGCGCGTATCAACTTTTGTAACAGATATAAAGAATTTTATTGATTGTAGGCGTATGTGTTATAGGACCATGCCCATATTTGGCACATCGATTAAGCTTATATTTAGAGATGTACATAGTAAATTTAAAGTTTATAGCTTAATTTTTGTAACAGATAAATATATTTTTGTTGATTGTGGGCGTGGTCCGCGACCGATTTTGCTTATTTTAAATAGCGATCTACGTGCTGTACAAATTTTTAGCTTAATATCTTAAAATTTACCCCCTTGAGAATGCCAACAAAAGACAGACATACGGACACAGGGACATACATGACTAAATCGAATCAGTTTTCGATGCTGATCAAGAATATATATACTTGGTAGGGCCTCTGACACCTCCTTTTAGATGTGGCAAATGGAATAACAAACTTAGTATATGCACCATTTTATGTAAAGCGTATGAATATATTGTATAGAACATGAGAGGCGTTTAGTTATATAATATATTATAAAATGTAAAAATGTGTATTTGTCACATAATTCATAAAGCCGCGTCTACGTTCCCCTATGTACACATCTGAATAAATATTGCAGTGAGTTTCATAAATATATAATATTTACTTTGGTTAAACTATACATTCGCATATTTTTATGCACATATTACATAAATGTATGATATAAATTATATAACGGTTATTGAACTCAACTGAAGCGACTATAACAAATGGACTGTAGCAACAATTACAACAACAATACTATATTATGCACGCTTATGTTGGCGGCAATAGAGTTGCAAACAAGTAACATTTCTAATGTCAATCTGATCTTCTATCCAAACTTAACTAAAACCGGTGAAGCGGATGCAACTACAAAAGAACAAAAGAAGAAAAAAAAAAAGGCAACAACATAAAGCACAATCAACTAAGAAATGTCTCAGATAACTATTGTCGTCATGTTAAATACAAATACAAATAAACTTTGAGATTTCTGTTGTTTATATTTTTTTTTTCTGCACTTTTGAGACAAAAAAGTTGCATCATATATGCACGCAATAGCAATGACAATAATAATAATGAAGGACGTGATTATTCTACTAAAGCTTCATATACTGCGCGAAGTTTGCCAAACAGCATTAAAATTTATATACAAGTGGGCATGGTAATATGAAAAGAGTTCAAAGAGACACAGTTGACAGTTGAGTTTTATAAGGAACGTTTTTGTGCGTGCCCATCCCTGCACTACATGTACAAACTATATATACATATGTAAATATGTTTTGTAGATGTCTTTATAAAGATAAAGTCTTTTTTTGTAAGAATATGAAAGAATGTGTGTAAGAAAGAAGTAATAATGCCAGTAATGAACAGTAAAACTATTATAAAAATTCAAACTTTATTTTAAGTATTCTTAACTGACATTTGCACTTAAGCTTTACTGCTCCCTACATATTGTACGAATCATTTTTAAAGGGATATGAGGATGAGTATACCAGATATTCTCTTTATATAACCAGCTACTTAAGGGACCGTACTGCTGAACAAGAGGGTTCAATTTGTGTACAGCAGGAATGACGGAAAAGAGTTCTGGCGATTAATAATTTCAAAGGTGAAAAGCGCGGTTAAAGAATGACACACACAATACCGAAGTGCGTGTAGGCGTGGCTCTTGGTCTATTTTAAGTAGCGAACTACGAGCAGAAAGTCTGTTCAAAATTTATGCTCAATATCTTAAAATTATGAGACGTACATGTCTAAGTCGACTCAGTTTTTGATGCTGATCAAAAATGTACATACTTTGAAGGGTGTCTGACGCCCATTTTTGGGTGTTGCAAACAAACTTAGTATAGTCCCCCAACTGTTTCTTCCCTTATAATCCAGCACCCTGCATCTGCAGGAGATACACAGTAAATGCAGAACCTTTCGGGGCTAATTAAGGTAACTTTTACATGAAACACTGAAATACTTTTTTTTCACAAGAACCCCTTAAAGTTAGTTCTGCAATTGAACGTTGTTAATGGCCTTTGTTCTGTAAAGGTTTATTTCGTTTATTGGCTCGTATTCCTTAAGCGATGCACTTGTTACAAATATTTGCAGTAGTATCTTAGCTTAATTGTTGTTATTGTTGTTGTTGTATCACTACATGTTTTAAAGAAAAAAGCGTTGTGTAGTTATCAGAATTTTGCTTGTGCCGTTTTGTCTCTTCCATCTAGCGACACGCATGGTTGTTTGCATACTTTCCTCAAAACACTTGCTATCAGTAATAGTAGAACGACTACTGGAACAAGTAGTGTGGTATGTACTTAGATAACGTGCATGTTTTAACTCCAAGGCATTATTTTTTCTATTGACAGCAACAACAACAGCAATAACAACAGACTATAAATAACTGCGATTGCTGCTGCTATGGTGGTATATTCCGATGCTATTCTTTAAATGAGTACAAGTAGTGTTCTTGTTGTTGCTGTTGTTTTATTTATTATTTTTTTGTACAGTTAGATTCTACTGTGCACCACTATAGTAGATAATACCCGTACAAACTATTCAAGAGTGTGAATTTTTTTTCTTTTCTTTGTTTTTGTTGTTGCTTTGTTTACAACCAAACGCTGTCTTCTTCTAAACTATAGCTCAGTGTTTCAGTTTCAGTTAATATTTATTTTATTTGCACAAAAAAAGAAGCAGGATGTTGTTGCGCAAGCACGTTAACATGCTTGTTTGTGTGTGTGTGTTGCTTGCATTTTTATGCACATAAAGAAGGTTAAAGTTATCTTTTCTTACAAATAGACTGAAATAAGTAAATAAATGAATAAACAACAACAACAACAACAACAACAAAAAGTACAAATGTAATATTAACAAAATCCTAACATTTCAGCGATAAATTTGTTCAAGCGTGATTTAAATTTAAACGTAGACACGATCCCAAATGAAAGGAAACAAAATTGAAACCGGCAAGATGCTATTCATTTGCTTGAGTACAATGTAGGTTCATATAGACACTTATATACATACCAGTACTCATGTAAACATGTATGGAACGGAGTCTGCTGCTTGCAATGTTAATGCTTTTGCCACTTGTTTAAGGTTTAAGGTTTTCTTATCTTACGTGAACTTGTTGCTGTTTTTATATCCTCTACATAATAGCCAGGGTATAATAAGTTTATCATATCATTAGCAACATTCCGAAGGACTATATCAAAAAACTGAGCCGACTTCGACATGCATATTTGTCTGTTGTTGATACTCTCACGACTGTAACTTTTGAGATGTTGAGCTAAAATTTTTTACAGACACTTTTTGTTTATGGTTGATATTAAATTGAGTTTAGAGTCACGCCCACAATTAACAAAAATCTTTATATCTGCAACGAAAATTTAGCTACAAAATTTAAATTTTAATATACATAATATATTTGCAATTAGAACATCCATCGACATGACAAAAGTAGGCGTGGTTGCTTACCATTTACAAAAAAACGTACTCAGTGTATAACTCGACTTGAAAGCTGATCCGTAATACATACTATTAAAAGGCTTAATAATATATCCGCCACTCCCACTGTTGTATATAGATGTGGAGGATATTTAAGATTTGGCCTAAACCACATTTATCTTTTTTTTATTTTTTTCGTAATTCTATGATATTGTCCCTATTCAACAAAATAAATGTTGGTAACAATTCTCAATTACAAGAAATCGTGTATGATAGGCATTCCCATTATGTATATATGTGTGTGTATGTTTGTATGTTATGCAAATGCATGTTTTGTTAAAAAAAAAAAAGAAAAGAATTGCAATCTTTCCATTCAAGTGATTTATATGATTAAAAGCGTAGAACCCATAAAATGACTATTCGTACAAACAAAAGAATTGATAGACAGAGAGGAAGAGACGTACGAAAAATACAAAAGCAGAATATATGTGAAAATCGCTATTGAGTAACTACTACTACTACTCCGTTGGTAAAAAGGATTTAAATTACTTTTAGCAACAACTTGTTGTTTTTGTTTTTGTTGTTATTCAAGTTGTTTTATTGGTATTGCCAATTGCTAGGCAGCTAAAAGGATTGCAACGTATTTACTAAAAGCAAACATTTATACTAAATAAGTATTGGATTCAAAACGAGGGGAAAACCTTAGAGGCGGTCAAGACTGGCCGCTCAATATGCTACACCAGCTCATAAGAATATATTTTTAATTATAAAACAATTTTTCCAATGTCATCAACTTTTTTTATGTACAATACAAATGAGTTCCCTTGAATTGGAAAAGCATTAAATAAGAAGCAATAATTCCACCAATACCTTAGTTTAACGTTAAATCTTTTGTTGCTTAATTTTTATAAAAAAGAGTTAAAAATCTCAATAAATAAAATGAAATGATGACGGTCTGCCTCCCTTCACCTTATTGAAGCTTTAATGTTGAGAAGTTAATTATTTGATAATGAATTCAATGCTTTTGAATATCGGGAATATTTATTGTAATTAAGAAGAAAGAATGTACAAATATATAAAGCGTATGAAACGAATTTCAAAATCTATAATACTTGCAACACAAGGCGAAAGGAATGAATGGAAATGTCGGTGGTATGCTCTATGTAGCTAACTATGTGAATGAGATTGTTTGTGGTCTAATATAACACAGATTTAATGCATTGAATGGAAAATTCACTTTGACTCACCTTATCCTTTTTGCTATCGGCAACATCAACAGCAGCAATGCTGCTGCCACCGCTGTCATTTTGCACGGTTGCATCAGATGATGATGTTGATGAGTAAGATGCTGGCGGTGGTGATGATGATGGTGAGGATGTGGGTGTGGGTGAGGGAGGCGATGTTGCTGTTGCTGTTGGTGCTACTTGTTTTATTAATTTTGAAAATGTAGGGGAAATTGCTACAGTTGCTGTTGTTGGTGTTATTTTGTTTACAATATTGTTTGTGGTGCTGGTGGCAATAGCAGCAGTAGCCGCTGCAGTGGCAGTTGTAGTTGTATTGATATTTTGATGCACCAGTTGTATTTTGCCTTGAGATATTTTTATATAATTGGCGGCCGGTGTAAATTTAAATAAATCATCTTTATCCTCATCCAGCTCACACTCCTTAATATCCAATTGCCTGTAAAATGAAATAAAATGAAAAATGAATAAAAAGCATTTTCACATTTCTCCCTCTCACTGTTACCATCGAGTAAGTTGTTAATTTAATACCACTTTGCAATTATGAAATCCATTCTCTAGATAAATGCATTAATGTCTGTATCTGTAAAAATACGCATATAACTGAAATTCGATTAAATTGTCAAACCACTCCAACAAACAAATAAATTGATAAAAATATTTCGATTTTTGTTTGTTGTTCAAAAATTAATCTTCCAGTCACTTGTTAAGCTGACTATAAATAATGAATCAACACACAACTGGCCCATGGTACTGTAGAGTTATGTAGTAAAAAATTAATCCACAACTCGTTTTAATTTTAGGAAAAATTCATTAATTTTTTTTGTATTTTTTGTATGTATTTTGGGTGTCTGATCAGTGTTATCAATTGTATGCCAAATGTTACACAAAATTGATGGCGGAAAATTGATTTTTTTGTTTTTTTTGTTTTACTCTATTCATTCGTATTTGTCCAAGTATTTGTTAAAGTTATAAGTAATGCGTTAATTTAACGCCCAAGTATGAAATTGAAATGAAAAATCATTAATATGTCGTGTGAACGTTGTAAGTAAATAAGATTAGAAGGTTGCAATTCAAAGCAAATCAAATCCTATTCTGGTGGCACAAAATAGGAAAATTAAACAAAATTATCGCGTCAAAATATTTTTCGATACGCTTTTAAAGTATCCAATAACGGGATTGATTGGAGTTAAGGGAGCAAAACATATTAAGAGGAGACATTTTTCATAGCAGTTTATAAACCATCACAAAAGCTGGCACAGTGGTCGGATCCATCTCAAACTTACACCATTGAATTTGTCTGGTCATTTACTATAGTTTGATATCAAATTTTTTGATATAAATTTTTTTTAGAAGTTTATCATTTTCGACTTGCTTTAGTTATAAATTGGCAAAAATGTAAAAATCGATCGATAACACTCGATAGAGCCTTATGGCAAAGGATATGAAAGTGCCAAGTCTCAGTAGAAAGTATTAAGAACTGCGTACTTATTCCATAAAACGATATTTTCATTAAAATCCTTAAACATTGCGAAATATAAACGTAGAGGAAAATTTTTTATATTACGTGTATTACTCACATTGAATGCAAAATGGGTTCTCCACTTATGGTCGGTAGAATGCGTAAAAGTCTTTGACTTTTGTTTTATTTTGTTTTGGTTTATTGAGTGTCCACCACTTAATTGCTTTTCTACAGTTTTCATCGTTCCCTAAGGAAGCGACTGTTATGTGTGATTTATATTACATAACATAATAAAGATTTAAATAATTTCAATTGCAAAGTCTCACACCCAACACAGCGACCAAATAATTGTACTAAACTTATTTTCCTCGATTCACTTTCGCGCAATTAACAACTCCCAAGTCCGGTCCTTCTTTTGACGTTTATTAAAATTTGTAATGTCTTGAGAATGATACGTCTGACAATGTCAAGCATCATAGCATTTAATTACGCACTAACTTCTTAAGCTGCAAAATAGTTTGCATGCATGAATATACTCATACTAACAAAATGGCGACACATACATGTATTATTATGCATCTGTCACTAAACTCCTAACTTAAAGAATTCTTAAACTTGGCAACTGTCTAAGGAGCAGCAGACCAGACACAAGACTCTAACCACAATTTATAAGCAATCCAACTAAAAATACAATATATTTTTTTTTTTTTTTGACAAACCTTTCAACAAACTTAATCTTCTTAGTGGTGAATATAAATAAAAAAAAGAAGGGAAATGTCATAAAGTTCCAGCTGGTGTTCAACAATACAAACTTGTATTGTAAACATAGTAAAAGTTAAACTTTTTAAAACTTTTAAGAAAATCGCTACATTTTTTGTTATTTTTCCTGTGCAATATATTTACATAGATACAATACAATACAATATATGTAAGTACATGAATGATAGCGCCTTGGGTTATAGGAATTGTCTAATTTGTGTGTAAATGTCGAAAAAGTTTCCAGCACCACTGTGGTCTTACTTGCAATACTGTGCTTGTTCCTCTACACGTGTATTGTACAAAGCATGTATGTATGTATGTTGTGTATGATCGATTGTTCAGTTTTTAAACAAGACTTTATGTCTATACTCTACCACTTTGCCTTGGTACCCCCCTCTGTCACACCATTATGCCATCATTCGGTTGTTTAGCTTTTATGCTATAACACACTTTTAGCCAAGTGTCCGCCTCTTTGTCTGGCCCAGAAAGCAATGCTGTGTATGTGTCTATGTGTGTGCATACAATGTTTGCAAATCTATTTTAAAGATTTCATATTTTGTTGAATTGTTGTAATTTTTTCGTTTTTTTTTTGGTTTTGCAAAACATGTGACACCGAGTGGGCTGCTGCAGCACAACATCATAACATTCGAATTATACTTTTTTCAACAATGTAGTAACATGCATTTATCATGTAACTTGTTTTTGTTGTACCCTTCACATAAGTTGGTGGTATACTAAGTTTATCACTCTATTTGCAACACCCAGTACGAGGCATCAGAGACCCAAAAAATTTTATAAATTCTTGATTAGCATCAAAAACTGAGTCGATCTAGGCATTTCCACCTGTTGTTGGCTCTCTCAAGGTCATACATTCTTAAAATATTCAGCTTAAATACTCCACACATACTTTTGGTTTTTGTATGCAGGTCGTTTTTTAAATTGGGAAAAGTCGGTTGGGAGCCACGCCCACAATTGGCTTATTTATCTTTTATAAAAATTGAGAGCTATGAAGTTAAAATTTGACATATTTATAATAACTTCATCCATCGATAAGCCAAAAATAGTCAAGGCCGGATAACAGGAACGCCCTTGGTTGTACAAAAACCTTTTTCAGCATACAACTCCCCTTATAATACATAATAAATACAATGTTAGAGAGCATAATCATGAACCTGTCGCGTCTACCAATTGCTTAAAGATGGATGGGAGGGTATTTAAGATTTCGCCTGAGCCCCAAAATTGAGTTTTTTCATTTATTTCCATTTTATGAACACATTTTTAAATATGAACACTCATATACAGGATTTATATCGGTGTATATTTATTTATTTATTGTGTACAAATGCAAACATATTGAATCTCGCATAAGCACATATGTATGTGTTTGTGTATGCTTTGCATACATGTGATTTTTATGGGCTGGTGTCAGTGAACACTTATTAAAGATTGCACCACATGCACTTAGATAAAAATACTTCTAGCTACAGTTGTACTATAATTTTGGATGCTGTATGCTGTTGGTTATAAATTGTTATTATTGTTATTGTTGTTGTTATTGTTGCATTGTGTTTATTTACACATGACTTGTTGACATTGTGTTTTATACCCCGAAGTCATACCATGTGAAATATTTTTTCTTCTTTTTTTTTTTTTTTTTGGTGAATGAATTCAATTGTTTTCTGTGCTGACAAGCATACACACCTATGCATGCATAGCTAAATGTACAGTATGGCACACACATATGCCTTTTCTTCATAGAATTTTATTTCATTTTTATACAAACACATTTATGCATACCGGTATGCATTGACATACATACACGTACATAGATGAGAGAAAAGCCGCTTTAGAGATGTTATAGAGATGTGCATGGATTTTTGTTGTATATAAAATATAATAGCGTACACAATAAATAAATATTTATTGTTTTAAAACTTATTACCGCTAAGGTGAAGCGCTTGACACGTAAACCTCACAATGTCATTACAACACACATTTTATGTATTCTATTGGGATATTAGATTAGTAGTAGTGCATATATAAGATTTGTAAAAATTTTTAAAGAATATCTTTTAAAATTATCCTTTCACTAGCTGAGTAGGCTACGACTTTGTCTTAGTAAACTTTGTCCGCTATAAGCCACGAGTTGAAATCCATCTAAGAAAAAAAGTGAAAGAACCGGCAGTTAAGAATATTACTTTGAAAGTCGAGGTTGGTTCCACAGGCGAGTCAGCATTTAAGCTTACATTAATAAAGTACTAAAACACACTTATAAACGGAATAATGTGTTTCTTATTTTTTTTTATAAACATTGACCTAAAAAAGGTCTTCTCAACTAAATTTATGAAACAACTTATCAACTTATCTTAGGCTAGACAGTATTGTATATTACACGGAAGGATTAGCTCTTTAAAAAATTTCACATTAATTTATTTCAAATAATTACATCCTTTATACATCATTACCTCCAACATATGAATGATTTTCATTATTTTTATTTTCATTCGTGTTGTATGCAACACATTGTTGCATTTTGCAGGAGATTGCTTTTACGGTACATTTAAATTACGATATTCATTAATAAAACTGACATCAATGAATTTATGTAAGCACTTAATAGAACACACAATACGATCTATATACGAGTATACCTACTATGAATACGTTGCAAGCACGGTGTATAATATCTACACAAAATAAGCTAAGAATATAAAAGATTAAAAAAAAAAAAAAATTACACAAAATTCAGGAATCCAATGCAAAAAGAAACTGCACGTTTGCCTCTCCTCGAAACGGACCTTATTAAAATTGCAATTTAATTATTTACATCAACAGCAAAAACACAATTTTAGTTCTTTTTTGTACATGAATTCTCTGTGTGCACAAGTTACGAAAACTAAATAAAAACATGAAATAAACGAAATTGTGCACCTGGCCTATATGCGCGACGCTGTCCTCTCTACTTTTTTTTAGCATTAAATTTAAACTAAGTGAACTTTTATACCCCCTAATGTAAATATTGTCAATAAGGATTATATAATTTTCGAACAGAGAGAATTTGCATGAAATTAAAACATTTTAAAAATTTGTACAATTTAAATTTAAATACAAAAATTCTTAGCACTGAATAGTTAGATATTTTCTTTCTATACCCTCCACATAAGATGGGGGTATTCTAAATTTGTCATTCCTTTGGCAGCACCCATAAGGAGGCGTCAGAGACCCCACAAAGTATATATATACTTGATCAGCAACATAGTGGGTTTAAATTTTGAGATATTGTGCTGGAATTTTGTACAGATGTTTATAGATTTTAAATGCAGATCGCGATCCGTCAAGAGCCACGCCTACAATCGACCAAAATCTGTGAAATGTGGCATGCATTTGTATTCTATCCATATATGAGCCGTGGGCGTGTTTGAATAACAGACGCACTCACAACTAAAAAAAACCCTACTCTACGAAAAACTCTATTTGCAAGCTGGCACGTAATGAATACATTATTAAAGGACGTAATTATATACTTGCCACGCCCACTATTGTAGATGCGGAGAGCATTTAAGAATTGGCCCAAGTCAAATTTAGTTTTTAACTTCTTAAATATTTTATTTCAAACCTTGAATTTTGATGAAAAACCTCACTCGGAAAACTAACAAAAGATTATCATATGGGAAAAATCCACAATTCTTGATATTTTCCAATGAAATTTTTCCACATTAATTCCATTTTCTATAAACTTCAATCCTGCAAATTTTAAATACAATCAAACGATTTTTACTTTCGTTAACATTTTTTAATAAAGGCCATTATAGGCTTTATTAATAATTAATAAATTTTTCGAAAAAAATTTTTTTTCTTTAAATTCATAAAAGTTTTAAAGTCATTTGATAGAAATGATAAAGTGTATAGAATGATTCAAGTTGGAGCTTGATCACGTCACTGCGGCAGCTTTTGTAATGATTTTAAACCACTATTAAGGTTAAGTTCGATATTAAAGTACTAAAACTACCCAAATAAATATTCAAATAATAAAAATTTATCTTTTAATATTTTCTAAATGCTTCTAAAGTGTTAACAAATTGTATAGCTAGCTACATCATTAGCGTAATGCTATCAAGCACTGGAATTTAGAATACTCCTAACGGCCAGCGTGATGTTCAGTTGCACATTCGTTACATAAATTAAGTTACATGCCCAGAATATTTTTTTATATATTATATGCAAATATTTTGTGTATATTTTCTTGTTGTTGTTGTTGTTGTTCGCGTTTTATGTCTGGCAACGTGCCATTATTGATTTTGCCGGTAATAAATATTTTGTGCACTAAAAAGAAAAACACAGAAATTAAAACAGAACGTCGCTACACATACTCGTACATACAAGTGCATATTTACTTTTATTTTTGTTTTTATTTTGAAACTTTAAATTATACGCACAAACACACCCTACAAAGTATATAAAATGAATGAGAAAAAAGTGTCTTAATATATGTGTATGGGTGTGTTTACTTGCTTGTACGTAAATACCTGTTTGTGTAGCGACAACGAGTGCGGTAAAGCAGGTGAAGTTAATAAATTTTTAGTTGATTAACATTTTTTTAGTAATTATGTGGGTATATACTCAAAATATGAACATAAACACACATTACAAACATGAATGCCTGCATCTTTATTAGAAGGCGTTTAAAGAATAGTGAAGCCGCCCGTGGCTGTGTTCCAAACTAAGCACACAAGCACAAGCTAATCAAATGACGTTAATTAAAAAAAATTATAATAATTATAAAAATTCAATTAATTGGTTTACGGAAAAAAAAAAAAACACAAAAAATCGAGGAAGTTAAGAGGAAGCCAGATGGCAACGACCTTAAGCAATAACATTTGTTTTGATTTATATAGTATCCGTGTACAAAATTTATTTTTAGAAATCGTAACAAATGTCAGCCGTTTGCCGTTAGTCGACAAAATTTGATGTGTGCGTTGTGTTTCATACGTTCAGTTCAAACATTCAAAATCCATTAGATTGACATGAGCTAACCTAAACACTATGTGATCTCTAACCTTGCATTCTATGTTTTTTTTGTTCCACCAAAACTGTAATAAGTAGCAGCGCTCTAATTATAGACAAAGTATTTGTTGAAGATGATTCATTTCTATAATAAGATAAAAAGAAACTTTTATCGTATAAATCATCACGTAGTGGAAGATAAGATTTCACAGATAAGAGAACAAGCAAATATAATTTTTTTTAATGAGCTCCATACACTTATATGGAATTGAATAAAAATCCACCGCTTCCATCGCATGATATTTTCTTATATTCTCACATTGATAACCACGTTATAAAAGCATACTTTCTACATTTATGGCATTTTTATGTTATTTTATTATTTTCCATCATTGCATAATGCACACATACACACCATATATAACAACCACAAATAAAAGGGTAAAGTTTTCACTTGCTGCATAAAAAGTGTCATTTGTGAGCTATGTGGGAGTAAGGATGGCTGTTAACAACACACAAACAAAACAAAAACCCTGACATACTTTTCTTTGTTTTCAGGTTTATTACTTTCTAGCGTTATTGTGTTTATACTTGTATGACACGTTAATCATACTAACGTGACATATAAACACATAAAGACGTAAATCTAATTTTATAATAAACCGTCAGGGTCAAATGTTACTCAGAGAATGAATAGAATATTTTTATCAACAACGCTTTTTCAGTGTTAATGAAATTATTTTTTTTTCAGTTTTGAAGTTTTTGCATCTCCTAGTTACTATTATTTCTTATCTGCATGCAATTTTATTTCGTGAGTGCTTTTCATTCATATTTGTGTAAAAATGTCAGTTGTCACCTCTGATTTTGGTCAAATTTTATGCAAACGTTTGGAAATTTCTTTAGATTTGCGGGGATCGATAAATGAATGGGCGTGGCACTGCCCATTTTCTTAGAAAATCTCTTTTTAAATCATATTTCTCGATTATTTACTAAATGGGTGGTGCCACATAATATACTTCATTTGAAAGCTGGCGTAATTTACTATCTTTCACAGAAAATTTGAATAAAACCCGTCCAGCCGTTCAAAAGTTATACGACTTTAAAGAATTCCTAAAATCAAAAGTTGCTTGCTCCGGCATGCTGGGCGCCTGGTATTTTACTCCCATTTTTATATATGAGCATGATTTTCAAAATGATGACCACACGAATGAACGTGAACTTGCTTGGCTCATAACTTCGGAACTACTGCTCCGATTTTGATGAAATTTTTTGCAAAAATTAGGAAATTTCTCCAGCTTTTCGAAGATATCTAATTAATGGGCGTGGCATTGCCCATTTATTTAGGAAATGTGCATTTAGAAATACTTGTTTTTCAACTAAACTGTTGTTGCCACGCCCCTATAATATACTTCATTTGAAAGCTGGCGTAACTTACTATCTTTCACAGAAAATTTGAATAAAATCCGTCCAGCCGTTCAAAAGTTATACGACTTTAAAGAATTCCTAAAATCAAAAGTTGCTTGCTCCGGCATGCTGGGCGCCTGGTATTTTGCTCCCATTTTTATACATGAGCATGATTTTCAAAATGATGACCACACGAATGAACGTGAACTTGCTTGGCTCATAACTTCGGAACTACTGCTCCGATTTTGATGAAATTTTTTGCAAAAATTAGGAAATTTCTCCAGCTTTTCGAAGATATCTAATTAATGGGCGTGGCATTGCCCATTTATTTAGGAAATGTGCATTTAGAAATACTTGTTTTTCAACTAAACTGTTGTTGCCACGCCCATATAATATACTTCATTTGAAAGCTGGCGTAATTTACTATCTTTCACAGAAAATTTGAATAAAATCCGTCCAGCCGTTCAAAAGTTATACGACTTTAAAGAATTCCTAAAATCAAAAGTTGCTTGCTCCGGCATGCTGGGCGCCTGGTATTTTGCTCCCATTTTTATACATGAGCATGATTTTCAAAATGATGACCACACGAATGAACGTGAACTTGCTTGGCTCATAACTTCGGAACTACTGCTCCGATTTTGATGAAATTTTTTGCAAAAATTAGGAAATTTCTCCAGCTTTTCGAAGATATCTAATTAATGGGCGTGGCATTGCCCATTTATTTAGGAAATGTGCATTTAGAAATACTTGTTTTTCAACTAAACTGTTGTTGCCACGCCCCTATAATATACTTCATTTGAAAGCTGGCGTAACTTACTATCTTTCACAGAAAATTTGAATAAAATCCGTCCAGCCGTTCAAAAGTTATACGACTTTAAAGAATTCCTAAAATCAAAAGTTGCTTGCTCCGGCATGCTGGGCGCCTGGTATTTTGCTCCCATTTTTGTATATGAGCATGATTTTCAAAATGATGACCACACGAATGAAGGTGAATTTGCTTGGCTCATAACTTCGGAACTACTGCTCCGATTTTGATGAAATTTTTTGCAAAAATTAGGAAATTTCTCCAGCTTTTCGAAGATATCTAATTAATGGGCGTGGCATTGCCCATTTATTTAGGAAATGTGCATTTAGAAATACTTGTTTTTCAACTAAACTGTTGTTGCCACGCCCATATAATATACTTCATTTGAAAGCTGGCGTAATTTACTATCTTTCACAGAAAATTTGAATAAAATCCGTCCAGCCGTTCAAAAGTTATACGACTTTAAAGAATTCCTAAAATCAAAAGTTGCTTGCTCCGGCATGCTGGGCGCCTGGTATTTTGCTCCCATTTTTATACATGAGCATGATTTTCAAAATGATGACCACACGAATGAACGTGAACTTGCTTGGCTCATAACTTCGGAACTACTGCTCCGATTTTGATGAAATTTTTTGCAAAAATTAGGAAATTTCTCCAGCTTTTCGAAGATATCTAATTAATGGGCGTGGCATTGCCCATTTATTTAGGAAATGTGCATTTAGAAATACTTGTTTTTCAACTAAACTGTTGATGCCACGCCCATATAATATACTTCATTTGAAAGCTGGCGTAATTTACTATCTTTCACAGAAAATTTGAATAAAATCCGTGCAGCCGTTCAAAAGTTATACGACTTTAAAGAATTCCTAAAATCAAAAGTTGCTTGCTCCGGCATGCTGGGAGCCTGGTATTTTGCTCCCATTTTTATACATGAGCATGATTTTCAAAATGATGACCACACGAATGAAGGTGAACTTGCTTGGCTCATAACTTCGGAACTACTGCTCCGATTTTGATGAAATTTTTTGCAAAAATTAGGAAATTTCTCCAGCTTTTCGAAGATATCTAATTAATGGGCGTGGCATTGCCCATTTATTTAGGAAATGTGCATTTAGAAATACTTGTTTTTCAACTAAACTGTTGTTGCCACGCCCATATAATATACTTCATTTGAAAGCTGGCGTAATTTACTATCTTTCACAGAAAATTTGAACAAAATCCGTGCAGCCGTTCAAAAGTTATGCGACTTTAAAAAATTCCTAAAATCAAAAGTTGCTTGCTCCGGCATGCTGGGCGCCTGGTATTTTGCTCTCATTTTTATATTTGCATGATTTTCAAAATGACGACCACACGAATGAAGGTGAACTTGCTTGGCTCATAACTTCGGGACTACTGCTCCGATTTTGATGAAATTTTTTACAAAAATTAGGAAATTTCTCCAGCTTTTCGAAGATATCTAATTAATGGGCGTGGCATTGCCCATTTATTTAGGAAATGTGCATTTAGAAATACTTGTTTTTCAACTAAACTGTTGATGCCACGCCCATATAATATACTTCATTTGAAAGCTGGCGTAATTTACTATCTTTCACAGAAAATTTGAATAAAATCCGTCCAGCCGTTCAAAAGTTATACGACTTTAAAGAATTCCTAAAATCAAAAGTTGCTTGCTCCGGCATGCTGGGCGCCTGATATTTTGCTCCCATTTTTATACATGAGCATGATTTTCAAAATGATGACCACACGAATGAAGGTGAACTTGCTTGGCTCATAACTTCGGAACTACTGCTTCGATTTTGATGAAATTTTTTGCAAAAATTAGGAAATTTCTCCAGCTTTTCGAAGATATCTAATTAATGGGCGTGGCATTGCCCATTTATTTAGGAAATGTGCATTTAGAAATACTTGTTTTTCAACTAAACTGTTGTTGCCACGCCCATATAATATACTTCATTTGAAAGCTGGCGTAATTTACTATCTTTCACAGAAAATTTGAACAAAATCCGTGCAGCCGTTCAAAAGTTATGCGACTTTAAAAAATTCCTAAAATCAAAAGTTGCTTGCTCCGGCATGCTGGGCGCCTGGTATTTTGCTCTCATTTTTATATTTGCATGATTTTCAAAATGACGACCACACGAATGAAGGTGAACTTGCTTGGCTCATAACTTCGGGACTACTGCTCCGATTTTGATGAAATTTTTTACAAAAATTAGGAAATTTCTCCAGCTTTTCGAAGATATCTAATTAATGGGCGTGGCATTGCCCATTTATTTAGGAAATGTGCATTTAGAAATACTTGTTTTTCAACTAAACTGTTGATGCCACGCCCATATAATATACTTCATTTGAAAGCTGGCGTAATTTACTATCTTTCACAGAAAATTTGAATAAAATCCGTCCAGCCGTTCAAAAGTTATACGACTTTAAAGAATTCCTAAAATCAAAAGTTGCTTGCTCCGGCATGCTGGGCGCCTGATATTTTGCTCCCATTTTTATACATGAGCATGATTTTCAAAATGATGACCACACGAATGAAGGTGAACTTGCTTGGCTCATAACTTCGGAACTACCGCTTCGATTTTGATGAAATTTTTTGCAAAAATTAGGAAATTTCTCCAGCTTTTCGAAGATATCTAATTAATGGGCGTGGCATTGCCCATTTATTTAGGAAATGTGCATTTAGAAATACTTGTTTTTCAACTAAACTGTTGTTGCCACGCCCATATAATATACTTCATTTGAAAGCTGGCGTAATTTACTATCTTTCACAGAAAATTTGAACAAAATCCGTGCAGCCGTTCAAAAGTTATGCGACTTTAAAAAATTCCTAAAATCAAAAGTTGCTTGCTCCGGCATGCTGGGCGCCTGGTATTTTGCTCCCATTTTTATACATGAGCATGATTTTCAAAATGATGACCACACGAATGAACGTGAACTTGCTTGGCTCATAACTTCGGAACTACTGCTCCGATTTTGATGAAATTTTTTGCAAAAATTAGGAAATTTCTCCAGCTTTTCGAAGATATCTAATTAATGGGCGTGGCATTGCCCATTTATTTAGGAAATGTGCATTTAGAAATACTTGTTTTTCAACTAAACTGTTGATGCCACGCCCATATAATATACTTCATTTGAAAGCTGGCGTAATTTACTATCTTTCACAGAAAATTTGAATAAAATCCGTGCAGCCGTTCAAAAGTTATACGACTTTAAAGAATTCCTAAAATCAAAAGTTGCTTGCTCAGGCATGCTGGGCGCCTGGTATTTTGCTCTCATTTTTATATTTGCATGATTTTCAAAATGACGACCACACGAATGAAGGTGAACTTGCTTGGCTCATAACTTCGGGACTACTGCTCCGATTTTGATGAAATTTTTTACAAAAATTAGGAAATTTCTCCAGCTTTTCGAAGATATCTAATTAATGGGCGTGGCATTGCCCATTTATTTAGGAAATGTGCATTTAGAAATACTTGTTTTTCAACTAAACTGTTGATGCCACGCCCATATAATATACTTCATTTGAAAGCTGGCGTAATTTACTATTTTTCACAGAAAATTTGAATAAAATCCGTCCAGCCGTTCAAAAGTTATACGACTTTAAAGAATTCCTAAAATCAAAAGTTGCTTGCTCCGGCATGCTGGGCGCCTGGTATTTTGCTCCCATTTTTATATATGAGCATGATTTTCAAAATGATGACCACACGAATGAAGGTGAACTTGCTTGGCTCATAACTTCGGAACTACTGCTCCGATTTTGATGAAATTTTTTGCAAAAATTAGGAAATTTCTCCAGCTTTTCGAAGATATCTAATTAATGGGCGTGGCATTGCCCATTTATTTAGGAAATGTGCATTTAGAAATACTTGTTTTTCAACTAAACTGTTGTTGCCACGCCCATATAATATACTTCATTTGAAAGCTGGCGTAATTTACTATCTTTCACAGAAAATTTGAATAAAATCCGTGCAGCCGTTCAAAAGTTATACGACTTTAAAGAATTCCTAAAATCAAAAGTTGCTTGCTCCGGCATGCTGGGAGCCTGGTATTTTGCTCCCATTTTTATACATGAGCATGATTTTCAAAATGATGACCACACGAATGAAGGTGAACTTGCTTGGCTCATAACTTCGGAACTACTGCTCCGATTTTGATGAAATTTTTTGCAAAAATTAGGAAATTTCTCCAGCTTTTCGAAGATATCTAATTAATGGGCGTGGCATTGCCCATTTATTTAGGAAATGTGCATTTAGAAATACTTGTTTTTCAACTAAACTGTTGATGCCACGCCCATATAATATACTTCATTTGAAAGCTGGCGTAATTTACTATTTTTCACAGAAAATTTGAATAAAATCCGTCCAGCCGTTCAAAAGTTATACGACTTTAAAGAATTCCTAAAATCAAAAGTTGCTTGCTCCGGCATGCTGGGCGCCTGGTATTTTGCTCCCATTTTTATATATGAGCATGATTTTCAAAATGATGACCACACGAATGAAGGTGAACTTGCTTGGCTCATAACTTCGGAACTACTGCTCCGATTTTGATGAAATTTTTTGCAAAAATTAGGAAATTTCTCCAGCTTTTCGAAGATATCTAATTAGTGGGCGTGGCATTGCCCATTTATTTAGGAAATGTGCATTTAGAAATACTTGTTTTTCAACTAAACTGTTGATGCCACGCCCATATAATATACTTCATTTGAAAGCTGGCGTAATTTACTATCTTTCACAGAAAATTTGAATAAAATCCGTCCAGCCGTTCAAAAGTTATACAACTTTAAAGAATTCCTAAAATCAAAAGTTGCTTGCTCCGGCATGCTGGGCGCCTGATATTTTGCTCCCATTTTTATACATGAGCATGATTTTCAAAATGATGACCACACGAATGAAGGTGAACTTGCTTGGCTCATAACTTCGGAACTACTGCTTCGATTTTGATGAAATTTTTTGCAAAAATTAGGAAATTTCTCCAGCTTTTCGAAGATATCTAATTAATGGGCGTGGCATTGCCCATTTATTTAGGAAATGTGCATTTAGAAATACTTGTTTTTCAACTAAACTGTTGTTGCCACGCCCATATAATATACTTCATTTGAAAGCTGGCGTAATTTACTATCTTTCACAGAAAATTTGAATAAAATCCGTGCAGCCGTTCAAAAGTTATACGACTTTAAAGAATTCCTAAAATCAAAAGTTGCTTGCTCCGGCATGCTGGGCGCCTGATATTTTGCTCCCATTTTTATACATGAGCATGATTTTCAAAATGATGACCACACGAATGAAGGTGAACTTGCTTGGCTCATAACTTCGGAACTACTGCTCCGATTTTGATGAAATTTTTTGCAAAAATTAGGAAATTTCTCCAGCTTTTCGAAGATATCTAATTAATGGGCGTGGCATTGCCCATTTATTTAGGAAATGTGCATTTAGAAATACTTGTTTTTCAACTAAACTGTTGATGCCACGCCCATATAATATACTTCATTTGAAAGCTGGCGTAATTTACTATCTTTCACAGAAAATTTGAATAAAATCCGTCCAGCCGTTCAAAAGTTATACGACTTTAAAGAATTCCTAAAATCAAAAGTTGCTTGCTCCGGCATGCTGGGCGCCTGGTATTTTGCTCCCATTTTTATACATGAGCATGATTTTCAAAATGATGACCACACGAATGAACGTGAACTTGCTTGGCTCATAACTTCGGAACTACTGCTCCGATTTTGATGAAATTTTTTGCAAAAATTAGGAAATTTCTCCAGCTTTTCGAAGATATCTAATTAATGGGCGTGGCATTGCCCATTTATTTAGGAAATGTGCATTTAGAAATACTTGTTTTTCAACTAAACTGTTGTTGCCACGCCCATATAATATACTTCATTTGAAAGCTGGCGTAATTTACTATCTTTCACAGAAAATTTGAATAAAATCCGTGCAGCCGTTCAAAAGTTATACGACTTTAAAGAATTCCTAAAATCAAAAGTTGCTTGCTCCGGCATGCTGGGCGCCTGATATTTTGCTCCCATTTTTATACATGAGCATGATTTTCAAAATGATGACCACACGAATGAAGGTGAACTTGCTTGGCTCATAACTTCGGAACTACTGCTCCGATTTTGATGAAATTTTTTGCAAAAATTAGGAAATTTCTCCAGCTTTTCGAAGATATCTAATTAATGGGCGTGGCATTGCCCATTTATTTAGGAAATGTGCATTTAGAAATACTTGTTTTTCAACTAAACTGTTGATGCCACGCCCATATAATATACTTCATTTGAAAGCTGGCGTAATTTACTATCTTTCACAGAAAATTTGAATAAAATCCGTCCAGCCGTTCAAAAGTTATACGACTTTAAAGAATTCCTAAAATCAAAAGTTGCTTGCTCCGGCATGCTGGGCGCCTGATATTTTGCTCCCATTTTTATACATGAGCATGATTTTCAAAATGATGACCACACGAATGAAGGTGAACTTGCTTGGCTCATAACTTCGGAACTACTGCTCCGATTTTGATGAAATTTTTTGCAAAAATTAGGAAATTTCTCCAGCTTTTCGAAGATATCTAATTAATGGGCGTGGCATTGCCCATTTATTTAGGAAATGTGCATTTAGAAATACTTGTTTTTCAACTAAACTGTTGATGCCACGCCCATATAATATACTTCATTTGAAAGCTGGCGTAATTTACTATCTTTCACAGAAAATTTGAATAAAATCCGTCCAGCCGTTCAAAAGTTATACGACTTTAAAGAATTCCTAAAATCAAAAGTTGCTTGCTCCGGCATGCTGGGCGCCTGATATTTTGCTCCCATTTTTATACATGAGCATGATTTTCAAAATGATGACCACACGAATGAAGGTGAACTTGCTTGGCTCATAACTTCGGAACTACTGCTTCGATTTTGATGAAATTTTTTGCAAAAATTAGGAAATTTCTCCAGCTTTTCGAAGATATCTAATTAATGGGCGTGGCATTGCCCATTTATTTAGGAAATGTGCATTTAGAAATACTTGTTTTTCAACTAAACTGTTGTTGCCACGCCCATATAATATACTTCATTTGAAAGCTGGCGTAATTTACTATCTTTCACAGAAAATTTGAATAAAATCCGTGCAGCCGTTCAAAAGTTATACGACTTTAAAGAATTCCTAAAATCAAAAGTTGCTTGCTCCGGCATGCTGGGCGCCTGATATTTTGCTCCCATTTTTATACATGAGCATGATTTTCAAAATGATGACCACACGAATGAAGGTGAACTTGCTTGGCTCATAACTTCGGAACTACTGCTCCGATTTTGATGAAATTTTTTGCAAAAATTAGGAAATTTCTCCAGCTTTTCGAAGATATCTAATTAATGGGCGTGGCATTGCCCATTTATTTAGGAAATGTGCATTTAGAAATACTTGTTTTTCAACTAAACTGTTGATGCCACGCCCATATAATATACTTCATTTGAAAGCTGGCGTAATTTACTATCTTTCACAGAAAATTTGAACAAAATCCGTGCAGCCGTTCAAAAGTTATACGACTTTAAAGAATTCCTAAAATCAAAAGTTGCTTGCTCAGGCATGCTGGGCGCCTGATATTTTGCTCCCATTTTTATACATGAGCATGATTTTCAAAATGATGACCACACGAATGAAGGTGAACTTGCTTGGCTCATAACTTCGGAACTACTGCTCCGATTTTGATGAAATTTTTTGCAAAAATTAGGAAATTTCTCCAGCTTTTCGAAGATATCTAATTAATGGGCGTGGCATTGCCCATTTATTTAGGAAATGTGCATTTAGAAATACTTGTTTTTCAACTAAACTGTTGATGCCACGCCCATATAATATACTTCATTTGAAAGCTGGCGTAATTTACTATCTTTCACAGAAAATTTGAATAAAATCCGTCCAGCCGTTCAAAAGTTATACGACTTTAAAGAATTCCTAAAATCAAAAGTTGCTTGCTCCGGCATGCTGGGCGCCTGATATTTTGCTCCCATTTTTATACATGAGCATGATTTTCAAAATGATGACCACACGAATGAAGGTGAACTTGCTTGGCTCATAACTTCGGAACTACTGCTCCGATTTTGATGAAATTTTTTGCAAAAATTAGGAAATTTCTCCAGCTTTTCGAAGATATCTAATTAATGGGCGTGGCATTGCCCATTTATTTAGGAAATGTGCATTTAGAAATACTTGTTTTTCAACTAAACTGTTGATGCCACGCCCATATAATATACTTCATTTGAAAGCTGGCGTAATTTACTATCTTTCACAGAAAATTTGAATAAAATCCGTCCAGCCGTTCAAAAGTTATACGACTTTAAAGAATTCCTAAAATCAAAAGTTGCTTGCTCCGGCATGCTGGGCGCCTGATATTTTGCTCCCATTTTTATACATGAGCATGATTTTCAAAATGATGACCACACGAATGAAGGTGAACTTGCTTGGCTCATAACTTCGGAACTACTGCTTCGATTTTGATGAAATTTTTTGCAAAAATTAGGAAATTTCTCCAGCTTTTCGAAGATATCTAATTAATGGGCGTGGCATTGCCCATTTATTTAGGAAATGTGCATTTAGAAATACTTGTTTTTCAACTAAACTGTTGTTGCCACGCCCATATAATATACTTCATTTGAAAGCTGGCGTAATTTACTATCTTTCACAGAAAATTTGAATAAAATCCGTGCAGCCGTTCAAAAGTTATACGACTTTAAAGAATTCCTAAAATCAAAAGTTGCTTGCTCCGGCATGCTGGGCGCCTGATATTTTGCTCCCATTTTTATACATGAGCATGATTTTCAAAATGATGACCACACGAATGAAGGTGAACTTGCTTGGCTCATAACTTCGGAACTACTGCTCCGATTTTGATGAAATTTTTTGCAAAAATTAGGAAATTTCTCCAGCTTTTCGAAGATATCTAATTAATGGGCGTGGCATTGCCCATTTATTTAGGAAATGTGCATTTAGAAATACTTGTTTTTCAACTAAACTGTTGTTGCCACGCCCATATAATATACTTCATTTGAAAGCTGGCGTAATTTACTATCTTTCACAGAAAATTTGAATAAAATCCGTGCAGCCGTTCAAAAGTTATACGACTTTAAAGAATTCCTAAAATCAAAAGTTGCTTGCTCCGGCATGCTGGGCGCCTGATATTTTGCTCCCATTTTTATACATGAGCATGATTTTCAAAATGATGACCACACGAATGAAGGTGAACTTGCTTGGCTCATAACTTCGGAACTACTGCTCCGATTTTGATGAAATTTTTTGCAAAAATTAGGAAATTTCTCCAGCTTTTCGAAGATATCTAATTAATGGGCGTGGCATTGCCCATTTATTTAGGAAATGTGCATTTAGAAATACTTGTTTTTCAACTAAACTGTTGTTGCCACGCCCCTATAATATACTTCATTTGAAAGCTGGCGTAATTTACTATCTTTCACAGAAAATTTGAATAAAATCCGTCCAGCCGTTCAAAAGTTATACGACTTTAAAGAATTCCTAAAATCAAAAGTTGCTTGCTCCGGCATGCTGGGCGCCTGGTATTTTGCTCCCATTTTTATACATGAGCATGATTTTCAAAATGATGACCATACGAATGAAGGTGAACTTGCTTGGCTCATAACTTCGGAACTACTGCTCCGATTTTGATGAAATTTTTTGCAAAAATTAGGAAATTTCTCCAGCTTTTCGAAGATATCTAATTAATGGGCGTGGCATTGCCCATTTATTTAGGAAATGTGCATTTAGAAATACTTGTTTTTCAACTAAACTGTTGTTGCCACGCCCCTATAATATACTTCATTTGAAAGCTGGCGTAATTTACTATCTTTCACAGAAAATTTGAATAAAATCCGTCCAGCCGTTCAAAAGTTATACGACTTTAAAGAATTCCTAAAATCAAAAGTTGCTTGCTCCGGCATGCTGGGCGCCTGGTATTTTGCTCCCATTTTTATACATGAGCATGATTTTCAAAATGATGACCACACGAATGAACGTGAACTTGCTTGGCTTATAACTTCGGAACTACTGCTCCGATTTTGATGAAATTTTTTGCAAAAATTAGGAAATTTCTCCAGCTTTTCGAAGATATCTAATTAATGGGCGTGGCATTGCCCATTTATTTAGGAAATGTGCATTTAGAAATACTTGTTTTTCAACTAAACTGTTGTTGCCACGCCCCTATAATATACTTCATTTGAAAGCTGGCGTAATTTACTATCTTTAACAGAAAATTTGAATAAAATCCGTCCAGCCGTTCAAAAGTTATACGACTTTAAAGAATTCCTAAAATCAAAAGTTGCTTGCTCCGGCATGCTGGGCGCCTGGTATTTTGCTCCCATTTTTATACATGAGCATGATTTTCAAAATGATGACCACACGAATGAACGTGAACTTGCTTGGCTCATAACTTCGGAACTACTGCTCCGATTTTGATGAAATTTTTTGCAAAAATTAGGAAATTTCTCCAGCTTTTCGAAGATATCTAATTAATGGGCGTGGCATTGCCCATTTATTTAGGAAATGTGCATTTAGAAATACTTGTTTTTCAACTAAACTGTTGTTGCCACGCCCATATAATATACTTCATTTGAAAGCTGGCGTAATTTACTATCTTTCACAGAAAATTTGAATAAAATCCGTCCAGCCGTTCAAAAGTTATACGACTTTAAAGAATTCCTAAAATCAAAAGTTGCTTGCTCCGGCATGCTGGGCGCCTGGTATTTTGCTCCCATTTTTATACATGAGCATGATTTTCAAAATGATGACCACACGAATGAACGTGAACTTGCTTGGCTCATAACTTCGGAACTACTGCTCCGATTTTGATGAAATTTTTTGCAAAAATTAGGAAATTTCTCCAGCTTTTCGAAGATATCTAATTAATGGGCGTGGCATTGCCCATTTATTTAGGAAATGTGCATTTAGAAATACTTGTTTTTCAACTAAACTGTTGTTGCCACGCCCATATAATATACTTCATTT
Organism: Crataerina pallida; assembly: GCA_949710015.1. Classification (NCBI taxonomy): domain Eukaryota; kingdom Metazoa; phylum Arthropoda; class Insecta; order Diptera; family Hippoboscidae; genus Crataerina; species Crataerina pallida. The sequence continues at coordinate 26,375,938 of OX453293.1, read as the reverse complement.
GAAAGCTGGCGTAATTTACTATCTTTCACAGAAAATTTGAATAAAATCCGTGCAGCCGTTCAAAAGTTATACGACTTTAAAGAATTCCTAAAATCAAAAGTTGCTTGCTCCGGCATGCTGGGCGCCTGATATTTTGCTCCCATTTTTATACATGAGCATGATTTTCAAAATGATGACCACACGAATGAAGGTGAACTTGCTTGGCTCATAACTTCGGAACTACTGCTCCGATTTTGATGAAATTTTTTGCAAAAATTAGGAAATTTCTCCAGCTTTTCGAAGATATCTAATTAATGGGCGTGGCATTGCCCATTTATTTAGGAAATGTGCATTTAGAAATACTTGTTTTTCAACTAAACTGTTGTTGCCACGCCCCTATAATATACTTCATTTGAAAGCTGGCGTAATTTACTATCTTTCACAGAAAATTTGAATAAAATCCGTCCAGCCGTTCAAAAGTTATACGACTTTAAAGAATTCCTAAAATCAAAAGTTGCTTGCTCCGGCATGCTGGGCGCCTGGTATTTTGCTCCCATTTTTATACATGAGCATGATTTTCAAAATGATGACCATACGAATGAAGGTGAACTTGCTTGGCTCATAACTTCGGAACTACTGCTCCGATTTTGATGAAATTTTTTGCAAAAATTAGGAAATTTCTCCAGCTTTTCGAAGATATCTAATTAATGGGCGTGGCATTGCCCATTTATTTAGGAAATGTGCATTTAGAAATACTTGTTTTTCAACTAAACTGTTGTTGCCACGCCCCTATAATATACTTCATTTGAAAGCTGGCGTAATTTACTATCTTTCACAGAAAATTTGAATAAAATCCGTCCAGCCGTTCAAAAGTTATACGACTTTAAAGAATTCCTAAAATCAAAAGTTGCTTGCTCCGGCATGCTGGGCGCCTGGTATTTTGCTCCCATTTTTATACATGAGCATGATTTTCAAAATGATGACCACACGAATGAACGTGAACTTGCTTGGCTTATAACTTCGGAACTACTGCTCCGATTTTGATGAAATTTTTTGCAAAAATTAGGAAATTTCTCCAGCTTTTCGAAGATATCTAATTAATGGGCGTGGCATTGCCCATTTATTTAGGAAATGTGCATTTAGAAATACTTGTTTTTCAACTAAACTGTTGTTGCCACGCCCCTATAATATACTTCATTTGAAAGCTGGCGTAATTTACTATCTTTAACAGAAAATTTGAATAAAATCCGTCCAGCCGTTCAAAAGTTATACGACTTTAAAGAATTCCTAAAATCAAAAGTTGCTTGCTCCGGCATGCTGGGCGCCTGGTATTTTGCTCCCATTTTTATACATGAGCATGATTTTCAAAATGATGACCACACGAATGAACGTGAACTTGCTTGGCTCATAACTTCGGAACTACTGCTCCGATTTTGATGAAATTTTTTGCAAAAATTAGGAAATTTCTCCAGCTTTTCGAAGATATCTAATTAATGGGCGTGGCATTGCCCATTTATTTAGGAAATGTGCATTTAGAAATACTTGTTTTTCAACTAAACTGTTGTTGCCACGCCCATATAATATACTTCATTTGAAAGCTGGCGTAATTTACTATCTTTCACAGAAAATTTGAATAAAATCCGTCCAGCCGTTCAAAAGTTATACGACTTTAAAGAATTCCTAAAATCAAAAGTTGCTTGCTCCGGCATGCTGGGCGCCTGGTATTTTGCTCCCATTTTTATACATGAGCATGATTTTCAAAATGATGACCACACGAATGAACGTGAACTTGCTTGGCTCATAACTTCGGAACTACTGCTCCGATTTTGATGAAATTTTTTGCAAAAATTAGGAAATTTCTCCAGCTTTTCGAAGATATCTAATTAATGGGCGTGGCATTGCCCATTTATTTAGGAAATGTGCATTTAGAAATACTTGTTTTTCAACTAAACTGTTGATGCCACGCCCATATAATATACTTCATTTGAAAGCTGGCGTAATTTACTATCTTTCACAGAAAATTTGAATAAAATCCGTCCAGCCGTTCAAAAGTTATACGACTTTAAAGAATTCCTAAAATCAAAAGTTGCTTGCTCCGGCATGCTGGGCGCCTGGTATTTTGCTCCCATTTTTATACATGAGCATGATTTTCAAAATGATGACCACACGAATGAAGGTGAACTTGCTTGGCTCATAACTTCGGAACTACTGCTCCGATTTTGATGAAATTTTTTGCAAAAATTAGGAAATTTCTCCAGCTTTTCGAAGATATCTAATTAATGGGCGTGGCATTGCCCATTTATTTAGGAAATGTGCATTTAGAAATACTTGTTTTTCAACTAAACTGTTGATGCCACGCCCATATAATATACTTCATTTGAAAGCTGGCGTAATTTACTATCTTTCACAGAAAATTTGAATAAAATCCGTCCAGCCGTTCAAAAGTTATACGACTTTAAAGAATTCCTAAAATCAAAAGTTGCTTGCTCCGGCATGCTGGGCGCCTGATATTTTGCTCCCATTTTTATACATGAGCATGATTTTCAAAATGATGACCACACGAATGAAGGTGAACTTGCTTGGCTCATAACTTCGGAACTACTGCTCCGATTTTGATGAAATTTTTTGCAAAAATTAGGAAATTTCTCCAGCTTTTCGAAGATATCTAATTAATGGGCGTGGCATTGCCCATTTATTTAGGAAATGTGCATTTAGAAATACTTGTTTTTCAACTAAACTGTTGATGCCACGCCCATATAATATACTTCATTTGAAAGCTGGCGTAATTTACTATCTTTCACAGAAAATTTGAATAAAATCCGTGCAGCCGTTCAAAAGTTATACGACTTTAAAGAATTCCTAAAATCAAAAGTTGCTTGCTCCGGCATGCTGGGAGCCTGGTATTTTGCTCCCATTTTTATACATGAGCATGATTTTCAAAATGATGACCACACGAATGAAGGTGAACTTGCTTGGCTCATAACTTCGGAACTACTGCTCCGATTTTGATGAAATTTTTTGCAAAAATTAGGAAATTTCTCCAGCTTTTCGAAGATATCTAATTAATGGGCGTGGCATTGCCCATTTATTTAGGAAATGTGCATTTAGAAATACTTGTTTTTCAACTAAACTGTTGATGCCACGCCCATATAATATACTTCATTTGAAAGCTGGCGTAATTTACTATCTTTCACAGAAAATTTGAATAAAATCCGTCCAGCCGTTCAAAAGTTATACGACTTTAAAGAATTCCTAAAATCAAAAGTTGCTTGCTCCGGCATGCTGGGAGCCTGGTATTTTGCTCCCATTTTTATAAATGAGCATGATTTTCAAAATGATGACCACACGAATGAAGGTGAACTTGCTTGGCTCATAACTTCGGAACTACTGCTCCGATTTTGATGAAATTTTTTGCAAAAATTAGGAAATTTCTCCATCTTTTCGAAGATATCTAATTAATGGGCGTGGCATTGCCCATTTATTTAGGAAATGTGCATTTAGAAATACTTGTTTTTCAACTAAACTGTTGATGCCACGCCCATATAATATACTTCATTTGAAAGCTGGCGTAATTTACTATCTTTCACAGAAAATTTGAATAAAATCCGTGCAGCCGTTCAAAAGTTATACGACTTTAAAGAATTCCTAAAATCAAAAGTTGCTTGCTCCGGCATGCTGGGCGCCTGGTATTTTGCTCCCATTTTTATACATGAGCATGATTTTCAAAATGATGACCACACGAATGAAGGTGAACTTGCTTGGCTCATAACTTCGGAACTACTGCTCCGATTTTGATGAAATTTTTTGCAAAAATTAGGAAATTTCTCCAGCTTTTCGAAGATATCTAATTAATGGGCGTGGCATTGCCCATTTATTTAGGAAATGTGCATTTAGAAATACTTGTTTTTCAACTAAACTGTTGATGCCACGCCCATATAATATACTTCATTTGAAAGCTGGCGTAATTTACTATCTTTCACAGAAAATTTGAATAAAATCCGTGCAGCCGTTCAAAAGTTATACGACTTTAAAGAATTCCTAAAATCAAAAGTTGCTTACTCCGGCATGCTGGGCGCCTGGTATTTTGCTCCCATTTTTATACATGAGCATGATTTTCAAAATGATGACCACACGAATGAAGGTGAACTTGCTTGGCTCATAACTTCGGAACTACTGCTCCGATTTTGATGAAATTTTTTGCAAAAATTAGGAAATTTCTCCAGCTTTTCGAAGATATCTAATTAATGGGCGTGGCATTGCCCATTTATTTAGGAAATGTGCATTTAGAAATACTTGTTTTTCAACTAAACTGTTGTTGCCATGCCCATATAATATACTTCATTTGAAAGCTGGCGTAATTTACTATCTTTCACAGAAAATTTGAATAAAATCTGTGCAGCCGTTCAAAAGTTATACGACTTTAAAGAATTCCTAAAATCAAAAGTTGCTTACTCCGGCATGCTGGGCGCCTGGTATTTTGCTCCCATTTTTATACATGAGCATGATTTTCAAAATGATGACCACACGAATGAAGGTGAACTTGCTTGGCTCATAACTTCGGAACTACTGCTCCGATTTTGATGAAATTTTTTGCAAAAATTAGGAAATTTCTCCAGCTTTTCGAAGATATCTAATTAATGGGCGTGGCATTGCCCATTTATTTAGGAAATGTGCATTTAGAAATACTTGTTTTTCAACTAAACTGTTGATGCCACGCCCATATAATATACTTCATTTGAAAGCTGGCGTAATTTACTATCTTTCACAGAAAATTTGAATAAAATCCGTCCAGCCGTTCAAAAGTTATACGACTTTAAAGAATTCCTAAAATCAAAAGTTGCTTGCTCCGGCATGCTGGGCGCCTGGTATTTTGCTCCCATTTTTATACATGAGCATGATTTTCAAAATGATGACCACACGAATGAAGGTGAACTTGCTTGGCTCATAACTTCGGAACTACTGCTCCGATTTTGATGAAATTTTTTGCAAAAATTAGGAAATTTCTCCAGCTTTTCGAAGATATCTAATTAATGGGCGTGGCATTGCCCATTTATTTAGGAAATGTGCATTTAGAAATACTTGTTTTTCAACTAAACTGTTGATGCCACGCCCATATAATATACTTCATTTGAAAGCTGGCGTAATTTACTATCTTTCACAGAAAATTTGAATAAAATCCGTGCAGCCGTTCAAAAGTTATACGACTTTAAAGAATTCCTAAAATCAAAAGTTGCTTGCTCCGGCATGCTGGGAGCCTGGTATTTTGCTCCCATTTTTATACATGAGCATGATTTTCAAAATGATGACCACACGAATGAAGGTGAACTTGCTTGGCTCATAACTTCGGAACTACTGCTCCGATTTTGATGAAATTTTTTGCAAAAATTAGGAAATTTCTCCAGCTTTTCGAAGATATCTAATTAATGGGCGTGGCATTGCCCATTTATTTAGGAAATGTGCATTTAGAAATACTTGTTTTTCAACTAAACTGTTGACGCCACGCCCATATAATATACTTCATTTGAAAGCTGGCGTAATTTACTATCTTTCACAGAAAATTTGAATAAAATCCGTCCAGCCGTTCAAAAGTTATACGACTTTAAAGAATTCCTAAAATCAAAAGTTGCTTGCTCCGGCATGCTGGGAGCCTGGTATTTTGCTCCCATTTTTATAAATGAGCATGATTTTCAAAATGATGACCACACGAATGAAGGTGAACTTGCTTGGCTCATAACTTCGGAACTACTGCTCCGATTTTGATGAAATTTTTTGCAAAAATTAGGAAATTTCTCCATCTTTTCGAAGATATCTAATTAATGGGCGTGGCATTGCCCATTTATTTAGGAAATGTGCATTTAGAAATACTTGTTTTTCAACTAAACTGTTGATGCCACGCCCATATAATATACTTCATTTGAAAGCTGGCGTAATTTACTATCTTTCACAGAAAATTTGAATAAAATCCGTGCAGCCGTTCAAAAGTTATACGACTTTAAAGAATTCCTAAAATCAAAAGTTGCTTGCTCCGGCATGCTGGGCGCCTGGTATTTTGCTCCCATTTTTATACATGAGCATGATTTTCAAAATGATGACCACACGAATGAAGGTGAACTTGCTTGGCTCATAACTTCGGAACTACTGCTCCGATTTTGATGAAATTTTTTGCAAAAATTAGGAAATTTCTCCAGCTTTTCGAAGATATCTAATTAATGGGCGTGGCATTGCCCATTTATTTAGGAAATGTGCATTTAGAAATACTTGTTTTTCAACTAAACTGTTGATGCCACGCCCATATAATATACTTCATTTGAAAGCTGGCGTAATTTACTATCTTTCACAGAAAATTTGAATAAAATCCGTGCAGCCGTTCAAAAGTTATACGACTTTAAAGAATTCCTAAAATCAAAAGTTGCTTACTCCGGCATGCTGGGCGCCTGGTATTTTGCTCCCATTTTTATACATGAGCATGATTTTCAAAATGATGACCACACGAATGAAGGTGAACTTGCTTGGCTCATAACTTCGGAACTACTGCTCCGATTTTGATGAAATTTTTTGCAAAAATTAGGAAATTTCTCCAGCTTTTCGAAGATATCTAATTAATGGGCGTGGCATTGCCCATTTATTTAGGAAATGTGCATTTAGAAATACTTGTTTTTCAACTAAACTGTTGTTGCCATGCCCATATAATATACTTCATTTGAAAGCTGGCGTAATTTACTATCTTTCACAGAAAATTTGAATAAAATCTGTGCAGCCGTTCAAAAGTTATACGACTTTAAAGAATTCCTAAAATCAAAAGTTGCTTACTCCGGCATGCTGGGCGCCTGGTATTTTGCTCCCATTTTTATACATGAGCATGATTTTCAAAATGATGACCACACGAATGAAGGTGAACTTGCTTGGCTCATAACTTCGGAACTACTGCTCCGATTTTGATGAAATTTTTTGCAAAAATTAGGAAATTTCTCCAGCTTTTCGAAGATATCTAATTAATGGGCGTGGCATTGCCCATTTATTTAGGAAATGTGCATTTAGAAATACTTGTTTTTCAACTAAACTGTTGATGCCACGCCCATATAATATACTTCATTTGAAAGCTGGCGTAATTTACTATCTTTCACAGAAAATTTGAATAAAATCCGTCCAGCCGTTCAAAAGTTATACGACTTTAAAGAATTCCTAAAATCAAAAGTTGCTTGCTCCGGCATGCTGGGCGCCTGGTATTTTGCTCCCATTTTTATACATGAGCATGATTTTCAAAATGATGACCACACGAATGAAGGTGAACTTGCTTGGCTCATAACTTCGGAACTACTGCTCCGATTTTGATGAAATTTTTTGCAAAAATTAGGAAATTTCTCCATCTTTTCGAAGATATCTAATTAATGGGCGTGGCATTGCCCATTTATTTAGGAAATGTGCATTTAGAAATACTTGTTTTTCAACTAAACTGTTGATGCCACGCCCATATAATATACTTCATTTGAAAGCTGGCGTAATTTACTATCTTTCACAGAAAATTTGAATAAAATCCGTGCAGCCGTTCAAAAGTTATACGACTTTAAAGAATTCCTAAAATCAAAAGTTGCTTGCTCCGGCATGCTGGGCGCCTGGTATTTTGCTCCCATTTTTATACATGAGCATGATTTTCAAAATGATGACCACACGAATGAAGGTGAACTTGCTTGGCTCATAACTTCGGAACTACTGCTCCGATTTTGATGAAATTTTTTGCAAAAATTAGGAAATTTCTCCAGCTTTTCGAAGATATCTAATTAATGGGCGTGGCATTGCCCATTTATTTAGGAAATGTGCATTTAGAAATACTTGTTTTTCAACTAAACTGTTGATGCCACGCCCATATAATATACTTCATTTGAAAGCTGGCGTAATTTACTATCTTTCACAGAAAATTTGAATAAAATCCGTGCAGCCGTTCAAAAGTTATACGACTTTAAAGAATTCCTAAAATCAAAAGTTGCTTACTCCGGCATGCTGGGCGCCTGGTATTTTGCTCCCATTTTTATACATGAGCATGATTTTCAAAATGATGACCACACGAATGAAGGTGAACTTGCTTGGCTCATAACTTCGGAACTACTGCTCCGATTTTGATGAAATTTTTTGCAAAAATTAGGAAATTTCTCCAGCTTTTCGAAGATATCTAATTAATGGGCGTGGCATTGCCCATTTATTTAGGAAATGTGCATTTAGAAATACTTGTTTTTCAACTAAACTGTTGTTGCCATGCCCATATAATATACTTCATTTGAAAGCTGGCGTAATTTACTATCTTTCACAGAAAATTTGAATAAAATCTGTGCAGCCGTTCAAAAGTTATACGACTTTAAAGAATTCCTAAAATCAAAAGTTGCTTACTCCGGCATGCTGGGCGCCTGGTATTTTGCTCCCATTTTTATACATGAGCATGATTTTCAAAATGATGACCACACGAATGAAGGTGAACTTGCTTGGCTCATAACTTCGGAACTACTGCTCCGATTTTGATGAAATTTTTTGCAAAAATTAGGAAATTTCTCCAGCTTTTCGAAGATATCTAATTAATGGGCGTGGCATTGCCCATTTATTTAGGAAATGTGCATTTAGAAATACTTGTTTTTCAACTAAACTGTTGATGCCACGCCCATATAATATACTTCATTTGAAAGCTGGCGTAATTTACTATCTTTCACAGAAAATTTGAATAAAATCCGTCCAGCCGTTCAAAAGTTATACGACTTTAAAGAATTCCTAAAATCAAAAGTTGCTTGCTCCGGCATGCTGGGCGCCTGGTATTTTGCTCCCATTTTTATACATGAGCATGATTTTCAAAATGATGACCACACGAATGAAGGTGAACTTGCTTGGCTCATAACTTCGGAACTACTGCTCCGATTTTGATGAAATTTTTTGCAAAAATTAGGAAATTTCTCCAGCTTTTCGAAGATATCTAATTAATGGGCGTGGCATTGCCCATTTATTTAGGAAATGTGCATTTAGAAATACTTGTTTTTCAACTAAACTGTTGATGCCACGCCCATATAATATACTTCATTTGAAAGCTGGCGTAATTTACTATCTTTCACAGAAAATTTGAATAAAATCCGTCCAGCCGTTCAAAAGTTATACGACTTTAAAGAATTCCTAAAATCAAAAGTTGCTTGCTCCGGCATGCTGGGCGCCTGGTATTTTGCTCCCATTTTTATACATGAGCATGATTTTCAAAATGATGACCACACGAATGAACGTGAACTTGCTTGGCTCATAACTTCGGAACTACTGCTCCGATTTTGATGAAATTTTTTGCAAAAATTAGGAAATTTCTCCAGCTTTTCGAAGATATCTAATTAATGGGCGTGGCATTGCCCATTTATTTAGGAAATGTGCATTTAGAAATACTTGTTTTTCAACTAAACTGTTGATGCCACGCCCATATAATATACTTCATTTGAAAGCTGGCGTAATTTACTATCTTTCACAGAAAATTTGAATAAAATCCGTCCAGCCGTTCAAAAGTTATACGACTTTAAAGAATTCCTAAAATCAAAAGTTGCTTGCTCCGGCATGCTGGGCGCCTGGTATTTTGCTCCCATTTTTATACATGAGCATGATTTTCAAAATGATGACCACACGAATGAAGGTGAACTTGCTTGGCTCATAACTTCGGAACTACTGCTCCGATTTTGATGAAATTTTTTGCAAAAATTAGGAAATTTCTCCAGCTTTTCGAAGATATCTAATTAATGGGCGTGGCATTGCCCATTTATTTAGGAAATGTGCATTTAGAAATACTTGTTTTTCAACTAAACTGTTGATGCCACGCCCATATAATATACTTCATTTGAAAGCTGGCGTAATTTACTATCTTTCACAGAAAATTTGAATAAAATCCGTGCAGCCGTTCAAAAGTTATACGACTTTAAAGAATTCCTAAAATCAAAAGTTGCTTGCTCCGGCATGCTGGGAGCCTGGTATTTTGCTCCCATTTTTATACATGAGCATGATTTTCAAAATGATGACCACACGAATGAAGGTGAACTTGCTTGGCTCATAACTTCGGAACTACTGCTCCGATTTTGATGAAATTTTTTGCAAAAATTAGGAAATTTCTCCAGCTTTTCGAAGATATCTAATTAATGGGCGTGGCATTGCCCATTTATTTAGGAAATGTGCATTTAGAAATACTTGTTTTTCAACTAAACTGTTGATGCCACGCCCATATAATATACTTCATTTGAAAGCTGGCGTAATTTACTATCTTTCACAGAAAATTTGAATAAAATCCGTCCAGCCGTTCAAAAGTTATACGACTTTAAAGAATTCCTAAAATCAAAAGTTGCTTGCTACGGCATGCTGGGAGCCTGGTATTTTGCTCCCATTTTTATAAATGAGCATGATTTTCAAAATGATGACCACACGAATGAAGGTGAACTTGCTTGGCTCATAACTTCGGAACTACTGCTCCGATTTTGATGAAATTTTTTGCAAAAATTAGGAAATTTCTCCATCTTTTCGAAGATATCTAATTAATGGGCGTGGCATTGCCCATTTATTTAGGAAATGTGCATTTAGAAATACTTGTTTTTCAACTAAACTGTTGATGCCACGCCCATATAATATACTTCATTTGAAAGCTGGCGTAATTTACTATCTTTCACAGAAAATTTGAATAAAATCCGTGCAGCCGTTCAAAAGTTATACGACTTTAAAGAATTCCTAAAATCAAAAGTTGCTTACTCCGGCATGCTGGGCGCCTGGTATTTTGCTCCCATTTTTATACATGAGCATGATTTTCAAAATGATGACCACACGAATGAAGGTGAACTTGCTTGGCTCATAACTTCGGAACTACTGCTCCGATTTTGATGAAATTTTTTGCAAAAATTAGGAAATTTCTCCAGCTTTTCGAAGATATCTAATTAATGGGCGTGGCATTGCCCATTTATTTAGGAAATGTGCATTTAGAAATACTTGTTTTTCAACTAAACTGTTGTTGCCATGCCCATATAATATACTTCATTTGAAAGCTGGCGTAATTTACTATCTTTCACAGAAAATTTGAATAAAATCCGTGCAGCCGTTCAAAAGTTATACGACTTTAAAGAATTCCTAAAATCAAAAGTTGCTTACTCCGGCATGCTGGGCGCCTGGTATTTTGCTCCCATTTTTATACATGAGCATGATTTTCAAAATGATGACCACACGAATGAAGGTGAACTTGCTTGGCTCATAACTTCGGAACTACTGCTCCGATTTTGATGAAATTTTTTGCAAAAATTAGGAAATTTCTCCAGCTTTTCGAAGATATCTAATTAATGGGCGTGGCATTGCCCATTTATTTAGGAAATGTGCATTTAGAAATACTTTTTTTCAACTAAACTGTTGATGCCACGCCCATATAATATACTTCATTTGAAAGCTGGCGTAATTTACTATCTTTCACAGAAAATTTGAATAAAATCCGTCCAGCCGTTCAAAAGTTATACGACTTTAAAGAATTCCTAAAATCAAAAGTTGCTTGCTCCGGCATGCTGGGCGCCTGGTATTTTGCTCCCATTTTTATACATGAGCATGATTTTCAAAATGATGACCACACGAATGAAGGTGAACTTGCTTGGCTCATAACTTCGGAACTACTGCTCCGATTTTGATGAAATTTTTTGCAAAAATTAGGAAATTTCTCCAGCTTTTCGAAGATATCTAATTAATGGGCGTGGCATTGCCCATTTATTTAGGAAATGTGCATTTAGAAATACTTGATTTTCAACTAAACTGTTGATGCCACGCCCATATAATATACTTCATTTGAAAGCTGGCGTAATTTACTATCTTTCACAGAAAATTTGAATAAAATCCGTCCAGCCGTTCAAAAGTTATACGACTTTAAAGAATTCCTAAAATCAAAAGTTGCTTGCTCCGGCATGCTGGGCGCCTGGTATTTTGCTCCCATTTTTATACATGAGCATGATTTTCAAAATGATGACCACACGAATGAAGGTGAACTTGCTTGGCTCATAACTTCGGAACTACTGCTCCGATTTTGATGAAATTTTTTGCAAAAATTAGGAAATTTCTCCAGCTTTTCGAAGATATCTAATTAATGGGCGTGGCATTTCCCATTTATTTAGGAAATGTGCATTTAGAAATACTTGTTTTTCAACTAAACTGTTGATGCCACGCCCATATAATATACTTCATTTGAAAGCTGGCGTAATTTACTATCTTACACAGAAAATTTGAATAAAATCCGTCCAGCCGTTCAAAAGTTATACGACTTTAAAGAATTCCTAAAATCAAAAGTTGCTTGCTCCGGCATGCTGGGCGCCTGGTATTTTGCTCCCATTTTTATACATGAGCATGATTTTCAAAATGATGACCACACGAATGAAGGTGAACTTGCTTGGCTCATAACTTCGGAACTACTGCTCCGATTTTGATGAAATTTTTTGCAAAAATTAGGAAATTTCTCCAGCTTTTCGAAGATATCTAATTAATGGGCGTGGCATTTCCCATTTATTTAGGAAATGTGCATTTAGAAATACTTGTTTTTCAACTAAACTGTTGATGCCACGCCCATATAATATACTTCATTTGAAAGCTGGCGTAATTTACTATCTTACACAGAAAATTTGAATAAAATCCGTCCAGCCGTTCAAAAGTTATACGACTTTAAAGAATTCCTAAAATCAAAAGTTGCTTGCTCCGGCATGCTGGGCGCCTGGTATTTTGCTCCCATTTTTATACATGAGCATGATTTTCAAAATGATGACCACACGAATGAAGGTGAACTTGCTTGGCTCATAACTTCGGAACTACTGCTCCGATTTTGATGAAATTTTTTGCAAAAATTAGGAAATTTCTCCAGCTTTTCGAAGATATCTAATTAATGGGCGTGGCATTTCCCATTTATTTAGGAAATGTGCATTTAGAAATACTTGTTTTTCAACTAAACTGTTGATGCCACGCCCATATAATATACTTCATTTGAAAGCTGGCGTAATTTACTATCTTTCACAGAAAATTTGAATAAAATCCGTGCAGCCGTTCAAAAGTTATACGACTTTAAAGAATTCCTAAAATCAAAAGTTGCTTACTCCGGCATGCTGGGCGCCTGGTATTTTGGTCCCATTTTTATACATGAGCATGATTTTCAAAATGATGACCACACGAATGAAGGTGAACTTGCTTGGCTCATAACTTCGGAACTACTGCTCCGATTTTGATGAAATTTTTTGCAAAAATTAGGAAATTTCTCCAGCTTTTCGAAGATATCTAATTAATGGGCGTGGCATTTCCCATTTATTTAGGAAATGTGCATTTAGAAATACTTGTTTTTCAACTAAACTGTTGATGCCACGCCCATATAATATACTTCATTTGAAAGCTGGCGTAATTTACTATCTTTCACAGAAAATTTGAATAAAATCCGTGCAGCCGTTCAAAAGTTATACGACTTTAAAGAATTCCTAAAATCAAAAGTTGCTTACTCCGGCATGCTGGGCGCCTGGTATTTTGCTCCCATTTTTATACATGAGCATGATTTTCAAAATGATGACCACACGAATGAACGTGAACTTGCTTGGCTCATAACTTCGGAACTACTGCTTCGATTTTGATGAAATTTTTTGCAAAAATTAGGAAATTTCTCCAGCTTTTCGAAGATATCTAATTAATGGGCGTGGCATTGCCCATTTATTTAGGAAATGTGCATTTAGAAATACTTGTTTTTCAACTAAATTGTTGTTGCCACGCCCATATAATATACTTCATTTGAAAGCTGGCGTAATTTACTATCTTTCACAGAAAATTTGAATAAAATCCGTCCAGCCGTTCAAAAGTTATACGACTTTAAAGAATTCCTAAAATCAAAAGTTGCTTGCTCCGGCATGCTGGGCGCCTGGTATTTTGCTCCCATTTTTATACATGAGCATGATTTTCAAAATGATGACCACACGAATGAAGGTGAACTTGCTTGGCTCATAACTTCGGAACTACTGCTCCGATTTTGATGAAATTTTTTGCAAAAATTAGGAAATTTCTCCAGCTTTTCGAAGATATCTAATTAATGGGCGTGGCATTGCCCATTTATTTAGGAAATGTGCATTTAGAAATACTTGTTTTTCAACTAAACTGTTGATGCCACGCCCATATAATATACTTCATTTGAAAGCTGGCGTAATTTACTATCTTTCACAGAAAATTTGAATAAAATCCGTCCAGCCGTTCAAAAGTTATACGACTTTAAAGAATTCCTAAAATCAAAAGTTGCTTACTCCGGCATGCTGGGCGCCTGGTATTTTGCTCCCATTTTTATACATGAGCATGATTTTCAAAATGATGACCACACGAATGAAGGTGAACTTGCTTGGCTCATAACTTCGGAACTACTGCTCCGATTTTGATGAAATTTTTTGCAAAAATTAGGAAATTTCTCCAGCTTTTCGAAGATATCTAATTAATGGGCGTGGCATTGCCCATTTATTTAGGAAATGTGCATTTAGAAATACTTGTTTTTCAACTAAACTGTTGTTGCCATGCCCATATAATATACTTCATTTGAAAGCTGGCGTAATTTACTATCTTTCACAGAAAATTTGAATAAAATCCGTGCAGCCGTTCAAAAGTTATACGACTTTAAAGAATTCCTAAAATCAAAAGTTGCTTACTCCGGCATGCTGGGCGCCTGGTATTTTGCTCCCATTTTTATACATGAGCATGATTTTCAAAATGATGACCACACGAATGAAGGTGAACTTGCTTGGCTCATAACTTCGGAACTACTGCTCCGATTTTGATGAAATTTTTTGCAAAAATTAGGAAATTTCTCCAGCTTTTCGAAGATATCTAATTAATGGGCGTGGCATTGCCCATTTATTTAGGAAATGTGCATTTAGAAATACTTTTTTTCAACTAAACTGTTGATGCCACGCCCATATAATATACTTCATTTGAAAGCTGGCGTAATTTACTATCTTTCACAGAAAATTTGAATAAAATCCGTCCAGCCGTTCAAAAGTTATACGACTTTAAAGAATTCCTAAAATCAAAAGTTGCTTGCTCCGGCATGCTGGGCGCCTGGTATTTTGCTCCCATTTTTATACATGAGCATGATTTTCAAAATGATGACCACACGAATGAAGGTGAACTTGCTTGGCTCATAACTTCGGAACTACTGCTCCGATTTTGATGAAATTTTTTGCAAAAATTAGGAAATTTCTCCAGCTTTTCGAAGATATCTAATTAATGGGCGTGGCATTGCCCATTTATTTAGGAAATGTGCATTTAGAAATACTTGTTTTTCAACTAAACTGTTGATGCCACGCCCATATAATATACTTCATTTGAAAGCTGGCGTAATTTACTATCTTTCACAGAAAATTTGAATAAAATCCGTCCAGCCGTTCAAAAGTTATACGACTTTAAAGAATTCCTAAAATCAAAAGTTGCTTGCTCCGGCATGCTGGGCGCCTGGTATTTTGCTCCCATTTTTATACATGAGCATGATTTTCAAAATGATGACCACACGAATGAAGGTGAACTTGCTTGGCTCATAACTTCGGAACTACTGCTCCGATTTTGATGAAATTTTTTGCAAAAATTAGGAAATTTCTCCAGCTTTTCGAAGATATCTAATTAATGGGCGTGGCATTTCCCATTTATTTAGGAAATGTGCATTTAGAAATACTTGTTTTTCAACTAAACTGTTGATGCCACGCCCATATAATATACTTCATTTGAAAGCTGGCGTAATTTACTATCTTACACAGAAAATTTGAATAAAATCCGTCCAGCCGTTCAAAAGTTATACGACTTTAAAGAATTCCTAAAATCAAAAGTTGCTTGCTCCGGCATGCTGGGCGCCTGGTATTTTGCTCCCATTTTTATACATGAGCATGATTTTCAAAATGATGACCACACGAATGAAGGTGAACTTGCTTGGCTCATAACTTCGGAACTACTGCTCCGATTTTGATGAAATTTTTTGCAAAAATTAGGAAATTTCTCCAGCTTTTCGAAGATATCTAATTAATGGGCGTGGCATTTCCCATTTATTTAGGAAATGTGCATTTAGAAATACTTGTTTTTCAACTAAACTGTTGATGCCACGCCCATATAATATACTTCATTTGAAAGCTGGCGTAATTTACTATCTTACACAGAAAATTTGAATAAAATCCGTCCAGCCGTTCAAAAGTTATACGACTTTAAAGAATTCCTAAAATCAAAAGTTGCTTGCTCCGGCATGCTGGGCGCCTGGTATTTTGCTCCCATTTTTATACATGAGCATGATTTTCAAAATGATGACCACACGAATGAAGGTGAACTTGCTTGGCTCATAACTTCGGAACTACTGCTCCGATTTTGATGAAATTTTTTGCAAAAATTAGGAAATTTCTCCAGCTTTTCGAAGATATCTAATTAATGGGCGTGGCATTTCCCATTTATTTAGGAAATGTGCATTTAGAAATACTTGTTTTTCAACTAAACTGTTGATGCCACGCCCATATAATATACTTCATTTGAAAGCTGGCGTAATTTACTATCTTTCACAGAAAATTTGAATAAAATCCGTGCAGCCGTTCAAAAGTTATACGACTTTAAAGAATTCCTAAAATCAAAAGTTGCTTACTCCGGCATGCTGGGCGCCTGGTATTTTGGTCCCATTTTTATACATGAGCATGATTTTCAAAATGATGACCACACGAATGAAGGTGAACTTGCTTGGCTCATAACTTCGGAACTACTGCTCCGATTTTGATGAAATTTTTTGCAAAAATTAGGAAATTTCTCCAGCTTTTCGAAGATATCTAATTAATGGGCGTGGCATTTCCCATTTATTTAGGAAATGTGCATTTAGAAATACTTGTTTTTCAACTAAACTGTTGATGCCACGCCCATATAATATACTTCATTTGAAAGCTGGCGTAATTTACTATCTTTCACAGAAAATTTGAATAAAATCCGTGCAGCCGTTCAAAAGTTATACGACTTTAAAGAATTCCTAAAATCAAAAGTTGCTTACTCCGGCATGCTGGGCGCCTGGTATTTTGCTCCCATTTTTATACATGAGCATGATTTTCAAAATGATGACCACACGAATGAACGTGAACTTGCTTGGCTCATAACTTCGGAACTACTGCTTCGATTTTGATGAAATTTTTTGCAAAAATTAGGAAATTTCTCCAGCTTTTCGAAGATATCTAATTAATGGGCGTGGCATTGCCCATTTATTTAGGAAATGTGCATTTAGAAATACTTGTTTTTCAACTAAATTGTTGTTGCCACGCCCATATAATATACTTCATTTGAAAGCTGGCGTAATTTACTATCTTTCACAGAAAATTTGAATAAAATCCGTCCAGCCGTTCAAAAGTTATACGACTTTAAAGAATTCCTAAAATCAAAAGTTGCTTGCTCCGGCATGCTGGGCGCCTGGTATTTTGCTCCCATTTTTATACATGAGCATGATTTTCAAAATGATGACCACACGAATGAAGGTGAACTTGCTTGGCTCATAACTTCGGAACTACTGCTCCGATTTTGATGAAATTTTTTGCAAAAATTAGGAAATTTCTCCAGCTTTTCGAAGATATCTAATTAATGGGCGTGGCATTGCCCATTTATTTAGGAAATGTGCATTTAGAAATACTTGTTTTTCAACTAAACTGTTGATGCCACGCCCATATAATATACTTCATTTGAAAGCTGGCGTAATTTACTATCTTTCACAGAAAATTTGAATAAAATCCGTCCAGCCGTTCAAAAGTTATACGACTTTAAAGAATTCCTAAAATCAAAAGTTGCTTACTCCGGCATGCTGGGCGCCTGGTATTTTGCTCCCATTTTTATACATGAGCATGATTTTCAAAATGATGACCACACGAATGAAGGTGAACTTGCTTGGCTCATAACTTCGGAACTACTGCTCCGATTTTGATGAAATTTTTTGCAAAAATTAGGAAATTTCTCCAGCTTTTCGAAGATATCTAATTAATGGGCGTGGCATTGCCCATTTATTTAGGAAATGTGCATTTAGAAATACTTGTTTTTCAACTAAACTGTTGTTGCCATGCCCATATAATATACTTCATTTGAAAGCTGGCGTAATTTACTATCTTTCACAGAAAATTTGAATAAAATCCGTGCAGCCGTTCAAAAGTTATACGACTTTAAAGAATTCCTAAAATCAAAAGTTGCTTACTCCGGCATGCTGGGCGCCTGGTATTTTGCTCCCATTTTTATACATGAGCATGATTTTCAAAATGATGACCACACGAATGAAGGTGAACTTGCTTGGCTCATAACTTCGGAACTACTGCTCCGATTTTGATGAAATTTTTTGCAAAAATTAGGAAATTTCTCCAGCTTTTCGAAGATATCTAATTAATGGGCGTGGCATTGCCCATTTATATAGGAAATGTGCATTTAGAAATACTTTTTTTCAACTAAACTGTTGATGCCACGCCCATATAATATACTTCATTTGAAAGCTGGCGTAATTTACTATCTTTCACAGAAAATTTGAATAAAATCCGTCCAGCCGTTCAAAAGTTATACGACTTTAAAGAATTCCTAAAATCAAAAGTTGCTTGCTCCGGCATGCTGGGCGCCTGGTATTTTGCTCCCATTTTTATACATGAGCATGATTTTCAAAATGATGACCACACGAATGAAGGTGAACTTGCTTGGCTCATAACTTCGGAACTACTGCTCCGATTTTGATGAAATTTTTTGCAAAAATTAGGAAATTTCTCCAGCTTTTCGAAGATATCTAATTAATGGGCGTGGCATTGCCCATTTATTTAGGAAATGTGCATTTAGAAATACTTGTTTTTCAACTAAACTGTTGATGCCACGCCCATATAATATACTTCATTTGAAAGCTGGCGTAATTTACTATCTTTCACAGAAAATTTGAATAAAATCCGTCCAGCCGTTCAAAAGTTATACGACTTTAAAGAATTCCTAAAATCAAAAGTTGCTTGCTCCGGCATGCTGGGCGCCTGGTATTTTGCTCCCATTTTTATACATGAGCATGATTTTCAAAATGATGACCACACGAATGAACGTGAACTTGCTTGGCTCATAACTTCGGAACTACTGCTCCGATTTTGATGAAATTTTTTGCAAAAATTAGGAAATTTCTCCAGCTTTTCGAAGATGTCTAATTAATGGGCGTGGCATTGCCCATTTATTTAGGAAATGTGCATTTAGAAATACTTGTTTTTCAACTAAACTGTTGATGTCACGCCCATATAATATACTTCATTTGAAAGCTGGCGTAATTTACTATCTTTCACAGAAAATTTGAATAAAATCCGTGCAGCCGTTCAAAAGTTATACGACTTTAAAGAATTCCTAAAATCAAAAGTTGCTTACTCCGGCATGCTGGGCGCCTGGTATTTTGCTCCCATTTTTATACATGAGCATGATTTTCAAAATGATGACCACACGAATGAAGGTGAACTTGCTTGGCTCATAACTTCGGAACTACTGCTCCGATTTTGATGAAATTTTTTGCAAAAATTAGGAAATTTCTCCAGCTTTTCGAAGATATCTAATTAATGGGCGTGGCATTGCCCATTTATTTAGGAAATGTGCATTTAGAAATACTTGTTTTTCAACTAAACTGTTGATGCCACGCCCATATAATATACTTCATTTGAAAGCTGGCGTAATTTACTATCTTTCACAGAAAATTTGAATAAAATCCGTCCAGCCGTTCAAAAGTTATACGACTTTAAAGAATTCCTAAAATCAAAAGTTGCTTGCTCCGGCATGCTGGGCGCCTGGTATTTTGCTCCCATTTTTATACATGAGCATGATTTTCAAAATGATGACCACACGAATGAAGGTGAACTTGCTTGGCTCATAACTTCGGAACTACTGCTCCGATTTTGATGAAATTTTTTGCAAAAATTAGGAAATTTCTCCAGCTTTTCGAAGATATCTAATTAATGGGCGTGGCATTTCCCATTTATTTAGGAAATGTGCATTTAGAAATACTTGTTTTTCAACTAAACTGTTAATGCCACGCCCATATAATATACTTCATTTGAAAGCTGGCGTAATTTACTATCTTACACAGAAAATTTGAATAAAATCCGTCCAGCCGTTCAAAAGTTATACGACTTTAAAGAATTCCTAAAATCAAAAGTTGCTTGCTCCGGCATGCTGGGCGCCTGGTATTTTGCTCCCATTTTTATACATGAGCATGATTTTCAAAATGATGACCACACGAATGAAGGTGAACTTGCTTGGCTCATAACTTCGGAACTACTGCTCCGATTTTGATGAAATTTTTTGCAAAAATTAGGAAATTTCTCCAGCTTTTCGAAGATATCTAATTAATGGGCGTGGCATTTCCCATTTATTTAGGAAATGTGCATTTAGAAATACTTGTTTTTCAACTAAACTGTTGATGCCACGCCCATATAATATACTTCATTTGAAAGCTGGCGTAATTTACTATCTTACACAGAAAATTTGAATAAAATCCGTCCAGCCGTTCAAAAGTTATACGACTTTAAAGAATTCCTAAAATCAAAAGTTGCTTGCTCCGGCATGCTGGGCGCCTGGTATTTTGCTCCCATTTTTATACATGAGCATGATTTTCAAAATGATGACCACACGAATGAAGGTGAACTTGCTTGGCTCATAACTTCGGAACTACTGCTCCGATTTTGATGAAATTTTTTGCAAAAATTAGGAAATTTCTCCAGCTTTTCGAAGATATCTAATTAATGGGCGTGGCATTTCCCATTTATTTAGGAAATGTGCATTTAGAAATACTTGTTTTTCAACTAAACTGTTGATGCCACGCCCATATAATATACTTCATTTGAAAGCTGGCGTAATTTACTATCTTTCACAGAAAATTTGAATAAAATCCGTGCAGCCGTTCAAAAGTTATACGACTTTAAAGAATTCCTAAAATCAAAAGTTGCTTACTCCGGCATGCTGGGCGCCTGGTATTTTGGTCCCATTTTTATACATGAGCATGATTTTCAAAATGATGACCACACGAATGAAGGTGAACTTGCTTGGCTCATAACTTCGGAACTACTGCTCCGATTTTGATGAAATTTTTTGCAAAAATTAGGAAATTTCTCCAGCTTTTCGAAGATATCTAATTAATGGGCGTGGCATTTCCCATTTATTTAGGAAATGTGCATTTAGAAATACTTGTTTTTCAACTAAACTGTTGATGCCACGCCCATATAATATACTTCATTTGAAAGCTGGCGTAATTTACTATCTTTCACAGAAAATTTGAATAAAATCCGTGCAGCCGTTCAAAAGTTATACGACTTTAAAGAATTCCTAAAATCAAAAGTTGCTTACTCCGGCATGCTGGGCGCCTGGTATTTTGCTCCCATTTTTATACATGAGCATGATTTTCAAAATGATGACCACACGAATGAACGTGAACTTGCTTGGCTCATAACTTCGGAACTACTGCTTCGATTTTGATGAAATTTTTTGCAAAAATTAGGAAATTTCTCCAGCTTTTCGAAGATATCTAATTAATGGGCGTGGCATTGCCCATTTATTTAGGAAATGTGCATTTAGAAATACTTGTTTTTCAACTAAATTGTTGTTGCCACGCCCATATAATATACTTCATTTGAAAGCTGGCGTAATTTACTATCTTTCACAGAAAATTTGAATAAAATCCGTCCAGCCGTTCAAAAGTTATACGACTTTAAAGAATTCCTAAAATCAAAAGTTGCTTGCTCCGGCATGCTGGGCGCCTGGTATTTTGCTCCCATTTTTATACATGAGCATGATTTTCAAAATGATGACCACACGAATGAAGGTGAACTTGCTTGGCTCATAACTTCGGAACTACTGCTCCGATTTTGATGAAATTTTTTGCAAAAATTAGGAAATTTCTCCAGCTTTTCGAAGATATCTAATTAATGGGCGTGGCATTGCCCATTTATTTAGGAAATGTGCATTTAGAAATACTTGTTTTTCAACTAAACTGTTGATGCCACGCCCATATAATATACTTCATTTGAAAGCTGGCGTAATTTACTATCTTTCACAGAAAATTTGAATAAAATCCGTCCAGCCGTTCAAAAGTTATACGACTTTAAAGAATTCCTAAAATCAAAAGTTGCTTACTCCGGCATGCTGGGCGCCTGGTATTTTGCTCCCATTTTTATACATGAGCATGATTTTCAAAATGATGACCACACGAATGAAGGTGAACTTGCTTGGCTCATAACTTCGGAACTACTGCTCCGATTTTGATGAAATTTTTTGCAAAAATTAGGAAATTTCTCCAGCTTTTCGAAGATATCTAATTAATGGGCGTGGCATTGCCCATTTATTTAGGAAATGTGCATTTAGAAATACTTGTTTTTCAACTAAACTGTTGATGCCACGCCCATATAATATACTTCATTTGAAAGCTGGCGTAATTTACTATCTTTCACAGAAAATTTGAATAAAATCCGTGCAGCCGTTCAAAAGTTATACGACTTTAAAGAATTCCTAAAATCAAAAGTTGCTTACTCCGGCATGCTGGGCGCCTGATATTTTGCTCCCATTTTTATACATGAGCATGATTTTCAAAATGATGACCACACGAATGAAGGTGAACTTGCTTGGCTCATAACTTCGGAACTACTGCTTCGATTTTGATGAAATTTTTTGCAAAAATTAGGAAATTTCTCCAGCTTTTCGAAGATATCTAATTAATGGGCGTGGCATTGCCCATTTATTTAGGAAATGTGCATTTAGAAATACTTGTTTTTCAACTAAACTGTTGTTGCCATGCCCATATAATATACTTCATTTGAAAGCTGGCGTAATTTACTATCTTTCACAGAAAATTTGAATAAAATCCGTGCAGCCGTTCAAAAGTTATACGACTTTAAAGAATTCCTAAAATCAAAAGTTGCTTACTCCGGCATGCTGGGCGCCTGGTATTTTGCTCCCATTTTTATACATGAGCATGATTTTCAAAATGATGACCACACGAATGAAGGTGAACTTGCTTGGCTCATAACTTCGGAACTACTGCTCCGATTTTGATGAAATTTTTTGCAAAACTTAGGAAATTTCTCCAGCTTTTCGAAGATATCTAATTAATGGGCGTGGCATTGCCCATTTATTTAGGAAATGTGCATTTAGAAATACTTGTTTTTCAACTAAACTGTTGATGCCACGCCCATATAATATACTTCATTTGAAAGCTGGCGTAATTTACTATCTTTCACAGAAAATTTGAATAAAATCCGTCCAGCCGTTCAAAAGTTATACGACTTTAAAGAATTCCTAAAATCAAAAGTTGCTTACTCCGGCATGCTGGGCGCCTGGTATTTTGCTCCCATTTTTATACATGAGCATGATTTTCAAAATGATGACCACACGAATGAAGGTGAACTTGCTTGGCTCATAACTTCGGAACTACTGCTCCGATTTTGATGAAATTTTTTGCAAAAATTAGGAAATTTCTCCAGCTTTTCGAAGATATCTAATTAATGGGCGTGGCATTGCCCATTTATTTAGGAAATGTGCATTTAGAAATACTTGTTTTTCAACTAAACTGTTGTTGCCATGCCCATATAATATACTTCGTTTGAAAGCTGGCGTAATTTACTATCTTTCACAGAAAATTTGAATAAAATCCGTGCAGCCGTTCAAAAGTTATACGACTTTAAAGAATTCCTAAAATCAAAAGTTGCTTACTCCGGCATGCTGGGCGCCTGGTATTTTGCTCCCATTTTTATACATGAGCATGATTTTCAAAATGATGACCACACGAATGAAGGTGAACTTGCTTGGCTCATAACTTCGGAACTACTGCTCCGATTTTGATGAAATTTTTTGCAAAAATTAGGAAATTTCTCCAGCTTTTCGAAGATATCTAATTAATGGGCGTGGCATTGCCCATTTATTTAGGAAATGTGCATTTAGAAATACTTGTTTTTCAACTAAACTGTTGTTGCCACGCCCATATAATATACTTCATTTGAAAGCTGGCGTAATTTACTATCTTTCACAGAAAATTTGAATAAAATCCGTCCAGCCGTTCAAAAGTTATACGACTTTAAAGAATTCCTAAAATCAAAAGTTGCTTGCTCCGGCATGCTGGGCGCCTGGTATTTTGCTCCCATTTTTATACATGAGCATGATTTTCAAAATGATGACCACACGAATGAAGGTGAACTTGCTTGGCTCATAACTTCGGAACTACTGCTCCGATTTTGATGAAATTTTTTGCAAAAATTAGGAAATTTCTCCAGCTTTTCGAAGATATCTAATTAATGGGCGTGGCATTGCCCATTTATTTAGGAAATGTGCATTTAGAAATACTTGTTTTTCAACTAAACTGTTGTTGCCACGCCCATATAATATACTTCATTTGAAAGCTGGCGTAATTTACTATCTTTCACAGAAAATTTGAATAAAATCCGTCCAGCCGTTCAAAAGTTATACGACTTTAAAGAATTCCTAAAATCAAAAGTTGCTTGCTCCGGCATGCTGGGCGCCTGGTATTTTGCTCCCATTTTTATACATGAGCATGATTTTCAAAATGATGACCACACGAATGAACGTGAACTTGCTTGGCTCATAACTTCGGAACTACTGCTTCGATTTTGATGAAATTTTTTGCAAAAATTAGGAAATTTCTCCAGCTTTTCGAAGATATCTAATTAATGGGCGTGGCATTGCCCATTTATTTAGGAAATGTGCATTTAGAAATACTTGTTTTTCAACTAAACTGTTGTTGCCACGCCCATATAATATACTTCATTTGAAAGCTGGCGTAATTTACTATCTTTCACAGAAAATTTGAATAAAATCCGTCCAGCCGTTCAAAAGTTATACGACTTTAAAGAATTCCTAAAATCAAAAGTTGCTTGCTCCGGCATGCTGGGCGCCTGGTATTTTGCTCCCATTTTTATACATGAGCATGATTTTCAAAATGATGACCACACGAATGAAGGTGAACTTGCTTGGCTCATAACTTCGGAACTACTGCTTCGATTTTGATGAAATTTTTTGCAAAAATTAGGAAATTTCTCCAGCTTTTCGAAGATATCTAATTAATGGGCGTGGCATTGCCCATTTATTTAGGAAATGTGCATTTAGAAATACTTGTTTTTCAACTAAACTGTTGTTGCCACGCCCATATAATATACTTCATTTGAAAGCTGGCGTAATTTACTATCTTTCACAGAAAATTTGAATAAAATCCGTCCAGCCGTTCAAAAGTTATACGACTTTAAAGAATTCCTAAAATCAAAAGTTGCTTGCTCCGGCATGCTGGGCGCCTGGTATTTTGCTCCCATTTTTATACATGAGCATGATTTTCAAAATGATGACCACACGAATGAACGTGAACTTGCTTGGCTCATAACTTCGGAACTACTGCTTCGATTTTGATGAAATTTTTTGCAAAAATTAGGAAATTTCTCCAGCTTTTCGAAGATATCTAATTAATGGGCGTGGCATTGCCCATTTATTTAGGAAATGTGCATTTAGAAATACTTGTTTTTCAACTAAACTGTTGATGCCACGCCCATATAATATACTTCATTTGAAAGCTGGCGTAATTTACTATCTTTCACAGAAAATTTGAATAAAATCCGTGCAGCCGTTCAAAAGTTATACGACTTTAAAGAATTCCTAAAATCAAAAGTTGCTTACTCCGGCATGCTGGGCGCCTGGTATTTTGCTCCCATTTTTATACATGAGCATGATTTTCAAAATGATGACCACACGAATGAAGGTGAACTTGCTTGGCTCATAACTTCGGAACTACTGCTCCGATTTTGATGAAATTTTTTGCAAAAATTAGGAAATTTCTCCAGCTTTTCGAAGATATCTAATTAATGGGCGTGGCATTGCCCATTTATTTAGGAAATGTGCATTTAGAAATACTTGTTTTTCAACTAAACTGTTGTTGCCATGCCCATATAATATACTTCATTTGAAAGCTGGCGTAATTTACTATCTTTCACAGAAAATTTGAATAAAATCCGTGCAGCCGTTCAAAAGTTATACGACTTTAAAGAATTCCTAAAATCAAAAGTTGCTTACTCCGGCATGCTGGGCGCCTGGTATTTTGCTCCCATTTTTATACATGAGCATGATTTTCAAAATGATGACCACACGAATGAAGGTGAACTTGCTTGGCTCATAACTTCGGAACTACTGCTCCGATTTTGATGAAATTTTTTGCAAAACTTAGGAAATTTCTCCAGCTTTTCGAAGATATCTAATTAATGGGCGTGGCATTGCCCATTTATTTAGGAAATGTGCATTTAGAAATACTTGTTTTTCAACTAAACTGTTGATGCCACGCCCATATAATATACTTCATTTGAAAGCTGGCGTAATTTACTATCTTTCACAGAAAATTTGAATAAAATCCGTCCAGCCGTTCAAAAGTTATACGACTTTAAAGAATTCCTAAAATCAAAAGTTGCTTGCTCCGGCATGCTGGGCGCCTGGTATTTTGCTCCCATTTTTATACATGAGCATGATTTTCAAAATGATGACCACACGAATGAAGGTGAACTTGCTTGGCTCATAACTTCGGAACTACTGCTCCGATTTTGATGAAATTTTTTGCAAAAATTAGGAAATTTCTCCAGCTTTTCGAAGATATCTAATTAATGGGCGTGGCATTGCCCATTTATTTAGGAAATGTGCATTTAGAAATACTTGTTTTTCAACTAAACTGTTGATGCCACGCCCATATAATATACTTCATTTGAAAGCTGGCGTAATTTACTATCTTTCACAGAAAATTTGAATAAAATCCGTCCAGCCGTTCAAAAGTTATACGACTTTAAAGAATTCCTAAAATCAAAAGTTGCTTGCTCCGGCATGCTGGGCGCCTGGTATTTTGCTCCCATTTTTATACATGAGCATGATTTTCAAAATGATGACCACACGAATGAAGGTGAACTTGCTTGGCTCATAACTTCGGAACTACTGCTTCGATTTTGATGAAATTTTTTGCAAAAATTAGGAAATTTCTCCAGCTTTTCGAAGATATCTAATTAATGGGCGTGGCATTGCCCATTTATTTAGGAAATGTGCATTTAGAAATACTTGTTTTTCAACTAAACTGTTGTTGCCACGCCCATATAATATACTTCATTTGAAAGCTGGCGTAATTTACTATCTTTCACAGAAAATTTGAATAAAATCCGTCCAGCCGTTCAAAAGTTATACGACTTTAAAGAATTCCTAAAATCAAAAGTTGCTTGCTCCGGCATGCTGGGCGCCTGGTATTTTGCTCCCATTTTTATACATGAGCATGATTTTCAAAATGATGACCACACGAATGAACGTGAACTTGCTTGGCTCATAACTTCGGAACTACTGCTTCGATTTTGATGAAATTTTTTGCAAAAATTAGGAAATTTCTCCAGCTTTTCGAAGATATCTAATTAATGGGCGTGGCATTGCCCATTTATTTAGGAAATGTGCATTTAGAAATACTTGTTTTTCAACTAAACTGTTGTTGCCACGCCCATATAATATACTTCATTTGAAAGCTGGCGTAATTTACTATCTTTCACAGAAAATTTGAATAAAATCCGTCCAGCCGTTCAAAAGTTATACGACTTTAAAGAATTCCTAAAATCAAAAGTTGCTTGCTCCGGCATGCTGGGCGCCTGGTATTTTGCTCCCATTTTTATACATGAGCATGATTTTCAAAATGATGACCACACGAATGAAGGTGAACTTGCTTGGCTCATAACTTCGGAACTACTGCTTCGATTTTGATGAAATTTTTTGCAAAAATTAGGAAATTTCTCCAGCTTTTCGAAGATATCTAATTAATGGGCGTGGCATTGCCCATTTATTTAGGAAATGTGCATTTAGAAATACTTGTTTTTCAACTAAACTGTTGTTGCCACGCCCATATAATATACTTCATTTGAAAGCTGGCGTAATTTACTATCTTTCACAGAAAATTTGAATAAAATCCGTCCAGCCGTTCAAAAGTTATACGACTTTAAAGAATTCCTAAAATCAAAAGTTGCTTGCTCCGGCATGCTGGGCGCCTGGTATTTTGCTCCCATTTTTATACATGAGCATGATTTTCAAAATGATGACCACACGAATGAACGTGAACTTGCTTGGCTCATAACTTCGGAACTACTGCTTCGATTTTGATGAAATTTTTTGCAAAAATTAGGAAATTTCTCCAGCTTTTCGAAGATATCTAATTAATGGGCGTGGCATTGCCCATTTATTTAGGAAATGTGCATTTAGAAATACTTGTTTTTCAACTAAACTGTTGATGCCACGCCCATATAATATACTTCATTTGAAAGCTGGCGTAATTTACTATCTTTCACAGAAAATTTGAATAAAATCCGTGCAGCCGTTCAAAAGTTATACGACTTTAAAGAATTCCTAAAATCAAAAGTTGCTTACTCCGGCATGCTGGGCGCCTGGTATTTTGCTCCCATTTTTATACATGAGCATGATTTTCAAAATGATGACCACACGAATGAAGGTGAACTTGCTTGGCTCATAACTTCGGAACTACTGCTCCGATTTTGATGAAATTTTTTGCAAAAATTAGGAAATTTCTCCAGCTTTTCGAAGATATCTAATTAATGGGCGTGGCATTGCCCATTTATTTAGGAAATGTGCATTTAGAAATACTTGTTTTTCAACTAAACTGTTGTTGCCATGCCCATATAATATACTTCATTTGAAAGCTGGCGTAATTTACTATCTTTCACAGAAAATTTGAATAAAATCCGTGCAGCCGTTCAAAAGTTATACGACTTTAAAGAATTCCTAAAATCAAAAGTTGCTTACTCCGGCATGCTGGGCGCCTGGTATTTTGCTCCCATTTTTATACATGAGCATGATTTTCAAAATGATGACCACACGAATGAAGGTGAACTTGCTTGGCTCATAACTTCGGAACTACTGCTCCGATTTTGATGAAATTTTTTGCAAAACTTAGGAAATTTCTCCAGCTTTTCGAAGATATCTAATTAATGGGCGTGGCATTGCCCATTTATTTAGGAAATGTGCATTTAGAAATACTTGTTTTTCAACTAAACTGTTTATGCCACGCCCATATAATATACTTCATTTGAAAGCTGGCGTAATTTACTATCTTTCACAGAAAATTTGAATAAAATCCGTCCAGCCGTTCAAAAGTTATACGACTTTAAAGAATTCCTAAAATCAAAAGTTGCTTACTCCGGCATGCTGGGCGCCTGGTATTTTGCTCCCATTTTTATACATGAGCATGATTTTCAAAATGATGACCACACGAATGAAGGTGAACTTGCTTGGCTCATAACTTCGGAACTACTGCTCCGATTTTGATGAAATTTTTTGCAAAAATTAGGAAATTTCTCCAGCTTTTCGAAGATATCTAATTAATGGGCGTGGCATTGCCCATTTATTTAGGAAATGTGCATTTAGAAATACTTGTTTTTCAACTAAACTGTTGATGCCACGCCCATATAATATACTTCATTTGAAAGCTGGCGTAATTTACTATCTTTCACAGAAAATTTGAATAAAATCCGTGCAGCCGTTCAAAAGTTATACGACTTTAAAGAATTCCTAAAATCAAAAGTTGCTTACTCCGGCATGCTGGGCGCCTGGTATTTTGCTCCCATTTTTATACATGAGCATGATTTTCAAAATGATGACCACACGAATGAAGGTGAACTTGCTTGGCTCATAACTTCGGAACTACTGCTCCGATTTTGATGAAATTTTTTGCAAAAATTAGGAAATTTCTCCAGCTTTTCGAAGATATCTAATTAATGGGCGTGGCATTGCCCATTTATTTAGGAAATGTGCATTTAGAAATACTTGTTTTTCAACTAAACTGTTGTTGCCATGCCCATATAATATACTTCATTTGAAAGCTGGCGTAATTTACTATCTTTCACAGAAAATTTGAATAAAATCCGTGCAGCCGTTCAAAAGTTATACGACTTTAAAGAATTCCTAAAATCAAAAGTTGCTTACTCCGGCATGCTGGGCGCCTGGTATTTTGCTCCCATTTTTATACATGAGCATGATTTTCAAAATGATGACCACACGAATGAAGGTGAACTTGCTTGGCTCATAACTTCGGAACTACTGCTCCGATTTTGATGAAATTTTTTGCAAAAATTAGGAAATTTCTCCAGCTTTTCGAAGATATCTAATTAATGGGCGTGGCATTGCCCATTTATTTAGGAAATGTGCATTTAGAAATACTTGTTTTTCAACTAAACTGTTGTTGCCATGCCCATATAATATACTTCATTTGAAAGCTGGCGTAATTTACTATCTTTCACAGAAAATTTGAATAAAATCCGTGCAGCCGTTCAAAAGTTATACGACTTTAAAGAATTCCTAAAATCAAAAGTTGCTTACTCCGGCATGCTGGGCGCCTGGTATTTTGCTCCCATTTTTATACATGAGCATGATTTTCAAAATGATGACCACACGAATGAAGGTGAACTTGCTTGGCTCATAACTTCGGAACTACTGCTCCGATTTTGATGAAATTTTTTGCAAAACTTAGGAAATTTCTCCAGCTTTTCGAAGATATCTAATTAATGGGCGTGGCATTGCCCATTTATTTAGGAAATGTGCATTTAGAAATACTTGTTTTTCAACTAAACTGTTGATGCCACGCCCATATAATATACTTCATTTGAAAGCTGGCGTAATTTACTATCTTTCACAGAAAATTTGAATAAAATCCGTCCAGCCGTTCAAAAGTTATACGACTTTAAAGAATTCCTAAAATCAAAAGTTGCTTACTCCGGCATGCTGGGCGCCTGGTATTTTGCTCCCATTTTTATACATGAGCATGATTTTCAAAATGATGACCACACGAATGAAGGTGAACTTGCTTGGCTCATAACTTCGGAACTACTGCTCCGATTTTGATGAAATTTTTTGCAAAAATTAGGAAATTTCTCCAGCTTTTCGAAGATATCTAATTAATGGGCGTGGCATTGCCCATTTATTTAGGAAATGTGCATTTAGAAATACTTGTTTTTCAACTAAACTGTTGATGCCACGCCCATATAATATACTTCATTTGAAAGCTGGCGTAATTTACTATCTTTCACAGAAAATTTGAATAAAATCCGTCCAGCCGTTCAAAAGTTATACGACTTTAAAGAATTCCTAAAATCAAAAGTTGCTTACTCCGGCATGCTGGGCGCCTGGTATTTTGCTCCCATTTTTATACATGAGCATGATTTTCAAAATGATGACCACACGAATGAAGGTGAACTTGCTTGGCTCATAACTTCGGAACTACTGCTCCGATTTTGATGAAATTTTTTGCAAAAATTAGGAAATTTCTCCAGCTTTTCGAAGATATCTAATTAATGGGCGTGGCATTGCCCATTTATTTAGGAAATGTGCATTTAGAAATACTTGTTTTTCAACTAAACTGTTGTTGCCATGCCCATATAATATACTTCATTTGAAAGCTGGCGTAATTTACTATCTTTCACAGAAAATTTGAATAAAATCCGTGCAGCCGTTCAAAAGTTATACGACTTTAAAGAATTCCTAAAATCAAAAGTTGCTTACTCCGGCATGCTGGGCGCCTGGTATTTTGCTCCCATTTTTATACATGAGCATGATTTTCAAAATGATGACCACACGAATGAAGGTGAACTTGCTTGGCTCATAACTTCGGAACTACTGCTTCGATTTTGATGAAATTTTTTGCAAAAATTAGGAAATTTCTCCAGCTTTTCGAAGATATCTAATTAATGGGCGTGGCATTGCCCATTTATTTAGGAAATGTGCATTTAGAAATACTTGTTTTTCAACTAAACTGTTGTTGCCATGCCCATATAATATACTTCATTTGAAAGCTGGCGTAATTTACTATCTTTCACAGAAAATTTGAATAAAATCCGTGCAGCCGTTCAAAAGTTATACGACTTTAAAGAATTCCTAAAATCAAAAGTTGCTTACTCCGGCATGCTGGGCGCCTGGTATTTTGCTCCCATTTTTATACATGAGCATGATTTTCAAAATGATGACCACACGAATGAAGGTGAACTTGCTTGGCTCATAACTTCGGAACTACTGCTTCGATTTTGATGAAATTTTTTGCAAAAATTAGGAAATTTCTCCAGCTTTTCGAAGATATCTAATTAATGGGCGTGGCATTGCCCATTTATTTAGGAAATGTGCATTTAGAAATACTTGTTTTTCAACTAAATTGTTGTTGCCACGCCCATATAATATACTTCATTTGAAAGCTGGCGTAATTTACTATCTTTCACAGAAAATTTGAATAAAATCCGTCCAGCCGTTCAAAAGTTATACGACTTTAAAGAATTCCTAAAATCAAAAGTTGCTTACTCCGGCATGCTGGGCGCCTGGTATTTTGCTCCCATTTTTATACATGAGCATGATTTTCAAAATGATGACCACACGAATGAAGGTGAACTTGCTTGGCTCATAACTTCGGAACTACTGCTCCGATTTTGATGAAATTTTTTGCAAAACTTAGGAAATTTCTCCAGCTTTTCGAAGATATCTAATTAATGGGCGTGGCATTGCCCATTTATTTAGGAAATGTGCATTTAGAAATACTTGTTTTTCAACTAAACTGTTGATGCCACGCCCATATAATATACTTCATTTGAAAGCTGGCGTAATTTACTATCTTTCACAGAAAATTTGAATAAAATCCGTCCAGCCGTTCAAAAGTTATACGACTTTAAAGAATTCCTAAAATCAAAAGTTGCTTACTCCGGCATGCTGGGCGCCTGGTATTTTGCTCCCATTTTTATACATGAGCATGATTTTCAAAATGATGACCACACGAATGAAGGTGAACTTGCTTGGCTCATAACTTCGGAACTACTGCTCCGATTTTGATGAAATTTTTTGCAAAAATTAGGAAATTTCTCCAGCTTTTCGAAGATATCTAATTAATGGGCGTGGCATTGCCCATTTATTTAGGAAATGTGCATTTAGAAATACTTGTTTTTCAACTAAACTGTTGTTGCCATGCCCATATAATATACTTCATTTGAAAGCTGGCGTAATTTACTATCTTTCACAGAAAATTTGAATAAAATCCGTGCAGCCGTTCAAAAGTTATACGACTTTAAAGAATTCCTAAAATCAAAAGTTGCTTACTCCGGCATGCTGGGCGCCTGGTATTTTGCTCCCATTTTTATACATGAGCATGATTTTCAAAATGATGACCACACGAATGAAGGTGAACTTGCTTGGCTCATAACTTCGGAACTACTGCTCCGATTTTGATGAAATTTTTTGCAAAAATTAGGAAATTTCTCCAGCTTTTCGAAGATGTCTAATTAATGGGCGTGGCATTGCCCATTTATTTAGGAAATGTGCATTTAGAAATACTTGTTTTTCAACTAAACTGTTGATGCCACGCCCATATAATATACTTCATTTGAAAGCTGGCGTAATTTACTATCTTTCACAGAAAATTTGAATAAAATCCGTGCAGCCGTTCAAAAGTTATACGACTTTAAAGAATTCCTAAAATCAAAAGTTGCTTACTCCGGCATGCTGGGCGCCTGGTATTTTGCTCCCATTTTTATACATGAGCATGATTTTCAAAATGATGACCACACGAATGAAGGTGAACTTGCTTGGCTTATAACTTCGGAACTACTGCTCCGATTTTGATGAAATTTTTTGCAAAAATTAGGAAATTTCTCCAGCTTTTCGAAGATATCTAATTAATGGGCGTGGCATTGCCCATTTATTTAGGAAATGTGCATTTAGAAATACTTGTTTTTCAACTAAACTGTTGTTGCCATGCCCATATAATATACTTCATTTGAAAGCTGGCGTAATTTACTATCTTTCACAGAAAATTTGAATAAAATCCGTGCAGCCGTTCAAAAGTTATACGACTTTAAAGAATTCCTAAAATCAAAAGTTGCTTACTCCGGCATGCTGGGCGCCTGGTATTTTGCTCCCATTTTTATACATGAGCATGATTTTCAAAATGATGACCACACGAATGAAGGTGAACTTGCTTGGCTCATAACTTCGGAACTACTGCTCCGATTTTGATGAAATTTTTTGCAAAAATTAGGAAATTTCTCCAGCTTTTCGAAGATATCTAATTAATGGGCGTGGCATTGCCCATTTATTTAGGAAATGTGCATTTAGAAATACTTGTTTTTCAACTAAACTGTTTATGCCACGCCCATATAATATACTTCATTTGAAAGCTGGCGTAATTTACTATCTTTCACAGAAAATTTGAATAAAATCCGTGCAGCCGTTCAAAAGTTATACGACTTTAAAGAATTCCTAAAATCAAAAGTTGCTTACTCCGGCATGCTGGGCGCCTGGTATTTTGCTCCCATTTTTATACATGAGCATGATTTTCAAAATGATGACCACACGAATGAAGGTGAACTTGCTTGGCTTATAACTTCGGAACTACTGCTCCGATTTTGATGAAATTTTTTGCAAAAATTAGGAAATTTCTCCAGCTTTTCGAAGATATCTAATTAATGGGCGTGGCATTGCCCATTTATTTAGGAAATGTGCATTTAGAAATACTTGTTTTTCAACTAAACTGTTGTTGCCATGCCCATATAATATACTTCATTTGAAAGCTGGCGTAATTTACTATCTTTCACAGAAAATTTGAATAAAATCCGTGCAGCCGTTCAAAAGTTATACGACTTTAAAGAATTCCTAAAATCAAAAGTTACTTACTCCGGCATGCTGGGCGCCTGGTATTTTGCTCCCATTTTTATACATGAGCATGATTTTCAAAATGATGACCACACGAATGAAGGTGAACTTGCTTGGCTCATAACTTCGGAACTACTGCTCCGATTTTGATGAAATTTTTTGCAAAAATTAGGAAATTTCTCCAGCTTTTCGAAGATATCTAATTAATGGGCGTGGCATTGCCCATTTATTTAGGAAATGTGCATTTAGAAATACTTGTTTTTCAACTAAACTGTTGTTGCCATGCCCATATAATATACTTCATTTGAAAGCTGGCGTAATTTACTATCTTTCACAGAAAATTTGAATAAAATCCGTGCAGCCGTTCAAAAGTTATACGACTTTAAAGAATTCCTAAAATCAAAAGTTGCTTACTCCGGCATGCTGGGCGCCTGGTATTTTGCTCCCATTTTTATACATGAGCA
This sequence comes from Crataerina pallida, assembly GCA_949710015.1. NCBI lineage: Eukaryota > Metazoa > Arthropoda > Insecta > Diptera > Hippoboscidae > Crataerina > Crataerina pallida. The sequence continues at coordinate 26,340,806 of OX453293.1, read as the reverse complement.
TGATTTTCAAAATGATGACCACACGAATGAAGGTGAACTTGCTTGGCTCATAACTTCGGAACTACTGCTCCGATTTTGATGAAATTTTTTGCAAAAATTAGGAAATTTCTCCAGCTTTTCGAAGATATCTAATTAATGGGCGTGGCATTGCCCATTTATTTAGGAAATGTGCATTTAGAAATACTTGTTTTTCAACTAAACTGTTGATGCCACGCCCATATAATATACTTCATTTGAAAGCTGGCGTAATTTACTATCTTTCACAGAAAATTTGAATAAAATCCGTCCAGCCGTTCAAAAGTTATACGACTTTAAAGAATTCCTAAAATCAAAAGTTGCTTGCTCCGGCATGCTGGGCGCCTGGTATTTTGCTCCCATTTTTATACATGAGCATGATTTTCAAAATGATGACCACACGAATGAAGGTGAACTTGCTTGGCTCATAACTTCGGAACTACTGCTCCGATTTTGATGAAATTTTTTGCAAAAATTAGGAAATTTCTCCAGCTTTTCGAAGATATCTAATTAATGGGCGTGGCATTGCCCATTTATTTAGGAAATGTGCATTTAGAAATACTTGTTTTTCAACTAAACTGTTGTTGCCATGCCCATATAATATACTTCATTTGAAAGCTGGCGTAATTTACTATCTTTCACAGAAAATTTGAATAAAATCCGTGCAGCCGTTCAAAAGTTATACGACTTTAAAGAATTCCTAAAATCAAAAGTTGCTTACTCCGGCATGCTGGGCGCCTGGTATTTTGCTCCCATTTTTATACATGAGCATGATTTTCAAAATGATGACCACACGAATGAAGGTGAACTTGCTTGGCTCATAACTTCGGAACTACTGCTCCGATTTTGATGAAATTTTTTGCAAAAATTAGGAAATTTCTCCAGCTTTTCGAAGATATCTAATTAATGGGCGTGGCATTGCCCATTTATTTAGGAAATGTGCATTTAGAAATACTTGTTTTTCAACTAAACTGTTGATGCCACGCCCATATAATATACTTCATTTGAAAGCTGGCGTAATTTACTATCTTTCACAGAAAATTTGAATAAAATCCGTCCAGCCGTTCAAAAGTTATACGACTTTAAAGAATTCCTAAAATCAAAAGTTGCTTGCTCCGGCATGCTGGGCGCCTGGTATTTTGCTCCCATTTTTATACATGAGCATGATTTTCAAAATGATGACCACACGAATGAACGTGAACTTGCTTGGCTCATAACTTCGGAACTACTGCTCCGATTTTGATGAAATTTTTTGCACAAATTAGGAAATTTCTCCAGCTTTTCGAAGATATCTAATTAATGGGCGTGGCATTGCCCATTTATTTAGGAAATGTGCATTTAGAAATACTTGTTTTTCAACTAAACTGTTGATGCCACGCCCATATAATATACTTCATTTGAAAGCTGGCGTAATTTACTATCTTTCACAGAAAATTTGAATAAAATCCGTCCAGCCGTTCAAAAGTTATACGACTTTAAAGAATTTCTAAAATCAAAAGTTGCTTGCTCCGGCATGCTGGGCGCCTGGTATTTTGCTCCCATTTTTATACATGAGCATGATTTTCAAAATGATGACCACACGAATGAAGGTGAACTTGCTTGGCTCATAACTTCGGAACTACTGCTCCGATTTTGATGAAATTTTTTGCAAAAATTAGGAAATTTCTCCAGCTTTTCGAAGATATCTAATTAATGGGCGTGGCATTGCCCATTTATTTAGGAAATGTGCATTTAGAAATACTTGTTTTTCAACTAAACTGTTGATGCCACGCCCATATAATATACTTCATTTGAAAGCTGGCGTAATTTACTATCTTTCACAGAAAATTTGAATAAAATCCGTCCAGCCGTTCAAAAGTTATACGACTTTAAAGAATTCCTAAAATCAAAAGTTGCTTGCTCCGGCATGCTGGGCGCCTGGTATTTTGCTCCCATTTTTATACATGAGCATGATTTTCAAAATGATGACCACACGAATGAAGGTGAACTTGCTTGGCTCATAACTTCGGAACTACTGCTCCGATTTTGATGAAATTTTTTGCAAAAATTAGGAAATTTCTCCAGCTTTTCGAAGATATCTAATTAATGGGCGTGGCATTGCCCATTTATTTAGGAAATGTGCATTTAGAAATACTTGTTTTTCAACTAAACTGTTGTTGCCACGCCCATATAATATACTTCATTTGAAAGCAGGCGTAATTTACTATCTTTCACAGAAAATTTGAATAAAATCCGTCCAGCCGTTCAAAAGTTATACGACTTTAAAGAATTCCTAAAATCAAAAGTTGCTTGCTCCGGCATGCTGGGCGCCTGGTATTTTGCTCCCATTTTTATACATGAGCATGATTTTCAAAATGATGACCACACGAATGAACGTGAACTTGCTTGGCTCATAACTTCGGAACTACTGCTCCGATTTTGATGAAATTTTTTGCAAAACTTAGGAAATTTCTCCAGCTTTTCGAAGATATCTAATTAATGGGCGTGGCATTGCCCATTTATTTAGGAAATGTGCATTTAGAAATACTTGTTTTTCAACTAAACTGTTGATGCCACGCCCATATAATATACTTCATTTGAAAGCTGGCGTAATTTACTATCTTTCACAGAAAATTTGAATAAAATCCGTCCAGCCGTTCAAAAGTTATACGACTTTAAAGAATTCCTAAAATCAAAAGTTGCTTGCTCCGGCATGCTGGGCGCCTGGTATTTTGCTCCCATTTTTATACATGAGCATGATTTTCAAAATGATGACCACACGAATGAAGGTGAACTTGCTTGGCTCATAACTTCGGAACTACTGCTCCGATTTTGATGAAATTTTTTGCAAAAATTAGGAAATTTCTCCAGCTTTTCGAAGATATCTAATTAATGGGCGTGGCATTGCCCATTTATTTAGGAAATGTGCATTTAGAAATACTTGTTTTTCAACTAAACTGTTGTTGCCACGCCCATATAATATACTTCATTTGAAAGCAGGCGTAATTTACTATCTTTCACAGAAAATTTGAATAAAATCCGTCCAGCCGTTCAAAAGTTATACGACTTTAAAGAATTCCTAAAATCAAAAGTTGCTTGCTCCGGCATGCTGGGCGCCTGGTATTTTGCTCCCATTTTTATACATGAGCATGATTTTCAAAATGATGACCACACGAATGAACGTGAACTTGCTTGGCTCATAACTTCGGAACTACTGCTTCGATTTTGATGAAATTTTTTGCAAAAATTAGGAAATTTCTCCAGCTTTTCGAAGATATCTAATTAATGGGCGTGGCATTGCCCATTTATTTAGGAAATGTGCATTTAGAAATACTTGTTTTTCAACTAAACTGTTGTTGCCACGCCCATATAATATACTTCATTTGAAAGCTGGCGTAATTTACTATCTTTCACAGAAAATTTGAATAAAATCCGTCCAGCCGTTCAAAAGTTATACGACTTTAATGAATTCCTAAAATCAAAAGTTGCTTGCTCCGGCATGCTGGGCGCCTGGTATTTTGCTCCCATTTTTATACATGAGCATGATTTTCAAAATGATGACCACACGAATGAACGTGAACTTGCTTGGCTCATAACTTCGGAACTACTGCTCCGATTTTGATGAAATTTTTTGCAAAACTTAGGAAATTTCTCCAGCTTTTCGAAGATATCTAATTAATGGGCGTGGCATTGCCCATTTATTTAGGAAATGTGCATTTAGAAATACTTGTTTTTCAACTAAACTGTTGATGCCACGCCCATATAATATACTTCATTTGAAAGCTGGCGTAATTTACTATCTTTCACAGAAAATTTGAATAAAATCCGTCCAGCCGTTCAAAAGTTATACGACTTTAAAGAATTCCTAAAATCAAAAGTTGCTTGCTCCGGCATGCTGGGCGCCTGGTATTTTGCTCCCATTTTTATACATGAGCATGATTTTCAAAATGATGACCACACGAATGAACGTGAACTTGCTTGGCTCATAACTTCGGAACTACTGCTCCGATTTTGATGAAATTTTTTGCAAAAATTAGGAAATTTCTCCAGCTTTTCGAAGATATCTAATTAATGGGCGTGGCATTGCCCATTTATTTAGGAAATGTGCATTTAGAAATACTTGTTTTTCAACTAAACTGTTAATGCCACGCCCATATAATATACTTCATTTGAAAGCTGGCGTAATTTACTATCTTTCACAGAAAATTTGAATAAAATCCGTCCAGCCGTTCAAAAGTTATACGACTTTAAAGAATTCCTAAAATCAAAAGTTGCTTGCTCCGGCATGCTGGGCGCCTGGTATTTTGCTCCCATTTTTATACATGAGCATGATTTTCAAAATGATGACCACACGAATGAACGTGAACTTGCTTGGCTCATAACTTCGGAACTACTGCTTCGATTTTGATGAAATTTTTTGCAAAAATTAGGAAATTTCTCCAGCTTTTCGAAGATATCTAATTAATGGGCGTGGCATTGCCCATTTATTTAGGAAATGTGCATTTAGAAATACTTGTTTTTCAACTAAACTGTTGTTGCCACGCCCATATAATATACTTCATTTGAAAGCTGGCGTAATTTACTATCTTTCACAGAAAATTTGAATAAAATCCGTCCAGCCGTTCAAAAGTTATACGACTTTAAAGAATTCCTAAAATCAAAAGTTGCTTGCTCCGGCATGCTGGGCGCCTGGTATTTTGCTCCCATTTTTATACATGAGCATGATTTTCAAAATGATGACCACACGAATGAACGTGAACTTGCTTGGCTCATAACTTCGGAACTACTGCTCCGATTTTGATGAAATTTTTTGCAAAACTTAGGAAATTTCTCCAGCTTTTCGATGATATCTAATTAATGGGCGTGGCATTGCCCATTTATTTAGGAAATGTGCATTTAGAAATACTTGTTTTTCAACTAAACTGTTGATGCCACGCCCATATAATATACTTCATTTGAAAGCTGGCGTAATTTACTATCTTTCACAGAAAATTTGAATAAAATCCGTCCAGCCGTTCAAAAGTTATACGACTTTAAAGAATTCCTAAAATCAAAAGTTGCTTGCTCCGGCATGCTGGGCGCCTGGTATTTTGCTCCCATTTTTATACATGAGCATGATTTTCAAAATGATGACCACACGAATGAACGTGAACTTGCTTGGCTCATAACTTCGGAACTACTGCTTCGATTTTGATGAAATTTTTTGCAAAAATTAGGAAATTTCTCCAGCTTTTCGAAGATATCTAATTAATGGGCGTGGCATTGCCCATTTATTTAGGAAATGTGCATTTAGAAATACTTGTTTTTCAACTAAACTGTTGTTGCCACGCCCATATAATATACTTCATTTGAAAGCTGGCGTAATTTACTATCTTTCACAGAAAATTTGAATAAAATCCGTCCAGCCGTTCAAAAGTTATACGACTTTAAAGAATTCCTAAAATCAAAAGTTGCTTGCTCCGGCATGCTGGGCGCCTGGTATTTTGCTCCCATTTTTATACATGAGCATGATTTTCAAAATGATGACCACACGAATGAACGTGAACTTGCTTGGCTCATAACTTCGGAACTACTGCTCCGATTTTGATGAAATTTTTTGCAAAACTTAGGAAATTTCTCCAGCTTTTCGAAGATATCTAATTAATGGGCGTGGCATTGCCCATTTATTTAGGAAATGTGCATTTAGAAATACTTGTTTTTCAACTAAACTGTTGATGCCACGCCCATATAATATACTTCATTTGAAAGCTGGCGTAATTTACTATCTTTCACAGAAAATTTGAATAAAATCCGTCCAGCCGTTCAAAAGTTATACGACTTTAAAGAATTCCTAAAATCAAAAGTTGCTTGCTCCGGCATGCTGGGCGCCTGGTATTTTGCTCCCATTTTTATACATGAGCATGATTTTCAAAATGATGACCACACGAATGAACGTGAACTTGCTTGGCTCATAACTTCGGAACTACTGCTCCGATTTTGATGAAATTTTTTGCAAAAATTAGGAAATTTCTCCAGCTTTTCGAAGATATCTAATTAATGGGCGTGGCATTGCCCATTTATTTAGGAAATGTGCATTTAGAAATACTTGTTTTTCAACTAAACTGTTAATGCCACGCCCATATAATATACTTCATTTGAAAGCTGGCGTAATTTACTATCTTTCACAGAAAATTTGAATAAAATCCGTCCAGCCGTTCAAAAGTTATACGACTTTAAAGAATTCCTAAAATCAAAAGTTGCTTGCTCCGGCATGCTGGGCGCCTGGTATTTTGCTCCCATTTTTATACATGAGCATGATTTTCAAAATGATGACCACACGAATGAACGTGAACTTGCTTGGCTCATAACTTCGGAACTACTGCTCCGATTTTGATGAAATTTTTTGCAAAACTTAGGAAATTTCTCCAGCTTTTCGATGATATCTAATTAATGGGCGTGGCATTGCCCATTTATTTAGGAAATGTGCATTTAGAAATACTTGTTTTTCAACTAAACTGTTGATGCCACGCCCATATAATATACTTCATTTGAAAGCTGGCGTAATTTACTATCTTTCACAGAAAATTTGAATAAAATCCGTCCAGCCGTTCAAAAGTTATACGACTTTAAAGAATTCCTAAAATCAAAAGTTGCTTGCTCCGGCATGCTGGGCGCCTGGTATTTTGCTCCCATTTTTATACATGAGCATGATTTTCAAAATGATGACCACACGAATGAACGTGAACTTGCTTGGCTCATAACTTCGGAACTACTGCTTCGATTTTGATGAAATTTTTTGCAAAAATTAGGAAATTTCTCCAGCTTTTCGAAGATATCTAATTAATGGGCGTGGCATTGCCCATTTATTTAGGAAATGTGCATTTAGAAATACTTGTTTTTCAACTAAACTGTTGTTGCCACGCCCATATAATATACTTCATTTGAAAGCTGGCGTAATTTACTATCTTTCACAGAAAATTTGAATAAAATCCGTCCAGCCGTTCAAAAGTTATACGACTTTAAAGAATTCCTAAAATCAAAAGTTGCTTGCTCCGGCATGCTGGGCGCCTGGTATTTTGCTCCCATTTTTATACATGAGCATGATTTTCAAAATGATGACCACACGAATGAACGTGAACTTGCTTGGCTCATAACTTCGGAACTACTGCTCCGATTTTGATGAAATTTTTTGCAAAACTTAGGAAATTTCTCCAGCTTTTCGAAGATATCTAATTAATGGGCGTGGCATTGCCCATTTATTTAGGAAATGTGCATTTAGAAATACTTGTTTTTCAACTAAACTGTTGATGCCACGCCCATATAATATACTTCATTTGAAAGCTGGCGTAATTTACTATCTTTCACAGAAAATTTGAATAAAATCCGTCCAGCCGTTCAAAAGTTATACGACTTTAAAGAATTCCTAAAATCAAAAGTTGCTTGCTCCGGCATGCTGGGCGCCTGGTATTTTGCTCCCATTTTTATACATGAGCATGATTTTCAAAATGATGACCACACGAATGAACGTGAACTTGCTTGGCTCATAACTTCGGAACTACTGCTCCGATTTTGATGAAATTTTTTGCAAAAATTAGGAAATTTCTCCAGCTTTTCGAAGATATCTAATTAATGGGCGTGGCATTGCCCATTTATTTAGGAAATGTGCATTTAGAAATACTTGTTTTTCAACTAAACTGTTAATGCCACGCCCATATAATATACTTCATTTGAAAGCTGGCGTAATTTACTATCTTTCACAGAAAATTTGAATAAAATCCGTCCAGCCGTTCAAAAGTTATACGACTTTAAAGAATTCCTAAAATCAAAAGTTGCTTGCTCCGGCATGCTGGGCGCCTGGTATTTTGCTCCCATTTTTATACATGAGCATGATTTTCAAAATGATGACCACACGAATGAACGTGAACTTGCTTGGCTCATAACTTCGGAACTACTGCTCCGATTTTGATGAAATTTTTTGCAAAAATTAGGAAATTTCTCCAGCTTTTCGAAGATATCTAATTAATGGGCGTGGCATTGCCCATTTATTTAGGAAATGTGCATTTAGAAATACTTGTTTTTCAACTAAACTGTTGTTGCCACGCCCATATAATATACTTCATTTGAAAGCTGGCGTAATTTACTATCTTTCACAGAAAATTTGAATAAAATCCGTCCAGCCGTTCAAAAGTTATACGACTTTAAAGAATTCCTAAAATCAAAAGTTGCTTGCTCCGGCATGCTGGGCGCCTGGTATTTTGCTCCCATTTTTATACATGAGCATGATTTTCAAAATGATGACCACACGAATGAACGTGAACTTGCTTGGCTCATAACTTCGGAACTACTGCTTCGATTTTGATGAAATTTTTTGCAAAAATTAGGAAATTTCTCCAGCTTTTCGAAGATATCTAATCAATGGGCGTGGCATTGCCCATTTATTTAGGAAATGTGCATTTAGAAATACTTGTTTTTCAACTAAACTGTTGTTGCCACGCCCATATAATATACTTCATTTGAAAGCTGGCGTAATTTACTATCTTTCACAGAAAATTTGAATAAAATCCGTCCAGCCGTTCAAAAGTTATACGACTTTAAAGAATTCCTAAAATCAAAAGTTGCTTGCTCCGGCATGCTGGGCGCCTGGTATTTTGCTCCCATTTTTATACATGAGCATGATTTTCAAAATGATGACCACACGAATGAACGTGAACTTGCTTGGCTCATAACTTCGGAACTACTGCTCCGATTTTGATGAAATTTTTTGCAAAACTTAGGAAATTTCTCCAGCTTTTCGAAGATATCTAATTAATGGGCGTGGCATTGCCCATTTATTTAGGAAATGTGCATTTAGAAATACTTGTTTTTCAACTAAACTGTTGATGCCACGCCCATATAATATACTTCATTTGAAAGCTGGCGTAATTTACTATCTTTCACAGAAAATTTGAATAAAATCCGTCCAGCCGTTCAAAAGTTATACGACTTTAAAGAATTCCTAAAATCAAAAGTTGCTTGCTCCGGCATGCTGGGCGCCTGGTATTTTGCTCCCATTTTTATACATGAGCATGATTTTCAAAATGATGACCACACGAATGAACGTGAACTTGCTTGGCTCATAACTTCGGAACTACTGCTCCGATTTTGATGAAATTTTTTGCAAAAATTAGGAAATTTCTCCAGCTTTTCGAAGATATCTAATTAATGGGCGTGGCATTGCCCATTTATTTAGGAAATGTGCATTTAGAAATACTTGTTTTTCAACTAAACTGTTGTTGCCACGCCCATATAATATACTTCATTTGAAAGCTGGCGTAATTTACTATCTTTCACAGAAAATTTGAATAAAATCCGTCCAGCCGTTCAAAAGTTATACGACTTTAAAGAATTCCTAAAATCAAAAGTTGCTTGCTCCGGCATGCTGGGCGCCTGGTATTTTGCTCCCATTTTTATACATGAGCATGATTTTCAAAATGATGACCACACGAATGAAGGTGAACTTGCTTGGCTCATAACTTCGGAACTACTGCTTCGATTTTGATGAAATTTTTTGCAAAAATTAGGAAATTTCTCCAGCTTTTCGAAGATATCTAATTAATGGGCGTGGCATTGCCCATTTATTTAGGAAATGTGCATTTAGAAATACTTGTTTTTCAATTAAACTGTTGTTGCCACGCCCATATAATATACTTCATTTGAAAGCTGGCGTAATTTACTATCTTTCACAGAAAATTTGAATAAAATCCGTCCAGCCGTTCAAAAGTTATACGACTTTAAAGAATTCCTAAAATCAAAAGTTGCTTGCTCCGGCATGCTGGGCGCCTGGTATTTTGCTCCCATTTTTATACATGAGCATGATTTTCAAAATGATGACCACACGAATGAACGTGAACTTGCTTGGCTCATAACTTCGGAACTACTGCTTCGATTTTGATGAAATTTTTTGCAAAAATTAGGAAATTTCTCCAGCTTTTCGAAGATATCTAATTAATGGGCGTGGCATTGCCCATTTATTTAGGAAATGTGCATTTAGAAATACTTGTTTTTCAACTAAACTGTTGTTGCCATGCCCATATAATATACTTCATTTGAAAGCTGGCGTAATTTACTATCTTTCACAGAAAATTTGAATAAAATCCGTGCAGCCGTTCAAAAGTTATACGACTTTAAAGAATTCCTAAAATCAAAAGTTGCTTACTCCGGCATGCTGGGCGCCTGGTATTTTGCTCCCATTTTTATACATGAGCATGATTTTCAAAATGATGACCACACGAATGAAGGTGAACTTGCTTGGCTCATAACTTCGGAACTACTGCTCCGATTTTGATGAAATTTTTTGCAAAAATTAGGAAATTTCTCCAGCTTTTCGAAGATATCTAATTAATGGGCGTGGCATTGCCCATTTATTTAGGAAATGTGCATTTAGAAATACTTGTTTTTCAACTAAACTGTTGATGCCACGCCCATATAATATACTTCATTTGAAAGCTGGCGTAATTTACTATCTTTCACAGAAAATTTGAATAAAATCCGTCCAGCCGTTCAAAAGTTATACGACTTTAAAGAATTCCTAAAATCAAAAGTTGCTTGCTCCGGCATGCTGGGCGCCTGGTATTTTGCTCCCATTTTTATACATGAGCATGATTTTCAAAATGATGACCACACGAATGAAGGTGAACTTGCTTGGCTCATAACTTCGGAACTACTGCTCCGATTTTGATGAAATTTTTTGCAAAAATTAGGAAATTTCTCCAGCTTTTCGAAGATATCTAATTAATGGGCGTGGCATTGCCCATTTATTTAGGAAATGTGCATTTAGAAATACTTGTTTTTCAACTAAACTGTTGTTGCCATGCCCATATAATATACTTCATTTGAAAGCTGGCGTAATTTACTATCTTTCACAGAAAATTTGAATAAAATCCGTGCAGCCGTTCAAAAGTTATACGACTTTAAAGAATTCCTAAAATCAAAAGTTGCTTACTCCGGCATGCTGGGCGCCTGGTATTTTGCTCCCATTTTTATACATGAGCATGATTTTCAAAATGATGACCACACGAATGAAGGTGAACTTGCTTGGCTCATAACTTCGGAACTACTGCTCCGATTTTGATGAAATTTTTTGCAAAAATTAGGAAATTTCTCCAGCTTTTCGAAGATATCTAATTAATGGGCGTGGCATTGCCCATTTATTTAGGAAATGTGCATTTAGAAATACTTGTTTTTCAACTAAACTGTTGATGCCACGCCCATATAATATACTTCATTTGAAAGCTGGCGTAATTTACTATCTTTCACAGAAAATTTGAATAAAATCCGTCCAGCCGTTCAAAAGTTATACGACTTTAAAGAATTCCTAAAATCAAAAGTTGCTTGCTCCGGCATGCTGGGCGCCTGGTATTTTGCTCCCATTTTTATACATGAGCATGATTTTCAAAATGATGACCACACGAATGAAGGTGAACTTGCTTGGCTCATAACTTCGGAACTACTGCTCCGATTTTGATGAAATTTTTTGCAAAAATTAGGAAATTTCTCCAGCTTTTCGAAGATATCTAATTAATGGGCGTGGCATTGCCCATTTATTTAGGAAATGTGCATTTAGAAATACTTGTTTTTCAACTAAACTGTTGTTGCCATGCCCATATAATATACTTCATTTGAAAGCTGGCGTAATTTACTATCTTTCACAGAAAATTTGAATAAAATCCGTGCAGCCGTTCAAAAGTTATACGACTTTAAAGAATTCCTAAAATCAAAAGTTGCTTACTCCGGCATGCTGGGCGCCTGGTATTTTGCTCCCATTTTTATACATGAGCATGATTTTCAAAATGATGACCACACGAATGAAGGTGAACTTGCTTGGCTCATAACTTCGGAACTACTGCTCCGATTTTGATGAAATTTTTTGCAAAAATTAGGAAATTTCTCCAGCTTTTCGAAGATATCTAATTAATGGGCGTGGCACTGCCCATTTATTTAGGAAATGTGCATTTAGAAATACTTGTTTTTCAACTAAACTGTTGTTGCCATGCCCATATAATATACTTCATTTGAAAGCTGGCGTAATTTACTATCTTTCACAGAAAATTTGAATAAAATCCGTCCAGCCGTTCAAAAGTTATACGACTTTAAAGAATTCCTAAAATCAAAAGTTGCTTGCTCCGGCATGCTGGGCGCCTGGTATTTTGCTCCCATTTTTATACATGAGCATGATTTTCAAAATGATGACCACACGAATGAACGTGAACTTGCTTGGCTCATAACTTCGGAACTACTGCTCCGATTTTGATGAAATTTTTTGCAAAAATTAGGAAATTTCTCCAGCTTTTCGAAGATATCTAATTAATGGGCGTGGCATTGCCCATTTATTTAGGAAATGTGCATTTAGAAATACTTGTTTTTCAACTAAACTGTTGATGCCACGCCCATATAATATACTTCATTTGAAAGCTGGCGTAATTTACTATCTTTCACAGAAAATTTGAATAAAATCCGTCCAGCCGTTCAAAAGTTATACGACTTTAAAGAATTCCTAAAATCAAAAGTTGCTTGCTCCGGCATGCTGGGCGCCTGGTATTTTGCTCCCATTTTTATACATGAGCATGATTTTCAAAATGATGACCACACGAATGAACGTGAACTTGCTTGGCTCATAACTTCGGAACTACTGCTCCGATTTTGATGAAATTTTTTGCAAAAATTAGGAAATTTCTCCAGCTTTTCGAAGATATCTAATTAATGGGCGTGGCATTGCCCATTTATTTAGGAAATGTGCATTTAGAAATACTTGTTTTTCAACTAAACTGTTGATGCCACGCCCATATAATATACTTCATTTGAAAGCTGGCGTAATTTACTATCTTTCACAGAAAATTTGAATAAAATCCGTCCAGCCGTTCAAAAGTTATACGACTTTAAAGAATTCCTAAAATCAAAAGTTGCTTGCTCCGGCATGCTGGGCGCCTGGTATTTTGCTCCCATTTTTATACATGAGCATGATTTTCAAAATGATGACCACACGAATGAACGTGAACTTGCTTGGCTCATAACTTCGGAACTACTGCTCCGATTTTGATGAAATTTTTTGCAAAAATTAGGAAATTTCTCCAGCTTTTCGAAGATATCTAATTAATGGGCGTGGCATTGCCCATTTATTTAGGAAATGTGCATTTAGAAATACTTGTTTTTCAACTAAACTGTTGATGCCACGCCCATATAATATACTTCATTTGAAAGCTGGCGTAATTTACTATCTTTCACAGAAAATTTGAATAAAATCCGTCCAGCCGTTCAAAAGTTATACGACTTTAAAGAATTCCTAAAATCAAAAGTTGCTTGCTCCGGCATGCTGGGCGCCTGGTATTTTGCTCCCATTTTTATACATGAGCATGATTTTCAAAATGATGACCACACGAATGAACGTGAACTTGCTTGGCTCATAACTTCGGAACTACTGCTCCGATTTTGATGAAATTTTTTGCAAAAATTAGGAAATTTCTCCAGCTTTTCGAAGATATCTAATTAATGGGCGTGGCATTGCCCATTTATTTAGGAAATGTGCATTTAGAAATACTTGTTTTTCAACTAAACTGTTGATGCCACGCCCATATAATATACTTCATTTGAAAGCTGGCGTAATTTACTATCTTTCACAGAAAATTTGAATAAAATCCGTCCAGCCGTTCAAAAGTTATACGACTTTAAAGAATTCCTAAAATCAAAAGTTGCTTGCTCCGGCATGCTGGGCGCCTGGTATTTTGCTCCCATTTTTATACATGAGCATGATTTTCAAAATGATGACCACACGAATGAAGGTGAACTTGCTTGGCTCATAACTTCGGAACTACTGCTCCGATTTTGATGAAATTTTTTGCAAAAATTAGGAAATTTCTCCAGCTTTTCGAAGATATCTAATTAATGGGCGTGGCATTGCCCATTTATTTAGGAAATGTGCATTTAGAAATACTTGTTTTTCAACTAAACTGTTGTTGCCATGCCCATATAATATACTTCATTTGAAAGCTGGCGTAATTTACTATCTTTCACAGAAAATTTGAATAAAATCCGTGCAGCCGTTCAAAAGTTATACGACTTTAAAGAATTCCTAAAATCAAAAGTTGCTTACTCCGGCATGCTGGGCGCCTGGTATTTTGCTCCCATTTTTATACATGAGCATGATTTTCAAAATGATGACCACACGAATGAAGGTGAACTTGCTTGGCTCATAACTTCGGAACTACTGCTCCGATTTTGATGAAATTTTTTGCAAAAATTAGGAAATTTCTCCAGCTTTTCGAAGATATCTAATTAATGGGCGTGGCACTGCCCATTTATTTAGGAAATGTGCATTTAGAAATACTTGTTTTTCAACTAAACTGTTGTTGCCATGCCCATATAATATACTTCATTTGAAAGCTGGCGTAATTTACTATCTTTCACAGAAAATTTGAATAAAATCCGTCCAGCCGTTCAAAAGTTATACGACTTTAAAGAATTCCTAAAATCAAAAGTTGCTTGCTCCGGCATGCTGGGCGCCTGGTATTTTGCTCCCATTTTTATACATGAGCATGATTTTCAAAATGATGACCACACGAATGAACGTGAACTTGCTTGGCTCATAACTTCGGAACTACTGCTCCGATTTTGATGAAATTTTTTGCAAAAATTAGGAAATTTCTCCAGCTTTTCGAAGATATCTAATTAATGGGCGTGGCATTGCCCATTTATTTAGGAAATGTGCATTTAGAAATACTTGTTTTTCAACTAAACTGTTGATGCCACGCCCATATAATATACTTCATTTGAAAGCTGGCGTAATTTACTATCTTTCACAGAAAATTTGAATAAAATCCGTCCAGCCGTTCAAAAGTTATACGACTTTAAAGAATTCCTAAAATCAAAAGTTGCTTGCTCCGGCATGCTGGGCGCCTGGTATTTTGCTCCCATTTTTATACATGAGCATGATTTTCAAAATGATGACCACACGAATGAAGGTGAACTTGCTTGGCTCATAACTTCGGAACTACTGCTCCGATTTTGATGAAATTTTTTGCAAAAATTAGGAAATTTCTCCAGCTTTTCGAAGATATCTAATTAATGGGCGTGGCATTGCCCATTTATTTAGGAAATGTGCATTTAGAAATACTTGTTTTTCAACTAAACTGTTGATGCCACGCCCATATAATATACTTCATTTGAAAGCTGGCGTAATTTACTATCTTTCACAGAAAATTTGAATAAAATCCGTCCAGCCGTTCAAAAGTTATACGACTTTAAAGAATTCCTAAAATCAAAAGTTGCTTGCTCCGGCATGCTGGGCGCCTGGTATTTTGCTCCCATTTTTATACATGAGCATGATTTTCAAAATGATGACCACACGAATGAAGGTGAACTTGCTTGGCTCATAACTTCGGAACTACTGCTCCGATTTTGATGAAATTTTTTGCAAAAATTAGGAAATTTCTCCAGCTTTTCGAAGATATCTAATTAATGGGCGTGGCATTGCCCATTTATTTAGGAAATGTGCATTTAGAAATACTTGTTTTTCAACTAAACTGTTGATGCCACGCCCATATAATATACTTCATTTGAAAGCTGGCGTAATTTACTATCTTTCACAGAAAATTTGAATAAAATCCGTCCAGCCGTTCAAAAGTTATACGACTTTAAAGAATTCCTAAAATCAAAAGTTGCTTGCTCCGGCATGCTGGGCGCCTGGTATTTTGCTCCCATTTTTATACATGAGCATGATTTTCAAAATGATGACCACACGAATGAAGGTGAACTTGCTTGGCTCATAACTTCGGAACTACTGCTCCGATTTTGATGAAATTTTTTGCAAAAATTAGGAAATTTCTCCAGCTTTTCGAAGATATCTAATTAATGGGCGTGGCATTGCCCATTTATTTAGGAAATGTGCATTTAGAAATACTTGTTTTTCAACTAAACTGTTGATGCCACGCCCATATAATATACTTCATTTGAAAGCTGGCGTAATTTACTATCTTTCACAGAAAATTTGAATAAAATCCGTCCAGCCGTTCAAAAGTTATACGACTTTAAAGAATTCCTAAAATCAAAAGTTGCTTGCTCCGGCATGCTGGGCGCCTGGTATTTTGCTCCCATTTTTATACATGAGCATGATTTTCAAAATGATGACCACACGAATGAACGTGAACTTGCTTGGCTCATAACTTCGGAACTACTGCTCCGATTTTGATGAAATTTTTTGCAAAAATTAGGAAATTTCTCCAGCTTTTCGAAGATATCTAATTAATGGGCGTGGCATTGCCCATTTATTTAGGAAATGTGCATTTAGAAATACTTGTTTTTCAACTAAACTGTTGATGCCACGCCCATATAATATACTTCATTTGAAAGCTGGCGTAATTTACTATCTTTCACAGAAAATTTGAATAAAATCCGTCCAGCCGTTCAAAAGTTATACGACTTTAAAGAATTCCTAAAATCAAAAGTTGCTTGCTCCGGCATGCTGGGCGCCTGGTATTTTGCTCCCATTTTTATACATGAGCATGATTTTCAAAATGATGACCACACGAATGAACGTGAACTTGCTTGGCTCATAACTTCGGAACTACTGCTCCGATTTTGATGAAATTTTTTGCAAAAATTAGGAAATTTCTCCAGCTTTTCGAAGATATCTAATTAATGGGCGTGGCATTGCCCATTTATTTAGGAAATGTGCATTTAGAAATACTTGTTTTTCAACTAAACTGTTAATGCCACGCCCATATAATATACTTCATTTGAAAGCTGGCGTAATTTACTATCTTTCACAGAAAATTTGAATAAAATCCGTCCAGCCGTTCAAAAGTTATACGACTTTAAAGAATTCCTAAAATCAAAAGTTGCTTGCTCCGGCATGCTGGGCGCCTGGTATTTTGCTCCCATTTTTATACATGAGCATGATTTTCAAAATGATGACCACACGAATGAAGGTGAACTTGCTTGGCTCATAACTTCGGAACTACTGCTCCGATTTTGATGAAATTTTTTGCAAAAATTAGGAAATTTCTCCAGCTTTTCGAAGATATCTAATTAATGGGCGTGGCATTGCCCATTTATTTAGGAAATGTGCATTTAGAAATACTTGTTTTTCAACTAAACTGTTGATGCCACGCCCATATAATATACTTCATTTGAAAGCTGGCGTAATTTACTATCTTTCACAGAAAATTTGAATAAAATCCGTCCAGCCGTTCAAAAGTTATACGACTTTAAAGAATTCCTAAAATCAAAAGTTGCTTGCTCCGGCATGCTGGGCGCCTGGTATTTTGCTCCCATTTTTATACATGAGCATGATTTTCAAAATGATGACCACACGAATGAAGGTGAACTTGCTTGGCTCATAACTTCGGAACTACTGCTCCGATTTTGATGAAATTTTTTGCAAAAATTAGGAAATTTCTCCAGCTTTTCGAAGATATCTAATTAATGGGCGTGGCATTGCCCATTTATTTAGGAAATGTGCATTTAGAAATACTTGTTTTTCAACTAAACTGTTGTTGCCACGCCCATATAATATACTTCATTTGAAAGCAGGCGTAATTTACTATCTTTCACAGAAAATTTGAATAAAATCCGTCCAGCCGTTCAAAAGTTATACGACTTTAAAGAATTCCTAAAATCAAAAGTTGCTTGCTCCGGCATGCTGGGCGCCTGGTATTTTGCTCCCATTTTTATACATGAGCATGATTTTCAAAATGATGACCACACGAATGAACGTGAACTTGCTTGGCTCATAACTTCGGAACTACTGCTCCGATTTTGATGAAATTTTTTGCAAAAATTAGGAAATTTCTCCAGCTTTTCGAAGATATCTAATTAATGGGCGTGGCATTGCCCATTTATTTAGGAAATGTGCATTTAGAAATACTTGTTTTTCAACTAAACTGTTAATGCCACGCCCATATAATATACTTCATTTGAAAGCTGGCGTAATTTACTATCTTTCACAGAAAATTTGAATAAAATCCGTCCAGCCGTTCAAAAGTTATACGACTTTAAAGAATTCCTAAAATCAAAAGTTGCTTGCTCCGGCATGCTGGGCGCCTGGTATTTTGCTCCCATTTTTATAAATGAGCATGATTTTCAAAATGATGACCACACGAATGAAGGTGAACTTGCTTGGCTCATAACTTCGGAACTACTGCTCCGATTTTGATGAAATTTTTTGCAAAAATTAGGAAATTTCTCCAGCTTTTCGAAGATATCTAATTAATGGGCGTGGCATTGCCTATTTATTTAGGAAATGTGCATTTAGAAATACTTGTTTTTCAACTAAACTGTTGTTGCCACGCCCATATAATAAACTTCATTTGAAAGCTGGCGTAATTTACTATCTTTCACAGAAAATTTGAATAAAATCCGTCCAGCCGTTCAAAAGTTATACGACTTTAAAGAATTCCTAAAATCAAAAGTTGCTTGCTCCGGCATGCTGGGCGCCTGGTATTTTGCTCCCATTTTTATACATGAGCATGATTTTCAAAATGATGACCACACGAATGAACGTGAACTTGCTTGGCTCATAACTTCGGAACTACTGCTCCGATTTTGATGAAATTTTTTGCAAAACTTAGGAAATTTCTCCAGCTTTTCGAAGATATCTAATTAATGGGCGTGGCATTGCCCATTTATTTAGGAAATGTGCATTTAGAAATACTTGTTTTTCAACTAAACTGTTGATGCCACGCCCATATAATATACTTCATTTGAAAGCTGGCGTAATTTACTATCTTTCACAGAAAATTTGAATAAAATCCGTCCAGCCGTTCAAAAGTTATACGACTTTAAAGAATTCCTAAAATCAAAAGTTGCTTGCTCCGGCATGCTGGGCGCCTGGTATTTTGCTCCCATTTTTATACATGAGCATGATTTTCAAAATGATGACCACACGAATGAACGTGAACTTGCTTGGCTCATAACTTCGGAACTACTGCTCCGATTTTGATGAAATTTTTTGCAAAAATTAGGAAATTTCTCCAGCTTTTCGAAGATATCTAATTAATGGGCGTGGCATTGCCCATTTATTTAGGAAATGTGCATTTAGAAATACTTGTTTTTCAACTAAACTGTTGTTGCCACGCCCATATAATATACTTCATTTGAAAGCTGGCGTAATTTACTATCTTTCACAGAAAATTTGAATAAAATCCGTCCAGCCGTTCAAAAGTTATACGACTTTAAAGAATTCCTAAAATCAAAAGTTGCTTGCTCCGGCATGCTGGGCGCCTGGTATTTTGCTCCCATTTTTATACATGAGCATGATTTTCAAAATGATGACCACACGAATGAACGTGAACTTGCTTGGCTCATAACTTCGGAACTACTGCTTCGATTTTGATGAAATTTTTTGCAAAAATTAGGAAATTTCTCCAGCTTTTCGAAGATATCTAATTAATGGGCGTGGCATTGCCCATTTATTTAGGAAATGTGCATTTAGAAATACTTGTTTTTCAACTAAACTGTTGTTGCCACGCCCATATAATATACTTCATTTGAAAGCTGGCGTAATTTACTATCTTTCACAGAAAATTTGAATAAAATCCGTCCAGCCGTTCAAAAGTTATACGACTTTAAAGAATTCCTAAAATCAAAAGTTGCTTGCTCCGGCATGCTGGGCGCCTGGTATTTTGCTCCCATTTTTATACATGAGCATGATTTTCAAAATGATGACCACACGAATGAACGTGAACTTGCTTGGCTCATAACTTCGGAACTACTGCTCCGATTTTGATGAAATTTTTTGCAAAACTTAGGAAATTTCTCCAGCTTTTCGAAGATATCTAATTAATGGGCGTGGCATTGCCCATTTATTTAGGAAATGTGCATTTAGAAATACTTGTTTTTCAACTAAACTGTTGATGCCACGCCCATATAATATACTTCATTTGAAAGCTGGCGTAATTTACTATCTTTCACAGAAAATTTGAATAAAATCCGTCCAGCCGTTCAAAAGTTATACGACTTTAAAGAATTCCTAAAATCAAAAGTTGCTTGCTCCGGCATGCTGGGCGCCTGGTATTTTGCTCCCATTTTTATACATGAGCATGATTTTCAAAATGATGACCACACGAATGAACGTGAACTTGCTTGGCTCATAACTTCGGAACTACTGCTTCGATTTTGATGAAATTTTTTGCAAAAATTAGGAAATTTCTCCAGCTTTTCGAAGATATCTAATTAATGGGCGTGGCATTGCCCATTTATTTAGGAAATGTGCATTTAGAAATACTTGTTTTTCAACTAAACTGTTGTTGCCACGCCCATATAATATACTTCATTTGAAAGCAGGCGTAATTTACTATCTTTCACAGAAAATTTGAATAAAATCCGTCCAGCCGTTCAAAAGTTATACGACTTTAAAGAATTCCTAAAATCAAAAGTTGCTTGCTCCGGCATGCTGGGCGCCTGGTATTTTGCTCCCATTTTTATACATGAGCATGATTTTCAAAATGATGACCACACGAATGAACGTGAACTTGCTTGGCTCATAACTTCGGAACTACTGCTCCGATTTTGATGAAATTTTTTGCAAAACTTAGGAAATTTCTCCAGCTTTTCGAAGATATCTAATTAATGGGCGTGGCATTGCCCATTTATTTAGGAAATGTGCATTTAGAAATACTTGTTTTTCAACTAAACTGTTGATGCCACGCCCATATAATATACTTCATTTGAAAGCTGGCGTAATTTACTATCTTTCACAGAAAATTTGAATAAAATCCGTCCAGCCGTTCAAAAGTTATACGACTTTAAAGAATTCCTAAAATCAAAAGTTGCTTGCTCCGGCATGCTGGGCGCCTGGTATTTTGCTCCCATTTTTATACATGAGCATGATTTTCAAAATGATGACCACACGAATGAACGTGAACTTGCTTGGCTCATAACTTCGGAACTACTGCTCCGATTTTGATGAAATTTTTTGCAAAAATTAGGAAATTTCTCCAGCTTTTCGAAGATATCTAATTAATGGGCGTGGCATTGCCCATTTATTTAGGAAATGTGCATTTAGAAATACTTGTTTTTCAACTAAACTGTTAATGCCACGCCCATATAATATACTTCATTTGAAAGCTGGCGTAATTTACTATCTTTCACAGAAAATTTGAATAAAATCCGTCCAGCCGTTCAAAAGTTATACGACTTTAAAGAATTCCTAAAATCAAAAGTTGCTTGCTCCGGCATGCTGGGCGCCTGGTATTTTGCTCCCATTTTTATACATGAGCATGATTTTCAAAATGATGACCACACGAATGAACGTGAACTTGCTTGGCTCATAACTTCGGAACTACTGCTTCGATTTTGATGAAATTTTTTGCAAAAATTAGGAAATTTCTCCAGCTTTTCGAAGATATCTAATTAATGGGCGTGGCATTGCCCATTTATTTAGGAAATGTGCATTTAGAAATACTTGTTTTTCAACTAAACTGTTGATGCCACGCCCATATAATATACTTCATTTGAAAGCTGGCGTAATTTACTATCTTTCACAGAAAATTTGAATAAAATCCGTCCAGCCGTTCAAAAGTTATACGACTTTAAAGAATTCCTAAAATCAAAAGTTGCTTGCTCCGGCATGCTGGGCGCCTGGTATTTTGCTCCCATTTTTATACATGAGCATGATTTTCAAAATGATGACCACACGAATGAAGGTGAACTTGCTTGGCTCATAACTTCGGAACTACTGCTCCGATTTTGATGAAATTTTTTGCAAAAATTAGGAAATTTCTCCAGCTTTTCGAAGATATCTAATTAATGGGCGTGGCATTGCCCATTTATTTAGGAAATGTGCATTTAGAAATACTTGTTTTTCAACTAAACTGTTGTTGCCACGCCCATATAATATACTTCATTTGAAAGCAGGCGTAATTTACTATCTTTCACAGAAAATTTGAATAAAATCCGTCCAGCCGTTCAAAAGTTATACGACTTTAAAGAATTCCTAAAATCAAAAGTTGCTTGCTCCGGCATGCTGGGCGCCTGGTATTTTGCTCCCATTTTTATACATGAGCATGATTTTCAAAATGATGACCACACGAATGAACGTGAACTTGCTTGGCTCATAACTTCGGAACTACTGCTCCGATTTTGATGAAATTTTTTGCAAAACTTAGGAAATTTCTCCAGCTTTTCGAAGATATCTAATTAATGGGCGTGGCATTGCCCATTTATTTAGGAAATGTGCATTTAGAAATACTTGTTTTTCAACTAAACTGTTGATGCCACGCCCATATAATATACTTCATTTGAAAGCTGGCGTAATTTACTATCTTTCACAGAAAATTTGAATAAAATCCGTCCAGCCGTTCAAAAGTTATACGACTTTAAAGAATTCCTAAAATCAAAAGTTGCTTGCTCCGGCATGCTGGGCGCCTGGTATTTTGCTCCCATTTTTATACATGAGCATGATTTTCAAAATGATGACCACACGAATGAACGTGAACTTGCTTGGCTCATAACTTCGGAACTACTGCTCCGATTTTGATGAAATTTTTTGCAAAAATTAGGAAATTTCTCCAGCTTTTCGAAGATATCTAATTAATGGGCGTGGCATTGCCCATTTATTTAGGAAATGTGCATTTAGAAATACTTGTTTTTCAACTAAACTGTTGTTGCCACGCCCATATAATATACTTCATTTGAAAGCTGGCGTAATTTACTATCTTTCACAGAAAATTTGAATAAAATCCGTCCAGCCGTTCAAAAGTTATACGACTTTAAAGAATTCCTAAAATCAAAAGTTGCTTGCTCCGGCATGCTGGGCGCCTGGTATTTTGCTCCCATTTTTATACATGAGCATGATTTTCAAAATGATGACCACACGAATGAACGTGAACTTGCTTGGCTCATAACTTCGGAACTACTGCTCCGATTTTGATGAAATTTTTTGCAAAACTTAGGAAATTTCTCCAGCTTTTCGAAGATATCTAATTAATGGGCGTGGCATTGCCCATTTATTTAGGAAATGTGCATTTAGAAATACTTGTTTTTCAACTAAACTGTTGATGCCACGCCCATATAATATACTTCATTTGAAAGCTGGCGTAATTTACTATCTTTCACAGAAAATTTGAATAAAATCCGTCCAGCCGTTCAAAAGTTATACGACTTTAAAGAATTCCTAAAATCAAAAGTTGCTTGCTCCGGCATGCTGGGCGCCTGGTATTTTGCTCCCATTTTTATACATGAGCATGATTTTCAAAATGATGACCACACGAATGAACGTGAACTTGCTTGGCTCATAACTTCGGAACTACTGCTCCGATTTTGATGAAATTTTTTGCAAAAATTAGGAAATTTCTCCAGCTTTTCGAAGATATCT
Organism: Crataerina pallida; assembly: GCA_949710015.1. Classification (NCBI taxonomy): domain Eukaryota; kingdom Metazoa; phylum Arthropoda; class Insecta; order Diptera; family Hippoboscidae; genus Crataerina; species Crataerina pallida. The sequence continues at coordinate 26,317,489 of OX453293.1, read as the reverse complement.
AATTAATGGGCGTGGCATTGCCCATTTATTTAGGAAATGTGCATTTAGAAATACTTGTTTTTCAACTAAACTGTTGTTGCCACGCCCATATAATATACTTCATTTGAAAGCTGGCGTAATTTACTATCTTTCACAGAAAATTTGAATAAAATCCGTCCAGCCGTTCAAAAGTTATACGACTTTAAAGAATTCCTAAAATCAAAAGTTGCTTGCTCCGGCATGCTGGGCGCCTGGTATTTTGCTCCCATTTTTATACATGAGCATGATTTTCAAAATGATGACCACACGAATGAACGTGAACTTGCTTGGCTCATAACTTCGGAACTACTGCTTCGATTTTGATGAAATTTTTTGCAAAAATTAGGAAATTTCTCCAGCTTTTCGAAGATATCTAATTAATGGGCGTGGCATTGCCCATTTATTTAGGAAATGTGCATTTAGAAATACTTGTTTTTCAACTAAACTGTTGTTGCCACGCCCATATAATATACTTCATTTGAAAGCTGGCGTAATTTACTATCTTTCACAGAAAATTTGAATAAAATCCGTCCAGCCGTTCAAAAGTTATACGACTTTAAAGAATTCCTAAAATCAAAAGTTGCTTGCTCCGGCATGCTGGGCGCCTGGTATTTTGCTCCCATTTTTATACATGAGCATGATTTTCAAAATGATGACCACACGAATGAACGTGAACTTGCTTGGCTCATAACTTCGGAACTACTGCTCCGATTTTGATGAAATTTTTTGCAAAACTTAGGAAATTTCTCCAGCTTTTCGAAGATATCTAATTAATGGGCGTGGCATTGCCCATTTATTTAGGAAATGTGCATTTAGAAATACTTGTTTTTCAACTAAACTGTTGATGCCACGCCCATATAATATACTTCATTTGAAAGCTGGCGTAATTTACTATCTTTCACAGAAAATTTGAATAAAATCCGTCCAGCCGTTCAAAAGTTATACGACTTTAAAGAATTCCTAAAATCAAAAGTTGCTTGCTCCGGCATGCTGGGCGCCTGGTATTTTGCTCCCATTTTTATACATGAGCATGATTTTCAAAATGATGACCACACGAATGAACGTGAACTTGCTTGGCTCATAACTTCGGAACTACTGCTTCGATTTTGATGAAATTTTTTGCAAAAATTAGGAAATTTCTCCAGCTTTTCGAAGATATCTAATTAATGGGCGTGGCATTGCCCATTTATTTAGGAAATGTGCATTTAGAAATACTTGTTTTTCAACTAAACTGTTGATGCCACGCCCATATAATATACTTCATTTGAAAGCTGGCGTAATTTACTATCTTTCACAGAAAATTTGAATAAAATCCGTCCAGCCGTTCAAAAGTTATACGACTTTAAAGAATTCCTAAAATCAAAAGTTGCTTGCTCCGGCATGCTGGGCGCCTGGTATTTTGCTCCCATTTTTATACATGAGCATGATTTTCAAAATGATGACCACACGAATGAAGGTGAACTTGCTTGGCTCATAACTTCGGAACTACTGCTCCGATTTTGATGAAATTTTTTGCAAAAATTAGGAAATTTCTCCAGCTTTTCGAAGATATCTAATTAATGGGCGTGGCATTGCCCATTTATTTAGGAAATGTGCATTTAGAAATACTTGTTTTTCAACTAAACTGTTGTTGCCACGCCCATATAATATACTTCATTTGAAAGCAGGCGTAATTTACTATCTTTCACAGAAAATTTGAATAAAATCCGTCCAGCCGTTCAAAAGTTATACGACTTTAAAGAATTCCTAAAATCAAAAGTTGCTTGCTCCGGCATGCTGGGCGCCTGGTATTTTGCTCCCATTTTTATACATGAGCATGATTTTCAAAATGATGACCACACGAATGAACGTGAACTTGCTTGGCTCATAACTTCGGAACTACTGCTTCGATTTTGATGAAATTTTTTGCAAAAATTAGGAAATTTCTCCAGCTTTTCGAAGATATCTAATTAATGGGCGTGGCATTGCCCATTTATTTAGGAAATGTGCATTTAGAAATACTTGTTTTTCAACTAAACTGTTGTTGCCACGCCCATATAATATACTTCATTTGAAAGCTGGCGTAATTTACTATCTTTCACAGAAAATTTGAATAAAATCCGTCCAGCCGTTCAAAAGTTATACGACTTTAAAGAATTCCTAAAATCAAAAGTTGCTTGCTCCGGCATGCTGGGCGCCTGGTATTTTGCTCCCATTTTTATACATGAGCATGATTTTCAAAATGATGACCACACGAATGAACGTGAACTTGCTTGGCTCATAACTTCGGAACTACTGCTCCGATTTTGATGAAATTTTTTGCAAAACTTAGGAAATTTCTCCAGCTTTTCGAAGATATCTAATTAATGGGCGTGGCATTGCCCATTTATTTAGGAAATGTGCATTTAGAAATACTTGTTTTTCAACTAAACTGTTGATGCCACGCCCATATAATATACTTCATTTGAAAGCTGGCGTAATTTACTATCTTTCACAGAAAATTTGAATAAAATCCGTCCAGCCGTTCAAAAGTTATACGACTTTAAAGAATTCCTAAAATCAAAAGTTGCTTGCTCCGGCATGCTGGGCGCCTGGTATTTTGCTCCCATTTTTATACATGAGCATGATTTTCAAAATGATGACCACACGAATGAACGTGAACTTGCTTGGCTCATAACTTCGGAACTACTGCTCCGATTTTGATGAAATTTTTTGCAAAACTTAGGAAATTTCTCCAGCTTTTCGAAGATATCTAATTAATGGGCGTGGCATTGCCCATTTATTTAGGAAATGTGCATTTAGAAATACTTGTTTTTCAACTAAACTGTTAATGCCACGCCCATATAATATACTTCATTTGAAAGCTGGCGTAATTTACTATCTTTCACAGAAAATTTGAATAAAATCCGTCCAGCCGTTCAAAAGTTATACGACTTTAAAGAATTCCTAAAATCAAAAGTTGCTTGCTCCGGCATGCTGGGCGCCTGGTATTTTGCTCCCATTTTTATACATGAGCATGATTTTCAAAATGATGACCACACGAATGAACGTGAACTTGCTTGGCTCATAACTTCGGAACTACTGCTCCGATTTTGATGAAATTTTTTGCAAAAATTAGGAAATTTCTCCAGCTTTTCGAAGATATCTAATTAATGGGCGTGGCATTACCCATTTATTTAGGAAATGTGCATTTAGAAATACTTGTTTTTCAACTAAACTGTTGTTGCCACGCCCATATAATATACTTCATTTGAAAGCTGGCGTAATTTACTATCTTTCACAGAAAATTTGAATAAAATCCGTCCAGCCGTTCAAAAGTTATACGACTTTAAAGAATTCCTAAAATCAAAAGTTGCTTGCTCCGGCATGCTGGGCGCCTGGTATTTTGCTCCCATTTTTATACATGAGCATGATTTTCAAAATGATGACCACACGAATGAACGTGAACTTGCTTGGCTCATAACTTCGGAACTACTGCTCCGATTTTGATGAAATTTTTTGCAAAACTTAGGAAATTTCTCCAGCTTTTCGAAGATATCTAATTAATGGGCGTGGCATTGCCCATTTATTTAGGAAATGTGCATTTAGAAATACTTGTTTTTCAACTAAACTGTTGATGCCACGCCCATATAATATACTTCATTTGAAAGCTGGCGTAATTTACTATCTTTCACAGAAAATTTGAATAAAATCCGTCCAGCCGTTCAAAAGTTATACGACTTTAAAGAATTCCTAAAATCAAAAGTTGCTTGCTCCGGCATGCTGGGCGCCTGGTATTTTGCTCCCATTTTTATACATGAGCATGATTTTCAAAATGATGACCACACGAATGAACGTGAACTTGCTTGGCTCATAACTTCGGAACTACTGCTCCGATTTTGATGAAATTTTTTGCAAAAATTAGGAAATTTCTCCAGCTTTTCGAAGATATCTAATTAATGGGCGTGGCATTGCCCATTTATTTAGGAAATGTGCATTTAGAAATACTTGTTTTTCAACTAAACTGTTGTTGCCACGCCCATATAATATACTTCATTTGAAAGCTGGCGTAATTTACTATCTTTCACAGAAAATTTGAATAAAATCCGTCCAGCCGTTCAAAAGTTATACGACTTTAAAGAATTCCTAAAATCAAAAGTTGCTTGCTCCGGCATGCTGGGCGCCTGGTATTTTGCTCCCATTTTTATACATGAGCATGATTTTCAAAATGATGACCACACGAATGAACGTGAACTTGCTTGGCTCATAACTTCGGAACTACTGCTTCGATTTTGATGAAATTTTTTGCAAAAATTAGGAAATTTCTCCAGCTTTTCGAAAATATCTAATTAATGGGCGTGGCATTGCCCATTTATTTAGGAAATGTGCATTTAGAAATACTTGTTTTTCAACTAAACTGTTGTTGCCACGCCCATATAATATACTTCATTTGAAAGCTGGCGTAATTTACTATCTTTCACAGAAAATTTGAATAAAATCCGTCCAGCCGTTCAAAAGTTATACGACTTTAAAGAATTCCTAAAATCAAAAGTTGCTTGCTCCGGCATGCTGGGCGCCTGGTATTTTGCTCCCATTTTTATACATGAGCATGATTTTCAAAATGATGACCACACGAATGAACGTGAACTTGCTTGGCTCATAACTTCGGAACTACTGCTCCGATTTTGATGAAATTTTTTGCAAAACTTAGGAAATTTCTCCAGCTTTTCGAAGATATCTAATTAATGGGCGTGGCATTGCCCATTTATTTAGGAAATGTGCATTTAGAAATACTTGTTTTTCAACTAAACTGTTGATGCCACGCCCATATAATATACTTCATTTGAAAGCTGGCGTAATTTACTATCTTTCACAGAAAATTTGAATAAAATCCGTCCAGCCGTTCAAAAGTTATACGACTTTAAAGAATTCCTAAAATCAAAAGTTGCTTGCTCCGGCATGCTGGGCGCCTGGTATTTTGCTCCCATTTTTATACATGAGCATGATTTTCAAAATGATGACCACACGAATGAACGTGAACTTGCTTGGCTCATAACTTCGGAACTACTGCTCCGATTTTGATGAAATTTTTTGCAAAAATTAGGAAATTTCTCCAGCTTTTCGAAGATATCTAATTAATGGGCGTGGCATTGCCCATTTATTTAGGAAATGTGCATTTAGAAATACTTGTTTTTCAACTAAACTGTTGTTGCCACGCCCATATAATATACTTCATTTGAAAGCTGGCGTAATTTACTATCTTTCACAGAAAATTTGAATAAAATCCGTCCAGCCGTTCAAAAGTTATACGACTTTAAAGAATTCCTAAAATCAAAAGTTGCTTGCTCCGGCATGCTGGGCGCCTGGTATTTTGCTCCCATTTTTATACATGAGCATGATTTTCAAAATGATGACCACACGAATGAACGTGAACTTGCTTGGCTCATAACTTCGGAACTACTGCTTCGATTTTGATGAAATTTTTTGCAAAAATTAGGAAATTTCTCCAGCTTTTCGAAGATATCTAATTAATGGGCGTGGCATTGCCCATTTATTTAGGAAATGTGCATTTAGAAATACTTGTTTTTCAACTAAACTGTTGTTGCCACGCCCATATAATATACTTCATTTGAAAGCTGGCGTAATTTACTATCTTTCACAGAAAATTTGAATAAAATCCGTCCAGCCGTTCAAAAGTTATACGACTTTAAAGAATTCCTAAAATCAAAAGTTGCTTGCTCCGGCATGCTGGGCGCCTGGTATTTTGCTCCCATTTTTATACATGAGCATGATTTTCAAAATGATGACCACACGAATGAACGTGAACTTGCTTGGCTCATAACTTCGGAACTACTGCTCCGATTTTGATGAAATTTTTTGCAAAACTTAGGAAATTTCTCCAGCTTTTCGAAGATATCTAATTAATGGGCGTGGCATTGCCCATTTATTTAGGAAATGTGCATTTAGAAATACTTGTTTTTCAACTAAACTGTTGATGCCACGCCCATATAATATACTTCATTTGAAAGCTGGCGTAATTTACTATCTTTCACAGAAAATTTGAATAAAATCCGTCCAGCCGTTCAAAAGTTATACGACTTTAAAGAATTCCTAAAATCAAAAGTTGCTTGCTCCGGCATGCTGGGCGCCTGGTATTTTGCTCCCATTTTTATACATGAGCATGATTTTCAAAATGATGACCACACGAATGAACGTGAACTTGCTTGGCTCATAACTTCGGAACTACTGCTTCGATTTTGATGAAATTTTTTGCAAAAATTAGGAAATTTCTCCAGCTTTTCGAAGATATCTAATTAATGGGCGTGGCATTGCCCATTTATTTAGGAAATGTGCATTTAGAAATACTTGTTTTTCAACTAAACTGTTGATGCCACGCCCATATAATATACTTCATTTGAAAGCTGGCGTAATTTACTATCTTTCACAGAAAATTTGAATAAAATCCGTCCAGCCGTTCAAAAGTTATACGACTTTAAAGAATTCCTAAAATCAAAAGTTGCTTGCTCCGGCATGCTGGGCGCCTGGTATTTTGCTCCCATTTTTATACATGAGCATGATTTTCAAAATGATGACCACACGAATGAAGGTGAACTTGCTTGGCTCATAACTTCGGAACTACTGCTCCGATTTTGATGAAATTTTTTGCAAAAATTAGGAAATTTCTCCAGCTTTTCGAAGATATCTAATTAATGGGCGTGGCATTGCCCATTTATTTAGGAAATGTGCATTTAGAAATACTTGTTTTTCAACTAAACTGTTGTTGCCACGCCCATATAATATACTTCATTTGAAAGCAGGCGTAATTTACTATCTTTCACAGAAAATTTGAATAAAATCCGTCCAGCCGTTCAAAAGTTATACGACTTTAAAGAATTCCTAAAATCAAAAGTTGCTTGCTCCGGCATGCTGGGCGCCTGGTATTTTGCTCCCATTTTTATACATGAGCATGATTTTCAAAATGATGACCACACGAATGAACGTGAACTTGCTTGGCTCATAACTTCGGAACTACTGCTCCGATTTTGATGAAATTTTTTGCAAAACTTAGGAAATTTCTCCAGCTTTTCGAAGATATCTAATTAATGGGCGTGGCATTGCCCATTTATTTAGGAAATGTGCATTTAGAAATACTTGTTTTTCAACTAAACTGTTGATGCCACGCCCATATAATATACTTCATTTGAAAGCTGGCGTAATTTACTATCTTTCACAGAAAATTTGAATAAAATCCGTCCAGCCGTTCAAAAGTTATACGACTTTAAAGAATTCCTAAAATCAAAAGTTGCTTGCTCCGGCATGCTGGGCGCCTGGTATTTTGCTCCCATTTTTATACATGAGCATGATTTTCAAAATGATGACCACACGAATGAACGTGAACTTGCTTGGCTCATAACTTCGGAACTACTGCTCCGATTTTGATGAAATTTTTTGCAAAAATTAGGAAATTTCTCCAGCTTTTCGAAGATATCTAATTAATGGGCGTGGCATTGCCCATTTATTTAGGAAATGTGCATTTAGAAATACTTGTTTTTCAACTAAACTGTTAATGCCACGCCCATATAATATACTTCATTTGAAAGCTGGCGTAATTTACTATCTTTCACAGAAAATTTGAATAAAATCCGTCCAGCCGTTCAAAAGTTATACGACTTTAAAGAATTCCTAAAATCAAAAGTTGCTTGCTCCGGCATGCTGGGCGCCTGGTATTTTGCTCCCATTTTTATACATGAGCATGATTTTCAAAATGATGACCACACGAATGAACGTGAACTTGCTTGGCTCATAACTTCGGAACTACTGCTTCGATTTTGATGAAATTTTTTGCAAAAATTAGGAAATTTCTCCAGCTTTTCGAAGATATCTAATTAATGGGCGTGGCATTGCCCATTTATTTAGGAAATGTGCATTTAGAAATACTTGTTTTTCAACTAAACTGTTGTTGCCACGCCCATATAATATACTTCATTTGAAAGCTGGCGTAATTTACTATCTTTCACAGAAAATTTGAATAAAATCCGTCCAGCCGTTCAAAAGTTATACGACTTTAAAGAATTCCTAAAATCAAAAGTTGCTTGCTCCGGCATGCTGGGCGCCTGGTATTTTGCTCCCATTTTTATACATGAGCATGATTTTCAAAATGATGACCACACGAATGAACGTGAACTTGCTTGGCTCATAACTTCGGAACTACTGCTCCGATTTTGATGAAATTTTTTGCAAAAATTAGGAAATTTCTCCAGCTTTTCGAAGATATCTAATTAATGGGCGTGGCATTGCCCATTTATTTAGGAAATGTGCATTTAGAAATACTTGTTTTTCAACTAAACTGTTAATGCCACGCCCATATAATATACTTCATTTGAAAGCTGGCGTAATTTACTATCTTTCACAGAAAATTTGAATAAAATCCGTCCAGCCGTTCAAAAGTTATACGACTTTAAAGAATTCCTAAAATCAAAAGTTGCTTGCTCCGGCATGCTGGGCGCCTGGTATTTTGCTCCCATTTTTATACATGAGCATGATTTTCAAAATGATGACCACACGAATGAACGTGAACTTGCTTGGCTCATAACTTCGGAACTACTGCTCCGATTTTGATGAAATTTTTTGCAAAAATTAGGAAATTTCTCCAGCTTTTCGAAGATATCTAATTAATGGGCGTGGCATTGCCCATTTATTTAGGAAATGTGCATTTAGAAATACTTGTTTTTCAACTAAACTGTTGATGCCATGCCCATATAATATACTTCATTTGAAAGCTGGCGTAATTTACTATCTTTCACAGAAAATTTGAATAAAATCCGTCCAGCCGTTCAAAAGTTATACGACTTTAAAGAATTCCTAAAATCAAAAGTTGCTTGCTCCGGCATGCTGGGCGCCTGGTATTTTGCTCCCATTTTTATACATGAGCATGATTTTCAAAATGATGACCACACGAATGAACGTGAACTTGCTTGGCTCATAACTTCGGAACTACTGCTCCGATTTTGATGAAATTTTTTGCAAAAATTAGGAAATTTCTCCAGCTTTTCGAAGATATCTAATTAATGGGCGTGGCATTGCCCATTTATTTAGGAAATGTGCATTTAGAAATACTTGTTTTTCAACTAAACTGTTAATGCCACGCCCATATAATATACTTCATTTGAAAGCTGGCGTAATTTACTATCTTTCACAGAAAATTTGAATAAAATCCGTCCAGCCGTTCACAAGTTATACGACTTTAAAGAATTCCTAAAATCAAAAGTTGCTTGCTCCGGCATGCTGGGCGCCTGGTATTTTGCTCCCATTTTTATACATGAGCATGATTTTCAAAATGATGACCACACGAATGAACGTGAACTTGCTTGGCTCATAACTTCGGAACTACTGCTCCGATTTTGATGAAATTTTTTGCAAAAATTAGGAAATTTCTCCAGCTTTTCGAAGATATCTAATTAATGGGCGTGGCATTGCCCATTTATTTAGGAAATGTGCATTTAGAAATACTTGTTTTTCAACTAAACTGTTGTTGCCACGCCCATATAATATACTTCATTTGAAAGCTGGCGTAATTTACTATCTTTCACAGAAAATTTGAATAAAATCCGTCCAGCCGTTCAAAAGTTATACGACTTTAAAGAATTCCTAAAATCAAAAGTTGCTTGCTCCGGCATGCTGGGCGCCTGGTATTTTGCTCCCATTTTTATACATGAGCATGATTTTCAAAATGATGACCACACGAATGAACGTGAACTTGCTTGGCTCATAACTTCGGAACTACTGCTCCGATTTTGATGAAATTTTTTGCAAAAATTAGGAAATTTCTCCAGCTTTTCGAAGATATCTAATTAATGGGCGTGGCATTGCCCATTTATTTAGGAAATGTGCATTTAGAAATACTTGTTTTTCAACTAAACTGTTAATGCCACGCCCATATAATATACTTCATTTGAAAGCTGGCGTAATTTACTATCTTTCACAGAAAATTTGAATAAAATCCGTCCAGCCGTTCAAAAGTTATACGACTTTAAAGAATTCCTAAAATCAAAAGTTGCTTGCTCCGGCATGCTGGGCGCCTGGTATTTTGCTCCCATTTTTATACATGAGCATGATTTTCAAAATGATGACCACACGAATGAACGTGAACTTGCTTGGCTCATAACTTCGGAACTACTGCTCCGATTTTGATGAAATTTTTTGCAAAAATTAGGAAATTTCTCCAGCTTTTCGAAGATATCTAATTAATGGGCGTGGCATTGCCCATTTATTTAGGAAATGTGCATTTAGAAATACTTGTTTTTCAACTAAACTGTTGTTGCCACGCCCATATAATATACTTCATTTGAAAGCTGGCGTAATTTACTATCTTTCACAGAAAATTTGAATAAAATCCGTCCAGCCGTTCAAAAGTTATACGACTTTAAAGAATTCCTAAAATCAAAAGTTGCTTGCTCCGGCATGCTGGGCGCCTGGTATTTTGCTCCCATTTTTATACATGAGCATGATTTTCAAAATGATGACCACACGAATGAACGTGAACTTGCTTGGCTCATAACTTCGGAACTACTGCTCCGATTTTGATGAAATTTTTTGCAAAACTTAGGAAATTTCTCCAGCTTTTCGAAGATATCTAATTAATGGGCGTGGCATTGCCCATTTATTTAGGAAATGTGCATTTAGAAATACTTGTTTTTCAACTAAACTGTTGATGCCACGCCCATATAATATACTTCATTTGAAAGCTGGCGTAATTTACTATCTTTCACAGAAAATTTGAATAAAATCCGTCCAGCCGTTCAAAAGTTATACGACTTTAAAGAATTCCTAAAATCAAAAGTTGCTTGCTCCGGCATGCTGGGCGCCTGGTATTTTGCTCCCATTTTTATACATGAGCATGATTTTCAAAATGATGACCACACGAATGAACGTGAACTTGCTTGGCTCATAACTTCGGAACTACTGCTCCGATTTTGATGAAATTTTTTGCAAAAATTAGGAAATTTCTCCAGCTTTTCGAAGATATCTAATTAATGGGCGTGGCATTGCCCATTTATTTAGGAAATGTGCATTTAGAAATACTTGTTTTTCAACTAAACTGTTAATGCCACGCCCATATAATATACTTCATTTGAAAGCTGGCGTAATTTACTATCTTTCACAGAAAATTTGAATAAAATCCGTCCAGCCGTTCAAAAGTTATACGACTTTAAAGAATTCCTAAAATCAAAAGTTGCTTGCTCCGGCATGCTGGGCGCCTGGTATTTTGCTCCCATTTTTATACATGAGCATGATTTTCAAAATGATGACCACACGAATGAAGGTGAACTTGCTTGGCTCATAACTTCGGAACTACTGCTCCGATTTTGATGAAATTTTTTGCAAAAATTAGGAAATTTCTCCAGCTTTTCGAAGATATCTAATTAATGGGCGTGGCATTGCCCATTTATTTAGGAAATGTGCATTTAGAAATACTTGTTTTTCAACTAAACTGTTGATGCCACGCCCATATAATATACTTCATTTGAAAGCTGGCGTAATTTACTATCTTTCACAGAAAATTTGAATAAAATCCGTCCAGCCGTTCAAAAGTTATACGACTTTAAAGAATTCCTAAAATCAAAAGTTGCTTGCTCCGGCATGCTGGGCGCCTGGTATTTTGCTCCCATTTTTATACATGAGCATGATTTTCAAAATGATGACCACACGAATGAACGTGAACTTGCTTGGCTCATAACTTCGGAACTACTGCTTCGATTTTGATGAAATTTTTTGCAAAAATTAGGAAATTTCTCCAGCTTTTCGAAGATATCTAATTAATGGGCGTGGCATTGCCCATTTATTTAGGAAATGTGCATTTAGAAATACTTGTTTTTCAACTAAACTGTTGTTGCCACGCCCATATAATATACTTCATTTGAAAGCTGGCGTAATTTACTATCTTTCACAGAAAATTTGAATAAAATCCGTCCAGCCGTTCACAAGTTATACGACTTTAAAGAATTCCTAAAATCAAAAGTTGCTTGCTCCGGCATGCTGGGCGCCTGGTATTTTGCTCCCATTTTTATACATGAGCATGATTTTCAAAATGATGACCACACGAATGAACGTGAACTTGCTTGGCTCATAACTTCGGAACTATTGCTCCGATTTTGATGAAATTTTTTGCAAAAATTAGGAAATTTCTCCAGCTTTTCGAAGATATCTAATTAATGGGCGTGGCATTGCCCATTTATTTAGGAAATGTGCATTTAGAAATACTTGTTTTTCAACTAAACTGTTGTTGCCACGCCCATATAATATACTTCATTTGAAAGCTGGCGTAATTTACTATCTTTCACAGAAAATTTGAATAAAATCCGTCCAGCCGTTCAAAAGTTATACGACTTTAAAGAATTCCTAAAATCAAAAGTTGCTTGCTCCGGCATGCTGGGCGCCTGGTATTTTGCTCCCATTTTTATACATGAGCATGATTTTCAAAATGATGACCACACGAATGAAGGTGAACTTGCTTGGCTCAAAACTTCGGAACTACTGCTTCGATTTTGATGAAATTTTTTGCAAAAATTAGGAAATTTCTCCAGCTTTTCGAAGATATCTAATTAATGGGCGTGGCATTGCCCATTTATTTAGGAAATGTGCATTTAAAAATACTTGTTTTTCAACTAAACTGTTGTTGCCACGCCCATATAATATACTTCATTTGAAAGCTGGCGTAATTTACTATCTTTCACAGAAAATTTGAATAAAATCCGTCCAGCCGTTCAAAAGTTATACGACTTTAAAGAATTCCTAAAATCAAAAGTTGCTTGCTCCGGCATGCTGGGCGCCTGGTATTTTGCTCCCATTTTTATACATGAGCATGATTTTCAAAATGATGACCACACGAATGAAGGTGAACTTGCTTGGCTCATAACTTCGGAACTACTGCTCCGATTTTGATGAAATTTTTTGCAAAAATTAGGAAATTTCTCCAGCTTTTCGAAGATATCTAATTAATGGGCGTGGCATTGCCCATTTATTTAGGAAATGTGTATTTAGAAATACTTGTTTTTCAACTAAACTGTTGATGCCACGCCCATATAATATACTTCATTTGAAAGCTGGCGTAATTTACTATATTTCACAGAAAATTTGAATAAAATCCGTCCAGCCGTTCAAAAGTTATACGACTTTAAAGAATTCCTAAAATCAAAAGTTGCTTGCTCCGGCATGCTGGGCGCCTGGTATTTTGCTCCCATTTTTATACATGAGCATGATTTTCAAAATGATGACCACACGAATGAAGGTGAACTTGCTTGGCTCATAACTTCGGAACTACTGCTCCGATTTTGATGAAATTTTTTGCAAAAATTAGGAAATTTCTCCAGCTTTTCGAAGATATCTAATTAATGGGCGTGGCATTGCCCATTTATTTAGGAAATGTGCATTTAGAAATACTTGTTTTTCAACTAAACTGTTGATGCCACGCCCATATAATATACTTCATTTGAAAGCTGGCGTAATTTACTATCTTTCACAGAAAATTTGAATAAAATCCGTCCAGCCGTTCAAAAGTTATACGACTTTAAAGAATTCCTAAAATCAAAAGTTGCTTGCTCCGGCATGCTGGGCGCCTGGTATTTTGCTCCCATTTTTATACATGAGCATGATTTTCAAAATGATGACCACACGAATGAACGTGAACTTGCTTGGCTCATAACTTCGGAACTACTGCTCCGATTTTGATGAAATTTTTTGCAAAACTTAGGAAATTTCTCCAGCTTTTCGAAGATATCTAATTAATGGGCGTGGCATTGCCCATTTATTTAGGAAATGTGCATTTAGAAATACTTGTTTTTCAACTAAACTGTTGATGCCACGCCCATATAATATACTTCATTTGAAAGCTGGCGTAATTTACTATCTTTCACAGAAAATTTGAATAAAATCCGTCCAGCCGTTCAAAAGTTATACGACTTTAAAGAATTCCTAAAATCAAAAGTTGCTTGCTCCGGCATGCTGGGCGCCTGGTATTTTGCTCCCATTTTTATACATGAGCATGATTTTCAAAATGATGACCACACGAATGAACGTGAACTTGCTTGGCTCATAACTTCGGAACTACTGCTCCGATTTTGATGAAATTTTTTGCAAAACTTAGGAAATTTCTCCAGCTTTTCGAAGATATCTAATTAATGGGCGTGGCATTGCCCATTTATTTAGGAAATGTGCATTTAGAAATACTTGTTTTTCAACTAAACTCTTGATGCCACGCCCATATAATATACTTCATTTGAAAGCTGGCGTAATTTACTATCTTTCACAGAAAATTTGAATAAAATCCGTCCAGCCGTTCAAAAGTTATACGACTTTAAAGAATTCCTAAAATCAAAAGTTGCTTGCTCCGGCATGCTGGGCGCCTGGTATTTTGCTCCCATTTTTATACATGAGCATGATTTTCAAAATGATGACCACACGAATGAACGTGAACTTGCTTGGCTCATAACTTCGGAACTACTGCTTCGATTTTGATGAAATTTTTTGCAAAAATTAGGAAATTTCTCCAGCTTTTCGAAGATATCTAATTAATGGGCGTGGCATTGCCCATTTATTTAGGAAATGTGCATTTAGAAATACTTGTTTTTCAACTAAACTGTTGATGCCACGCCCATATAATATACTTCATTTGAAAGCTGGCGTAATTTACTATCTTTCACAGAAAATTTGAATAAAATCCGTCCAGCCGTTCAAAAGTTATACGACTTTAAAGAATTCCTAAAATCAAAAGTTGCTTGCTCCGGCATGCTGGGCGCCTGGTATTTTGCTCCCATTTTTATACATGAGCATGATTTTCAAAATGATGACCACACGAATGAAGGTGAACTTGCTTGGCTCATAACTTCGGAACTACTGCTCCGATTTTGATGAAATTTTTTGCAAAAATTAGGAAATTTCTCCAGCTTTTCGAAGATATCTAATTAATGGGCGTGGCATTGCCCATTTATTTAGGAAATGTGCATTTAGAAATACTTGTTTTTCAACTAAACTGTTGTTGCCACGCCCATATAATATACTTCATTTGAAAGCAGGCGTAATTTACTATCTTTCACAGAAAATTTGAATAAAATCCGTCCAGCCGTTCAAAAGTTATACGACTTTAAAGAATTCCTAAAATCAAAAGTTGCTTGCTCCGGCATGCTGGGCGCCTGGTATTTTGCTCCCATTTTTATACATGAGCATGATTTTCAAAATGATGACCACACGAATGAACGTGAACTTGCTTGGCTCATAACTTCGGAACTACTGCTCCGATTTTGATGAAATTTTTTGCAAAACTTAGGAAATTTCTCCAGCTTTTCGAAGATATCTAATTAATGGGCGTGGCATTGCCCATTTATTTAGGAAATGTGCATTTAGAAATACTTGTTTTTCAACTAAACTGTTGATGCCACGCCCATATAATATACTTCATTTGAAAGCTGGCGTAATTTACTATCTTTCACAGAAAATTTGAATAAAATCCGTCCAGCCGTTCAAAAGTTATACGACTTTAAAGAATTCCTAAAATCAAAAGTTGCTTGCTCCGGCATGCTGGGCGCCTGGTATTTTGCTCCCATTTTTATACATGAGCATGATTTTCAAAATGATGACCACACGAATGAACGTGAACTTGCTTGGCTCATAACTTCGGAACTACTGCTCCGATTTTGATGAAATTTTTTGCAAAACTTAGGAAATTTCTCCAGCTTTTCGAAGATATCTAATTAATGGGCGTGGCATTGCCCATTTATTTAGGAAATGTGCATTTAGAAATACTTGTTTTTCAACTAAACTGTTGATGCCACGCCCATATAATATACTTCATTTGAAAGCTGGCGTAATTTACTATCTTTCACAGAAAATTTGAATAAAATCCGTCCAGCCGTTCAAAAGTTATACGACTTTAAAGAATTCCTAAAATCAAAAGTTGCTTGCTCCGGCATGCTGGGCGCCTGGTATTTTGCTCCCATTTTTATACATGAGCATGATTTTCAAAATGATGACCACACGAATGAAGGTGAACTTGCTTGGCTCATAACTTCGGAACTACTGCTCCGATTTTGATGAAATTTTTTGCAAAAATTAGGAAATTTCTCCAGCTTTTCGAAGATATCTAATTAATGGGCGTGGCATTGCCCATTTTCTTAAAAAATAACTTTTTAATCATATTTCTCGATTATTAACTAAATTGGTGTTGCCACGCCCACATAATATACTTCGTTTGAAAGCTGAAGTAATTTGCAAGCTTTCACAAAAAGTTTAAACAAAATCGGTGCAGCCGTTTCCAAGTTATAAGAGTTTAAAAAATATGTATAATCAATATTTGCTTAGCGCCATAGACTACTACTATTACCTATTAATTACTATTACCTATTAATGCCAGTCTATGCAGCATGTTACAAATGGAATAAAGAAATTAATACTCCTATGTGCTGCTAACAAGTACCAAAAAATAATTAAAATATAAATTCGCTGTACAAGTTTGTAATTTACTACCTACCAAACTTTTATATTTTGACAACATGTTACACTTCAAACGCATTAACAGTCGGTGACAGATAGAGAAAACAAACCGAACAAAATACAATCACAACAAAAATTTAAGAAAAACGTACATAATATGTTTGTGTGTTCATGCACATGATAAGTATGTGTTTGTGTGTACACATTATTTATTGTAGGGGATAGTTTGCGTATCATTCGATGCTTGAAATCGAGAACTCTTTACATTCATTCATCCATCACATGTTGTTATCCGTTCAGGAAAAAATTTATTATAAATGACAAGCTTAGTTCGAACAGACACATACGTACATATACACAATATTATTTTATTTAAAAAAAAAATGACTTCATTTGACTTGTTTTTGAGAAATTCCAAAGACAGACACACCAACAGACAGTTTATTATTATTATAAGCTGCACCACTTGTGGTACACATATTAAGTTTGTGCAGATGTTTGTAACTCCTAAACGGCAAATGCCCCGCTCACCTTCAATTATACCGATCGATTCAGAATCAAAATCGGAATACATTTAACCATGTCCAGACGGATATGTCTGTCTGTCTGTCCAAGTAAATTTGGAGCTACAGTTACAATCAAATTAATTGGAGCATAATTTAAGGAGCTAAATAGTGGCAGGTATTAAATGGTTGGGCTTAACCGACTATAACATTTTTACTTGTTAAGCTATGTAAATATTTGTAGATTGTTTAAACTTTTTAAAGAAAAATTGTTGCATTCATTAACATTCATAGAGATTAACAAGAACTTTAATAAAAGTACACACAAATAAACCTAACCATGACACATAATAGGTTACTTAGAGCACTTTTAATAAATAAAAAATTATTTCGTTAATAATTCAAGTTGCTAACAAATCTGGCAACTCTGTTTAGGAAGAAGTAGCAGCTGCAAGTGTAGAACGTGTTATACATACTTGTAAAGTATTGCTAATCAATGAGTTTTTTTTTTGAGAAAGTAATTTTTGTGCATACAACTTTTTTGCTCCGGCCAATAATTTTTGCTAAAGAAAAAAAAAAAAATTGAACACCTTAGGCCTAAAACTTTGAAACCAGCTCATGTGCATATTGTGAAGAGAGAGAAAGATAGAAAAAGAGAGGCAGAGATATATATTCTCTAGTATATAGAATTGGAAAAGTCAAGATGTGTGATGTTGGAAGGAAACGCACACCCTGTTACATGTATATGTACATTATTGTTGTTGCCGTTGTTGCTATTATATTATAAAGTAAGGAATTTACTTGTTTGCTATTGATATTTGTTTTGTTTTGTTTTTGTTTTCCTTTGTCTTTTACAAGTAAAAGAAGAAGAGGAAACATATAGAAAATATACAACAAAAACAAATACAAACTAAAGATCGTTGCGATGTGCCTGGCAGTTTAGTAGTCTAGATGATGTTAAAAACTGGTTATTTTTTCAAAAAAAAATTTTAAAAAAAAGAGAACTTTTAGGATTGTTTTTGTTGCATGTTTTGTTACAAAAAAAAAAAAAAATGGAACAATAGGGTTCAATTATTTATATATAAATGCCTACAAACACATATCTAAAGCTTAACGAAGAGACTTTTGAAAAAAAGATAAAATGAAGTTTCAAGGTAAGATGAGAAAGAGAGAAAAAGAGAGCGAGAGCAAGCTTGAACATTAGTAACTTTTTTCAAAGGGAACATTATTTACAATACAACACAACTTTCCATCCATATGTGAGAGGGCACATGAAGATACTTACTAACTTGTTGTTATATAAAAGATAAAAAAAGAAGAAGAACAAAAATGCTTTATTTTTATTTTTTTTTTTGTTATCTAAGCAGATGTAGCAGCTTTGTTGTCGTTTCAATTGTTTTTATAAATATTATTTGCTGTTGCTGTTGTTATATTTTTGTTATTGTTATTGCTATTATATGACAATACTGCTTAAGATTGTTATTATTATTGTTGTTGTTTTCTACATACATATAGAGGTAATTTTCATACAGCTTTTTGTGAGCGAGTATATATATATATGTGTGTGTGTGCGAGTGTGTTTGCATGTGTATAAAGTTGTTTTACGCTCACCTGTATATATTGTGTGGTTAAGTGTTTTATATACATACAGCACACGAGGCTATAATAACAAGCGGTCTGAAGTCAGAGCAAGAAATTTCAATTTCAGTTGGAGTTCGCAGTTAAAAACGTTTAAACATTAACCACGTACGAATACAACATTCGTCGGCAAATATATATACAGGACTATATTGCTTGAATATTATATATATATGTAATATATGATTTTTCTTCTTCTAATTTCAAACGATCGTTTAGTAATAAAAATAAAAGAAAAAAGAGAAACAGCATTCTTTTGAATATTTTATTAATGCCTTCGGCGATTACTGTTGATAAAAATTATTATTCGCAAGAACACAACAACAACAACCGCAATAATAATAATTAAAAGTCAGCAGAATTGTAAAAGAAAATCACACAACAATCAATTGGTAAGAAATTCCTTAAACTGTATTAAAAGAAGAGAAGAGAAGAGATGTGAGCAACGCAGAGAAACGTAGTCAGTGTTAATGCTTATTCGTGTTGATGCCAAATTCGGCAAAAATTTAAATATTTTATACTTTTTTAAGCACAAATGAAATGACTTCATGTGGAATTTCACTTTCTTACATAATGTGTTGTTGCCACTTATTTATGTGCATTCTCCCCATACTCTCCCTGCATTATACAATGTATTTACGTACGCACGTACATACCCCAAACTGTACATCGTATGCATACCTACATATAAACATCGTTAGTGTTTTTTTTTTTTAATTGCGTTTTTTTCGGTTTTGTTTCTTCTGTTTATTGCATTCGCTTCAACTTGTTTGTTGGAAAGAGAGAAAGAGAGGTCGAGTTTAGCTCATCTTATTTGCATTTGGCGTATATTTTACAATTAACTGCTAAACATGTATATGTTGGCTTTAATACAAAAGTGTTGGTGTTTGAATAGGCATGTAGGTGTGTGTACACGTGTGTGTTTGTGCTATTTTGTATAAATTTATACTATTGTTGCATGATTATGTACGTGCGACATGCAATTTTTAACAATTGCTCCTATCAACACACAACAACTGCAAAAGTGGCAACAACAACAACAACACACACACACATATATATATATATATATTCGTATAATAATAATAATAAAATTTAAAAAAAAAAAAATTACATTTTCAATAATCGCATGACTTCAATTATTTATGTAAAAAAAGTAAACACAGCTATCAACCATCATACACACACCTGCAGCTTTTTGAAAAATTAGCGTTTTTTTTTTTATTATCGGTTATAAAACAACAGCATTAACAGTAACAGCTCTGTACTGTGTTAGCATTGAAATATTTGAAAACAATTGAAGAAAAATTATACTCGGCTGAGGCCAAATTTTAAATACCCAACATTGGTGCATCAAAGCTTCCCGAGGGATATATATTTAGTTTATCTATATGAAAAATTTACTTAAAAATTCAGTTTTCATTGCATTGTGGGCGTGTTTTTTGCCCGATTTCAATACCAACCTGCATACAAAGACGAAGAAAACTTACACACGCCGTACAGACATACATCGCTACAGAATTAAAATCTGAATGGAATTATGCAATAAAGGTTACACTATGATTTACTATTTACTACTTACAAACTTGACCAAAAATGCTATATATTCTTGTGCCACATATTTTGATGTAGAGTATTAATATATTACAATAATTTTTTTTTTTTTTTATAAAAATTTACATAGAAACAAAATCCACCTTGCATACAATTAATAAAAATAATGTATTGTAAAAAATTTCCCTTTTTTTTTATTAAACAAAACGTCTGTTGTTCATGTAAAAAATTTCAAGGTCTCTGGTATCTCGTATTACTAATGAATTCTATACGTTTATTAAATGTGTAAATGTGTGTTTCTGGGGTGAGAAACGCTAGAATTATATTTCAATTTTTAAGCAAGAATTCTATCCAAGTCTTGACTTGTACTCACTACTGTTTGCCGCAAACAAAAATTTTTAACCCTTATGGTTATATTACAGTAAACTTAATGCGTAAGATAAAAAATAATATTCTAGGAGGTGTTTAAATCATTTGCATACTATCTAACTTCTCATGCTCTGTATTGCACATTCTAAGGATAGTCTAGGGTGTATATGAAAAGTAGTAAGAGATGAATTCGTTTTGATAAAGATCGGCGCTTAAGATAAATTTTCTTATTTAGAATACATACGTCGCCTCGATCTTAACTCCTTCATTCTAAACTAAACGGTATTCATCGCTGATAGATCAAAATATCCAACATTTCATAAAACGACTCTAAATGACTCTTCTTAAAAAGAGCGTTATATAAAAAACTGTCCTAAAAATGTATCCAACATGTCCATCTTCAATAGTAACCAATCTTGACGGGAAAGATATTCATGTGTCACATTAGAATGCATCCAAAAAGTATCAAAAACTTTGACCTAGTGTTAGATTATACGTATAATATAGACAGACAAGTAGACGGACATGGTAAAAAAAAAGAAATTTTATTAGTGGGAACATTTCCATAGAAATATACATCAACTATAACCTTCATTAATAAAAAAACTCCAGTAGTTTTTAAATAACTTTATAAATAATTGCTATTAAAAAATCAATTGACGCCGCAAACAACCCTGATCTTTGCGAAAAATCTTCTCTTATAAAAAAAATGTAATAATAAGTTAATTAAATTACTTTTTATACCCTGCACTACTTGTTTAAAAAGGTATTTTAAATTTCTGAGGATATTTGTAACTCCTTAACGTCCAAACGTATTAAAATTTATTAAAACCTGAATCAATTTTACCATGTCCGCCTGGGTGTCCATGTAAATACATCTTAATTATATTTCTATAAAATTTGCTACAAAAGCGCAACCTGGATTCAAAGGTAAAGGAACTTGGTACCAATTAAACCAATTTTAAAACCTCTGGCAAAAAATAACAATTTTTGATATTTTTGGACAAAATTTGGTGAAGAATAGTTAATGAGCTCTGCTTTTTAGAACCTTTTTCCATATAATGACATTTTATGAAGTGACTTTTATGTGCCAGTACCTCCCCTTTATTGATACAATTAAACTAATTCTAGCTTAATGTGTAGAAGAAAGTGGTGTAGGGTATTAAATGGCCGTCTTGACATTTTCATTTGTTTTCTTATATTCTGTTAATTATTATTGGTTGTTGTCGTGGTATTGTTAGATACACAGAAAAAATAAAAATTAGGAAATAAAATAGAGTTTAATATGAGCCAGTATAGTACTAAGTTTTTATCACACATATCAATTCCAATCGTCATTTATTTTCATATATTTTTTTTCAAATTTTGATGTTTTTGGAAAAATAGACTTGCAGCACTTTTATGCACAACGGCTTATTATATAAAAAGGGAAGTAGAAATCTCATCTTAATTTAGTTTTTTTTTCCTTTTTTACTTTTTACACCAAACTTGAGGAGAAAGCTTAGAAAAGTTGCCTATAACGTTACTTCACTTAAGTAGTGGCATCATTAGCCTAAGTTTTGTACTCAGTTGTATAAAATGAATGATTTTCTAAATAAAATTTTTCTTTTAATAGAAATTGAAAATGACATGAAAGAAAATTAAATCGCAATCAAGCATAACGTTACGTTTGCATGCTAATTTTCTCATCACGCTAGGTAAACATGAATCAAAATGCAAATAATGCTGTTAATGTTAGTATTAGTGTTAGTGTATATAAAGAATTTATTGTTTATGTATAAGTATGTGTATTTTGGTTTGTCTCTCAGAAGTAACTAGCACGGTGTCATTGTAGATACCAATTGTTAATATAAATTTTTAGAACCATCACTCTGACTCATTATGAAATTTCGTTATGAGATGATAAAAAAAAGTTGAAAAACGAATTATTTCATCATACTGTTGATTGCATCGTTGTGACAGCATATCTTATCATTTTAGAAAAGTAAATATTGTATTTTAAAAGCAATTAGAAATGTTATAAATTGTCATGTCTGACTATTCAATACCCTACACACCACTTAGGTTTTTAAATTATGCTACAATTCTTTAGTAATTGTCAGGCATTGTCATTAAAGTCACTTCGTGATATACTATTAAATGAGAAAAGGTTCTAAAAATGGTCCGATGGGACCCAAAATTTAGCACCGCCAATTATTAAGCTAATTAACTATTCTTTACCAAATTTTGTCCAAAAAATATTAAGAATTGCAATTTTTTGCTATGTAAAGAATTATATGGGGAGGGGTTCTAAAAATGGTCTGATTTGGTCCATTTTACATACGGTTCCTCTTGGGATCAATACATGTTCTTGTAGCAAGTTTCAAAGAAATTTAAAAAAAAGTGCATGTAATAGCTTGAGAAAAAAATATACGAAGGACAGACAGATGGACATGATTAAATTGATTTATATTTAAAATATGCGCGTGACACTTGTTGTTTAGGAGTTACAAACATCTGCACAAACTTAATATAGCTTTTGCCACAAGTGGTGCAGGCTATACATATGAAGCACTTTAAGTAAACGCGTTTATCTCCAGTTAAAATGGGTTACAAGTAGATAAACATCAATACAAAATATTGTAGTAAACTGTGTTGAAAAAGAATTTCTGGAGCCCCTTTTTAAACAAAAGAAAGAGACGAAGAAATAAAAGAAAAGAAAATAATCAGTTACGCAGCCTTTCCGAAAAAACACCAAACCATATAAATGGAACGATCTACTTTAAGAGCGTTGCAGCTACAAGACAGCTGCGATATAAAGATAGCTGTAAAGCTGTTCCCAATTGTTTGACATACTTAATAACCATAACGCGATACTAAATGAAAGTTTTATTCGGAAGCACAATATAATTGCCTCCTTTTTTAAGCGAAGTGTTATATTTCTGAACAGCTTCTAGAATCAAATTTGAATCAAACTTTTCATAAAACGAAAACTTTTCTATTATAATGCTGACAATGATTTGAGTCATTTAATTATATATAAATGTCAGTCTATTATTACTTCTGTTTATTTACTTTTAATCACAATTTCAATTAACGTTTTTTAATGTTAACACAAGTGCCACCGGAAATATCAAAGGAAAGGGAAAATGAAAATTAATTGATGTAAAAGTTCAAAACGATTACTTGAATACTTACAGTAGAGTACGAAAAATATATCTTTAATAAATTTTTGATAAAATTTGTATTCAGCTTAAATTAAAGGGTCTTCGCTTAGGGTACAGAAAAGGTTCATCACTTGAATATTAAATTCCTTTTTCTCAAAATCAACTATTATTCCATAACATGCTTCAAATATTAAGAAAAATAAAAAAAAAATTACATTTTTAAAATTTTGTTTAAAAAAGACGTTGTTTTTAAACAAAGTTTAAATCTGTCAGAATTTGTTACAAACCTCTCTGTGCAATCTATTATGCCATTTTTCTTCTTCTTATTTGAGGGAAATAATGAAATATAAAAAAGTAAATTACACTTAATGATTAATTTTTGTTGTTGTTGCTGGAACTTACGTTTTGTTCAGTTCGACTACGATAACAATTGTTTAAAACTTTTTTCACACAATCTCGCTATTTTTCTATCGAATGGAATGATGAAAACACAAAACGGTTAAAACAGAATGATTTGCGTATTCAGTAATAGTTGTTGAGAAATTTCCACTCGGTAGAAATCCATTCGATTATGTGGTGATTTTTTGAATTTAATTTTATTTATGTTTTGATTGCAGAGTTGACTAAAGCATCGTAATTCGTATAATAATAATTATCGATCGAATATGTCACAAAGTAATAAGATTGATAAGAAGGATAAAGCGGCCGCCACTAAATTATGTCACATTGTGAAGCGTTCCGATTTCGATGGATACGGTTTCAATTTACATTCAGAGAAAGCCAATCCGGGACAATTTATAGGAAATGTGGATGCAGAGTCACCGGCTGAGGCGGCCGGTTTAAAAAAGGGTGATCGCATAATTGAAGTGAATGGCGTCAGTATTGAGGGAGACACTCATAAACAGGTGGTGCAACGCATCAAAGCCATAGCTAACGAGGTGCGTCTACTGTTAATCGATGTAGATGGAAAGGGAGAGGACACCAATAATTCTACCGCCAACACCACCACCACCACCACCACCACACAATCGAATAGTAATGGCAAGCTAGCAGCATCCGATGTTAATACGCGTAAGATTAGTAATGCAAGCAGCAGCGGCAATCACGGTAATGCTCACGTTGTACCCGGTATCAGTGAGAACATCAACAGCATTACTATGGTATCTACTAAGAGAGTGTCGCAAGAAAGTCAACATAGTGCCGATACCTTAATGGTTAATGGCACTGATCAGGTGGATCATGCCTTGAATGTCAACAACAACAATGGCGAAGTGGAAGCAATGCCTTTAACAAATGTACCGCCACCACCTTCGGCCACCATGTCTAACAACAATAATAATGTAGCAACTAAAACGGCAAATGGAACTACCTTGGAAGGTACATCTTCAACCACAACAACAACAACAACAACCACAAATAGTAGCAGTGGTAATGGTACCATCCACAAAGCGGGCAGTTTACAATTACCGCTGACCGCAGCTGAAATGCGTGCTAAATTAATGGCCAGAAAGAAATATGATCCGAAGAACGAAAGCGTCGATTTGCGCAAAAAATACGAAATCGTACAAAAACTTTAAATTTATAAACAACAGCAACAACACAACTATTAAATAAATGATAAAAAGAGAAAAAGTCATAACAATTATCTCTCTCTCTCCCTCACTTTCTCCTTCACCCTTTACACATAATTAGACTTAAGATCAGAAAAGTGAAGAAAAATCAGAAAATGGCTAGTTTCATAATCTTTAATTTCCACAGACAGACATTACCAAATGGCAACAAAAAGAATATTTTTGAAAAAAATAGTTTCTATTGTAACAGTATCGACTACAAATCATTTGCAACAATTTTTATTACAATTCAAGTCATCTAATGTCATAATTAATTATATAAATAAATATATAGATGAGAACAACCAGAAAACTGCTTGTTTGCTTCAGATTTAAATTTTTTTTGCTGGATGCTTTTAATTGAGTATGTAAGTACGGGTTCTGTTTTGCAACCACATAACGTTTCTTCATTACACTTTGTTTTTATTAAACAATACTTTAAGAGTTTAAGTACTTGATTATATCTTACAAGCACTCTCTGGATAAGTATATAGCTAAATAACATATACTGACCATCGCTGAGGTACAGTATTGTCTTTCTCTCTCTCTTTCTCCATTTTCTCATTTATATAATACCCCTGAAGCTCTGAAAAGCTTTACTGCTTTTAAATAACGATCATTTTGGTATAAAAGCAATGTTGCCAGATGTTTGTATCTTATGTTAATTATTAAAATATTTAGTTGCTTAATACCTAACTTATACCATGGGTAGTAAAATAGGGTGTTAATTTTTCCATTGTAGTTTAAAATTATCATAAAAGTTGTAAAAGTGTTAAGATTAACCATTAAATTAATTAAAATAAAAAAGAAATTAAAAATAATAATTTTCAAAATTACGAAAATGAAGTAAGACTTGCTTGGCTTAAAACTAGAAAACTACTGCTCCGATTTTGGTCAAATTTTTTGCAAACATTTGCAAATTTCTCCAGCTTTGCGGGGATTGATAAATAAATGGGCGTGGCACTGCAAATTTTCTTAGAAAATCACTTTTTTTAATCATATTTTTCAATTATTAACTAAATGGGTGGTGCCACGCCCACATCATATACTTTGTTTGAAAGCTGAAGTAATTTGCAAGCTTTCACAAAAAGTTTGAATCAAATCGGTGCAGCCGTTTCCAAGTTATAAGAGTTTTAAAAATAACTAAAATCAAAATTTGCTCACTGAGGCATGCTGGGCGCCTGGTGTTTTGCTCACATTTTTATATTGGCATGAATTTCACAATGACGACCACAAAAATGAAGGGGAACTTGTTTGGCTTATAACTAGAAAACTACTGCTCCGATTTTGGTCAAATTTTTTGCAAACATTTGAAAATTTGTGTAGCTTTGCGGGGATCGACAAATGAATGGGATTTTTCAATATAATATTTGTCTTCAAAGAGCGCCAATATAAGCTGAGCACCTTACATGCAATATATTCTGTCCAACTATACAAATTCGAAGGAAGTTGTAGATATATTTAAAAGAAATATACGCAACATTAAATTATGTCCACTTTGAACGGTATGCACCACCTTTAGTAATTTTTGCTTTTTGTTTTGCAAGAAGCTATAAAAATATTTTAATGAATTTCTGTCGTCCTTGCTTTGCTAAAAACATTCATTATTACGGCTAACACCGCCCATTGTGCTTATTAATGAAAGTCATTAACAGGCACAGTTACACAACAAGAAGATGAACGGAAACGGACCAGAGACCAAACCAGACCATACACCATTATTGTTATTAATACGACATTTATTTTAGTTATCGCATATTACTCTCGCAATAAAACACACTACACACTGCCTTTCCCCTACATAAGGCTACTAATGTGTTACACATACAAATATATATACAATGTCAACTTACTTGCGAGCCAAACGTTTTCTAATGCCGGCCAACATATTTGCTTTATTTTTTATTATCACTCCAGCTGGGTTTTAATGTAGTGCGGGAGATGACGCTAATAGCGGCTGCGGTAATGCTGGTGCTAATGGCACATAAAACCATATATTTAGCCAGCGCACAATAATTCATGTAAGAGAGAACAGCCGATGTGTAGTGTATAGTGCACAAACACCGTTTCATGTAAAATGTTGTAGAAGTAGTCTGATTATACTCTCTTCTGCCCCACAACCATATTCGTATGTGCGATGGTCTCAGATTTTGCGGCAGATTATAGTTGGCTGGTTGGTACGTAGTGAAGACCACTTCAATGTGTTGCTGTTGTTATTACGATATTAATGGTTGTTAAGCACATAGAAAAATGTTCAACGATTAGTGAAGAGTAATAAAAATTAAATGACAACAATACCAAGAATTTCTTCTGTTCCCAACCACAATAAACACAACGGCCACTCTAACCACTAAGCTGGGTGGAGACTTTTCTCTGTATTACAACAACAACTGCTAATTTTTGTCTACAACAATATACATATAAGTGTATTGGATTAAAAAGAAGAAGAAGAACATGCATTACATTGGCATTGTTTGCTGATTTTTTTTTTTTTTTATTATTTTTATTCTTTTTTTGGTTCTGTTACAAAATTTCACTTAGTTATAAAAAATTGTTGAAATTATTTTCAGAGTTTTTCGATTACAATGCGTACTGTTTCAAAATTGTTTTTGTTTTTGTTGTTGTTGTTGTTTTTTTTTTTAAATTATTATTAGGCACTCTAAATTTTTGTCATAACTGTCGCTCATAAATAATGTTATGATTTGTTCGTAATGTTGTTATTATTATTATTGCTTTCGTTTATAAATTGTTGTAGAAGATTGTTTCAATATAAAATTAGCTCTCTCTCTCTCTCTCAATCTTTCTCTTTTGTATCACCACTCTTCACATTTTCTATTCCGTTCTTGCTGACACTGTTCTGCTCTTAACATAAATCCGTCATAAATTTTCATTAAATTTCATTCATCAGTTGGTAAGCTGTGCGTCTCATAATTGTGATTTTCATAATTTATTGCATTAAAAATCCAAATTTCGGCATTTTTCTTCTTTTATTCAATCATTTCACGTCATTTTTTGATGCTTCTCCTTTAAGTGGATGTGAGAAGCAATAAGATTAATATGCAGCTATACCCCGCCTTGACTGCCAGCTCTTTGTTCTTAACGTCGTTGTTATTTTTGTTGTTGCTGTTGTTATCGTTGCTGTTGCGGTAGGTTTCAAATGTTTTGTTTTCTATATAAAAACAATGAAAATGAAAGCGAGCGATAAATTAAGTTGTGCGTCAAAACGTTTCGTCCTCAAATAACTATAAAATTAATAGGAATCATTTGTTGTTACAAAAAAAGTTAAAGTGAAAACATTTACAATATTTTAAATATCATTACAATCTATACACACGCACGTTTCTGCTTTGAGCAGGAGTGTGCATACAAAATAAATTTATGATGGGAACTTAAATGGGGGAAGAATGTGCAGCAGAATGATTATAAATTCTTGGAATAGCATGAAATTTTCCAATTGAAAGGAAGTCTCTTCTTCTTACACTACACAGCCGCCAGTTTTAGCCAGTGCGGTGTCAAATTACTTGAGCAGCCAAGAAAAATATTGTGTTTTAGTAGATGATTCCACATCTAAAGAAACTTGAGTTATTTATTTTCTTGGCTATACAGTATTGATAGTCTTGATAGGGAATTATTTATAAAAATCTAGTTCAACAAAAACGGAACATAAAGCAATTGTTGCAGCATTTAAACTAAACTGAAAACTCTTTAAAGCTGATTTATTATCATAATTTCCGCGTCCATGTTTCATCTTGTAAAGTAAACACATTTCATTTTAATATTTTTATTATTCTTTATATAAGATGAGGGGTCTGTGTCTGTCTGTTTTTAACAGTCACTAATTTTTGAAATATTAAGCTAAAATTGCCTATATAGTTATAGAGGTAAAAATTAGTAGACACAATTATAATTATTACATCTATTGATGTGCCAAAAATGGGCGTGGTCGAACAACAGATTCTCTCACAATTTACAAAACAAACTGCACTCAACGTAAAATTTGACTTGCAAGCTGATACGGAATACATATGATACTGCCACGCCCATTATTTTTAAGTACATGTGTAGATTATTTAGAATTTAGCTTAAGCTAGCTTTTTTTTTTTTTTAATAATAAAGTGGTAGAGAAACGTCATTATTCTTATAAAATATAAAAATTTTAATGTAAACCACGCCCACATTTTACAATTGCTAATCAAAACATGTATACAATATGACTTTGGCTTAGGTCAAATATTAAATACCTTCCAACAATTTTTGCACCGCATAAATAAACTTTTGTCAATTGTGGGCGTGGCATTTGTCAAATATTCCACATTCAAATTAAAGCCAGCATGTAGAAATTAAAAATGTTTACTAAACAATAAAAAAAATGTAGTCATCATCAAATTTTTAATGAAAACGACGCCCACCATGCGATACAAAAAAAAATCTATATTAAATTTTAATTCAATATCTCAAAATTTACGACCATGAGAGCGTCTAGCTCAGCTGTTATAGCATACTCTCCCTTTTATGTGTAAGATATAATTATCCATCTTTATGTGAAGCCTAACGCAAATTAATGACTTTTTTTTAATTCTTATGCATCTGTGAGCGATTTTCATTTATAACTGTAAAAACGTCATTAAGCAACATTGCACATACAAATAAATGTCTTTAAACATTTATAATTAGTTATAAAAACAAAAAAACTTTGCAGAAAATCATTTGCAATGATTGAGTGGAATGGCAGAAAAGAAGAAATAAAATCGATGCCAGATTGTCTGTGATTGCATTGCATTGGTGGAAATACTTCAGTAAAACATTTGTATAATTGCTGACGAAAATTGTATGATTGTTGAGATAAGAGTAATACACGCAACAATAACAACAACAACAACAACAACAACAAGTGTTTGTAAAGTCTACGACTTGTGAAATATCATCAATTGACAGCTTAAACGCAATAAGTGAAACTGCACAATGAAACGAATCGAAACATTGGCCCCAATGGCATAATTAATGGTAAAAACGATAATAACAACAACACTAACAACAAAATCAACATAAAGGAATAGTGATGGCCACTGATCACCATGACATGCAACAATTATCATCAACATCTTATTTGCAAAAAAAAGAGAAGAAAAAAATTGTTCAGCTCGGGCGGACAGACGGGCAGACAACTAGTCAGCTAGCAGGCTCTAAAGCAAACATTTACCAATTCGGTATCCGGTTCGGCTGCCTAGCTACCAAATCGATTTGAAAGATATCTATTATCTATAAAGTTTTTTCTCATTTTTGCTGGGTTCGGCATGGTGATGAAGCATCATCATCATCATCGTCATGGTCTTCATCATCATCATTATTTTTATTCATGATGACAGTGAGTATACGTTGGCATGAAATGTCGTTAATTTATAGCTATGGTAACGAATAATGTTACAATATATTGATGGACAACAGGTGATGGAGTATGGGCAATAGCAACAGCAATAACAACAACAAAAACAAAAACATATTGAAGGAAAAATTATATAAAAAGCTTGGCTTAAGCTAAATTGTAGATACTCTCTACTGGTAGGTAAGTGGTGGGCATGGCTACCCTCTTAACAACTACAGAACTATGTCATCACACCTGTTACCCCGCGCGTACATTTTTATCATGTCAGTGGTTCGATTACTGATATATTTTAATTATGTAACTTTGACGTGGGAGATTTTTGTCAATTTTGAGCATAAAACTTGACCAATTTAATCTATTAGGAATCATAAATCAAATTTGTACAACAGAAGCCCTGATCAAATCGATTTAAGTTTTGCTAAATGTTACAAACATATTGACAAAGTATACATATCCACTTGAAAGTATTGGAAAAACTTTAACAATGCACAGAAACACAGTTAGGTGCGTATTTGTTGGGAAAGTAGGTGAATTTGTTTAATAAGAGTTTGTCTGCTCACTAACAATATTGAATTTTTCAAAATCGATTAATATCAGCCAGTTACCAGTTTTTATGCCCTGCACTACTTGTGGCAAAGGGTACCTTAAATTTATACGAATATTTGTAACTCCTGAATGGCAAATGCCACATTCACTTTCAATTAGACCGAATGTTTCAAGATCAAAATATGTCCATCTGTCCGTCTAAGGAAATAAATTTGTGCCCAATCTACAGGTTGCATTTTTTAACATATGTCAATGAAATTTGGTCTAGAGTAATGTAATAGCCTAAAGAGTGACTCTGTTAAAAATGGACCGAATCGGATTATGTTTAGAACCTCTTTTCATATAATTAAACTTCGGGAAGTGACTTTTATGACAACACCTCGCGTTTACTGATGCAATTAAACTAACGTAGTGTAGGATATTAAATGGTCGGGCTTGACCGACCGTAACATTTCCACTTGTTTTTAATGAGCATCTTTGTAACATTCAGATGTTGCAAACATCGCTATCGTAATCAATTTGTAGAAAATCATCAAGTTGAACAGCATGCCTAAGTTTTTAATGCTTAATAATCGATTTTCACAATTTTTCACAATACACACGCGTACACATATATGGCTGTTATCTTTGCAATACTATAAAAAATAAGTGGACCAATAAAATTTACCTTTATTTTTTTTCAACCAAAGGGGTTTTCAATAAGGACATAACAGTTTTGTATTTAAATGTAATACAGAATAATGGAGAAATTGTTGTGAAATTTATTTCAGACATAGTACACATGTTATATTTTAATTCTTTTATTTTGATAACCGTTATTCCGTTTGTTTTTGTGAAAAAATATAGTTTAAACACAATTTCGGCATGAAATTCACACCACACGATTACTTTTTGAGTTTAAAATTGGGTCTCTCGTAGCAAATGCTGTTTAATAAGGCATATTTTCATTTATTGATAAAACTATTAAACTAAGTGACCTTCATCAATTAAACCAAAAATAATTTTTCGATGAAATTACGGATTTTTATCGACTCAAATATTGCGGTAATAATTTTAATAATTTCCAAACGTTGCTCGTTTCTAAACTTTACCACAACAAAAATGTTAATCTTGTTTAACGTTGAAACGTCGACAGATTCTAAAAAACGTTCAAGGATGCATTTGTATTATAATACAAAATTGTTATGCCCTTATTGAAAAACCCGTTATATGATAACATGATTATAAACCTTTACATGGCTACACAATATGTGCTTATGGTAAATATGCTCACGCGTATGTGTAAGACATTATGTTATTTGTATGTACATATGCTACCTATTGCACATAAACATTGCACATGTGTGCGGGTGCATATGATCTCATTCATTAGCTTTTAATGAATTTTCCCCGCTAATTGAATTTAAAATAATAATTAAATTTTAGCGATATACGTTTGTGTACGATGGCAATATAAGCGCTATAAGTATCGATTCAAGTAATCAGAGTGCAAAGTGATTGGTGTTTAATTGAATGTATGCGCCTGTTGTTTTTTTTTTTTTTTACATATTTATGAGAAGCTTTCACAATCAATACATACGGAACACCATCATCAGCCATCAGCCAGCTGCTATCAGGTACACTCACACATACTCATACTTTGACTCTTATCTCCCATTAAGGCATGAATGTTGGTGTGTGCAAGCATAATTAATGTTTTACACAAACTGTGAGCAATAACGAAGCCACTTAGCTTATCAACGCGTTTCAGAAAGAGAAACATTTTCATTTAGAGATATTTTATGCGAAGAACAATCAAAAAGCACTTAACTACGTAATTGGAAGAAAATAGTTGTAATTTTTGGTTTTAATTAAAAATTTTTCAATGGAATAAAAGATATTTCATAAGCTTAGATAGGTGTGTAGCATACGTATGGACTCGAGGTCTTTGAGAATTTCTTATACACCCTTTATATAATTTTATGTGCTTTAATAAATAAAACCAACCAACGATGAAAATAGCCTCCTTTACTGCAACCTTTAATGTGACCCTACATGAAGAAAAATTATACTTTTTCACTAAGACAAAACGCTTGACTTGTTGTAATCCTGCGAAAAAACAAGCCTAGAGCCAAACCATTTGCACCGCTTAAGAGAAGCTTAAAATTCACAACGGTAAAGAATTTTATGGGTGCGATTCATTTTGAATCGAAATGAGCCATTTTTCTTTAATGATAATTTTCATGGTAGTTTAAAAACATCACACAATCTGTCACAGTGGTCTGATCAGGCTCAAATTGAGTTCGTTGGGTCATTTTCTTTCAAATAGTATCAAAATTCTGTAAGTTTTAATAAAAAAAAAAAAAATTTTCGAAAAATATCCACACTTTTAATAATTTGGCAAATATGTAAAAGTTGTCCGATTGTACTTCAACTTGTCACAATTTATCTATACACCAAATGGAAATATTGCGCCAAGTTTCATTAGAAAATATTAAAAATTGTGTATTTTTTTCATACAATAAACTTTTTGTAATGTTCCAAATATAGTTTTTCTCTACAATACAAACTTTGAACTATTCTAATACTAAGAAAAATGAACCTAGAAGAGGAATATTTATATCGTTGGAAAGATGAAAGTTTTAAAATTTCCTTTGACATGAAATTTTATTACATGTAATTCTTATTGAGTTGAAATAAGCCACTTATTGTCTAATAATATTTCGAAAGGCACTTTTCAAGTTAATTGTTTATTAATGTTTTATTAGTTTAACCTAAGCACCAGTATAACTGTGATATGTATGAACAGTTTATAACAGCTGCAACTCAAATTCATTGCCAGCATTCGTCCTTTATTTTATTATATTTATGTTATGGAAGCATATACTCGTATAACCAGTCAGGTTGTAAAAGTTCAATTAACTCATTAGTTAACAATATAATAATTCATCATACTGCAAGAATACTGTGGCCATCCCTATTATTATTATCATACAGTACAATAGTTTCCTCTATGAATGTGTCTTATTGTTGTTGTTGTTGTTGTTTAACGTGTTTGAGTAATTCCTTTCTCTTTTGAAGTGCACATAATTTTTTAATTTTTTACGCCATAACGTCTGCCGTTGCGCATAATTTAATCAAAAAAAAAACTAAAGAAAAACTTCATACGAACTCAACACAACTCTTTCTATAGTTCTCTCTGTTTGGTGTAATTGCAACATTGCAATTTTTAACAAAGAAACAACAAAACAAACACAAAATATCAAATACTCGTCTAAATTTATGAAATGATGTGTGTGAGGAATGCAGTGTAAAATGGAAATAAGAAAAAGCGCGCATTTAGTACGGTTGCTGCACACAAAGTAAAGTCTTAATAAAGTTTTAATCAACACAACACACAATGCAACATCGAGGGAAAAACAAATTGAGAAAAGAAATTTCTAAAAAAAATGAAAAAATTATTTCTTTTTCGCAGTCCTTTTTCTCATACACACACACACATACACAAGGTAGTTCAGTGCATTGTATATAAATATCTTCATATAAGATGCTTACAAAATTCACAACTATGTGTGGTATAAAAAAGTGTTGTAATGAAGGGTGTGTTGGGTAGGTAATAATTTTACATATTCACACATACATACACGCTTACACATAAAACTGAACAAATACTTCAGCGTGCCTTATTATGATTAATACAATACGAATAAAAGTTAAAAGAGAGAAGGAGAAAGAAAGAGATTGTAAATGATGTAATAAATGCGACTTATAACCGTTTAAAGGCATATTAATACGCCAAGCGTGACTTCACCATTATTAACAATAATTAATTTTCCGTTTTTCTCTTGCCCATCCTCTCTTGATGCCTTAATTTCCTGTTTCTTTTTTATGGGTTTGCGTTTAAAGAAATTTAATTATATGTCATTCGTTATCGTCACTGTTGTTGTAACTGTTATTGTTTTATTATGATTCTCTGGGAACAACCTTTCTCTCTGACAGTTATTTATCTCTTTATACATATACAAGTTAATGTTTGCCTTTCTCGTGCCGTTTTGTTCAATAGTTACGTTGTAACGAAGTATTAATTTTGTTGTAAAAAAAATATTCATTATTTCCTTGGTTATAGTCGTGAAACGTAATAAACGGAGAGCGAGTGCTATGGTAGTTAAGCCGCAGAACGTTTACAATCTCGTTTTTATGTTTTTTACGATCTGAACCAAAGCATTTTTGATTATTATCATATTTATAGCCACAGTTTCGAGCTTTTATCGCTCTACGTTTTTTTTTTGTATTTTTTTCAATTTTATTTTATACGCGATTTTATGTTTCATATATTTTGTTTTACAATTGTATAGCAAAAGATAACTCAACTTGTTTATGTGTGCATTATACATATGACAAGTAAGAAAAGAAAATTTGGCTTAAGCCGAATCTTAAATACCCTCCGTTTCTACATACAAACAGTAAGCGTGCCAGGTACATATTTCTCCTTCTAACATCAACTAAAACATCAACTTGCCAGTCGAGTGTTACGCTGAACAAGATTTTTTGTAAACCACGCCCATTTTTGGCACATCAATGGATGAAATAATTATAAATATGTGCATCAATGTTCAACTTAATAGTTCTATACAAATAATGACAGATAAGTAGATTTTTGTTGATTATGGGCGTGGTTTTTGACCGATTTTACTGCATTTTTTACAATTTTACTGCAATAGCTTTAAACTTCAAATAATAGTAATAACACTTAATAATGAAACGGTTAAGTTAACACATTCCATTACAAATAACAATGTCCTTACGTCCGTATAATACAAGAGCTTAACTGTTATTTAATATTATAACATACATATACAAAAATTACGATATTAAGCTAAAATTTATAGTTTATATAGTTAATATCTTACTTGAAAAGAGCGAAATCAATTCTTAAAAATTTGCCGAAAATTGCCCAAAATCTAGCACGGCCACAAAAATAAAGCAAAAAATATTAAAAGTGATTTATATAAATTCTATGCATCGAAATGCTAAAGATATAGAAAAGTATAACTCCCACAATTAAAAAAAAAACGGATTTTATGTTATAATCAATCTTTGAGATAAACTGTGACTCATATTATAATAGAGGGTTCAAAAATGGCCTTTTCGTGACACTACCACAAAGTCAAAGTTATTCCATGTGCAATACCCAGAAGGAGGCGTATAAGACCTTACAAATTATTTATATTCTAAATCAGCATCAAAAGCTGAGTCGATATAAAAATATATAATATGTCCGTATGTCCGTTTGTTTTAAGATATTCAGCAGAAATTTTGTTAGAGCATACCCGGTTTGTGTATCTAGTTCTCTATATCAAATTAAGCAAAATGGGTCAAGAGCCACGCCCACAATCGAAAAACATTCGGTAAGACGGGCGTGGTCAGGTAACAGATACGAACACGATTTACAAAAAAACCCTACTCAGCGTAAAACTCGACTTGTAGGGCTTAGAGGGCGTCATCACAAATCCGCCACACCCACCGTTTATACTTAAATGAACAGTTTAGTTAGTTTACTTGTTTCTTATTATTATTTCTATTATATTGTAACAGTTATAATGATCTTGCTGTATATTTTTAATTGCTGCAATTATTTTAATTATAGTAAAAATTAATATTGTTTATGTTTCATAATTAATATACATTTCAATTATTGTAACTACAGACACAAATACGTCAACATCACTCGACACTG
The DNA here is from genome assembly GCA_949710015.1 of Crataerina pallida. Taxonomy (NCBI): domain Eukaryota; kingdom Metazoa; phylum Arthropoda; class Insecta; order Diptera; family Hippoboscidae; genus Crataerina; species Crataerina pallida. Next base: position 26,280,563 of record OX453293.1, on the reverse strand, counting down.
ATATGCGCCAATGAATAATGTAAGAGTTGGTGGAAAGGAATGCATCAGAAATATAATTCCCTGAACAACTATTTTAGTATGATTAATAAGAAACTATTATTTATTTATATAGTTGTCTGAGAGCTTTAAAAGGTTTCTTATTACACGAATAAATAAACAACTTCCACAAAACCAAACAATAACATGATTAGCGTTGACTTGTGGACTCAGCAACGAAATGAAGAAAAATTTAGAAAAAGCATAAAACACTATAATCATTCATGCTATTATGGATCTATATACATGTATAAACAGCCAATTTCCCGTTTTCAGACATAATGATGCTAATATATGTCTTGCAGATATAATAACTCTCATAGGCAATCCATACAGTTTTCCGTTGAGCTTCACTTCAAGTGTTTTGTAATATTGTCTAATGCATATATATGTTTACTACAATATTTCAATCAATTTATTATTATAACGTACGAATAAGCACATATCACACATATGTTAATTTATTAAATTATCTGATTAGATTCCGCCATTGCATAACTTTAGTTTACGATTAGAAATACTTTTGATTAAATTACACTGAAACACTTTTTTTTTTCTTTTTCATACCCTCTACAAAATATCTTTCATTTTGTGTTTGCATTGTGTTTGCAACACTTAGAAGGAGGCATCAAAGACCCTACATATATATATATATTCTTCTAGACATGTATGTCCGTATGTCCATCTGTTGTTGGTATTCTCTCGATTGTATATTTTGAGATATTGAACTAAAATTTTGTACTTTGCTATTTAAAATGGGGAAAATCGGTCTAGTGCCATGCCCACAATTGACAAAAATCGATTTATCTGTCACAAAAATTTACCTAAAAACTTGAAACTCGGATAACAGACACGCTTACAATTTACAAGAAATCTTATCCAATTGATAACGTAACAGAGACACTATTAGAGGGCGTAATTATATACTCGTCACGCCTCTTGTTTATGCATAGATGTAGAGTGTATTTAAGATTTGACCAGAACCAGTTTGATTTTTCATTTATTTGTCTGTAAAAAGATTAAATCATGAAAACTTCACGGATACCATTGTACAAACACATCTCTTATCTTAGATTTTGAATTCGCTTAAAAGGCATTTTTGTTTCTATTTTGAAATTAATTACACTTGCAAAACTTTTGCTATACTAATTTATACAACAAATTGCTTATATACTATACTTTAACATACTGCATGTTCGTTTGTGTATAAAAGGCTATGAGATGGTGTGTGTGTGTGCACTTGGCTTCAAAACATATCATACATTGTTATCAATGTATTTTGTGTAGCATAACAAAGAACACGTTTTCATAAAATAGAACAATAACAATAACATCTGTTATACTATCCATAACAGCACAGCAATTGTAGCTGCACCAACAACAACTGAAAGAACTCTTCTTTAATCGTAATGAGAGAAAAGACAAAAGAATAATAATAACAGCAACCGCTACTACTACTACTAGTGCTATATAATGCAATTGTGTATCGGATTTATGCTATCATGGCGCACACACAGTGGTACACAGTGCAATATTGCTGTTGTTGTATATTTTTTATATACATATATTCATCAACTTCTATAACACACAGTGAGAGTCAACAACTTCAACAGTTTCAAATAAATGGTTTATTCAAAAAGGTCTGTCTGTCTGTCTGTTTATTATTGTCCCTGTCTATCTGTATATTCTAAGCCGATATATTTTATGTTATTTTATTTATACTTATATAATATAATTTTAATAAGCTATTAGTAATATTTAAAACTGTTATAAAGAGTTGACAAAATTATTATAATTGTTATAATGTAATAAATATTAAATTGTTAATTTTTTTTATTAAACTCTTGTATTTTTAAATGTGTTATATATATATATATATAAGTGTTATACTGTTATATAAATGTTATACAACTATTATTTGTTTAAATAATAAATTGTTTTTTGTATTGATTTTTAACTGTTTTATATAAGTGTTATACTAATATATATATGTTATAACTGTTATACTATTGTTAATTTTTTTATATTAAATGTTGTATTTTTTAACCGTTGCTGCCTTGAAAATTTTGAATAAATGCAAACCTACAACAACGTTACGCAAGAAATATTTATTCTTCTCATTATGATTCAAAATTAAACTTTAGTAAGGTTTCCTATAAATAAACAAAATTGGCGATTCTGAAAACAACACAACTTTCAGTCAATACGTAGTGATTTTCATTGATACTAAACGCCATCAATTTTGTTCTTTTTTTTTAAGCGATGCATACAACATTTTCATTATTATTATGTATTTATGATAAATTTAGAAAAAATTTATCAAATAATGCCTACATACAATCATTCGAATAAAACGGAGCATATTTATGAACTTCACCTAATAGTTGATTACACACTTACACACAATTTCTCTTTAATGGTGTAACTTTTGCGGTATGTGAAAAGAAGATATGTAGTCGCGTCCGCAATCGAACCTCAGCTACAACAAACATTAACAACAACAACAACAACAACAACAACAACAACAACAACAACAATAATAATAATAATAATACATATTTGGTGTAATAGAAGTTGAAACAAGTTGACTTGTCTTGCCTTGCCTTGACTTGGAATGGTTGGCTGTGATCTGGCTGTTCGTAGAATTGTTCAACATTTAGGCATGTAACATGTATGTAAACACATAAATACATACATATGTATGAATATGTATTGTGTACATTTTATTTGTATAAATAAACATAAATTAAGCGGCTGCAGTATAAATGAAAGAGTTAAAGTCAAAGGAGAAGGAGACGATGAAACATAAATAAATTGAAGTTGCTGCTGCTGCTGCTGTTGCTTTTTCTTCTTTTCATATATTTCCCCACAAACATTGTACTAATGTATATTTAATATGTGAGTTCCGCATGTAGAATTCTGAAAAATGTGCACACATGTACACACATGCACCTATGCACGCAGCATATATTCACGACTGACTGACTATTCAGTACTAAATCGTGTGATAAGATATGGAAGAGAGAAGGGTAGCAGTATAGTGAGGAGACTGTTAGACGATTCTAACGGGAAACCCGCAACATACGATACGCCAGGCAAAGCATACAATTACCAAACTAAGCAATCAGTCCGTCCCCCAATCAGCTAGACATTCATCTAAGCAGCCAAGTTCTCATCTTTATAATTCAACACCAACCACCAACCAAGTCTATATATTATGAAGAAAAAAAAAACAACAACAACAACAAAAATATATAAAAATACCAAAACGAACATTCATGTCCTTACATTGCGATGAATGATGGTCGTATTGTATTGTACAACTCGCTAAGTGTCTATGTGTATAAACTTTTCTTCTTTCTCTGGCGGTGTTTTTGTTATTGTTGTTGTCATTACTGATGCTGAGTTTGCCTTTCTACAACATTTGAAATTATGTTACCAAGTACAACACAATGATAAAGTGTTTGCTATTACAACCATTAAAAATGAAGCCATAAAAGTTATAAGTTGACAACAAACAACAAGCAACAACAACGAAAATAACTTTCTTTTAAACTGTACTTTGTACTTCTTGCAACTTTAATTTGCTGATTTTTTTCATGATATTATCTAAGGTTTTAACGACTGCCCTCTTTAGTGGATCATTAAATTCACCACAAAATTAGTGTGAATTGTACAAATTATAGTAACATAGCGACAACAACAACAACAACAACAGCAATAACAAGTTAGCATATTAGAGATGATTGCATGTGAATCTTCTCATCCGTTAAATGGAAATTTCCCAAAAAAAGAATGCATAATGTGTCTCACCCAAAATAACTTCATTTCTCTGCAGATTGCACATTAGGCCTTACAAGCCCAACTTAATCTCTTCAATACTACTCGGAAATGTTATGAAATGAAAACACGTAAGAAAACTAAATTTGGCTTAGGCCAAATTTTTATATATTTTTCACATGTACTAACAAGTAGTGGGCGTGGCAGGTTCATCAATTCGCTTTCTAATAGTACATGTGTTACGTATCGTATACGACCATGCCCATTTTTGGCACATCTCTAAATAAGCTTAGTAGAAATATGTATACCAAATATCAAATTCGTAGCGCAATTTTTCTGCCACATAAATAGATTTATGTTTATTGTAGGCGTGGCTATTGACCAATTTTGCCTATTTTGAATAAGAATATGATTAAAGAAAGTGGAAATTTCGGTTCAATATTTTAAAATTTACAACCGTGCGATTGCCTCTAACGGATGGACTCAGAAACTTCAGCTTAATGTACCCCCATCTTATGTGTAGGGTATAAAAACGTTTTCTAAATTCAACGCACAAAATAGTTTTTTGTCCAGTCAGCAGCTTATACGTTTTATCAAGGAAACTATTGTTTGCCTATGTGGGCAATATGCTGCTGATTCACGCACATAATACGTTCTTATGAGAAAAAAAAAAACTCCAAGGTGTTGACCCTTAAATAGGTCGTAGTACACATTGTGAATCTGGCAGACACACACCCAGCTTTAGACAACATAATCAACTGGCATAGACAGAGAACGTTATGCACTAAAGAGAGAAGCTCTAAAAACTGATTGCCGCTCTTTACTATACTCACCATATCCTCTCATAGAATTAAAGAATCATAGCAAAATTTATTATTGATTCGTTTTAATTTTTTTGTTTTTTTTTTTGTTAATAAATTGAACAACAAAACAACAAAAACATTATTCTGCTGATGTAATGCCCTATTTAGGGTACAAATCTGCGTACACACATAAATCCCCAAACGCATGTATGCAAGAATAATGCATAGCTGTGCAAAGATTAGCTGCCAAAAACAAAAATGAAGTTTACAACATACCTAAGTATACAACACATTCGTAACACATACACATACAAACTAAAGGGTACTTGAATATATTGTATGAATGTACGTACGTACATACGTTCGTATATTTAGACACCCATGTAATATTGTTTTGTTTTTATTGTTGTTTTTGTTTAAATAGTCGAGTTGCCATCATTCTGCTCTAAACCATATTTGACCCAGATATTTAGAAGAAATATTTGTAGAGAAAAATGAAAAATAAATTTTGTAGATTTGGCAACTGTCAGTATGCAATATTCAGAAGATACCATTTAGGTTAAATCGTTCGTATTATAATAAAAAATTAGTTTGTTTCAGTTATTTAAACAATTTGCCAAATAGTGTTTTTAGCATCATACTGACATAATCAAATGCAAGAGTAAAGTTAGTGCGATCAAAAAGAAGCCAATCTTATAAGGGCGTTAGTTCGCTATATGTAAAATTTAATATATCGTTAAAGAAGTTTGTGTAAAATGGTTTAGAGAGAGAGATATTTTTAAATCTGTCGCTTCATGTATGTACGAGGGGTGGCTTCAAAGTTTCAATAGAAGCCAAAATTCAATCAATCAAAATTTATATTTTTTTTATTAATTATTGTTATTGTTAAAAATTTATATCGTCCACATAAAATGTTATCGTCTTTGCAATGCAGACAACACGGTATTAGGAATTCTTTATAATTCATATATTCTTGATCAGCATCAAAATCTGCCTGCAGTTAAATTAGTCGTAACTTTAAGATATTTAACTCAAACTTTATACAGAAATTTTTAATATCAGCATACAACGAAATCGGTTGAAAACCACGCCTACGTCAATTTATATATATATATATATTAAGCTTTGTCATTGATGTTGCAAAAATGGGCGTAATGAATTCTTTCAAATCCTTTCCTAATTTAGATTTTTTGTAAATTGTGGGCGCGTTTGTTATTCAATTGGGCCCCTTTTTGTCACATCGAGATATGAGATTATACATACGCGTACAAAATTTAAAGTTTATAGATTAATTTTTGTGTAGATTTTTGTCGATTGTGGGCGTGTCTATTATCTGACCGAGTCCATTTTTGTCGCATGGATTAATAGCATAATTATAAGTATGCAAAGCGAAATTTTTATGGCAGATGTATAGGTTTTTATCGATTGTGGACGTGGGTCTTGATCGATTTTACACAATTTATTTTGAAATTTATGAACAGTGAATATCTGTAGAAAATATCAGCTCAATATCTCAAAATGTACGACCGTGGGAATGGCAACAACAGACGGACATACGGACAGACGCGGTTACATCGACACAGTTTTGAGATGCTGATCAAAAATATATATATTTTGTAGAGTCTTTGATATTATAAACGGAATAACAAACTTAGTCTACCTCCCATCTTATGTGGAGGGTATAAAAAAGGGGCGTATACAGTTACTTGGAAAATCTAGGTGGGAAGACTATGTCCGCAATGGCTTACCCACTGTATACAAGAAAAATGTTTAATCCTACTACTTTCTCTGCTTTAAAATGTCTGTCCGTAAACCTTTGCTACATTAATCATAGCAAGATATGATGAAATGCTTCAAAAGAAATGATGAGTTTTTTGTGTTTTTAGCACTTTTTTGTACACTTTATTCGTCCAGTATTTGTTTAAAACTCAATTAGGAATTCTTCATCTGTTTTATTCGTTAGTATTGAAGACTTTTTTGTTTTTTGGTAACATTAAGAAAAACCTGCAGAAAGATTTTTCTTTTATTTCAACTCGAAAAACGAAAATGTTAACTTTTTCTTAAACACATTTTTGTGATAGCACGCTACTCTACAAATAAAAAGAATATAGAAAAAAAAAAAAAACAATGAAAGGAAAAGTTTAAAGTAAGATAAACTAGGAAAAACTATTTCGTGAATTTCGCCAGAGATTCTATTATGGCGTGTATTCATCGCCAAAGACAAAAAACAAGGAGAAAATCAAATTAAAGAAAGACACCAACCAAAGTGAAGCAGTGAAATAATCCCATGAACGCACTATTGTTGGTATAAATTTCAAATCCCATTTCCATTACAATTATGTAGAAAAGTAAACTATGCAGACGAAATGAAAAAATTAAAACAAACAACTCCGATTGGTACGTCGCGTTGTTATACCCAACAGATTAACTTGATTAGGATTCTTTGTAATTCTGAGAGGCGATGATATAAATTTATAAATTCGGTTTCTCCATCTCCAACCATTTTTCCGCTTTTAAACAGATTTTTTCCAATGTGTGCAGGTGCTCATGACCGATTTTGTCCATTTTAAATACCGATCTGCGCTCAAAAACTGCAAAATTTTAGCTTAATATCTCAAAATTTGCGCCCGTGAAAATGCCAACCGACAGACACCCGGACATACATGTACTCTTTCTGGGTGTTGCAAACGGAACAACAAACTTTATATACCCTCATCACTGAGGTGACGGGTATAAAAAGTGTGAAACTTGAACTATTTTTGGCATGCGAGATTAAAAAAAAAAAAAAGAAGACAAAAAAACGACTAGAAATTATAGCTTGACAAGTATTGCATGTATTTTTCGTTTTTAATAAAAAATAATGACAATACCGAGACACCATTTGTTTTCACTTTAGTCAAGTTTTCAATTCAATTTTTGGTTTAAGAATATTTGAAAGGGGAAAAATGCAACTCAACACGATTTTCATTTCAAAGAAAAGAAAAGAAAAGAACTAAAATTTAGCTTAGGCCAGACTTTAAATACCCTTCATATGTAATACAACTAGTGGGCGTGACAGGTTCATAATTACATCCTCTAATAGTGTACGTATCAGCTTGCGAATCGAGCTTTACGGTGAGTGTAGGTTTTTGTAAATTGTTGGCCTGTCTGTTATATTCGACCATGCCTATTTCTGACACATCGAGAAATGCAATTATTGAAAATATTTACACCACATTTCAAGTTTATTGCCAGATATATAGATTTTTCTCGATTGTGGGCGTGACTTTTAATCAAGTTTACTCAGTTTGAATAATGATTTTTGTACAGAAACGATCAATCAAGATCAATGCAGTTTTTGATAGTTATGTAGAATATATATATTCTTTGTACGCCTTCTTCTGGAAGTGGCAAACGGTGGAACAAACTTAATATACTCCCCTTTTTCCTTTTTAACTTTCCCAGTAAGAAATTTCATGTAACGTACTTGAATTTTGCATGGTTATACGAGTAGATGAACATATGATGACTCAACCACACTTTTATAGATCAGCCTTGAGTTCTAGTCCATAAATCAAGGTTTATGTTTCAAGTGTTTTTTTTTTCTTCTTTCTTTCTTTCATTTAAGTATACTTTTCATATATATGCCTGAGTGTATGCGTGTGAATATATTAAAATAGTTGTTTAACTATATTTAACATAAAAACGAAAAAAATTTTAAAAAAAAGTGATTTTTCAGCTAAAATTATGAACTCTGAATGGCGAGTATGAGTCAAACATGTCTTTATTAGTTTAACACTTAGCGAGATTGAAACTGGTTTCAATGGCATATTATTTTACATCTCAATACAAATGTTTGCATCATTATCATATCTAACACTACGACCAACACTATCATCGCATCTAATTTACAATTGAAGTTCCATTTAACAAACTAATAAAAAGCACAACAGATTAAATTTCTTTTTCTTTTTATAGCGGATTCATTTCTTAGGAAAAAAAAAAAAACAAGCATAAATGATGTTTTTGGTAGAATGAATTGCAAACTTTGAATCGCAAATATAGGCAAAGTGCTCTAAAAAAGTAGCTTACAATCTACGCTTCAATCTCTACGATATCCATCAAAAAATGAACTTTGTACTCATTGCCTCTGACAGTTTTTTTCACACCTTTGTGAGTTTTTGTTGAAATAGATGATCTAATAAAACAAGTAAAAAAACTAAATTTGATTTAACTGAAAGCTCAAATACCCTGCTCTTCTTAAAAAAGCGCAAGGGGCGTGATGGGGATCTGATTATTTCCTCTAGCAGTGTATTTATTGTAGTATCAACTACGTCTTATAATTTTTTTTAAAAATTGTGAGCATGTCCGTTTTTCAACCACGTCCACTTTTGCCATATTTGGGGGGAAAATATATAAATGGATATAAAAATTTCACATATGCTTTCAGGAACTGAGTGGGTACGGCTGGCTTAGTAAACTTTGCCCGCTGTAGGGCATGAGTTCAAATCCGGCTGAGGAAAATGGTGTTTTCTGCTGGAATTTGAACACATATATCGCGTTTAATTGAGTAGCCCATCGACAGTTAAGATTATTACAATGAAAGTCGTGATTGGGTTGGACCGGTGAATAAGCATTAAGGCTTAAAAAAAAAGCCATATATACAAATTTCATTTTCAAAGAAAGATTTTTACAGATTGTGAGTGTGACTCCCCTTATATTTAACCAGCATTCAGAATAGACATTTCTTAATATAACAAAATTGATAACTGTTAAAAAACCAACAGCAGGCAGAGATGTTCAGATCAATTCAGATTTTCATGTAAATTACAATAGAAGTATTTTGTCCATCTTGCAGCAATAACATCAGCTATACCCACAATTGATTGTATAAGAATGTAAACGTCATGACGGCAATAAGCGAATATAATAAAGAGACAAAAATAAACGCCTTATGCATCATATTACATGACAGTCCCCTAATCTTCCCAATCCCTAACCCAATAGTTATTCGCTTGGGTCACCACAACTATATGGCAATTATTCCATTAAAAAGAGATAAACAAAAACGAGGAGACAGCAACGGACACGGACACTTAGTACTAAGCTTATGGTATTAAAAAAAAACCAAATGGGAGAGATTTTCATTGTACAACAACAACAGCACAAACAGCCTTTGCTACTGAATACTTGACCATGGATTTTCAGTTAAATGATTGAATTGTAATTAAAACCTTATCCACATTCTATGTTGTATTCAATTAACTGAAACATGGAAAAAAAAACAAAACAAAACAAAACAGCACACACACAGCACGTTGTTGAACGTGTTTGTACACATTGTAAATATGAAGCAATACAAATGTTTTAACAATTGTCTGATGTTGTTATTTTTGTTGTCTTTTTAAAATCATTTACATGTAACATGTAAAATATATAGTAATGCAGTAGAAAGGTTCGAATATATATATCTGTCTCTGTCTCTCTCTAATTTATATTTATATGAGGTTACGTTGCGTGTATCTTTAGTTAATATACCACCGGATGCTATAAACGCCAACATAGGCAAACACACGTACGCACACACATATACCTGTTAAAATTTTACCGATTTGTACTTATATTCAGACGAGAATTGAATGCATAATTAAAAGAATGATTTAAACTGAACAGAATGACCGATTGAATGAATGAATGAATGATTGTGTCAATGGTTGCGTTTAAGTAACGTTTGAATAGAGAGAAAAGCCACACGCAAATCCTTAGAGAAACATAGATGTACAGATAATATGTGATATCTTCATAGGTAACTTAACAAAATATTTGTGTGTGTGTTTTGCATACGTAATGGTTATGGTCAAGCGCGAAAGAGGAAACTGTCGTATATGTCGTATATGGAGACATTTACGTAAATGCTTATATAAAATCAGATCAGGCTTCATATATCAACAACAACAACAACAACAAACTATTTATCAAAATCATACAGAAAATGTAAAATGAGCGCTTGGCTTAATGCAGCCAGATGAAAAATGAAAAACACTATCAATTACAAGACAAAGACAAGCCACACAACATCACACAAACACTAAATTTAAATATAATATTTTTTCACACTCACATCATATTTACAACTAATTGAAAAAACAAGTTAGACTTTAGATTTAGTTAAGGTCACAATTTATCTTAACATTAATAAGAAACAGTTGGATAATTCACTTCCAAATATTTTGACACCATAATTATATAAAATACGAAATATTAGAAGTAGTTTATGCGTCAGTACGACAATTTAGTATATATTTGAATATAAAGATCTCTACTTGAAACGAGTGAATATATTATGTTCGGTTTAGTTTTACAAATTTTTTACTATAATTAATAAATAAACGCGAGTCACTAGGCAAACTATCATTATATGGAGAGGGGTTTTAAGTGTGCTCCGATCTCAAATAATGCGACCAGTACCTTCCGTACAAATTTACATGGACAGACGGACGGACAAACAGTCATGGTTAAATTGATTTAAATTTTGATACTGTTGATGTGGTAACTCAAGCACAGTTGTGTTATATAATCGGTTAGGTTAGTTGAACAGACCTATAAGCCTGTATAAAGCTAATAGAGAAGCCAGTACTTCTGTGCGAATGTCCTGCAGCATATAGGGCTAGATATTGGACATTAGACGGCTACATTGTGACTCCCAGCACAATTTCTCATTTCAACTCCTAGAGGGTGATTGTAAGTATGGTGAACTCTATAGTTGGTCCTGCAGACTGCTTAAGCAGAAAAATCCAATTCATATAAAAACATGTAAAAAATTAAATTTTAACTAAATTTGGCTTGGGACAAATCTTGAGTGCCGTGTACATCTACATGCAAACGGTGAGCGTGTCAAGTACTGATTACGCCCTCTAACAGTGTATGCATTACATTTAAATTGGGCCCCGCCCTGAAACGGAGTAGCGGCATAGGTGCTTCGTCCAAGGATCACGGGGCCAAAACAAAAATGCAAAAAGCATATTATATAAGATCCCTTGGGTTCAATAGCAAACATATAACAATGGCATACCAACCCATGGGCAATAGGCTGTCCGAAGTTGGGAGATCTAGTGATCGACAGTCCTACCAAAGACTAAATTTGGTACCGCGGGGTACTGGAGCCCCAAGAACTAAGGTTCTTGCCAGTACGTACTCTTGGGTAGGCCCCCCTTGTGGAAGCTTCGCGGAGGCTGTAAAATCGCTGGTAGTGCATGGCAAAAAACCCTGTCACCAAGGGGTGAACTTACATAGGGGGGCGCAGGGACGCTCAAATCCCTACAAAACGTCTAATAGAGTCTCCACAACGGGTATAGACGTAAAACATACACTTCATTACATTTAAATTTACAAGTCCAATGTATGTTATCAGAGCTCATATGTTATTGACATAGTTCGATTTTTGTGGCAAATGAATACATTTTTACCGATTGTGGGCGTGACTCTTGACCGACTTTGTCCAATTTAAAAACAGAAATTTCATAACCATGTATGTACAAAATTTCAGCACAATATCTCAAATGTACCACCGTGAGAATGACAACAACAGACAGACGCACGGACATGTATATCTGGAATGACAAACTTAGTTTATATGGAGGGTATAAAAACCGATAACAAATAAATAATGTCAGACAAAATGACTGTTATGGTGGCAACAAGTATAGCTCAGCAGTTTTCAACTTTGTTTTCGCCTTACTCTTCACCACTCCCGCCCACCTACAAACAATAACACTTGCTTCAGGTCTTTACATAAATTTTTCTCTACTTATGTACTTAATTTTTTTCACTTTTTTTTTTTATAACAATTTTTCACTGACATAGCGTATATTTAACTCTCTCTTTCGATTATATGTAAATAGTTGCCGCAAATTATACTAAAAAGTCAACATTATTTTTGGGATTTACTATAATTTATGCACTGCAAACGTACATTTGTTATTGTTATAATATAACGCGAGTATAAACATGTAGTCGGATTTAATGTATATTTATGTAAATGAAACTTTTCATTTTTGGTCGGTTGATGATGAGAATGTGTGGGAGTCTTTTGTAGCTAGATTTTTACGCATACAATTCACATTATGATAATAAAAAACTTGTATAGTATGTTATAAGTGCCAAAGGGAATGGATTGAGAGGGGAAGTGGGTGCGTTTAACAATTTACCATAAAGAATTGTTACATTGTTGGGTGACTTTGTTATTGTTTCAGCTATTTTTACGATGGTATGTTACGCTTTACTGCTTTCCAACGTAATGAGAAGTGGGAAAAGCGACATATGTACATACTTGTACTGTACAAGTCTACTGCAGAGGTTATTTAAGTTCATTTCTATCATAGCGCTTATTTAGAAAAGACTCTATATGAGGGTTAATGGTTAAAGTGGCGCATATAAATAAACATTTAACTTGAATTTGAAATGAAATAGAGTATGAACATAACGGTAGTTTTAAATAAATAAAAGCACAGTTAAAAAAAAAACACATTTCTTTCAAAAAAAAAGAAAGAATTAAATTTGGTTTAGATCAAAAACTTGAATCCTCTACATGTGTGCATGCAACCAATGGGCGTGGCATATACTTTATTAAGCCCTCTACAGTTTACGCCTTATATTCAAGTGAGATATGACATTTTGTAAATTGTGGGCGTGCCTTTTATAAAACTCCGCCCATTTTTAAAGTATTGACGAAAGAGCTAAATAATAAATTTCCACTTTGTTTATCAATTTAGATAGATTTTTTTTTTTGTAGGCATGGTTCTTAAACGATTTGATCAACTTAAAAAGCAACCTACACATGTGCAGAAAATTGTGTTTATAGAAAATTTCACCTCAACACCTTAATATTTACAAATTTACAATTATGAGCGTACCCACAGCAGACTGCCGTGCTTCATATTTTGATGTGTGGGAAATCTCATAATAACTGTAAATAATATTGATTTTTTTTTTTCAAGCCATATATATATATAAAATAAATATTTAAGACACCTTGTTACTGAAAGTCTTGTTATGTATATTTTGTTATCATTGTTGTTGTTACATTTTATTATCTTTAGCGTCATTTTTTATTACTAAAGTATACGAGTATATGATATAATTTTAACCACTGCAAAGTTCAATAAGTTTATTGAGTGTAATTACCGGGCAAGGAGATCATGAATTAGTACGTAAGCGTATGTGTGTGTGTTTGTGTGTATATAAACAAGATTTGGAATTTATTGAGACAAACATTTATTATAATAATAACAAAGTGAGTATTACAACTTCACACCATAGAATGAGAAAAATTGTGAGAGAAGCATGTATTAGCGCACACACACACATCCCAGCTATGCAAGTAATCTAGTAAACGTAACGAGTTTATGCATAAATAAATTGCTTATATGTACAACGTAATACAGTGACTACTGTTCTTATTGTTGTTGACTTGTTTAAATTATAGTTATATTAGCGTTTTTATAAAAAAAAAAAAAAAATATAAACAAGGAATAAGTATTGAATAACAGCGATAGCGCAACTCTAAAAGCAGTACAACTGTACTTTTCCTTATGCAATAGACAGCGTCCATGCACGAACACAGACAACGCGAGAGTAGATAAAAAGTAGAAATAACCTCACGTTTGAACCTCTAATCACACATATCACAAATAAGATCTAATTTGAGTAATAGGCTAGTCAACTAATTTAAAACTCCATATACACACACATACACACACACGTATACACCTAATCTAGCCATTAACAACACACTTGAACACAGTTACGTGTATATACCTATTAAAAGCTGTGCTGGTGCTAATAAACTCTGGGGACATTTTGAAAATATTATACATTATGGAGGCTATAGTCTCCACATAGGATGGAAGGTATACTAAGTTTGCCATCACATTTGTAACATCCAGAAGGAGTCGTCACAGACCCAACAAAGTATATATATTCTTGATTACCCACAAAAGTTGAGTTGATATAGTCATGTCCGTCCATTTTCATAAATTTTGTCAACTACTGAAATTTTGTACAAGCATTTCTAGTTGCTGCACGCAGATCACTATTTGAATTGGATAAAATCGATCAACAGCCACGCCCACCATAGACAAAAATCTATTTATTTGCCACAAAGCAAAACATTAAGTTATGAAATTCAAATTTAGTAGATATATTTATAAGTAGCTTAATACTTAGTGTTGTAAAAATAGGCATTGTCGGCTTACAGATACGCCCACAATCGACAAAAATATATGTAGCTGTTAAAAAAATGTTACGTTTTACTGCGCTTACTATGAAATTGAAATTTACTATATATTTATGATTTTGTCATCAATCAAGGTGCTAAAAGGGGCGTGGTCGGATTACAATTGTTGCCCTATTCAGTTTAAAACTTGACTTGCCTGCTGAAACGCAGCTTATGTACAGGTAGAAGGTATGTAAGGTCTGGCCTAAACCTAAGGCCAACGTTTTTTTACTTGATTTTTATTAAGATACTTTAATTTTAACGATAGTAAAATCCGAGGGATGGCATTAAAGATGAATTGGGTGCTAGTGCGAAAATTACTATTAATTATAAATGTAACAGTATTGTTATAGCTCTTTCTCTCTCTCTCCATCCCTTTCTCTATCTCTCTGCATTTAAACACGCCACAATATCTATGAAGCATTTGTCTGTCTGGCT
The DNA here is from genome assembly GCA_949710015.1 of Crataerina pallida. Taxonomy (NCBI): domain Eukaryota; kingdom Metazoa; phylum Arthropoda; class Insecta; order Diptera; family Hippoboscidae; genus Crataerina; species Crataerina pallida. The sequence goes on along the minus strand of OX453293.1, from coordinate 26,265,254 downwards.
TATGGATGCATTGTGTTTGTGCATTCAATTGTGTTGGGGTGAATCAGTGACCATTGCAAAGCATGATATTAATGTAAATAAAATATAGTCTGCTGGATATTTTTTATTGCTTTATGAATGGCGTGAATTTATATTTTATGCATATATTGTTATTTTTTATATATTTTTTTTTATTTTTTCTAGTTTTTGCTTTATTATTAAATTGCTTTCTATGATTTGTTTATTGTTTTTACATATTTATGTCTGTTTTATAATTTTATATAAGCTAGACGCCTTAAATTTATGTCTAGTTGTGAGTCTATTTGTATAACTATTGTGAAGGGTAAAAAATTGTTGTTGATTTCCTCTACTATACTTTGATTCTGTCAATTTGATTGCAGCGCTTACCTATAACATTGCTTTGTAATAGCCAAACCTTGGAAGAATGTAAAAAATGAATTATTCGGAACCCTACAAATTATTTATGTATTCTTGAACAGTATCAAAGGCTGAATCGATTGATGTCCGCCAGTGTATCTATCTGCTGTTGCTACTCTTGCTGTTCTAAATTTTTAAATATTGAATTGAAATTTTTCCCAGACAGACCTTTACAGGTTATTGGACAAAATTGGCCAAAAATCACACTCACAATCAGCAAAAATCTATATGTCAGTTTCTAAAATTAACACATTTTTAATTACATCGTCCATCTATTTGCCTAAAGTGGGCACACTCACAATTCACAAGAAAGCTTTTTATGCTGAATTCAACGAACGAATCTCGACTTTCATGGTAATATTTTTAATTGTCGGTATGTTGCCCAATCCAATACGTCATATGAGTTTAAATTCCAGCTGAAAAAACTCTTTGGTTTTCTCCCTTAGCCAGGTTTGAACTCGTGGCAAAGTTTACTAAAATTAAGCCTTATCTCACTCAACTACTGAAGAACATATAACATATGTATAATACATGAAGGCGCAAATAAGTGCATGCCACACCCACTATTTTATTATGCTGTTGGAAGGTATTTAAGATTTTAACTTAAACAAAATTTCGTTTTTTTACCGGTTTTTTTTCTAACCCCCTTCCATATGATTTTTCATGGAGTACATTTGTGTATAAATTTTTACTACTTCAAAAACATAGAAAAAAAGGGTAACAAGGATTTGACATAAATCAAATCTGATTTCATTACTTATTTCTATTTCTTTTCAGCTCATGTTGTAAACTATAATTCAAAACGGCACATGTACTCTCAGTTCAACTACTGAGACTACAATACAGTGTTAAACGCTATTATTATCACACAACAGTATTTGTTTTCTTGTATTAAAAACAACAACAACAACAACAACAACAACAACAACAACAACAACAACAAAACAAAACAAAATAAAAACGTACAATAAATTTTAGTTAGTATTTTGTGTTGGAAGTTATTGATTGAATTGTTCAATATTTTATATTATATACGTTTATTTATTTTGTTTTGTATGATATTACTTTGATGGTAGGCTTGCTTTGTTTATGGTATAGTATAGTATTATCTCTGTACTTGTGCCTGTATGTCTGTGTGGTAACAAAGTAATAAATCGTGCAACAAGAAAGCGTATCTCTCTCGAATTTCGTGTGCCTATCGTTTGCTGCCAGCCAGCCACCTTTTCACCACTACTCTGCATGCAATATGTTCCACTATTCAATTTTTAGGTACGTGCTCATGAATACACACATATAAACAACTGTACAGATGGATGTATGTTACCATATAACAGTTAATGTTGGATATTATCATTGTTAAAGCATTAGAGAGAAAATTTGTATGCACACATACACTCATATACTCATATATGATATGTATAGAAATTTGATTTATATGTTTGGCTCCTTTTTTTCACCTTTAGCACTTTATTCTTGGTTTCATTTTTTCATCTGAAGTGTTATTATTATTAAAATTTTACTACCATAATAAAAAGTCAAAATAGCCCGCCAGGTTAGGTAGTATTTTTATATAACTAATGAGACGTGTGGTGCCGAATATGTTTAGCCCTTGAGCTTATTAAAATGGACAACATTTTAAAAACTCATCAAAATTTTTGTAAAAACCTAAACAGAACGATTTCCTTGAGCCTTATTGTCCCTTACGTGTGTATGTTTACACATACAAATTTACCCCCTATTGATAACTCCGATATATAAAAAAAAAACGGAAGCAGTAACAACACACACAACAACCACAAAAAAAATTAATACCATAACGTTAAAAAATATGTAAAAAAGCTACAATTGGCAATGGACGAATATTAGATACCCTTCAAATTTATAGATAATATTTGGGTGTGGCTTCTTATTTTTTCTGTACCCTAGATTCATAACATTTGGCTTCAATAAGAAGAGTCACGGGTTCAATACCCACAACAATCGAGTTCATGTTATGGGGTCAGGATAAAGGCTGAGACTTTTATACAATTTTTAAGTTAATAAAATTTAAGCTGAACGTTTATTACCCGCAACTTACTTGGGCTTACTACCGTTATCAGAAACCTTTGAATAAGCTTAAGATTAATTAGTTGCAATTTTGTGGGCGTGTATTTTGTCAGTTGTGCACATTTTTTGATCACGATCATTTCTAATTATTGGTTTGACAACCAAGCGATTGTGGATTTTATATAAAAATTAAACTAAAGAACTAATCGACATTTATTTTGTTACTAATTGAAAGGTAATAGTTTTAGGATTAAGAATGGCATATAGGTTAGGTACTGCATCTGTCTATAAAATCCGCAATCACTTAGTTGCCAACTTAATAATTACATCTGTATCTAAAGTGGTCGGAGTCATTTAACGGATACGCCCACAATTTACAAAAAACCTTATTTAATACAGAATTTGACTTGTTAATGTTTATATAATACCAAAAAATTATACAGGTTCTAATCAGGTATATGTAAGGCCCACTAAAAAGGATATTCAAAATTTGCCCTTTTTTTTTACTCGCTGAAATTAATCAAGAATATAAACTATGCACTATTTGTTGTTGTAAATGGAATAATAAATTTTAAACCTTAACTTATCAAAATACTAGCAAAAACAACAACAGCAACAACAACAACAACAACAATCATAAATAAATTTAATAATATACGAGCAGGCGTTAACCCAAAAAAACTACCATTAATAACGGATACATAAAACATGTTTTGTATTGTAAATGTATTATTATTGTTGTTGTTGTTGTTGTTGATTTAATTTAAATATATAATATGTATTGAGGAAACCTTAAGAACTCACCTTGATAAAAAAAATTGAGTAAATTGAACGTTTAAGCAGGCGATAAATGAGGAAGATTAATTAATGGCTAAAGTTCAAACTTTTATATTTTATGTATATCGGTTTGAAGAAGAGTTCACATAATGTATACTAAAACACGCTAAGTAATTATAACACATTATAAAATAAAAGGAGTTTTATATATAACATCACGAAGTTGTTCACTATACCCAGGAGGCAACTTTGGAAGCCTAACAAGGTATTTACCAAAGATATTGCATAAAAATCGAATCCAATGTCAAACTATTCATTTTGTGAATAATTTTATCTTCCAGAAGATTGAAATTTCTGTCTACCCTTGATTTATACCAAAAATGAACATAATCTGACCCGCACACAGAGCGCAAAATAATTAATTGTGTTATTACTCTTAAAACCAAACTAAACATATATTTGAGCTAAGTTTTGGGTCCAAGGAAATTATTAACAATCCCAAAAAAACTAAAAACGGACACAGACGAAAGCCAATTGAAGTTGAAAATTGACTTTTAAGATTTGTCACGAGAGAAATATTTACCTTTTCTACTTGTTATTAGTTAATTAGTTGTCACATACAGAATAATTTCTTGTTTTATTTGAACACACATTAAGTTGTTTTCTTTTTTTGTCACATGGACGTTGTTGCTGTGTTACTATCAACCGAACAAATAAACTAAACAAAAAAACAAAAAAAAATTAGATCAATTTATTTTATAGAACAACAAAAATCACACTCACGCACATTCTACTGATGTTACTAAATTGTGTAGATGCTCTCATTCTTTTTTTTTATTTTTGTTTTTAAGAAGAAAACCAGATCAACACAATAAATTGTGCAAAAAAAAAAAAAAAAGAAACAACAAACAAACACAATATAAAGAAGCCGGCTGACTTTTGAATTAAGATATACAGGTGACAGCTGTCTTTAAATTAAATTAAATGTTAGGTACCACAGGGGCTCATCTGTATGACACTTTAGTATACAAGCAGAAGCGGATTTAACGTTTTACAAAGAGACGTTTTTATTCTCTTTTATTAATTAATTAAAATTACAAAACCTTTTACATGCACCCACACATTTCTCAACAATGATTTTAAAAAAAATAAAATTAATTGAAATATTTCAAACCAGCGTTATTTTCGTTGAGACTTTATGGCGTAAAATATAAAAAATTAAAAAAGCAGAAATGGCTTATAATCAACGAGAATAAAAGGAGAATAACCGTTTTAACGTACACATCCAAACCGTATGAATACACGACAAGTACTGAACGTTAGCCGCCTGAAATATTGTACAAACGAATGGCAAAGAATGGCTGGAAGTTGACTAAAGTTGAGTGAGTGTGGTATTGAGGAGATATATTTGCGTATGTGTATATGTATGAATACAAGTTGTATGGATTGGCATGTTATAGCTGTAAGAGAGCATTTATTTCGTTTCAATTGGGTACATATGGTACACATGAAACCGGCACATTTCATTGTTACTCAAAACACACACAAATCGACAAATCGACTTTTTACAGAAGAGACCATATGAGAAGAGTACTTACAAACATACACATACTCATGCAAGCATGTTTCCAAAATTAAGTATGTGTGTGTTTGTTTATGTTTATAAATTGTTTTAAACATTATTTAGGCGATCGGCAATGTATTCTTGTAACTGCAGTCGCATGTAAATATGTACGTATGTACTCTCATTATTTGTGCTTGGCAAAAACCAAATAAAAATTATTTGGAATGCTTTAAAATATAGTGAAACATTTTACTCATAAACCATAAAATTAATGAAAATAGTATTCTCTGCAACGAAATAGATTTCATTTCAATTCCATTGTTTTACTTTTGTTCTCACATTTAAGATACAATAGATGTATTTAAAATGTAGAGCGCATGCATTCAACTCAAGTCTTTGACTTTACACAATTTTATACGTATTTACGTATTTATATAACGTAGCCAGTGATAGTCGTTTTATTAGTTGGTGTGTGGTTGATGTGTAAAATTTGTTGATGTGGAACGGTACGAACTTCCGTAAAAAGCAGTAATAATAATAGGAATAATATTAACAACAACACCAACTAATTATGGTTTTTTCGTTAATTTTTCCTTATATTATATAGTATACATATATTAATATTCATCGAGTTATTATGTTTAACTGCTTATTATATTTAAAGAGTTAAGCATGATATTCTTTTGAAGGTTTTGCATGGATCGATGTGACCGAGGAAGAGAGAGAGAGAGAGAGAGAGAGAAAGAAAAACTTCACATGCATATAAACATAGGGTTTCATCATTGTACCGTTATTATCAAGTTTGTTCTGATCGCAACGTTTAGCACCACTATGTCTTTATAGTTACTTATTCTTACTATCACTGGATAATTATTACAAACGAAAATTACCCTAAACGTTCTTAAAGTTGTGACCACCGACTAAAATTTGCGGTAGTAATTTTAAATAATTCCCAAACGTTGCTCACTTATATACTTTACGATAATAAAAATGCTAACTTTGGCTGACATTTTGACGTTGACATATCATAAAAAAAACATTCAAGGACGTGTTTGTATGTTCTTATTGAAAAAATTCCTTATAAATTCTTGATGAGCAACAAAATTTGTACCGTTATAAACAAGTCAGTCTATATGTTTGTTGTTTGAATAGACGAACGTGTGTATTTTTTAAAATAATGAACCGGTAGATAAGTACCTTTTTAAAATAAGCAATTTAGTGGGACACGCCCACAATTGACAAAAATCATACATATATTACCAAGAAGAATTGAATCTAATAAGTTAGAATATAGCACTAATAGGTATAATTGGTCCGTATATTGATATTGTCAAAGTAGGCTAGTAGGGATAAAATAAACAGACACACTATGTACCAAAAAAACGTTCTTCCTTGATAATTTGATTTTAAGTTGATTGATACTACTATGGTATTATAAGTCGTAATCAGGTACATGCCACGCCCACAAATAATTTTTTACAATAAATCTTTCTTGGTGACAGTGTCACAAAAAAGATGAAAATACTTTTCTACTACATTCTCTTGTAGCCTCATTTTTTTTTTTTATGCTGAAAGGCTATTAAAGTTGTCAATAAAAATATTTGAGTTGTTCTTTAACAAAATAGCAATTTGTGTGTATTTGCACACAATGTATGCCACATGACATATTTGTTAGGGATACATACACAACCACACACCACCCAGGTAATCTTACTTACATAACAGATGTATCACGAAGGCACGTGTCGATTGGATTAAATGTACATTTGACAACAACAAATAAATACCAAATGGTAACACAATCAGCAGCATATCTGTCAAAACCAGTACGTACATATGTATTGTATGCTCAACAACACAAGCTTGATAATCCCCAAGGATCTGTTAAAATTTAAATAGACGTAAAATGAATTTTTCTCTTCTTTTAGTTAAGGAACAGAAACAACGTAGTAAAGTAATGTCATTGCTGCTCTATGTTCTACTGATTGTAAAAACGGTTATTTTTATGGCAAATACAACTAATTTGTTTTTTTGTTTTGTTTTATTTGTTCAAAGTCGTAAAAAATCACACAAATTGTACAATAAATGTTGTACAATGTAAAACAAGCGCAAATTGGTTGGTTAAGTCCAACCGCTTTATACCCTATACCTCATGTTTTCGCATTATATTTGTACTAGACTTTTTATACCATCCACATAAGATTTGGATACATTGTCACTCCTTTAACAACATTAAGTTCTGCACGAAGATTTTTATTAAAGATTGAAAAAATTGGTCAAGAGCAACGCTTACAATTGTCAAAAATCTATTTATCTATTGGTTTCCAACTCAAACGCCAAAAAGACGGACAGACGGACGTATTAAATAGATTATAAATCAATCGAGTTGTATTTTACTAATTAACGGTTCAAGAGTTACAAACAGCCGCCCACACTTAATATATGGCAAATTTAGGCAGGTTATAAACAATAAAAGATTTTCCCAATTGTCTTTAAATCTTTGTCACAAACAAACAGGCACGTGTATCCCATGCCAACCACATACAAAAACCCCATCACATCCACTAAATGAAGTATACTTCTCTCCATCACTCATTCTTTCTCATTTCATTTTAATCTTGAAATTTCAAGTTCACCAAAATATGTTTAATGAGATGGCATTAAAATAGAATTTTAGTAGACTAGAATAGAATCTGTGTGGTTAAGTATGTATAAGTGAACATTTGTTTACCTTTGTTCCAGTGGAAAGGTTCATACTTTCTGTTTATTATCATACCCTCCTCTTTTGTGATATGTTGGATTTGTTGTTCCGTTTGCAATTTTCAAAAAGAAACCTTGTAGATCCTATAAAATATATAAAAAAAATGTAATTAGCATAAAATGCTGATCTAGACAAGACCGCCTGTAAGTCGCGCTCACATAAATTTTGCATTGAAATTTTGTATAAGACTATAATCAATTTGGAGCCACGCCCACAATCAAGAATATTTCTCACAGCCACAAAAACTTACCTATGAAGTGGAAATTTAGTAAAAATATTTATATATATGTCGTCCTTGGTAAAAAAAATGGGCGTGGGCGGATAATGGACACGGCCACAATAAGGAAAATATCTTACAAAGCCACAAAATTTTACCTATGAAGTGGAAATTTAGTAAACATATTTATAATGAAAGTATCCATTGTCAAAAATGGGCATGGTCGGATAATAGATCCGCTCACAATTGACAAAAAATTTTACGCAGAATTCATTTTGTGTATCATACACCTAATACAAAAAGTATAAGGGGCGGTATATCGCATACATGCCACGCCTACTTTTTGTACCTTAATATGAAGGGTTTATAAGATTTGGTTTAAGACAAATTTAATTTTTTTTACTTGCTTTCTTTTATATACACATACTTACATACTTACGGAAGAGTGGTAAACGGAAATACACTTTTAACAGACATTTCGTTCATGTTAAATCTAACGGAAATTGCTTACAAATTTATAAAACATTACTACACACAGCACAACATTAATCGGAGTAATGGTATAAAAGAGAAATTTATTCAACATCAAACAATAACAACAACAATACAGCTGGAAATACTGTGCAAGATAATCATGGTGACTTTTATAAAAGTAAACGATACATATATCAAAAAGTAATAACGAAAGTTAAGAATAAGTGGGAGAACGAATGATAAAGAAAGGAAGGTCTCTTACATTCCTCAGTAAATTATGTTCAACGAAATTCTTTCTTTTTTTTTTTTTTTTGTACATTTTCAGTTTCTTTGTTTGGTAAGCTTTTACTTTTTATATTTATGCTATTTATATATATATAATGTGTACTTGTATGTACATAAATATGTAGAATATTTGTTAAATTGTATTTTATACATATATATTAGACATAACAGACATTTTCAGACTCTCTTTATATAACGACACGTTTACATATTATAAATATTTTCTTCTTAAGGTGTATGACACGCTTGAAGAAATAAGAGAAAAACCAAATTTAGCTTAATTAAGGTTCAATACTTACTACAGATAAACTAAGCAGTATTCACCTTAATTTTTAAAATTTATACTTTAAGCAAAAAAATTAATGTTTAAACAATTTTATTTATTTTCAAAAGCAACCGAGAGACAGTATAAACATTTTTTGTTAAAATTTGTCGAATTTACAATCATGGAATCATTTTAGAATCGGATAAATGTTCCAAAAGTTATGATAAAATAAATATATCCTTAAACTGCAATTACTTGTATATAAGTGTGTCGTTTATATGGGCGTAAAAGAAATATTTTGAGGTGAAAGTGCAAGTTCACTAAAGTTCAAAAGATTATTGATTATCGTAAACCGTTCATAACACAAACAAACTCAAACTCAAACTCAAACTCAAACTCAAACTGAATAACATCATACCCAATACACATATTTTTGCATTGAAAAGGGATAGCACGGAAGAAACAGATCAATAACCTTAAAATAGCTATAAATCTGTCCGTTTATAAATGATTTACTTGTGTATATATGTATGTGTTTGTGTATGATTTTAGCTTTGCGTGTTTGTGTATATATATATGTGTGTATATCATTTTCAATCTGCATCTTTTTCCATTCACTCTTTACACCCATTAACCTTTTTCCTTTTGTTAATTATTATAATATGCGTACAATCATTAACAATTACAACAACGACACCAACAACAACAATAACAAAATGAGAAACATGTTAATGACCGTACAAACATTGTCATTGCAACTGGTATTGTCATCTTCAACGCAGCATATGTATGTGTGTGTGTGTTTGTATATAAAGAGATTTGCAGGCACACACACAAATAAATAACTGAGAAATTGATGTACCGTTTGGTACGAACATTAAACACTAATAATAAAAGGCGTAAGTGCATAACCATAATAGTTTTTATCTGCCCAAGGTCTTCGTTGAGCTTTTAGTCAACTTATTCATTCTAGTCAGCCTCTCTCATTATAATGCAACATATAACTATTTAGCGAAAAACATCAAAGTTTGTTCATGTTAAAGATATCAAACTTAAAACCGGAAATGTTTGCTATAGAAGAACTGTTTACAGTTCAAGTGCGCATGATGTCCATGTGACAGCCAACCAGAACTAAAGTGAAATGTATGTTTTCCGAAAGGTATATAAAACAACAAAAATATAAGGATTTGTATATGTATGCTTTTTTCTATGGTAGTTGACATAAGATGGTAAGTATACTAAGTCTATAATTCTAGATCTAGACATGTCTGTCCGTGAGTCCGTCTTTGGCTTCAAATTTATGTACATTTTAAAGAAATAGAACTGAAATTTTGTATAGAGACACAGTTTTACTTTCAGCATGCAAATCTTAAACAAATAAAAGGGCAAAAATGGTAAAGAGCCACGCCCATAATGAGTTAAAATCAATATATATATGCCATAAAAATTGCTTTTTATTGTTAATATTTGGTATAAATATATATAATTAAGCGATATATTTATATACCAAAAATGGGCGTGGTCAGATATTAGACACTTTCATAATTTACCAAAAAGCATATTCAGCTTCAAACTAAACTTGTAAGTTAATACCTAATACACATTATTAGAAGGCGTAATTATGTAACTGCCACGCCCACTGTTTCTATATAAATGTAGAGGGTATTTAAGATTTGACCTACACGAAATTTAGTTTTTTTTTTTGCTTGTTTGTTGAACTTGAACAGCTTCTTAAATTGTTTGTGTATACTAAAGGATTGCGTGTTGTAGGTTTTTCTTAATAAGCTTAAGCTTTTCTCATGCACAAATCAAAGCCCCAACTGACATATATATACATACATATATATCTCCCAATGTAAACTTATTCATGACAATTAATTATAGTTTACTTTGTAACCATTTGTTGTGTAGTATAAAATTAATTTCACTGTCATCGCCACACAGCCTGTCGATGGGGATACACTGTTACGTTAAAACATTATCTGGCTTTTAATAACGGAATCACATAAATAAGAAAAATATCGCCTGCCAATGTGATTTAGAAGAAAGGTTATTAGCTTTTCGCATTCTACTCGCTGAGCCCTTCCATTTGATACCCATATCATATGGATTATAAAGAAATTGGTTATAGCAAATCCAATATGGCGGCTGTATGCTATAATCATCTAGAAATCAAATCGATTTGAAATTAGGAAATTTTTTGATTTCTGATACAAAATATTCAGACAGCCGCCATATTCGATTTTGTACAATTCAGAATTACTTTTTGCCTACCACTCGTTAAGCCCTTTCATTCTAGATACACACAATGAACACTAAGTTTGTTAAGGGTCAGAGAGCCAACGCAAAGCATATAAATTCTTAAACAATCTTAATATCTGAGTCACATTCACAATGTCTGTACGTCCATCTGTTTTTGAAACTCTCACCTTTTTTGCTTACATAGATAGTTTATGTTTTATGATACTTATGTATAATACCCTATAATATAGCTTTTACTTTGTTGTTGTATTCATTATTATACGGGAAATTATAAAATAATTTCTTGTAAATAAAATTCAATTTGATTCCAAAAAAAGCAAACACAACATATGACTTCTTTTGATCATCAAAGTGTGTTAAAAGATTTGTGGTTTTGTTTCTTTTCTGGCGATAATTGAAAAGAAAATCATTAAGACTGCAAGACTTTTGAATTAAACTAATAGACTCACTGGCTGACTGACTGACTCACTTTCGCTTGTAAATAGAAAACGTAAAGAACAGAAAAACCAAATCTGTGACAATTTGTCAACTTTGTTTATAAACACATACAGAATTATTTAATATATGAATACCCTACATATAAAATGGCGGTATATTAACTTTGTCAGTCCATTTGTAAAACTCAGAATATCTTGATCAGCATCAAAAACGGAATTGATTTAGATGTGGATGTCCGTAAGTTCATCTGTTGTTGGCATTCTCAGGGTTTCAGGCACGTAGATGTACATATAAAATGGACAAAATTAGTCAAGAGCCACGCCCACAATCGACTGAAATTTACATAGCAACTTCAACAATTGAGCTATTAAGTTGAAATTTGGTTCATATATTTTTATATATTATGGAAGGTCTCATAAATGTATCAAAAATGGGCGTGGTCGGTTAACAATCTCGCCCACACATTACATAAAACTCTACTTATCGTAAAACTTGATTTAGAAACTGATGTATAACACATAACATCCATCATAAAATGGCGGAACAACATACCTAGCTACTGGTTGAATTTACATATGGAAGGTATTGAAGATTTGACCTCAGCCAAATTTAGTTTTTTACTTTGTTTTTTTCAAAATTTATTTTCCAATTTATTCAAACTCTTATACTGTCATACTGTTATATTATACAAAAGCTAATATACAGAAATTATCAATAAACAGGCATAACCATGATATTGTTTTAATTTCATTAAACAAGCATTTGTAGAGAATGTTTCACAATAGAGTAAAAATTAGATGGAAATTATTTGGTTGACAAGATTTTGTTAAAAGCGTAAATATGTACAACATTTATTATAAAACACATACATTCCAAACGTATGTATATAAACTTTTCAACTTGCAATGCTGCTCGTTATTGGTTTCTATCAAAATTGTGTTAATGCTGTGCAATGTGTTTGGTTAGATAAAATGCCATATTGCGCGTCAACATATAACACTATTTTTCTTGAGAACTTGGAAAAGCTTTTAAATGGCAGCTAATTTTTTTTTTTTTTTTTTCGTTTTTAGCAGCAGTAATGAAACCAATTAACCAAACCAAATAATGCATGCAACTGCGATAGCAAACTAACTGTATTAAAATGTAAATTACAACTACAACAATAAATAAAATAAAAGAAACTGCATCAATACGCTTAATGACAAGAAATAGTTTAAGGAAAACAATTCATTAGCAAACGGTTAGAGATTTATTGATGTGGGCGCTTATGGAAGGTTGCCCACCATTTATCAATATATTCAATCAATACTTTAAAAAAAAACTGGAATCATTGAAGAGAATAGATATTTAAATGGTTAAAACAAAGACAGACAGGCAGACGTGGTTAGAAGGCTTTAGAATTCGATTGGTCAAACACCACCATTTACTTAGCAAGTTCGTCAGTTGAACCATAATATTCACGTGGAATCTAAATCAGAGTCTGAATCAAACAAAAAGGAAGCTGCAAATATAAATTTGTGAAAAGAAATTATGAGTCTTTTTACACCTTTCACATCAAATGGGGGTTTTTCTAAATTTATCCTTCCTTTTGCAATACCCAAAAGGATACCTCAGAGACTGTACAAAGTATATCTATTCTTGATCAGCATCAATGACTGAGTCGATCTAGACATGTACGTCCGTATGTCTGTCTGTTGTTGGCATTCTCATGCTCGTAAATTTTAAGATAAAGTACAAACACTTTTAGTGTTTAAAAAATTAAATAAAAACCGAATTAAAAAAAAAAATTAATCACGTCGCCTATTCAACGTTAATCTGGCTTATTGCCGATATACACCTTTTGGGTCATATACACGCCGTCCCAGATTAGAGCAGGCCAGGCTAGGCCAACCACTTCCCTCTGTCTCCTAGAACAATAAAAAAGAGAAACAGAGAGACAGATAGATAGATATATATATATATATACAGAGGGAGAGAGAGAGAGAGAGAGAGAGAGAGAATGCAATAGTGAGAAATGATTATTATAACGTTGTTTATACGCTCTGTACCGCCTCTGTTGCAGCGGAATGATGTTTGTACGCACACATACAATGCAGCAGCAAAACACAAAAGTCAACACACAACAGTGTAACAAATATATAAAAAAAAAAAAAATATATACCAACACGATGTCAAGGCGAAACGATGCAGTGTAACGCAACGAACAGTTGCTACGAACCTCAACAACAATACTAATAACAACAACACTATACACATTGAGTTAGCAGTTGTTATCGCAAGCACATATATATACATACGTAAACGTATTTGTGTGTGAATACGAAACGTATAAACGCAAACGTACGCGTATAGATAGCCTCCTGTTGAGAGCTTGACGTTGTTGCTAGTTGAAGAGTCCACAATACATTGTTAGCAGCCAGCAGTAGCAACAGTTCGGCAGTCATAGTAACAGCAACAACAATAATAATATTTTAAAAAATAGCAGCCGAACAATATTTGTAAAGCCTTCATTCCTGGACGTTGCAAAGCTTACGCCAACATGTCCCAACGTTTAGTGCATGCATAAAAACACACCACACACCAATAACCCAGTACAGGAGTGACGACACACCATCAGCTACATTATATATATAAACATGAATATACACACAGACACACACACACACACATTCAAGCACTCTGGCATGCATGTACATACTTACACATTCTCACCCTCATTCTGCCATGTAAGCAGCAATTGTTTTAGAGGTGGAGGATAGGGTGCACTATGGTTATATGCGCTGTGATGCGGATGGCAAAACAGAAAAATTCATGTTGAACGACCAGAATAGCGTTACTACTCTGTCTCTCTTTTTCTGCTTTTTATATATATTTTCTCCTCATGTGTGTGTGTGTGTGTGTGTGTGTATGCGTGCAATACAAAACAGCAAACGAACACAAACCAGAGCCACCAACGACCATAGAGAATAAACGTTGCAGAAAATCAGCAGCAGCAGCAACAACAACAATAATAATAATAATAATAAAAGCAGAATATCTGTTAAACAGAAAGCTAAAGCGACGCAGAACTTCAATTTCAATAGTAAACTTAACTAACAACAATAACCACAACATCAGCAGCAAAAACAATAATAATAATAACAACACAACACAAACTACTGTCACACCGGCCACTGCATTAAACATCGAGCTGTTGATGGCGGAGAGTAAATATATAACAATACGATGACTACAATGACAACAAAAACAACAACGCCTAACGCTTAAACATATTTGAGCATTGAACTCATATAATATACTTGAAGTAACTTGAAGTACAACAACGCTGTCCCATTGTACACATACGTCCATTGCCATCTACTGTTGCAATTGCACAAATGTATATTATGTTATGTGTGCCAACGTAAACAAACAAAAAAAATTCATAGAAAAAATCTTATCATTCCAACCAGAGAAACTTTAAAGGATCATGTTTATAACAAAACATCACTTGTTGCCCACAAGAAAAATCGTTCTCTCTTTCTTTCTGGTTCTCTCGTTTTATGGCACCATACTGTTGTAATTATATTTGCCTTTTTTATGTTTAATGGGCATCACAGAGAGTGAATTGGAAACAAACGTTATCACACTTATTCCCATTTCCAGAATTTTCCAGGCAGTGATGGGTGAATCCTTATAAATAACAAATATCAAGAGAGCAATAAAAACACATATAAAGTTATAGTCGGATTCAACAATTTGTGTGTAAAGCATGTACATGCACATACGTCATGACGTATGCGTTTATGAGTAAAGAACTTTTTATGTATCTCCCAGCAAATATTTACACAACTAAACGACACTTGACGGCGACACTTCTTTCCCATTACCGGCGGACAACTGATGTCAAATGTGTTTCCGAGTCTTGCTACCTCAAAACAAAAACAAAAACAAAAACAATACCAACAACAATAACAGTAACAACTCATTCAATCAGTGAACACTATGGCGGTGATGGCTGGCAACCTAAATTTTAGATCTTCATAATTATTAAATTAATAAAAGAACTGTTAGAGAGTTACAGAAAAAAGAGAGTGAGTGAGAGAAGGAAGGAAGGGCAGAAAAAATGAGTAGAAGACAAATTCATAGTGAACAGAAAAAAAAAAAAAAAAAAGAACATAACATATCAAAACGAATAGGAGCACAAAACAGAAGTAAGAAAAACAAAACAAAAAAAGTTCATGTCCAAATAGCAAATTCACACACATTCAAACCATTCAAACCATTCAAACCAACAACAATATGAACTGAACTGAACTGAACTGAGCTAAAAACTCTATGAGCTGAAGGGCTTACATACGCACGCTTGTATTTTCTACATATATATATATATATATATATAGCACGGAACGGTTTTGCACAGCGGCAGGCGGTTGGTTTTTTTTCGTTTCCATTTTTTTTTGCGATATTACAACCCGCCAACACTACATTAAGTATACACCACAAACACACACACAGAGACCATATCTACGTGATGAGAGTGAGAATAGCAAGGAAGTGATAGAGAGAGGTAAGCAAGGTAAGGTGGCACCAGTATGAGTAGAGTGGTGGCATACAGGGATATAACTAGCAAGTCGTAGTACCATTCATCATCAACAACAACAACAACATAAACAATAAAATAGCACAACAACGGCAACCGAGTTGTAAAGATGTGTTGACTGTGAACGCAGCGGTGGCGCTAGGGGTGTCGTGCCTTGCTCTGCCTTTTTTCAGAATGATGTTGATGATGATGTGAGGAGAGTACAAACGTACCACGGACGGCATTATAACGTTAGGAAAAAACGTTATAAATTCTACCATATGTACCAAAGGCAGCAGATTGCATTCACTTTCAGTCATCTGAACATGAAAGTGAATGACACTGTGTAGCTAATGCAGTCACTGCTACCGATTGTGTTGTTATTGTTAACGTTGTTGAATGCGGCAGCGCTCTATGCCGAAATACGGTAAAGCAATAATATCGTCACCATCACCATCATCATCACCATCATTGCCACCGCTCGTCGTTCTTCAACGTAACAACAACAACAACAACAATAATAATAACAACAACAATATATGCTGCTCTATCTGTATAGGTATACACAATAAGCTGTGACTTCTGCCTCTACTGCTGCTGCTGTTGTTGCTTTGAGTCTAACAGACTAGCTGCGTGCCTGTTTGCCTGGCTGGCTGACTGACTTGCTGCTGCTGCTGCTGCTGCTGCTGCCTGTTTGTTTGCTTTCTTGCTTGCTTTTGGTTGTATACAGAGCGCGTAAGTGCGCTCGACTCATTCAAGTGTCCAACTTATGTCAGAGCGGCCACATTTTATCGCGCACCACGTATAAACATTGCCTAGTCAGCGGTTATATAGCAACAACCACTATAAGGGAAATTGTAAGAAGAGGAAGATACAGTACAACAAAAGAAAAAACGAGGTTTGGTGCATTCACACATGCACGCACTCGGTACATAAGTGTACATACATTTTAGCAGCAGATAGACACCAGGCACCAAACAACACCAGACAACCAACATAGCGAGAGCCAACCAAGAAAAGAACGAATTTATGGTAAAAATCCATCAAGAGGATGCCCAGCTAGTTACTTGTTAAATAAATTCGATAACCTTCAAAGGGATAGCATCCATCATTCATCATCAGCATCATCATCATCATCATCATCATCATCATCATCGTCAGCAACATCTTTAATCCACCAGAGAACAAAAGTATGAAATATCAACGAGGCGGCATAAGTGAGTCTTCGACCACTTCAGATAATACGTCGCAGTTTATTGACATTGTAAAGAAACATGATGTGGTCTACAATACGCATCATCCGGACTATAAGAATGTCGAAGTGAAATTGAAAGTATGGTCCCAAATAGCAACAGAAATCGATCTATCCGTAGGTATGTAGAAGAAAAAAGTACACAAAAATAGAAAAATGCAAAAAAGAAAACATCCAATATAGAAAAGTTTCCGACAAAATTTTATAACGGTAAAAAAGCAAAACGAGGAGTATATGTATACATACAAATCATAGTGCAAAATTGTGTGTATGCGTGATTGTGCATACAATGGATAACAGAAAAGAAAATGCAAAACATAAAAAACAAGAACCCCGATTTTTTTTTTTGATAAACAATCGGGGAAAGAAAAAGATAAAAATGTAACGCAAAGTATAGTTGTTATCAATAATAACAGCAACCGCAAAAAGAATCGTTCAAAGTTTTTTGTTTTGTAGTAAGTGCAAATAAATTCTATCCACATAAACATCATAAATTACTTTAAATAATATCTGTACACATGAAAGAAAAAAACTTGAGAATGAGCCAACCAACAGTTATGTGAACAACCAAACAGAGATGTTAAAATGCAACAAAATAAAACCAACAACAGAGTGTGAGAGAGATTAAGTGAACTAACAGTATATAAAAATGTTAAAAAAACAGCCAGTGCTGTAATAAATCATCACTGAGTAAATGCCTTTAGGGTGTTATAGAAATAATTAGCTATGGATACGAAACCATTCCTGTTTAGTATGCCATTAGATACGCAAAGTTTTTTAAAATTTATTTTTCTTTTGTTTATAAATTCGTACCTTCTCATGCTAAACGGTTTTCTGGTAACATTTTATGTTAAGTCTCAATAAAATAAACAACATAAAAGAAAAACCCAAGAACTTTGTAATCAAAATAAAGAAAATAAATAAGAAAAAATAAGTAGATAATGTAATGAAATATCAAAAATATTTAAATTACAATTAAACGAAATAAAGGTGGGCATGAAAACGAAAATTTAATTGAAATTTCTCGCTCTCATGGTTAAGTTTTTTTTAAAAGATATTTGATAAAATAAAACATCCTGCAGTAAAAAAAGAGTTGAAAAGAAAACTTTTACAATTGTTTGTTATTTAACTTATGTTTTGTGTATTCCTTTAACATACAGATGCCTCGAAACGAAAATGGAAAAATTTACGCGATAGCTACACAAAGTATTTACGTTCGTTTCGGGTGGGGACCAAGACCTCCAAAAAATATCAATATTGGGCTCATGCAGAGCATATGGAATTTTTGAAACCCTATCAGGGACCGGGCAGGTAAAAACATACAATTTAAATTGAATCCTGTAAAAACCTAAAATTTGGGTTGTTTTTTTTTCAAGGAGTAATACTGCTGCTACAATTCCACGTGCTACCGATGAAGATGATAACGAGTGTGATTTGGGTTATCAGGTGTTGACCAAAGCCACCTCCAGCAGCACCGAGGAAGACATAAAAGTACCACCACCCACTTTGCCAAATGTGGTTAGTGGTGTTGGTGGTGCTGGTGTGGTGAACAACTACAGCAATAGCAACTCAACAGTTACTGGTATATCGTTGAATAGTTCGGTGGCCTGCATAACGCCTCAATTACCCTCAGTGCTTAATACGGGAGCCTCTATAGGTTTAGTCAGCAGCAATAATAATACTAGCACAACAATGGCGGGTGGATTGGTGTTACCAGTACCCTCTCTACCCATGGTGCATTTGCCGCCTTCACTACTAGCCATGCCGAAAATAGGACTCGGCTCCAACACCACCAATCACAATACAACCACATATACGTCATCATCTTGTGTGGCGGCCCCATCCATAAACGCAACCCAATTGTTTGCAAATTTATCAGCCATGAATAATAAACCGACAAGTATACCAATGCCGTCTAGTACAGCGGCCAGTTCAGTGGGTTGTCTCATTATTGAGCCACAATTGTTCGCGTCGACTGATAATTTTAAAAAGGAGTTAAACAGCAGTACCAACAACGGCTACATAACCACCAACAACTTAAACCAATACGCACAACTGCACGCAACAAATAGTAACGGTTCAACAACGACAACAACAACACGTTTTAATCCGACTTTGATTACGAAAATACGACGAGTGCAGCCATCTCCCCAAACATCGGCCATAAATTTAAGCTTTTCCACAATTGGCAGCAACAACAACAACGCCGGCTCATCGACCAGCTTTCAAGCTTCAACAACCAACGGTATTAGTTATTATGCAACACCGACTTTAACAACATCCACCTCTACCGCTACCACTACACCGTCACCCGCTAAAATACGCAAAACATTCGATCCGGACATATCAGCGATTTTGCAGGCAAATCGTGATCTGGACGCAAACACATTATTTTTCCTTAGTTTGTCCAAACAAGTGCGCACTATGCCGACAAAATTTCAATCATTAGCCAAAATGAGATGTATGCGTATTATCAGTGATCTGGAATTGGAATTGGATAATGTTGGCGGTGATGGCATAACCAGCTACACATATAATAATGGCGCCACTAAATATTGTAATTTGGATTCGCCCACAGATGCGGTGCCGCCACCATCACAAATGAATGCCAACAATCATAATAATAATATAATTGGTGAAACTCAACCGGAACATTTCGTTTATGTGATGTCACCATCCAGGGTAGAAGGTATGATTGATTTATCATCCGATGAAGAGACTAACGCAAATGGTAATTAAGACAAGAATCCCAGATCAAAGTATTATTCTGATATGTGTAGGGTGAGGTAGTCTCATAAATGTAATTTAAAGTTGAATAAAATTTTAACAAATAATATTAATTTAATCTCTTCTTCTTACATCGATTCTTGAATCAATTGTACAATTAAAAAGCAATAAATTGAATGAATTTCATCCATACATCAGTTTTACATCGGCCTCTCTCCTTACGATTGCACTTTATTTTTGGTGGATATTGCAAAGTAAGATACAACAGCCATTAATAGAGCGGCTACCAGTTCTGCTTTTACCCAAGGTCCTTTATATGCACCCTTGGCAGACACTGTAATATCTATTAGAGATTTAACATTCGCCACTTTGCTTCCATCCCGTTGAGCTTTACGTAAATTGGCGTAGCCTTCTTCATCGAATAGCCTCAAAACAACATTATCACTAGAGCTCTTCTTAACATCCTCCAGCCAGCTAATCTATAATGTAACGAAAGATACGGTTAAGTAGGTGTTAACATGTAAATATTAAAAACATCTCTAACCTGATATTTATTGTCACCAACTTGAGCTACCGGCAATACTTTGCCGCAAGGAAATGCGGCAAACAATGAGGGTGTAACGTCATCTTTACATTTCAAGGTGAATTCACCAATATGAGCTAGTTGAGTTAATATAGTAGCATCCTCTGTACTAAATGAAGTTACAGACACTTTTGGGTTAGAACAACCAAGACCGTAAACTCCATTAGAACAAACCAACAAGTACAATGTAATGACACCAAATATAATCTGCATTTTATTTATTAAACAGATTTTTCACTTAACTTTTGTTTTTAATATATGAAATTGATTGTTCTATTTTTTTTTTCTTTTTTTTTTTTTGTGTAACTCGCTAATAGCAACTTTCACAGCGTAATTGACGTTTTCATACGTCGTGGCACAAAGTCATCGTATGCAAACAACACATCAGAGGGTGATTGCTACTTTATTAAATTTTTCATAAATAAGGTATTGCCAGAAGCAATATTGAAAGTTAAAAAATTTACACATTTAGGAAATGTTATCACTATTTTTATGATTATAGCAAATATTTAAATAGAAGAAAGGAAATTTAAAGTGTAGAAATAAGTTTAAGAGAAACTAATATATACACAAATCACACACAAATCATTTTATAAAAGAAAATAATGTACCTATGAAACACCCTGCAAAATGAAATTTTAATTTCTCTTTATCAGCAATTTTAATTCAGGCTTATGAAACCAACACTTTTACACATATAGCACGATGCTGAAAAGCGGAAGTTCCGTATTATGAAGAAAATCTTAAGAAATAAATATCACTTTCTTTCGTATTTAGCTAGTTGTATTAAAACTTAAATTTTTATATACCATCGAACTGTAATTATAACATTTTCTTTGTAGCACTCATTTATACGTATATGCATAAGGAAATAAAACTTATTTTATTGCATTACAGTAAAATAAAATTAATTTCTTTGTACTTACATTCTTATCACATACATTATTCGCTTATTCATTATTATTTCGTTTATTACATTTATAAATGTATCGTTTACACTTTAATTATTATTAATATCACAATAGAAAATTTTACAAACAAATCCGCAGCCTTTTTATGGGGCAAAGAAAATAAACTAAACTTTCTGTATAAAAAATTGCCTCAATTCAAAAAGAGTTGCCAATATTTATAAATTTTTATTACAGAGACTTTATAAGAACAGAGAATGTTTATTATAACAGAGAATGAGAAGTAATAATTATGAACAACTATATCTAACAGAAATGTAATGCAGAGTTGTATTCTGTATAAAATAGACGTTTCAAGCAGAGCAAATGATTCTTTTTTCTTAAAAAGAATTAATGTATTACGAAAATATTAATTTGATTAAAAATAACATTTACTTTTATACTTAAGCTGAACAAAAGTATTTCTTCTATCTATAATCTCAAGTGCATGAAAATGACTTTTCATAATAATCTCTCTCGCTTCTTTCTTGAAAAGATATCGAAACTTAAATAAAATGTCCTTTCTCGTTTTATTTATGTGTTTGTTAAACGTTAGAAATTGTTAGAAGAGCTTGCAGAGAAGGTTTCTGACATAATTTACCAAAAAATAAATGACTTTTTAAACATGTATAAAACTTGTTGTACTTGTTTTTTCTTTGCCAATTGCATAGACGAGTAGTCATGCACCCACACATAGACAATTGTAACACTTTTTATGTCAACTTGCTTTTCCGTCTACATAGTTTGTCCTCTTTTCATTTTAAAAACTTATATTTTGTTGTTGTTGTTGTTGTTGTTGTTGTTGTATATCAATCAGTTTAATTGGGCAATTTCTTTTTTTTCTTTTCTCTTTATCACCGTGCACGAAATATATTCAACATTTAAATGTGTATGCATGTATGTATGTGTGCATGTAGGCATTATGTATAACGAAATTAGTTTATTTGAAAATGTATTTTAATATTTCACAATTTGAGTGCTTTCCCTTTCACTTCAACTATTGTGACGCATGTCTTTAAGTCTAAATCAATTTAGTGTTCGACTATATTCGATATTTGTTTATAAGTTGCCAAAAAAAAAAAAGCGAAAATTAACTTTCCTGTGCTACTTATGTACTTGCCTCGCTTAGAAGTACCGTTTTAAACAACCTTGAATTGAATGTATTTGATTAACAAACCAATACAAATACACAACAATTATTTGATGGAAAAAATTAGCAGTTCTCAAACTTTTTAAGCTGCGCAGCCCTTCAAAGGTGCAATCATTTACACGGAACCCCAATGCTTCAGTGCCAATTGATGATGAGATTTGTGGAGCCCTTTGTATTGGCTCACACACTCCCAGGGCTCCTCGTAGCACACTTTGAAAAACTTCGGAATATCATGAATAGGAAGGAAGGAAGTTAATTATATGCCCCTAAGTAACACTTTCCTTGAATAACAAAAAAAAAAAAAACAGTAAGGAAACTAAATTTGGCTTAAGCTAAACCCTAAATACCCTTCACATCCACAATAGTGGGCGTGACAGGTAAGTGAATACGTCCCCTTATAATATATATGTATCGTATCAGCTTGAAAGTCGAGTTTTACGTGGATTATAGTTTTCTGTAAATTGTAGGCGTGTCCGTTATCCGATTAGGCCAATTTTTGTCACATCGATGGATGGAATAATTTGAAATATGTTTGCCAAATTTCAACTCATTACCTTAATTTTCGTGGCAGATATATAGGTTTTTGTAGTTTGGGGGCGTGGCTCTTGACCAATTTTTTCTCATTTTAAACAGAGATTTGCGTGCAAAAACTAAACAATAGGGTACAATATTTATTTAAACAGTAGGGTCTCTGACGCTTTTTGCTTAGTTTTGCAGGGTACTAAATAGTCGTGTTTGATCCACTTTGGTACTTTCATTTATTTATTATGTCTATTTGTTTAATTTTTTTACTGTTTTTTATTATTGTTGGCGGTTTCATTAGAAATTTAGGCAAAACTTTGTTTCTTTTCCAAAAAAAAAACAACAACAACGTAGGTGAGTATACGCAATATAGGTGGGGGGGCGGGCTTACAACCTCATATGTAAAAAGTTTATGGGAAATTTTCTCAACTTTTCTTTTTACAAAATATATATATTTTGAATCAGCATCAACTACTCAGTCGATCTAGCCATGTCTGTCTGCCTGGATTTGTGTGGTAGTTTGCGGTAAATCACTCTCTTGGTCGCAAAAATTGAGATTTTTGATCAACATCAAAAACTAGACATATGTCTGGCGGTCGTTGGCATTTTCGTGGTCGTAAATTTAGTTTTTTCACGCAGTTCGCTTTTTAAAATGGGCAAAATCGGTCAAGAGCCACGCCCACAATCTCCAAAAATGTATATATTTGTTAAAAAATATGAGTTATCCGGTTGAAATTTAGAATTTATGTTAACATACTTTAAAATATTTAATTTATGCATCCATGTTCCAAAAATGGGCGTGGTCTAATAACGGATATGCTCACAATTTACAAAAAACTATACTCCACGTACAACTCAACTTTCAAGCTGACACTCAATACATTCATACTATTAAAGAGCGTAATTATATACTTGACACGCCCACTATTTAAGATTTGACCGAAGCCAAAAATTTAGTTTTCTTACGTGTTTTTACTGGATTTAGGTTTGAATTGAAATATTGTGTGGAATTCCAAAAGCACGCCATTCAAAACGATTTTTTTTTTTAAACAACAATAATTGCAACAATAACAACATATATTAGGCCAAACCAATGCACTGAGAGAAAAGAAAAGAGCGCTCGGGATGCATAAAAAACCCCAAAACAAACGTCGAATTGAGCCGCAACGGCAGGAGTAGACGATAAACAAATACTGTATGTACGTACGATTTAAGCATAGTTTAAGACGGTTTCTCCTGACGTAATACTTAAAGGTAGCTGCTGTCGGACGTTGAAGGGGTTTTATTGGGTGAAAGTCCCACACTGACTAGGCTTTCGATCGTTTACACCTTCGTTAAGACAAAAAAAAAAATAAAAAACATCCATGGACGTACGGACACAAAGCTGTAGATCGACTATAGTTTGTTTTCGAACCTGGATAATATTAATTTTATATAAAACGAGCTCCATTTTTAAAGATTTTAAATGCTTTGTTAACAAACTACTTCTAAAATGTGTAACCAGTCGTTCGGAGCATAATTGATTCAATTGTTTTTTTTTTTAACTTTT
Organism: Crataerina pallida; assembly: GCA_949710015.1. Taxonomy (NCBI): domain Eukaryota; kingdom Metazoa; phylum Arthropoda; class Insecta; order Diptera; family Hippoboscidae; genus Crataerina; species Crataerina pallida. Next base: position 26,240,457 of record OX453293.1, on the reverse strand, counting down.
CCTTAATTAGGCAATTGTCATAAGTATACGAATGTTTTGTAATTCTCTTAGTGTAATTTCGTTTATTGTAGAATGTCTATGGCTGTTAAGAGTACTTTCACTATTTACCATTTTCATGCAAGCATGAGTTTAAGGAGGTTACGTCTTTTTTTTCTTTCTTTAACACACTACGCCACCTATTACATTCTTTAAGTGATGTGATGTGGGTGTTCAAAATCGTGTATAATCTACCCTTATATACAACATAATGGGAAATACAAACGAGTTGGTCAAGAGCGTTCAATTATAACCCTACATCTAAGTAGTTTTAATTATACAGTTATACAAATAAACCTTTGTTCGTTCCCCCTCCCCGATATATAAAAATTACTCACTAATTAAAAAAAAAAAAAAAAAAGCCCTCCCGTGTTGGGTTCGAACCCGCGACTTTCAGAAAATGTTAAAAATGAAATGGTTCTAAAAAAAACTTTCAAAAATTACTGCTTTGGATCTAAAAGACATTTCTATGCCAAATTTAAGCAAAAAATTTGAAAAATTTCGATACGATTTTATACTGATTTTAAAAAGATACATAAACGGACAGACTGACTCGTTTCAGGTTTTGATACTGAACTAATCGCTATGATTTAAGGTAAGATAAATATAAATGTTTCATCTGTTTGTGTTGTAGGTTATAAAACACATTAAGAATTATGCGTTTTAAAGGAATTTTCTAATAAGCGTCTGCCTAAAGAAGTGTCTTTGGTCCAAAATATACTTTTAATTAAAAATATCTTAAACCACCTGCTTATAAACAAATCTGACCTGTTTATAAACAAATCTACATGAGCTTGATTAATTTAACTCAGAGAGATTCTGAAACGATTGGCTCATTACAAAGGTGAGTCTTTTTAAGAGTTACAGTTAGGTGAGAGTCTTAACAGTTACAAACATTTCTACCACAACGAGTATATATACCTTCTGTGGAGTATTTTTTTTTAATGAATTTTTATAGAGAACACAAACTATAATGAAGACAACAACAACAACTAACACAGTAGCAACAAACCACATATATATGTAGCAGACATTGAACCCCCAAAACAAATAATACAATCATAGTTAAGTTGCAACGAATTGAGGGGTCAGCTATTTTGTATGTCTCTCCAATTATTGTGAATAATACCTAAAATACTTGTTAAGCTGTTCAGGTAATTGGTATTTATGCCTATACGAGGTATAATGGACGCGATGTATGTATAGAAGCGATTTTTAAAAAATACTTTCATAATAAGTTTAAATGAATGATTTTTCAATTTGTGATCATTTTTTTTTTTTTCATAGCGAACGCTTGGAAAATCATTTTCTATATCATTATATAAACATGTCTGTCGGTCCTGTTGAACTTTTACTTTAACCACTGCTCATATTGTACAGCATTCCTTACAATTTTTTATAAAATCTAAACATTTCTTTAATTTCTTTCTTATTCTAAAATAATTCATGGGCTGTGCGTACTGATGTTGTTATAATATCAGTGCTAGAGTACAAAACTTCAACGTTGGGGTGTTATGAACTTTAGCACGTTGTTGTTGTTATTGTTATTTGCAATTATTTTTCACATTCTAACTAATATTATTACACTTTAGCATTGTTGTTGTTATTGTTGTATACTGTATAGCAATAACATATATAGCAACCGACTAGAACTCTGGCTGTTGTGCTTAGGAGCGACAACAAAACTTGTAATTCATTCACAAAATACTAGCAGGACGCGCGTGACACGTGAATAAACATGACAATTTACCGTTAAAGTGAAAAATACAAAAAAAAAAAAAAAACAAAACAAAAAAACTCAAATCACTAAAAAGTATTTTACAAATGAAAACTTAATTATAACAAAAAAGCAAAAAAGTAAAAAATATTGTAAATAAATGAAATGAAAATGAAAAAAAAAAAAGAAATTATGATAAACAAAAATTCATACAAAAGCGTTTCAAAAGCTTTATAAGGTATGAAGGTATGAAAAAATAAGAAAATTCTTAACAAATAATTTTACAAACAAAGAAACCAATCACAGTAAAGAGGTTTGAAATACACACAAAAACAAAAACAAACGAAAAACAAATTTAACTAAAAACAAAGCGTAAAATGTCCGCTAAAATGTGGTCTATACAGCAGCAGCAGCAACAACAACAACAACAGTTGGCAACAAATTCTACAAATCAAAAAACTCGCTGGCAAATATTACGCAAACAACACTCCTTCACTGATGGCTATAATTGGAATAAATTGAAACCAACAACAAACAATTCCGCCATAACGCGATCGCATGATTACTTTACCAGAGTCGTGCCCGTAAATCGATGCACCAACAAACCAACACATCTGCTGCAGAACTCACGCACTGACAAAGACACCAAATATAAAATGTTTAGTACAGAGATAATGAGAACAGGTAGTGGTGATAAGCGAATAAATATATGGCCAACATCTTCATCAACATCGCGTTTAATCAAATCGTTGGATAAAGAATTGGCCAATGTGAATAATGTTTTAAGGAAATATGGAAATGTGGAAACAACTGCTTTAAAACCAACAACAACAACAACAACAGCAGCAGCAGCAGTACACCTAATAAAGTCCCACGATTTTAAGGAGAAACCCAAAGAGTGAGTCAGTTTTTAACTTCCTTAACGTCTGTGGTTTGTAGTTATGTCCATCCGTCTGTTCATGCTCAATAAAATAAAGCTCAAATTTGTTACACGTACTTTTATTTACTTTCATTTATCAAGCATACTTGCTACAATTTACAAAAATTACTTTTTACACTCTACAATGCTTAAGGTAGAGGTTGTACATCAATAAGTAAAATATATGATAATATTGAGACAATTAAGAGAAGATATTATAGTCGGTTAAATGCAACCATTTAATATCCTACTTCGCTTTATAAATTATAAAACAATTAATTTAGTTGCAATCGATTTTTGTCTATTGTAAGCGTGCCTAGTTATCCAACCATGCCCAAACTCGGCATATGAATAGATGGGATAATTATAATTAATTGTAACGCATTTCAACTTTAGAGGTACACTTTTGGATCAGATAAGTAGAATTTAATCGATTGTGGGCGTGGCTTTTAACTGATTTTGCTCAATTTAACTTCTAGTTAATATCGTCTGTATAAAATGTCGGCTCAATATTTCGAAATTTACGATCATAAGAATGCCAAAAGCAGACAGACACACGAACATATATTTCTAGATCGATACAGTTTTTTTTTTTTTTTTTTTGCTGACCAAGAATATATATACTTTGTAGGGTCTCTAACGCTTCGTTTTGGGATGACAAACTCAGTTTACTCCCAGGGTATAAAAAAAAAACCGATCGAGGCCATCGAATTTTGACAAAGCCCATTACGATGAATAATAATGAAATATTTTTCACCAAATTTTCTTCAAAAAATATTAAAAATTGCAATTTTTTTTGCCATATACGGACTGTTTTAAAATAATAGCGTTATATAGGGAGAAGACCCTGTGAACTATTTTCTAAATCTACAAATCTTTGGGTCAAGGCACGCCCTTGAAACAAATTTCATTGCAATATCTTAAAAATTGTAGGCAAAACTTTGTTCACAAATTTACATGGACACACAGACGGATATTATTAAATCGATTTCAATTTTGATTTTGAATGGAAAAGTGAGTCCATCTTTAACCATTTAAGTGCACAAACTTATTATACCTTGTGTCACAAGTGGGGTAGAGTATAATGATTAGTAGAATCAAATAGTGTAGGGTACTAACATTTTCACTTCTTATTAATTAATATATATAATATATTAATAATACTATAATTTAATTGATTGATTTGTTTTGTTTGATTAATATTGAAAAAATTAAAGTGTTTATCGAACTGCATATATTTCGTGGTTGACATGTTTTTGGAGTGAATTATTCTACAAATATGAATTAGGGAAAATCTAAACCTGGTACATGCACGTGCAATAGCTTTTTTTCAATTCCTTCCTCACCGCTACTCTCTATAATAATCTATTATTGATGAGTTTTCCTTTCTGACTAACAATTATTTATATATTTTTCTAATACCTTTGCCTGTATATGAAATACATTTCTATGTATTTCTATGACCTAAATATCATTACAAACTAGCACTCTCTCCCTCCTTCCCAATATATTCAATCATACACTTATGCTTAGCTGCTTATGCATTGAACGGAATAGTACTTGAACTCAATTTAGAGAACCGTTACATGTGTGATTGTTATAAAAATAATATTAAAAAAATTATTGAGTGAAGGATAGGAGAAATGGTAAATTGAAAAAAATATAGAAATGAAAAAATACCGTTATTAAAATTATAATGTGCATTATAAGAACAATAACAACAATAATATTCTACAAGTTTGGCACAAATTTCAATTTTTACAGTTTGACAAGAACCACTGAAGTCAACAATACTATAAAGTTGAGCAAAATGACAGATGAAAACGTAACAACCATGAAGTGTACAAAAATGGAAACTGTCAATAAAGTGAATTTAAACATTATTTTAACGCAACCGTTACCAATTTATAGCAGCGATCACGATCAAGATGTTGTTACTGTTACTGATGTGGAAGAGGAGGAGAAGGAAGAGGAAGAAGACAAAGCTGAAAACAATGTAAAGAATTCAAATTCTATAAAACCCAACAATTTCAATAATGATTGCAAGGTAACAGAAAAATTTGGATAACAGTACATAGACATAGAATACTGTTCTTTTTTTTTTTTTATTTGAAAGTGTCACATTTTTTTCATTTTTTTCTTTTTAATAACAAAAGATCTTTTTTCTTAATTTTTTTTTTTTTAGAACAAATCTAAAGTATTTAAAAAATTTCAAAATTGCGGCAATTCAATTATAAATCAGCAAACAGGCACAATTGCTAGCACTTGTGCTCAACAGAAACGAATCTTGTGGCAAAACAGTCGTCAAAATTTCGCATATAGTACTAGCATCTCAACGAATGTGCCATCATCCTGCAATCCTACTAATCTGTTAAATGCCAACCCTTTAACGGTAGAGAAGCGTCCACCCTTACAACGTGCTATGTCAGCACCTTGTCGTTGGGCGGATGATTCCTCTAGTAAGAACAATTTTTTAAGTGGTAAACGTAAAAGTAGGCGCAGCCGTAAATTGTCCAACTCGCATCAATTAAGTTGTGATAGGGAGGGGACTGGCAATAAGATAAATTGTGCGACTAAAGACAGCTCAACAGTTAATAATAAAAATAGAGGCAAAGTGTTGCCACGTTCCCGTTCAGTGGCCCCTGATATTATCACTTTAGTTTCTCTGATAAGCTCTGAAGGTTCGGATTCGGAAAAAGACGACAGTCTTCAGAGCAGTGTACACGGCACGCTCAGCCGTAGAGCGCCTTCTTTAAGGAAAGCTGGCAAATCAGGTAAAATATCAAACATTTGATTAAATTTCTATTGAGTACAATTCGAAGAATCGTTTAGTTTCTTTCCAAGAACACTATTCTCAGCTAAATTCATTGCAAATGGCTTCTAAAGAGTACTCCCATCGATTGCGACGTAGCTCTATAGCACCTTTAACGGCACGTTTACGATCACAACGTCCACCAACCGCACCACCCGATTCCATATATTTGAATAGAGCTTCAACTGCAGCTGCTGCTGAAGTTAATAATACAACTAATGCTGCTCAAGCATCAAATGACAACAACAATAATAATAATAAGAATAAGAATAATACTAAGGAAGTCAAACGTAGTCCTACACGCAACATAATTATAAAACCTTTAGAAGAAATCAATTATCCAGCTTATGTGCATTCAGTCAAAGAGCGTGAATGTTGGAAATTATTTTTGAAAATGTCCTCCAAGGGAGTACACATAACATATGACACCATATTGAGGGGTATGCTCACGCCCACAGAATTTCGCCAATTTCAAAAGCAGCGAGAATTCGAAGAAGCTCGAGCATTGGACAGAGATTCGAACCAAAATAATAGGGAAATTGTAAACAATAAAGTACCAAAAGTTCTCAAACTGGTAGAACACATGATGAATATTCATGACATAAGTAAAAAATGAAATGTACACGAAATTAAGAAATTTATATGAAAAATAGATAGCGTGGATTTGCTTTCCACTTCCCCTTAATGTGTGACGTGTAAAATTGCTTATGGACCAATTGTTAGTTGTTATTGTTAGTTAATTATTATAAGATAAGATAAGCTGGCACTGAGCATTGCTCCATATAGAGGTCTTGGCTCCATTGTTTACTTTAAAACTGTAACCATTTGCTTCATTGAATTGGAAAAAAGGTACAATTTTCATTTCGTTGATAATAAATTTTATTCAAAATGTAGAAGAAAAAAAAAACAAACAAAATTTCAAATTCATTTATTGGAACGTACAAATGTTATAGTCGGTCAAGCCCAACCATTTAATACCCTACACCACTTGGCTCCACATATTATGCTATATTAGTTTCAAATCCAAATTTGAAGCTAATTAACTATCCTTCATCAAATTTCGTCAAAAATGTTAAGAATTGTGATTTTTTTCCATATAAAGACGTCCCTTGTTATATGGGGAGGCATTCTAAAAATGGCCTGACTAGATCCATTTTCAATAGGATTCTTTATTTTTATGGATCGGTACATGTCCTTGTACCAAATTTCATCAAGATATCTTTAAAAATGCCAAAAATTTACATGGACAGACAGACGGACATGGTTGAATAAAATCAGAATTTGACTAGAAATCTCACACAAATCAAAAGCGGTGCAGGTAGGATTTAATAAATAAATTAAAAATCTAAATTTGACATTAGCCTCTTTATATACCCACTGCCTCATGATTTGAGACTTTTTTTTTATTAAAAGCCACACTCTTCACTAACAGCAGAAGATTATTAAATTTAATTTTACATTTTTGAGTGGGCATAGCCAATCCTCCTTTTTTAACAAATATGTATCCTTTTTTATTCATAAAAAATTTTAAAACGTTTAAAAAACGTTCATTTTCAATACCAACATATGAGCACAAAAAGAAGTGAAAATTTTATGTGACAGAATCTTGAGGTAATGGGTATAAAACAAAGCAATTTCTGCAACATTTATACAAATTGATTACAAAGAATTTATTTAATTTTTATATATTCAATGCGTTCAACTCTGGCTATCGAGTTTTCAGTTTTCTTTAATGCAACAGTCTTTCCTTTACCCAAAACTGCTTTAGAGCTATACGTAAACAATACTAAAACTAGTGTGACCACCTGCATTATAACAAAATGTGATATGGACATACCAATCTCTAGCCAGGACCCTTGATTACGTACCAGAAATAAAAAATTCAAATCCATTACATTACAAATCAATAACAAGCAAATAAATAATTGTTCTTCGTACAGTTCGGCAAATGTCGATAATGATACTACGCAGCACAGAATTATGAAGGTGGGTAGGAGGAATTTCAATATTACTAAAAACATTATAACGAACGGTGAGAAGGTCGTCAGGAAGCAACGTATAATGTTCGGATCAAAGGAACTGATGGAGGCCATATGACCGCAACCGAAAATTGAGAAAAATGTGTACAGTAGGATAAGAAAGGATAGACGGAAGCATTGATTTAGCTGATATTTGGGTAGGGGAGCATAACTTAGTGAGGTTGAGGTTATGTGGTGTATAGGTTGCATAGATTCCAAGCTATAGATTAATTCGGTAATTAAGAGTAGAATGAACAAGCTTTCGTAAGAGGTACAAAATAATGTGTACAGTATGGTTAAGAGGAAGATTACACGTTCTAGATTTTGCTTAGGATTCGAAGAACGTTTCACAATTAAAGTTGCCACCACATAAACGATATAGGACCAAGATATTAACTGACAGATAAGTGGTAATTTTTGTTGATTGTTATGTATGTAAACGCAACAGATAGCATTTAACAAACAACAACCGGCTGCCAACTTATCACTTAAAGGCAGCCGACACTTGATGGCAAACGGCCGGCAATATGTTATGAACACACCGAGTAGCCATAATTTGTTGTTTGTATAACCCACAGTGGAGGGTAATAGGGGGAATAAAGCTAATATCAATACCAGCAATATGGCACCATAAAAATGTTGCATTCTCTCAACAACCAACGAACGCCGATTCCAACCAGCAAATAACAGAAAGCCGAGTGAGATCATTTGCCGAATGTAAAAGGAAATCACCAAAAATTCAATACAAAGCAATAAAATAATGATCTGACCGTACGATAAACGAAATGGTGAATTGCCTCCGATGGTTAAATTTGTTGGTGAACATATTAGATTCAAGAACATTACCGCTAAGGGTAAATGCAAATAGAAACCTATTTGTAGGGGTAATTTTTGTACTAAACAAAACGTGCTCACGAACACGGTTAGCATGACAAGATTGCTAAACATTTTCTTATCAATCTGTTTGGCTTTCAGTTGTTGCGTTTTGTTAAAATGTTCAGCGTGCAAAAGACTTAAGAGATAACCCAACCATCCCAGCATAGCTAATGTGGTGGCCACCAATAAAAAATCTCGATAATATCCCTGATAATAGCTTATACCTCTAAGAGCAGTTTTCATTAAACTATTACTCACATTTAATACTGTTGCGTAGTCTTGTGTTTCTAGGTTTTGTTGTATATACGATTTCAAACCGTTTATGGTTGGCCAGCTTAATGAACTATATTCGGGCATAAGAAAGCTTAATTGGCCCTCTTCATGCTCCTTCAGCAAATAGGTGTATTGCTCCAACAGTTGATAACCATTACATACCACCGCCTGAGCTATATATTCCTGTGAAGCATTAATGAAATCTGCTGGTAATATGCCAAAATTATTTACAGGTGGTGGTAGACCCAGAAGAGTGGTCATTAGAGGGCATAGTTGAGCCTGTTCCAAGTCGAACAAGGGCACTTGTGTGACTGCATTAAATTTTACATGTTTTAGGGTATTGTTGAAGGTACGATTTATTCCGGCGCCCCATGTAAAAAACGGTGTTTCCGTTTCATAAGTTTCGCCAGCACCGTGAGAGCCTAAAAAATTAAGAAAGCAATGATTATTTTAAAGACTTTTTCACATACTCCTCCCCCGTATCAACTTACCCGAGTTGGTCATACCATGATCCGACGTTAACAGATACGCAGTTTTACCATCGGGAAAAAACTTTTCAAACAATTGATAAATCTTGTAAATGCCAGCATCAGTGTACTGTAAATTCTCAAGGAAGGAATCTGTTTGTGGCTTGTAAATGTGACCAGCAGAATCTAAGCCCAGTAAATGTAAAAAATAAATGACTTTCTCCTCCTTTTGCAAATCCATATGTTTACGGTGCAGAAAGTTTTTTACTCGCTCGAAAACCCACTTATCCAGTTCATAGGTTTTTTCACTACCCGAAAAATCCAATTCGTGATCGTACGAATCAAAAAACAACTGTTTATCATTTTCTTGTTGCGACCATTTATTAAATATATGCAGCACATCATGAGCACCCCAAGCATATGTTTTATAGCTGCGTTTAAAAATTGTATCAAATTCAATTGGATTTTCTTTCCAGCCGCGCGTCACAGCCGAGGGATCTTCATAGAGGCCAGCTATTAAAGCAATGTGGCCGGGTCGAGTTTCTGTAGGTACTCGTGTATGAGAAATGCCCATTAAACCACCTTTCTCTTCCAACAATTGCCGCATATGTGGTACATTATTACAATTATTTTGAAAAAATGATTCTGCTCTCAAACCATCCGTTATAAATAACACCAAACGTTTAGCTGGTGCCTCTAGAGCTATAGGTGGTAGCGGTTGCAAGCCAGATATTACCGGCGACCGAAAATATATTACAAAGATGGAACCCAATAGTAACACATGAAATATTACGGCATATATGAACCACATGTTATTAACATAATGTTAATTATGATTTAATATATCCTTTATTGAAAATCAAATACAATTATAGCTTTGGTTCACACAAAAATTCCAATTTTTCGATTTTTTTCTTTTCCGTAAATAAAATGATTATTATTTCATGGATTAATGCGGTGTTTTTAAACATTGCAAACAGCTGTTTAAAAAGACAGTGCTGCCTAGTTCTATATATTTCGAAACTTTATATCATACCTTGACGTTGCATTAATCTTCATAATTATAGCATTTTGCAAAGAGAAAATTTCCGCATCCATTGTAATATTTTTCATTTCCGCTATTAGCATATGTTTTATCTATATTCAAATATAAATACTTACGCTACATATAAACACATAAACTTTCACCGCAAATTTGATTTAAGTTTTACTGAATTTATTATTAAAATCTACCATTGTATGTTTTGAGTTAAAATTTTAATGTTTTTTTATTACAAAAATGTGTTTTCAACTTTTATACATATATTAATGTAATATCTTAATAAACTATGAAGAGGCACAATAAACTAAATTATAACTTAAAGGTAACAACTTGTTTTAAGTATTTATATACATCAATTTTTTAAATAAAATGTTTAAAATGTTTATGTCTAATGTTTAGTGTATGGAGAGTGTGGAATGTAAAATGGAATATGGTGAACGCGCAAATAATATTCACATCTGTTTGATATGCATTAAGAAGACTTGAATTGTTTAGCATTTTCAATGATGGCACTCAAAATTGAAGAGAAAAAGTACAATCAGAATTGTTAACCTAATCTTTAAGATACTGTTCCAGTGGATTTGAACCAATCAGCTTTAAAGGTTTCGTTGAAACCGAACCATCTGCCAAGAGAAAATTTTAAATTTATTTAATTTATATATATATTTTAATAATTTACTGGTGGGTGTTTGCGGTTGTGTGTGTAATATTTCATAATTTTGTGCTTGTAAGCAGGCTATCCATTCATTTAAAGTGATCTTTTTATCACTATTCGCATCACAGTAACGAGGCATTTTCTTGCCGCACTTCCTTAATGTTCTGAAAGGTGTTAAGGTTGGTTAGAATTTATTTTTATTAATTTCAATTTTAATTTTAATTTGTTTAATAGATGGCCTTACTTGGTATTGGTTACCAATTCTCGAAAAGTTTTCCATTCTTTACGTTCCCACGCTTTGTTTTTATTTTTATCCAAGACCACAAAACTTAAACTGGCAATACGTTCATCTTCATTGCTCCATTTGTTGCTAGATGAACTGAAGGCCACATTTATTTTTTTATGATAGACACAGTGAAGCATGTGTGTACATATAATATATTCACTTACCCCGTATAAGCGCCAGCAATTATATAAGTCTTCAAGTATTCCTTCAGTTCCTTAAGGAATGCAGCCTTTCTAGGCTCTGGGCAACCTTTCATGGGACGTGTTGTAGTGTATAAACTATCACATTGAGGCCGTCTGTCCTTAACTGAACTTCCGATTATATTCTTGCCTGTCTCCTCATTAACACACCAACAGTACGGTGTCGACCGATAGCACTGTACCCGTTGATAACGACCATCTGGTGTGCACTCGGGTACATACATAAAACCACTTCCATGCTAAATATATGAAAAACAATTTATATTGAAATTCGCTATGATTTAAAGCAAAAATATTTACATTTTGATCTTCCAAGGCTGCCGCTTGATCTGTTAAACAATTTGATTCAGTTTCTGATTCTTTGCGCGATGAATTTGGTGCATTGGGTACTAAAACTAAAGATATAATTACAAAAAGAAAATCATTTTTGTTGATCATTCCAACCCATGTCGTTACTTTATGTATATACTTACAATGGATGGATGGAAATTTGGTAGGAGAACCAAATGCATTCAAAAAGCCCATATTTTCGGTATCAGTATCTTCACCATCTTCATAATCGACTTCTTCATCATAATCAAAATGATTTTCGTTTTCTGTCTCATCGAAATCCTCGTCACCGTCATCGCCAGCATTGATGGCGCCGTTAATAGCTCCTCCGTTCACTTCAAAATCTGAATCTATACGAAAACTTTTGTTATTATTATGATGAATGAGGGCAGTGGGATGATGACGTGATGCATGCATTTGTGTTTGGATATTATGATGAGTATTTGATAATGATGATGAGGATAAAGTTGTGGCCCCGTTTGTTTGATGATATGTACCGTGATTAAGTTTGTGCTGTATTGATGATGCTGATGGCCGTAACCGTGTTTTTGTGCTAATGCTAGTGGTAGTGTTAGTGCCCCTTAATCTTATATAACCTGTATTAATGGAATTTGTGTAATTTATGTTTAGTTTTTTATTTTGTTTGTGGTCTGCGAACAATTCAATTCAGATTATTTAGGTTACATGCAAATATTGTCATTTTCTTCCCACTTTACTTATTATACCCTGAACCACTTATTGGAGAAAGTACATTAAGTTTGTGCGAGTGTTTGTAACTTTTAAACCTTCAATTAAACTGATCGATTCAGAATGTATCTAACTGTCTGTCTGTCTGTCTATGTCGTATTGTGCATTGTACGGGTCGCTTTATTTGAGATATTTGAATGAAATTTCATACAAAAATATATATTAGTCCAAAGAGGAATCCTACTGAAAATGGTGTGAATTGGATCACGTTTAGAAACCCTCCTCACATGACGTCCAACATTTGCACTTTTCTCCTAAAATTTAATACTCGTGTTTAGTACATAATAAATTAATACGAATACTGCAGACAAAGCTTTTCTACCAAGACGGAACAAATTCTACAAATTAGTTAGTTCAAGCCAAATATAATGTTGTTGTTGTTGTTAAACATATAATCAACACCACTTACGTTTGAGACCATCTTTTGACAGACAATTACTCCACTCTAAACGTGACAAACGTTCATTTTTATCTACGTCGCAGAATTTACCAAAAGCACGTCCACAGCGTCTGGGTTTGACGGCCTGCATCATCAACCAACAGAAAAGAAAGAATATTTTGAATATTAGCGAAACTAGTCAAACTGGTCACATTGATATGCATACGTACTCGCTTCACTAGTTTCTTAAGTTCACGATACTCAATTTTGTCCAACATTTCATTTTTATTGCCATCCAAATTGGCAAACTTCCAATCAATCACTACCTTATTATCATTCGTCACATCAATTGTGTCCAATAATTTGTCAACACCATCACCACCACCACCACCACCACCACCACCGCCAGCACGTCCACTCATCTTAGTGTGTTGGTGTTGTTTCTGTTGCAGCATGCGTAGATATTCAGTGTGAAATATCTTCAAAAGATTGCCATTGAAAGCAATACGATCGTCTGGTGTACAGGAGCGACGACCACCACCTCTATTGCCGGCCCCTGTCATGCTACGTTGAGGTGAACGTCTTATATTCGCTTTTTTACTATACGCCCGACATTTCGGTTTACCCGTTCTCACTGAGGTGTTCTCAATCGGCTTACCAGTTACATCGCTGCACCAACACCCCGTATTCGCCAGACATTGTATTAGTGCATAGGTACCATCACGCTTACAACGGGGTATAAATTTTGGTGGTTTCTTGCTGCGATGTTTTAGCGCATATTCACGAGCTTCCGTGCAAGCTGGCAAATCGAAAAGAGAACTTAATTGAATAACTCTGTTATTGAGACTCCGCCAAAGCAATCTTTACCTTTACACGGTCCACGATATTTGATACTAACTTGATGGCCACTGCATTGTACTCGTATTAGATGGCAACGTGATGGATAGGTTTGATCGTCGGTACCACAAACTGGTCGCCCCTTACTCTCATCACATTCACCAATCTTGGCAGCGCATTCAGAGATCTGCAATCAATCACATAGAAATGTAAATTTCTTATCGCAAAAATAGTTAAAATAGCAAAACATGCATAAAGATGACACACACACACACACACATACAACATTCTCGTTTAATTGAAGCAAAATTTTCTTACTTTACTTTGGCACGAAATTCTTGACATATTAACATGGACATACATGCTGGCAATTAAAAAACAACATTGTAAGCAAGCGGGTTAGTTGTTGCGGCCCTCCTTTAATGACACTCTGTCACTCAAAGTATGAGAGTGATGGCAATTTTATAATAGACTCTCGCTCTTCGACAATAATGTCATTTGTGTATGATAACGTTATAAAAACATTTATGAGTAAGATTTTCATTACACACACACACGTACACATGTTTATATATAAATATGCATTCATAGCTAGGGCTAATGTTGTAATTGAATTAGCTAAGCACGCGTCTTTTTTTTTTTTTTCGCACTTGTGTAAACTAATGTTGTATAGATCCAGACATAAACACACACACACACTTAATAAATAAATAAATAATGAAATAAATAATGAAACATGAGCATATTTCGAAACAAGTGCAAATGTGACAATCAGTCAAGCCCGACCATTTAATACCTTACACAAGGTTGTTCCACAAAGTATGCTATAATTAGTTTAATTGAAAGAGTAAACGAAATCCACGCGATATATCATTATATGGAAAATGGTGCCAACAATGGTGCAATCAGGTCCAAATTTGGCAATGTCAATTATGAAGCTAATTAACAATGTTTCAATTTTAATAATTGGGATTTTTTGTCTTTAAAGATTTGCATTGGATAGGATTTTATATGGGGAAAGGGTTCTAAAAATAATGCGATTCAGTCCATTTTCAATAAGATTACTCTTTGGGTCTAAATTTGAGTCGTTTTACTAAATTTCATGGAAATATCTCAAAAAAATCACCCTGTATGCGACATGGACGTACAGACGGACATGGTTAAATCGATTCAGATTTTGACTCAATTGTAATTGATCAGCATAATTGAAGATAGGAGTGGCTTTTTGTCGTTTAGAAGTTACAAACATCTCCACAAACTTAATATTCCCTTTGTCACAAGAGGTGCAACGTATAAATAGATGCAATATGTATCTACATAGAATGGGTTGAGTGAGTGTATATATGTATATACACGTGTTAAAACATTGTATAAATAATCATATCAAATAGCTTTGTAGTGTCGTCGTTTAAGGGTATGCAATAAATAATATATGATTACATATAATGAGTCATAATGAATACTTATATCGTTGGCTTACTGCCAAGACACTTTCGCTATACAATATGTGTCCATCCATTATACCCTACACAAAATGTGTTGGTAAGAGGGTATAAATAAGTTTATAAAATGGATAAAATTGATATTTATTAGTCCACATACACACTCACACACACACACTTAATTATTAATAAAATTAAATATATCTGCCACGCCTACAATTACTGTAAAATGAAATGAAATGTTTACCTATCCCCCGATTTACACGAAATATAGGTTTTTTCCTAAAAAACCTTGTAAAACAAAAACGAAATTTGTATACGTCCAGTCCAACCGTACATGTAAATTAAAAATGTAAACTAAAATGTGGATAATTCAATTCATGCAAAATACACCTAACTCTCTTTTTTGCACGAATTTTTTTTTACCCGAATTTGATTTAACACGAGTTAAAACGAAAAAAATTCCCGTTTTTACATGAATTGTTTTGTTTTAACACGATTTTGAATTTTTTTTTTTTTTTTAGGCCTGAAACCAATCTACTATTTTTCCATTTAGCCAATATCTTTTTTTACACGAATTTTTTGGAAATGTATCTATCGTGTAAAAAAACAATTAGGTGTAAAACAAATGTGCTTTAACACTTTCTTCCTGCTTAATAGGATGTCATCACTTTCATTACTCGAAATGATTTTTTGTTAAAATTAAGAATTTTTGCCATATATTTTCAAAATAAAATTACATATTTTTCAAAAATCGTATAAAAGAGAAAACGTGTAAAAAAGTTTCGCGTAAATAGAGTGATAGATGTATTTTAGTTTTCTCCTAAACCATATTTAGTTTCTTTTCAATTGTTTCTTAGTTTAGTTGCTCCAAGACCAACCTCCAATCATGCCGGCGAAACGATCCTTAATTAATTTTCAATAAACTTGAGTTGAAAACTTGTTCTTTACACGCTTTATTATGCTAGATAACATTTGTACGCATACACAATGTGTGTGTATGTATGTATATCTAAGAATAAATGCGTGTTTAAAATTTAGTTTTACCTTGGTCACCTTGGCTCCCGGTCATTTATCAAACAAAAAACCTTAAATACTTTTTTTTTTTTTAGGTAAACCTACATAAAGAATAAAATTTTAACTTATATACAAAGGAAAAGTATGTATGTATTATGTTTAATGAAAGTACACTCCGTCCGGCCATCTGTCTAGATGTAAGAATTCTTTAGCTCTAAAACTATTGCTTTATCACCCATGATCATGGCCATGACCATGGTCATGTTATAGTCTAAAGTCAAGCTAACCATCATTATGTTATTCTTTAGCCATTATAATGATAATGGGGTGCCAGGCTATCTAAATGGCAAATACTCAAATCTATTGTAAGTAAATGTTTTCAAATATTTTTATGCATCATAAAATATTTACGATCCTGCCTTTCATCTTGAATATTCCTAAACATAACCAAGCCTAAAGTATATAAACAAAGTGCCGTTATGATAATTAAGAAAACGCCCACAAATACACACATTTACTCATTCATAGAATAAAAATGAATTTCTCTTTTATGTTATTACTCTGCCCATATGTGTGTGTATGTTTATTTATAATTCTAAACACAATTGCTTGTATTGAGATAATCAACATGATGCTTGATTGCTTATATAACACCAGTGTCTACTAAATATGCGATCACATGGATTTCAGCGAATATTGTTAATACAGTGAAATCCTTGCTGTATCAAAAGTGTATGAAATTAAAAAGTTTTTAGTAAATTACAAGTGAAACAATTCTTTTATTAGGAAAATTATAATGAGAATGAATAAAATCAAATCCATATCTAATCTGTCTGCTATTAATTGCATTAATCAATATTTAAATGACACTTAATTGATATAGACTTTGTTTAGTTACAATCAAAATGATGATTCTATACTATTACATAAGACATCCTTTAACAAAAAGAAATTGTTCTTCTTCTTCTTTTATGAAACTTACTTATCCTCTCTATATTTAAAAAATCCGGTAATTGCCTCAAAACTAAAGTATGAATAAATCTAATCATCTTCTACAGCATCATCAGTCCTAGGTAGCCGCATAGTAAAAAATTTAATATTTTATAACCTCCATCTTGGTAATGGACATCCAGAAGGAGACTTCACAGACTCTTCTAAATATACATGCACTTGATTAGCATCAAAATCTATGTCAATCTAGACATGAGCGTCCTTACGTCCATGTATCTGTCTAATGTTGGCACTCTCACAGTCGTACATTTTCAGATATTAAACTGAAATTTCTGCTTTAGATTTTGAACATAGATCTTTATTTAAATTGGGGCAAATCGATTCATAGCCACGCCCACAAGCTACAAAAATCTTTCGATTAAACACAAAAATTGAGCTATAAAGCCAAAACTCGGTACACATATTAAAATTTAGCCCTTCCAACGATATGTTAAAAATTAGATAACATAGACGCTTTTAATATTAATAAAAAAACTATACTTGGCACAGGACCCTACTTGTATGTTAAGGCATAATATATACACTCTATGAGGAGGTATGATTAGAAACATGCCACATCCCCTTTAATTTGATCTAGGACAAATTAAGTTATTTATTCCATCTTGCTTCTTTTTTTTTTTTGGTTGGAAATTGTTATTTCTACTACTTAAAAATGTAAATCTCTAAATATTGGAGATAACGTTACAAAACCCTCGATTAACAAATAATTAATTATTCCATTTTAGCATTTTTTTTTTATATGCTCTACGTAAAATTAAGGTTTACAAAGTTTGTCATTTCGTTTGTTAGCAACACTTTATAATCGGAGTGAAACGCTGAGTAGAACTTATAGAAGGATTGTTTAGCTTTTGTTGACATCCTTACAGTGACAAAAATTTTTAATTTATAGACATTTAGTTAATAAGTGAAATTTTCTATTGAAAAAGGTTCGAATCCACAAAGAGGTTTTTTTTTTTTCACTTCCAGAGAGTTTTTTAAAAGTGTGGGAAATAATTTAAACAGATACGCTCACAGTTTCCAAAAAGTTATCTCAAAAAAATGCAACTCTGAAAGATGAAAAGTGGCGCACAGTGAAAGGGGGAGAAAGAAGCCCCCCCCTAAAAACATGCCACGCCCTCAAATCACAAATAAATAAGAAGAGTGTCTTAATATAACTTTTCTACATGTTGTCAACCAATCCCAACCCAACTTGTTTAACATATTAATCTTTTATTTTAATAAACGACCATAACTGACAGCTTAACTGATAAACGAGACAGAAATAAAAAATAAAAAAAAAAGTAGAAAACAATCAGCACGTGTCTATACAATGTATAATGTATGTATTTTTGAAAAGTTGTCAATGGACAAATTTGTACATTAATTTTTTTCTCTCTCTCTCTCTCTCTCTCTCTCTACATGATAGAAAACAACAAGCTCAAATATACACGCTTTCAAAAGTGATTTTTTTTTTATTGATTTTGTTGTTGTTGTAGGTAAATCTAAAACAAAACATTTATACGATTATTACTCGGTTCGCCTCTGGGCAAGAAAGCAAACGTACGGACATAAATTAAAATGCAGAATTTTTCGTACTATGGCCATGCGTATGTGTGTGTGTAAGTATTTATCATTAATATTGAAATATGTTGGTATTGCAAATACTCACCGACAGTTCTTGATGTTGTTGTAAACTAGCTGCTAATCCGTGGCTGGTAAAAATTGTAATATTTATAATAAAAATAACAACAACAACACTATAAACACTTCTTAGAATCATATTTCCTTTTTTTTTTGTTTGTTTTTGTTTTTTGTTATTTTAGTGTTTCAACCGTGTGGGCGTCACTTAAGCGCGAATGTAATTTAAGTAGAATTAGGAAAAAGCCGAAAATTAGATTTAAACAATTTCTCATCAATATGGCAATTATATGTGACTATCGTTTCAATACTAAGCATTTTTTTTAACATTAAATAATTAATTATGCGGAGTTTATAGGTTTTCTTTACAATTTTTATTCACATGCGGCACTTTAATGACATCCCAGTCATTATTATTATTTAAATCAATTATTTACACACACACAAACGCACTCTATGTTATAGACAAATATTAGTTACATAAATTAGTTGTAATATCATATCTAATTAAATATTGTTTTTTGTTTGTTTTTTTCTTTCTTTTTTGATTTAAATGTTATGCGCAAGCGTTGCATTCACCAGCAGGTTTCACACTGAACTGAACTGCTGTGCAACTGGGCAGACGTAATGCCAAAGAATACTCAACCTTGGCTAAAAACTACCATACTTTCCTACATATACAAATATCAAATGCACACACTCATACGAACAAGAACGATATCGGTGCCATCATAAGCGAGAGTATGCTATATATGTGTGTGTATATATATGGTTTTCAGGCTAAGGCTTAAAACTTAAATCTTGGTTAGTTTTGTTAAAAAGGTACAATCACACACACACACACACACTCACTTCTCACTTCTACAAACTTAACTTGTATTGAAGTTGCAAAGATCGGTGGTCGGTGTTCAAGGTAAAAAGAATAACAAGACATGAAACCGAAATGTATATGCAACCAATACATAAAACAAAACACATACACATAAACACACACACACACACATACTCCCAAATACAAGTCGATTAAACAGAGTTCAAACAGTCGAACCGACTATCATGTCGCCACCATGTCTGGCATGGTGGAAATATTTCATCTACCCGCCACCGACACCACCACCACCACCACCGCGAACCGCATCATTCGTCTTAAACCATACACCGGGTGTTCACTGCATGGCCAACACACAACATATTGTACAATACAATATATTAGTAAGTAAATCATGAGAACCAACCAACAACAATAATTTAAAAAAAAAACAATAACAACAACATCAGACGTCAATTGGTCTGGTTTGTTGGGGTAACCAACAAAAACAACAATAGCTACAACATTTTGTATTATATACAATGTGTATGCATGTATGCATGTATATATGCAGACACTGTGTAAAAGCAATTAACTCTCTTAACACTATTTCGCTTATAAGGGAGTTTTGTATTTTGTTGTTTGTGTGTGTGTGTGTGTGTGTGTG
Organism: Crataerina pallida; assembly: GCA_949710015.1. Classification (NCBI taxonomy): domain Eukaryota; kingdom Metazoa; phylum Arthropoda; class Insecta; order Diptera; family Hippoboscidae; genus Crataerina; species Crataerina pallida. Next base: position 26,220,301 of record OX453293.1, on the reverse strand, counting down.
TGCGAATAAGATGGAGTTCAAAACTGAATCTCAAACACCTTATGCTTGACCTCTCACTATTTGAGCATTAGTCTCTTCTAAGTACTTGAGTACTTGATTTTTAATATTTCGTTACAAAGCACTTGAGCAATATGCCAAAAAAAGAACCACAACTAGTGAGAATGCTTTAGTCTCAATCAAGTCAGACTATTTAATGTCCTACACTCAATTAACGGTTTAACGATTTAACGGTACTCAGACTAAACAATTGCTCTTGCAATATTGAAAATCTAGACATTTTATAAAAAATTTTCCCTTTAACCAAACAATCTTGTTAAAAAATATGAAAAAATGTTCATATCAAACGTTATCTTAATAAGCGATCCTAAACTTAAAGTTAAGTTTGGAACTAAAGAATTGTTTTTGAGCACTTTTTTTGTAAAATGTTCTTTCTTTCTTGCTAAAGACGGTTTTATATGGGGCGCAGTCCTAAACATTTACCGATCAGGTTTGTCCTCGTCTTAAAACATCAAACCATTCGATTGCAATCTTTAGATTAATAACGAAATATTTATGTACGGAAAGACAAGCAGACATGGTGCTACACTAAGAGATCGCAGCGAGGCCAGTATATCTTTTGAAATACATCTAAAATTACTAAAAAGCTAAAAATGTTTACCGTTTAAGGTCCCCAAGTATCTGCATGCAGCCTTGGATGTTCATTTGTTACAAAAAACTTATAAAAAACCAGGAAAAAACTAAATTTGATTTAGGCCAAATCTTAAATACTCCATAAAAACAAGCATTGGGCGTGGCAGGTACATGATTACGCCCTCTAATACTATAAGTTATCAATTTCAAGACGAGTTTTACACTGAGTGTGATTTTTTGTAAAATGTGGGCATTGTTCGATCACGCCTATTTTTGACACATCCATAGATCAAGTTATAATAAATATTTATACCAAATATCAACTTCATAGCTCAATTTTTGTAGCAGATAAATTGATTTTAATCATTTGGAGGCGTGGCTTGCGACCGATTTTTCTCAATTTAATTAATAATCGAATAAGTAAAAATCAGAATTTGTTTAAATTTATAACAGTGAGCGTGCCAACAACAAACAGACACATGGACGCACGGATGGTCATGTCTAGAACGACTGCGTCTTTGTTGCTAATTAATAATATATAATATAGATCTTGTACGATCTCTGACGTTGTTGCAAATGGAATGACAAACTTAGTATACTTTTAGTCTTTTATCTTAACATTTAAGGTTCAACACAAAACCTAAGCCTGTTCAGCTCTCTATCGCTGCGCAGTTAATCTTTTTTCTGTTATTTGCTTTAAAACACACAGCTTCTTTTAAAACACACAACCGTACCGCAATATTCGTATGGAGTGCGTGTAGTCTATGTGTATAAGTAAGCATAAGTAAACTTTCAGTTGAAGGCGCGTAGTAGATAAACAAAAGACTACCACAACAAACACTACCGAAGGTGATACACTTGAAACACTTTAATGTGTTACCTTTGTCTTGCTCAAGTGCTCAAGTCTGTCCGTCCATTCACGCACAGTTTGACATACATTTTGATTTGTTGTTATGATCTTGTTAAGCGAAATACATAGAAAATCAATTTGAGGATTATAATTAGAAAAACATTGCTGTTGTGTGCCCTTTTCTTTTCTTTTCTTTTATAGGTAAAACAAAAGCAATAACATGATCTTTTACAATTTAGTATAATAATAGGATTTTTAGATAACGGATGTTTTACTTTCGAGTGCTTGTGTGACAGATGTCAAGACTTCGCTCTGGCGCTGTTATGTATAAAGTTTTTCACAAATATGTGCATGCGAGTATAGAAAATACCCACACCTTGAAAACAAATGCTGAATAAAATAAATAAATAATAATAAAAAATAAAAAAACTAGCAAAAACAACAAACGAATGATTTTTGCAGTGGACTGATCGGCAAGCCCAGCGATCAGTCAGTTGAATTTTTGTTTCTGGCAAAGGTTCATATTATTTATAATTGTATGTATGAATATGCTTTATATGGATGTGAGTGTGTGCTTGTCAGAGTACTTCTATTAATATGTGTACGCTGGAAATTTATTAAGTTCGTACAAAAAGTTTTTTATAATTTTTTTTTTTTTTTCATACATTTTATATAGAAGACACACACATAATATTACCAAAATATTTTATATTGTATGTATGTATGGAAAAAGTTTTATTCACCGTACATGTACACAACTCTTTGTAGTAGGGACTGGCTGTCTAGCTAGCTGCTCGAGTGGAGTTGTGTTGAGTCGGGTTGGGTTGCTTGGATGCACGACTTGTAGCAATTGTGTTGTATAATATACTACAAGCCGCTTTACCAGCCGGTACCTCGGCCGGCTGTTTTCTTAAACGCTTAAAAATCCTATACACACCCACACACGCATTTGTTTAGTCAAGCATACAGAATTTTGCGTGCAAGCAAGCGTGCATATGGCGACGATGATGATATTGGTGATGGTGTGGTTGGTTGGCATAGCTAGTGATTTATCGTTATATGCTTGTATATGTGTATGCACATACATGTAAAACACGTATAGAATATAAACTGTATGTGATGGCATGCATAATACAATAAAAAAAAAGAAAAATAAATTGAAAAAGGGTACAAAGCAGGCCAACATACTAGAAGAAGAAGAAGAAGAAGAAGAAGAAAAATAAAGTTGGCTTCAGCCAAACACAATATACCCTCCATGTATAAACGTTGTAACTCTCTTTCTCTCTCTCCCTCTCTCCAGTCATTTATAGCTTATAACACTTTATAAAATCAATCCAACAATAACAAAACATGTAACATGTACAAATTTCATAACAACTAGTTGCTACCCACCAGCCTCTACATGTATGTATACCAGTGAATACGTATCGCATACAAAACACGGCTTTGTTTTTTTTTCTTGTATTTTATATGCGGTAGAAGATGAAAAATTTAAACTAAAAATACAAACGATCCTCCATACGACAGCATGTTCAATTCATATTGTACAGACAATGTATAGATATATATATGTGTGTGTATGGGTATATAATAATATGTATAATAATAATAATAATGGGCTGGCCAAACAAACACAGCGCAGCATAAAGAGAGAAGGAAAGAAAGGCAGAAAGAAATATGTTTATCCCAGACTGTATGACGCCAAATGATGTTTCCCTGTGTGAGTTCATATTATACAAGAGCGTATCTGTACATGAATGTTTAATACAACAATAACAAAAGGGAGCTGCTCTGTCTTTTTTTTTTTTTTTAATTTAATTTTTTTCTTCTCTTCATTTTCATTTTTTTCATTTACTGCTTGAATGAGATGAATAATATATGTATCATGTATGTGTATGTGTATGTGCATGCAGAAGCACTTGTGTTGTTGATATGTTGTATCACAGCTTATATGATCAATTTTATTACAATGTATGAAATTTCTTTTCTTTTTTTTTCGTTTTTAATAAACGCTTAAACGCATTTTATAAAATGGATCCTAATAAAATATCATCATCTGGCTAAATGTTGGTTCATATCTTGTTCTACCCTTAGTGTACAAAGTTTGTCCATCCGTTTGGATGGACAAACTTCCTCCTATAGAAGGAGGCGGTAGCAACATATTTTTTGTCAATGTAGGCATGTCTGTCCGTATGTCCGAGTGTCTATACGTATGTTGGCATTCCTTAGAGTCGCAAATTTTGACATTGTGAGATGAAAAACATCTGCACACAGAACGATATTTAAATTGGACTAAATTGCTTTAGAGTCAATTACACACAATTTTAGAAAAAAATTTAATTTATCTTCCACAATAATTGACCCCATTCATCAATGTAACAAAAATGGGCATGGTTGGTTAGTTGATTGCACACAATTTATAAAAATGTTTTTGCGCTGAACTCAACATGGAAGTATAGAATATAGAATATATGATACAAACTAAAAAAAAATCGTAATTAAGAACCGGCCACGCCCATTAATGTGAACCAAATTTAGTTTTTTTACTTGTTTGTATTCACATATACTATCGTCGTACTGCCCCTTGTTCTATACTTGCTTTATATAACCAAAAGAGTTCAAACCTCATCATCTTGCTGGACAATTAGGAAAGATCTCAATCCATACTACAGCAGTGAAACTCCACACAATATTAATAAGAAATTAATATACAACAATCTTGCTAAAGTTTACTAAAATTTGAGTGCATGGGCTCCAAATTGATTGATAAGGTTGTAACGTTTTTTAAATGTTATAAATATTGCCCCTTTGGCAATTTTTTAAATAATTTCTCAATTATGTGGAAGTGTTTGTACATTGCCAGACTAACGGATAAATTACAATTGCCAATCGCAATCGGCTAGAGCAGCGCTTCTCAAAGTATGCTCCGCAGAGTCCCAACATCAATTGAACGAGAAACAACAATTTGTCCTTACTGAACCACTGCAGTTTCGTGTAAATTGTTTTTTTTGTTTTATATAACTCCACTCAGGGAATGTGTTCTATACGTGCAAGCGCGGTGGCGGTTAGTAGGGATTAGAGGGAGGAGGATAGAGAAAGTAGTGGCCTCCGGAGGTAGGCGGTTCCAGAGGCAAATACTCCAGTTATGTCTTTGGGGGCTCCGCAGCTCAAAAAGTTTAAAAATTGTTAAGCTTCAGGTAAAACACTCAGTTGTAATGGCGAGTCCCGGGTTCAATACCTATAACAGTCGAGCAGTCCAATTTTAAAATATTTTTTTTTTTAATTGGGAGGTAACAACAACAGCAATATATTCAAGGGCATTAAGGAAAAAAATGTATCCCACTCGGCCAACCCAAAGCAGTTGTTTATTAAGCTACTGAAATATTTCTTGGGCCAAAAAAAAAATGGAAATTTCCTTCATATGAATCCTTTTTTTAAATAAACCGTTATATAAGAAGGAACACTAGCAATTATACAATTTATGCTACAGAGTTCAACTTTACATTTAAAAAATTGTAACCTGTGCCACTCAATTATGTGAACTTATATAAGACAGACAAATAGACAGATAGACAGACGGATAGAGTTAAATGGTTTCCAATAATAAAACGGGGACTCTCTTTAGAAGCTTATAAATTACAAACTAATACAAACTTAATTGTTCTCTTTACTACAAGTAGTGTTAAATATAAAGACTCATTTAATGAAAAAATGTTAACTCACTCGAATCAAAACTACTTCAGAGTCACTAATGAACCAAAAAATACAGAAAATATTTCATAAAGTCCACAAGTATTTATTTTATGCAACTAATGCAAATGAGGCAACAACATAAGTAAAACTTTTTTGCCATTAATTACTTACAGAAAAAAGAGAGAAAAAAAACTTAAAGAAACATTTGATAAACATTACAAACGTTAATTATATATATTTTTTTTTCTTTTGTCGCTTCTAATTGTTTTTAATTTTGTTTATTTAAGTATGTATGTATGTGTGTATGTACGAATTGCACAACCATAAATAGTTGCCTCTTTTGCTACTTTTGATTTCAATTTCAATTAATTCAAGAACCGAGTAAATGTGTATATAACACATAACACGATGTTCATTAAACATACCATATAAACAATATAAATATATTTAAACAAAATTTCTTGTTTTGTATTAAAATGTTTATCGATGTCAACACATTCAACCGTATGTCCGTCTATTGTAATATTGAGCCCTCGGTTAACGAAAATTTCTAACAGTTGCAAAAATAAAAATTTGTAAAATTAAAATTTTACAAAGTAGCTTTTTCATCGATATGCCAAAAATAAACAGGCACGCCTACAATTTCCAAAAAACTGCGAGTAAATTGCGAGTAAAATTCAACTTTCCATTTGATCCGTAATAAAAACTCTATAGAAGGAGTAATTATTATTTATATGTGTGCCACTCTCACTTTTTGTATAGTTTTTATTGTTTGTGACATCATGTGCATGTGTGCGTTTATTGAAGTAAAACTAGAAAACAGAACATCAGACAATGCATGCGTGAAATGAAAAATTGTAATTAAACGAAGACAACTAAATCACTCTTAGGAGAGTCTCTGACACTATCATTGATTTGCAAGCAATTAAAATTATTATTACTTTTTTTTGTGTGTGTGTGTGTGCATTAGTTAGTGGCGCCTGAGTGACACTTAAAAACACTTAAAAAAAAGATCATTATATTTATTGATTTAATTAATTGATTAACGGTTTTAAACTATAATCATTTCAAGTCAGTTTAAAAAACTTTTTGGGCTTTTAATTGAATAAATTTCAAAAATATAAACTTTACAAATTTGTAAATTTATATCCGATTTCCTTCTCACATTAATTGTCATCAATAGAACGAAGAATAGAAAAAAAACGAGGAAAGGTCAACTTTTAATGATACTTTGTCAAAGTTTTTAAGTGCTATTGATACTTATTATTAATATTTTTGATCTTTGACTCTTTTCCTTTTTATATTCCAGCTGTAACACCACAATTAATTCAACAATTTTATGCAATGTACAAATATGATATAAATTTACTGAAATAATGCATAGCGTAACTTGTAATTTGTCTTATTTTTTTTTTCGTTTTTTGTTTTTTACTTTTTTAATTCACAACCATTCTCAACAACTTCTATATTTAGACTGATTAGCTGGTCAAGTTGGCTGTGGCTGAGTTTATACTTTGTTCAAACAAAAGCTTTAAGAGCATTTTATACAAAAAGATACACCGTTTGTTTCTTCTTGATTTTGTACATAAATAATTCATACAATTAAACAAATACAACAGATACAATATCTGCTTACCAAATAACATGAAATCACGTCTTTTTGTTGTATCCTAATCACTTAGTTGCTTATTCTCTAAAAAAAAAATGATGTTTTTATCTAAAATAATTTAGCAACTTTATGTTATTTCATCAAATGTATTTTTATTTTTATTACATGCCTGCTTTTCTTACAATTTGCAACTTTATTCAAAAAAAAAAAAAAAAGCGCCTAAAAATAAGCAATAATATTAACAATATTACAATAGTATAGTTTGTAACAAGAATCATTTGCAAATTGACATTGCTAGGAGAATAAAGGAACTTGCTCTCCGGTCCTTTGTTTTTTGTAGTGGAGTACCAGTATTTAAATACAATTTTATTTGACATACGTAATTATAATTACGTAAATATGTCCAAAGGAGGCAACTTTAAAGAAATAGAATGAAATAACAGTATTTGGTTTTTTTTGAATATAAGAATTTTTTTTTTTAACATCCCCGTTTTATTAGCTAAACATACCGTTTCATTAGCCCTCGTAATGCCTTACCAACTCCGTTTTTATTTACTATAAAAACTTTGCGGTTTTATTTCTGTATACATGTGGCTACCCTTATTTATTTTTTATTTAATATCACTTAAATAATTTAGTTGACAAAGGCAAGTGTTTGTAACTGGTGGTTCTCACATGTATCAAATAAAGTGAATAGTCACAAATAAACAAACAAACAAAAATTAGTTGGTTTTTACAACAATAGAATAAATAGTTACAATTAATACTAAACAAACAGTTGTATAACGTGCCAACGACTTTCTATAATTATATACATACATATCAATTATAACAAATACAATAACAATCACTTTGTGGGAAATTATCATATTCTCAGCATCGTTTATTAGTAAAATATTTATGAAATTATAATATGTTACCGCTGCAATGTATACATGTTTGCTTAACAATTTTTATTACGTATATGTTGGTAGCTGTGGCTGAACCAGGTGCACTGCCAACACGTACTCAATATGCTGGTTTAATTAAACAAGATTATAAGGAAGAGTTGGGTCTTTACAATAATACCGACAAAGTTAAAATATTAACGGATGCAAACTTTAAAAAAGAAGTACTACTAAGTAATCATTCTATTCTAGTAGAATTTTACAATAGTTATTGTGGGCATTGTAAAAGATTTGCTCCTCACTACAAGAAAATAGCTGAACAGTTATATGGATGGCGGGACATAATACCGATAGCTGCCATTGATTGTGCTGAAGATGAAAATAATGACTTGTGCAGATTCTATGAGGTTATGGCATATCCTACATTGAGATATTTTGGACCATCTTATACGCCCACAGGTGGCTATTATGGGATATCTTTAAACATTTCCAATATTGAAGGAATAGGAAGCGGTTTGGCGCAGTTGTTAGTAGAGGAAAGGCGTAGAGAGGATATGATAAGTTGGCCTGATTTTCAGCCTATAACGGGGGATATTAGACGTTTGAATAGTATGGGTAAATACACGGTTATCATTTATGAGCCCCCAAACTCTACTCTGGCCATAGAGACAATTCTGCATTTATCACGTTGGCCAGATGTACAAGTTCGCCGTACTCTGGATCCTAAAACACTCAAAATCAATAATACTCAATACAATTTGATTATTATGGGACCTACGAATGAACCGCTTGCAGCATATCTAATATCACAAAACACCTCAGAAGCTTATGTTAATAGTATAAAAAGAGTTCTCAACACACAACATATTACCGAAAAACGTTCATTTGATGAAAACGTAATGACTCCATCTAATGCCAGCAATGAGAAGGAACAAATGGAAAATGAGATTCAACTGCAAGAAATGATTAAATTAGTTAAAAGTAATAAACATATGGTGTATCAGGCTGATTTGGAGCGAGCTATACGTACTATACTATTCAATGAAATACCGAAAAGTCCAAATGTTACCGGAGAAAAACTATTCGCTTTACAGAGATTTTTAGCTGTTTTAAATCGTTACAATCCACTAAATAGCAATGGACAAAAATTCATAGCCAGCCTTAATTATTATGTGCTTCAACAGGGTGAGCAAGTAATGGGTGAACAGTTCAAGAAAGAGATGCAACATTATGAACAAATCTATCAGCCAGTGTTCACGTCAAATCGTTATGTTGGCTGTGTGGGTAGTAAACCAATGTTGAGGGGATTTACTTGTTCTCTGTGGCAATTATTTCACTACCTGACAGTGCAAGCAGCTCAACAAGATAAATCACAGGACCCACTAGAGGTGCTCCAAGCTATACATGGTTATATAAAATATTTCTTTGGCTGTGCAGATTGTTCCGAACATTTTCAGGTACGTTTTAAATTTTAAGTTTTTTTTATTTAATCAAAAGATACCAAATACCAGTCCCACCTACGAGTAATTTATATACACTTGACAATGACTCATGGTTGCGCGTGTATTTGCGCGTTATTGTGAAAATCCAAAAATGTAGTTGTTATAGCTATTGTGTAAATAATGACAACTTTTCAAGTACAGTTTTAAAGTAAACTGTAAGACTCACATCTATTTTGGATACTATCTGTAAAACAATAACAATGACGTGCAACTCATGCTAAAAAAAAAAGAAATTATAAACAGAGGTCATTGACTGTCTTGTCTATATTTATCATGTTTCTCTCACAGAAAAAGCACAACCACTTAGAATAACGGTTTTTGTACAGATTTCTCTAAAAATAGTTTCTTGTTTCTAGCAGAAGTTTTTTTATAGAAATTTCCTAAATTTTTCTTAATTAATGCTAAATACAGTTACTTTCTTTCTTCTTTTCTTTCTGTGTACTTTACGTTTAACTGATGCGATGATAATTTGTGTCATTTTCTTATCATCGCGACCGTGACTTTTCTGTTTGCATCTAATTCAATTATTCGGTACATAATATAAAAACATCTACGAATTCACACAATTTTAATTGAAATCAATTATTGGCTGTATCCAAAGTATAGTATACTTCATATATAGACATTTTTACCTTTTTCTATTCAAATAGAAGGAGGAGGTGTAGTGTATAATGAATCTTTAAAGTTAAATGTTCACAAGATTGATTTTAAATTTATTTAATAGCATTATAATGAAACAAACGTGTCTGTTAGTTGTTAATATTTTAATTAATCATTACCGAAGGCACGTATTTTAAGGGACTACAACAACAATATATAAAATATGACGTGGAGTCATTTAAGTATGTTTTCTCAATTGTAAAAATTAACCAAAAAAAAACAAATCAAAATGTTTTAGTCGGTTAAGCCAAAATACAATATTTAGTACCTTTGCTTCTAAATTGTTTACCATGTTAAACAACTTTGTCACCAACTTTGTTTAAAAACAGATGAAAATGTCATAGTCGATCAATACATTACATTGTTCCTTAATTTATGCAATTTTTGCTTTGTTTGATTCCATTAATAAACGGAATTCATTGTTACATAAAGGTCACTTCCTGAAGTTGTATAAAATGGTGACCATTTTTCCACTATTTACTGCACAATTTGTGGCACAGATTACATTAAGTTTGAGCGGCTGTTTTTAATTTCTAAACGGTCAATGCTGTATCCAGCTTCAATTATACCAATAAGTTCAGAATCAAAATTTAAATAAATTTAATCATGTCCGTCTGTCTGCCCATGTACATATAATATGCAGATCGCATTTTTTGAGATATTTTGATAATATTTGATGCAAGAACATGTATTGACCATTTTTAGAACCCTTTCTTATATAAAATCTTATTATAATGGAAGAGTCTATACGGCAAAAATTTGCAATTCTTCATATTTGTTGACAATATTTGCTGGAGAATAGTTAATTAGCTTCATTTTTGGCTATGCCAAATTTGGATCAGATTGGACCATTTTTAGAACCCTTTTCATATAATTATATTTCCCGAAGACAGTACCTCGCGTTTAATTAATTTTACCATACTTTGTTGAAGTGCTGTAGGTTGATAAATGGCCGGCCTTGACCGATTATAACATTTTCACACACTAAAAAGACTAAACAAATGATTCAGAAAGTCACGCTAAATCGATTCGTACGCTAAGAAATGATAAAAATTTTACTTAACCACAAAAACTTTATATACTCTCGAGAAAAATATAAATACTGTTGAAAAGAATGGAAAATTTTAAAGCAACCCCTTTTTGTTACTTTTTAGGAAATGGCATCCAAACGCAATATATGGAATACAGCCAGCAAAGATGAAGCTATCCTGTGGCTATGGGCTGCACACAATGAAGTTAATCAACGTTTAGCTGGCGATGACACAGAAGATCCAGTCTTTCCGAAAATTCAATTCCCCAGTTCAGCATCTTGTCAACAATGTTATCGCGATCACACAGCATCAGCCGCCAACATAGACAGCAAATGGAATAAAACAAATGTTTTACAATTTCTCAAAAATATACATAATCCCTCATATATTAGTCGCTACGGCATGGATAACATGAATGTAGCGCAATCGCATGTGAGCAAATTACGACAAAAACGTATGATTTCCAAAATTTTTAATGACGTTGATATTCGCATGGGTATGCTGTTGTATGGTTTCTGTATAGTGATGCTCGTATTGGCATTTAAGTTGTTTGCCCTTAAGGGCGGCTATCGCAAGAAATCCTATTGCCATGTCGTGTTGGGTAAAGTTTAACGCGAAATAAAACACAAATGAATGTAAAATAAGAGAAAGGACTGTTAACTGTGCATTATTTTATATTGGCTTGAGTGTCTTCTTTAAGGATTCCATATGGTTAAGAATATTTTTTAGAATTTTGATAAATTTATTTAGCATATTTGCTAGTTGTGCTCCCAACCCCTCGACACTGTGAGTATGCTGACTTTATCAAAAACTGTAGAAACACATTAATGACTCCTCAAAGTGTATATATTTGCTTAAGCATAACATTCTAAGTCGACATATCCCTGTCTGTTTGTCCGCGTGTGTGTCTGATTCCTGAGTCGTCAGATTGAAACTTGTTACAAAAATTGAACAAAAACGTTTAAAACATGACCACACTTAAAGGCAACTTTTCAAGGTTAACTTCTTTTTAAAGGATGTCGCTTAAAGTATCCATGAAATATAAGCACCATTGCGTTCAATGTTCGAATTTACATATTGACATAAAACATTCCAGTTTGCATTTTGTAATTTACTCGTAATTAATTTAATCGGTTTTGTAGTTGACATAACTAACTGTTTTATCTCAATAAATGGCAGCAATATTTTCTTAATGTTTTTGTTGTTGTTTTATTTATTTTCTATTTATTCATTAGCCATGTTAGCTGCTATTTTCCTCAATTTAAAATATTCGAAATACTTACACGTACAACGATACGTGTACATAGTTAAATTTTTAGGATATTCTTTAATAGCTAAACTAAATATTTGTATGATATTTAAATCTGGTTTGGATTAAATAATTTTTCAAATCAAGAATTTTGTGCCTAAAATATATTTTTTGATGAAATAAACACTTACTACTTATGTCCACCCTTGCTTATACATCAGAGTTAATTTTTTGGAGTGTTCTTAATTACTTTACACAATATTATATTACATTAATAAAAAATTTCACAACTTTTTCATAAATCACTGCATTTGTAAGTAAACTGATAGAAATGAATGAAAATGCGCCAATTTCTTGGATTGAAAACAATATCGTCGCCCTTTTTACACACACAGGAACTGTTCTAAAAGTAAATGTTGCCACGTAAAAACAAAAGAAAAAGGCAACACATAAATTTAAAAACATTGTCTGCTCACTCTTTAACAAAATATTATTAGGTGGCAATGTTGTTCGATCAGTGTTATAGATATATATTTATAGATTAGAGAATTGTTCAAATCAAAGATGGACATTTAGCAGATTAAAAGAATTATTAAAAGCAGCAAAAGTCTACGATATGCTTTTTTATGAGAACCTGAAACCAGGCCTTCCGAGTGTTTTTCACATAAATTCATATCTTTACAAGAAAAATATCTCAAACATGTCAAAATAAGCTTATATAAAAACACTTACCTAAAGCCGCACAACACTTCATTTCCGGCCACTACTGGTAAACAAATCTTTTTTTTAAAAACACATTTTTGGGATATTCTTTAATATCAAACTAATATTTGTATGTTGTTTAAATTTGGTTTGAATTAAATAATTTTTCAAATCAAAAATTTTGTGCCTAAAATATTATATTTTTTTATAGAATAAATATGTGCTGCTTATGCACATCCTCGCTTATACCTCAGTACCTAATTTTTAGGATTTCTTGTAATTACTTTTCTTAATTTTATAATAAATTAATAAAAATTTTTATCACTTTTTCATAAACCACTTTTATTCACTGCGTTTACAACTAAACTGAAAGAAATTAATGATAATGCGCAAATTTCTTGAATTGAAAACAATATCTTTGTCCTTTTTTCACACACAGGAACGACTCTAACACTTATTATTGCCATGTAAAAAAATTCTGCACAATATCAGGGATGATTTTTATATCATTACACATTAATGCGGAACTTTTATTTATTTCCGTATGCCTGAAATTACTTATAAAAAATAGAGAAAAAGCAAAGAGGAAAAAGGAAAAAGTCAACACAATAATCAAAAACATTGTCTGCTCACTCTTTAACAAAACATTTTTAGGTGGCAATGTTATGCGATCAGTGTTTTAAACAACCCAAACACACAAGAAAAGCTACAAACCAATATTAGCATTAACAGCTAAGAAAAACAAGTGGATGATCAAAAATGATTTCATCCAATTTAAATAGGAAACTAGGAAATAGGAAAGAAACTAGAAATGTTTGTACAAAAATTCAGCTTAGAATCTCAAAATTTAAGTGAGCATGCCAACAATAAATGATATGATGCTGCACACCCATGATTCGATCTAAACAGAATATTCTTTTTTCTTACGCTATAAATTCCACTTGTAAAGCCTTTCATGCATTTCATATAAAACGAGCAGTTATTATTGTAGGGAACGTGCTTGAGAGTGACAATGCAAAAATAAGTGCACGCTCCTCTAGAAAGTAAATATTATGAAAGTTTTTACAATTATTTTGATTGCAATATTTGCTTTGGTGTATCGTTTATACTATGAATTAACACGTTCCGTGCCTTTACCCGAATTGGATTACAATAAATATTGGGGTTTAGGAAATGGCTACGATTATAAAGAAGATACCGCAATTAAATCGTTTAAGGTGCAAGTGCATCCTCAAGTAATGTAATCACAAAATAAAAAATTCAAATGGTTGCGTAATCTGGAATTTCATTTTAGAAAATTATGGAATTACAACAACTATTAAATCATACACAAAATATTGCTGCACCATTGGAGAACGTTACATTTGAATATGGCTTTAATGCAAACATTTTGCATCATGTGGTGGCATATTGGCGGGACATTTATTTATTAAAATGGCCGGAACGCCAAGCTTACCTAAATAGCTTGCCTCAGTACACCACGCAAATCCAGGGGTAAATGAAATTTTTATGTAAAGTTTTTTTTTTTTTTAACTTTTCTTTTTTAGCCTCAAAGTACAGTTCATACACGCTAAACCATCGTTTGAAACATTAAACAAGAAGAAGAAACCGTTTGTTTTGCCCGTTCTCTTGTTGCATGGCTGGGGTGGTTCTATCCGAGAGTTTTACGATTTAATACCCATGCTTACCGATTCAATAGGAAGCAATGATTATGTGTTTGAAGTAGTAGCACCTTCTTTTAACGGTTTTGCTTGGTCCGAGGTACCCAAACATATCCAACACATTGAAGTAATGATGGTTTTAATGAAATTCATATTTTTAGGCAGCTAAAAAACCAGGCCTTCATGTCGCTCACATGGCTATTATTATGCAAAAATTAATGTTACGTTTGGGTTATGAACGTTTCTTGGTGCAAGGTGGAGATTGGGGTGCTGTAATTGGCAGCTGCCTTACTACAATATTTCCCGGCAATGTTATTGGCTACCATTCCAATATGTGTTTACTGCATACGCCTTTGGGCTTTGTAAAGGCCATTTTAGCCAGTTTTCAACCCCACCTGTATTTACCTTCTAAAAATTTGGTCAGATATCATTTTCCATTAAGTGACAAATTTTGGTGGTTATGGCATAACAGCGGCTATTTTCACATACAAGCTACCAAACCAGACACAATAGGTATAGCTTTACTGGCCAGCCCTACAGCACTAGCCGCCTGGATGTTGGACATTTTTCAATTGTTCATTGATCCCAATTATAAGCAAAAACCTGAAGCTTTAGCTGAAGTGTATGATTTGGATGCTGTTCTGGATAATCTTATGATTTATTATTTATCAAATTCCATTATAACGGCAGGACGTATATATAAAGAACATTGCTCGCAGGAATATTCTAAATTGCAAATGAATCGTATACCAACATCTGTACCAATGGGTTGCGCACGCTACCATTACGATTTGCCTTCAGCCTTTGATTGGCAATTGGGCGAGAAATACCTCAACATAGTCCATAGTAAATATTATGACAAAGGTGGACATTTTGCAGCTTTAGAGAATTCTACACATTTTTATAATGATTTCATAGAATTTGCAATAAAAATAAATAAATAATGATAAATAAACAGAAAAGAAACGTTATATTATCTTGCAAGTGAAATAAACAGTAATTAAGTGCAAGAGTAAGCTTTAAAAGAGAATTTGTCAAAAGCCATTGAGAGTGAGGAGTGTGAAGAGAGAGTATTACTGCTATTGAAAGTTTGCAAATTTCGTGTATAACTGCACAGCATAGATAAAGCAGCTCGTCAGTTGTATAAAATTTTTGTAAATCGTTGAAGATCAAATTAATAATTGCGGCAGCAATTAAAAAGTGTTGATTTTTTTTTTTTTATTGAATTTGTTTCCTTTAAAATGGCTTCAAAGACTAAACTGCTGCTTGTCTTTTTATCAGTGGTTGTGGCCATTATTATACACAATTATTATCAATCGACAAAGAGTCTTCCACCGCCGACTTTAAATTATCACCAATACTGGGGACCCGGAAATCCAGCTCTTTATAAAGAAAACACCGCTATATTGCCCCACAATATCACTGTTTCTCCTGCGGTAGGTATCTTTTGTTTAATAAAAACTTGCGTTATGAACTTTGTTCAACAACAACAATTTTTTTTATCGCATTTGTAGGTAATTGAAGATCTCAAACAACAACTGAAACGTTCGCTACATTTACCCGAACCGTTGGAAGGTGTTGGTTTCGAATATGGTTTCAATTCTCGGTATTTGCAAACAGTTGTAAATTATTGGCGTGATGATTATTTAAAGAAATGGTCTAAACGTGAGGAGTATTTGAAAAAGTTCCCTCACTACCAAACGGAGATTCAAGGGTAATTTTTTAAATGTGATTCTTCGAAGATGGCTCAGGCCAAACCCTAAAGACACGCCACATATATATATGTATGTACAAAAAAATGGACGTGGCAGGAATGCGATTGCATCCCTTAATAGTGATTTCAACTTCAGGGCTGGATTTTTATGGTATATAGTGGGCGTGGCTTTTAACGGATTTTACCCAAATTGAATAACATCAAAAAATTGAATGCAATAGAAATTTCAGATCAATGTGTAAAAATATACAACTTAACAAAAGACGGACGCATGGATGGACATGTCTAGATCGATGTAGATTTAGATGCTGATCAAGAACTTATATACTTTGCCGACTCCTTAGTACATCCACGGTTCATTTTTGTTTTTATATTTTCAGGTTGAAAATCCATTTTTTGCATGTAAAACCGTCTTCAGCAAAAACTAAACGTACTATACCTCTACTGTTGCTACACGGCTGGCCTGGTAGTGTGCGTGAATTTTATGAGCTCATACCACTACTTACCGCAACAAATAAAAACACTGATTATGTATTCGAAGTGATTGCACCCAGTTTACCTGGTTATGGTTGGTCTCAGGTTAGTTACTTAACTTAATTCTAAATAAAATTCATCTTCACAAACTCATTTTTTAGGGTTCCTCTAAGAAAGATTTCGGCCCTACTCAAATGACCCTAATTATGCGTAATCTCATGTTGCGTTTAAATCATGAGAAATTTATGGTACACGGTGGTGATTGGGGTGCCATCATTGGCCGCTATATGGCCGCTCTGTTTCCACAACATATGCTTGGCTTCCATTCTACAATGTGTTCGGGCCGTCTGTTTAGTTTAAAACCTTTAATTGCACCCTACATACCGAGTCTATTTTATGATGAAAAACATAAAGCTTTCGTCAAGCCTTTACCTCAGCTATTTAACTTTATATTGATGGAAACTGGTTACATGCATTTGCAAGCCACCAAACCTGACACTATAGGTTTGGTTTTAAGTCATAATCCAGTTGGTTTGGCTGCTTATATATTAGAAAAATTTTCCACTTGGACCAACCCTTCATATATGAGCTTAAATGATGGCGGTTTAACGAAATACTTTACTTTGGATACTTTACTCGATAATATTATGATTTATTATGTAACTAATTCCATTACCACATCGCAGCGTTTATATGCGGAATTCTTTAGTAATGCTGAGAGAGATTTGCAAATGGATCGTGTAGCTGTTACGGTGCCTACCGGATGTGCCCATTTCATTAATGAATTACTGCAAAGTAGTGATTCCCAAATTAAGGAAATATTTCATAATTTAATACACAGTTCATATCATTTTGATGGCGGACATTTTGCTGCTATGCAATTACCAAAAGTGTTATATTTGGATATTGTAGCATTTGTTAACAAAATTGATATGTAGTCACTAAAATGAGCCGTAATTTTTTTCAATATATTAAATAAATGTAATTCATTACAATGTTTGTGTTTGTTGCAATGTTACAATAAATTAAATAATTGTGATTAGGTTGAAGTTAGTAGTTAGACGACGCCTTCAGTTAGTTACAAATAGATTAGAGAATTATTGTGTAATGCATATGTACCACATTCGACAATTAATCAGTCGGCAAACCTTATAATAAAGTCAAATTATTACCTCAGCTATTGTTGACAATTGCTTAATGCATTATGCGGGTAGAGGAATACATTTATATACAGATTATATATTCTTATTATATTCAAAATTGTATAGTTTGTCTAACTGAGCCTTAGAAATTTGTAAATTTTAATATTTTGCTTTAAATCGCATGCCTGGACATATGTGTAAGCATACAGGCGTAATGATTATTTACCATGTTAACGTAAACGTGAATTATTTTTATGGCAATTTAATAAACTCTGTGGGGATATATAAATATTTATAAAATCATATCTCATTCTATATTACGTATACATTTTATACAATTAAAAACTTATCAACAATAAATAATAATGATAAGCATCACAAATTTATTGAGCCAAATGTGTTAATTTTGCATAATTAAATAATTAAATCTGTACAGTTATCAAATAAATCACGTTTGCAATTCTTTCTTCTCTCTCTACCTTTTTAACTGTAAAATAAATAATACATAATTTTACATCTCGCCAAAAAAAGCCGTTATCTACAGTATATATAATGGATTAGTGTGGCGCTGAAAGTAAAAAAATTGTTATAACATTAGAATCATGCCCTGTACGAAAACACCTGCCATTGGGGTCAGTGGTACAACAGAAGTATTATCTCGTCATGGACTCTTGGAGTGGGTGAACAATACTACAAACGGCGAATATAAAAAAATTGAAGAACTCTGCTCAGGTACATAAGTAAGAAAAATGTAGGATTAAATTTAATTAGAGGATTACACAAATGGTAGGTGTGGCGTATTGTCAAATGATGGAAATTCTCTTCCCTGGATGTGTTGGACAGAAAAGAATTAAAAGCACTCCTAAGTTGGAACATGAATACTTGCACAACCTGAAACTCTTGCAGTTGGCCTTCAACAAATTGAATCTTGATAAATCGGTACCTATTGATCGTTTATTGCGCGGCAAATTTCAAGACAACTTGGAATTTTTACAATGGTTTAAAAAGTTCTACGATACGCAAATACTAGAGAAAGCAAATCTAAATACAATAAAGTTGGTGGGCGCCTCCTTGCAAGGGAAGGCCAATATATCTCCAGATACTACTGTTACTGCGCCAAAAACATCACCGAGCTCAGAGATTCCGCCATCTCAGAACAATGCAATCTCACCAGCAACTTTAAGATATATCCAACAACGAAATGAGTTGCAGAACCAAGTCGATGCGATAACTTTTGAGCGTAATTTCTACCAAAGCAAATTTGCAGAAGTTCAACTTTTGTATGTAAATAAGTGTGATTTTCAGAAATAAAACTTTTATTAAACAGTACATTTTTCCAGGCTTAATGCATCCATAAAAAATAATCAACACGTTGAATGGGCCACCAGGGCTTTAAAAATGCTTCATTCAGCCAATGATGCAGCCAGTGTCACTTCAGAAGCAAGTTCTGTTTGAATCATATTTAAAAAATAAACATTTTATCCACTATTTGTCATCCTTTTTAATTGTCCGTTGAGGAGGTGGAAGAACTGGAACTAGTATAATCACAAACTAAAGCTAACGATTTTGGCAAGTCTACCAATTTGACAGCTGAAGAATCTAAAAATTTGCTTTGGTTTAGGATTTCGGCAGTATAGGGTGGTGATGATTTCTCTCCTACTACACAAGTTGTAATTTCTTTATTTGCGTTAATTTGATCTTGGTACGAATCCGTCCTTAATTTCTTTTTAATGCCTAAATTAACGGATTGTAGGTTGTTACTGAGAGCTTTTTGTCTCTTGAGACCAACAAATGTTGTAGTTGTAGCTCCCGGTAAAGCCGGTTGTAATAATATATCCAAACGTTTCTCTTCCTCCCGTTCATGAGCTGATTTACTTTGCAATTTGAGTAAAGCCGCCATTTGACGATCTTGTGGATTTTCAGGTAACAATGGGATTTCTAGGCTAAACTTGTTCAATAATCTGTCGTCGAGTTCTTTCTGGACTTTTAGCTCTTTTTTAGTTCTCTATAAACAATAAAATGTGTATGAGTATGTTTTCTTAAATGAAGCTTAATTAACTTACTCTAAAGTCAGCTCTCAATTTGCTATTGGCCTCGTAACAATCATCCCACAATGTTTTATTACGTTCCATTAACTTTTCCAAAACCGGTTTTGCTTTTTCACCCGCTTCTGCATCTTTCGCCTGATGCTCCAGCTTGTACATGGCATCATCAAACAAGCGTTTCTGCACTTCCTTTGCGTCCGGTACCACTTGACCATTTTCTGTCGGATCCCAACGATTCTCTTGTCGACGTGCACCACACAGAATCACATAGTCCAGATTGGCTGGATCGGTTTGTATCTCAAAATGGTTATCACATAGATGACATTTCATTCGAAATTTGTAAATGGGCGTGGAATAATACATGCCCACTTTGGTTTTCTCGGCATTATAACGTACTCCCATACCTATATGATTTTTGCATCCATTACACCAGATATTATATGGCATTTCAAAGCGTATAATTATAATGCCCAAATGTATTTTGCGGGCCCTCTCACGCAGAGCATGAGTGCCCAAAAACTTATTAAGACCACCTTTCCTTGGATCATAATCCGGTGGATAGTATTTATTTTGACCTTTACGTTCACCCATTGTTTATTAGATGAAATATATTCAACCAAACACAAGGAATAAATTTCCGGCGAAGAATTTATTGAAAAATCTTTTCTGCTAGAGCAACAGAATAATTATCAAAAAGAAATCTGTTAGGTACTCCACGCTAGTGATAACGCCTTTGTAAATTATAAATTATAAACACTAATCTACTGATTTTAAAGAATAAACATGCACATGAAAATAACAAACGCTAACATTACATGTTTTTCATAAATCGTTTCATATGTTTAATACAATCCCGGTTTATGTCTATGACAACAGTAAAATAGAGATTGAGAAAGAAACTCTATCGTAGATCGTAGACTTAAAATGTGAACCAGTTTTACATATTGAAACAAAAATTTTTAATTTATTTATACAATTTATTTCATTGTGGGCGTGTCATGATCTGTAAACATATATTTGGACAAACTGAATATATCTTCTGGCCTTAGGTGGTATATATTAATTATTATCATTAAGAAGAAGAAAGTATAAAGAGAGAGCGAAAAACATTCGTTTGAATAGATTTGCACGTTGCCACGCACTTCTTAAATTAATAAATTGTCATTATGAAAATTTACACCAATCCTGGGAATCCCTTTGGATTAAAATTACAAATTTTAGCGAAATTCGCAAATTGTAAACCAATAATAGAGAAAGTGAATATAAATGGCAAGTTTAAGTTAATTTTTTAAAGTACAAATGTACAAATGTGATGCAACTTATTTTTGTATTGCAGACAATAATGCTAAAGTAAATAATTTATTAATATTGCCTACGGTGGATCTGGGTAATGTTAAGTTATTCTCTACAAATGCTTTGGTTAAATATTTATTTCCTGGTGAAGGTCTGGCCAGAGATGAGGTAGATTCGTTGACATTAGTATGAACGAAATATAAAATGATTAAAACTTTTTTTTAGTGGCTGGAATGGTCAACTTCTGTGCTAGCACCAGCTCTAGTCAATTATGTAGCTGTTAAGCAAAGTGCCAATTCTACTGCCGGTGCAGTGGTAAATGTATTGTTAAAAAAATTGGACGATCAGTTGAAAAGTACACCTTATATAGCTGGTGAGAAATTTACTGCAGCTGATATTGCGGTGTGGTGTCTGTTGGCCCCTGATTTTGGCCTTAAAAAATTTAAAAATATTAATTATTTACTGCAATGGTTTAACAAAATAGAAGCTTTACGTGAAGTTCAAGAAGTGTTACAAGAGGAACCCCTACAAGAACTGAAGTACAGTTCCTTATTAAATGCTAACCATTACGGTGGAATATGTCGCACTCCATTAAAATTATCTACCAGTTCAGTGGAGTCTGCGAAACTTTCAAGTGAACCTCAATCAAATTTAACCGAAACGCTTACCGAAGAAGAATTAAATGTAGCTCGTACAAATTTCATTTTTACATCCGCTGTGGAACGTAAAGAGGCTCGTATAGTATTACCAAAAGAAGGAGAGCGCAACGTGTTAATTACTTCAGCACTTCCATATGTAAACAATGTGCCACATCTGGGGAACATAATTGGTTGCGTTTTATCCGCCGATATATATGCAAGGTTGGTTAATGAAGAATAATGGAATTGTGTGCTTTTGTTTAACTTTATAAATAAATCTAGATATGCACGTGCAGCGGGTTACAACACGTTATTCATTTGTGGTACAGATGAGTATGGCACTGCCACCGAGAATAAAGCTTTAGCCGAAAAATCGACACCACGAGAAATTTGTGACAAATATTTTGAGTTGCACAATTCCATATACCGTTGGTTTGGCATTGGTTTCGATTATTTTGGACGCACCACCACACAAGAGCAAACCGAGTAAAGTTTCTTTCATTTCTTTTTATTTCATAAAAATTTGTTTCGAAAAAATGCTTCAATTGTATTGATTAGAATTGTCCAAGAAGCCTTTCAAGATGTTTACAAGAATGGTTATATTCTAACAGAAAGTGTAGAACAGTTGTTGTGCCCGAAATGTGATCGATTTTTAGCTGACAGGTAAACAAACAACTCTGAAGGGGTGGTGGATTATGGTTTTAACTTTTCATTATTTAAAGATTTGTTGAAGGTACTTGTCCACATAGTGGATGCGGTTATGAAGATGCTCGTGGTGATCAGTGTGACAAATGTGGCAAACTGGTCAATGCCATAGAACTGATACAACCGCGCTGTAAAGTTTGTAATACGGCTCCAGTAAAAAGATCTTCAGAGCAAATGTTTCTCGATTTACCAAAAATCGAACATCAGCTGCGCGAATGGGTAAATAATGCGGTAAATAATTGGACTCATAATGCAAAAGTTATAACACATGCCTGGTTGCGTGAAGGTTTAAAACCGCGCTGTATAACGCGTGATCTTAAGTGGGGCATACCCGTGCCCCACAAAGGTTTCGAAAAGAAAGTTTTCTATGTTTGGTTTGATGCACCCTTCGGTTATGTGTCCATGACGAAACGTTACACCAAAGATTATAAGCAATGGTGGCAACCAGGCAAAGATGTACAAGTGGAATTGTTTCAGTTTATGGCCAAAGATAATGTACCTTTCCATTCGGTTATGTGGCCAAGTGCTCTGCTGGCAATTAACAAAGGTCATGTATTGGCCTCACATATAATGGCCACCGAATACTTGAACTATGAAGATGGGAAGTTTAGTAAAAGTCGTGGCATTGGAGTATTCGGCAATGATGCTCAGGTAACTTTTTTTTCTTTTCTTATATTAGTTAAGAAATCACAAACTTTATATATATTCTGGATTAGCATTAACAACTGAATCGATCGCATGTCCTTTTGGTGGCTGCCACACCTACAATTTGTATTCATATGTTATCCATTGTACCTAATATTTATGATTTTTATTTTAGGAAACTGGGATAGCGGCCGATGTTTGGCGTTTCTATTTAGCTTCAGCTCGTCCTGAAAATCAAGACTCCAGTTTCAGTTGGAATGATTTGGCTGCACGCAATAATTCCGAATTATTAAATAATTTGGGCAATTTCGTTAATCGTGCTTTAGTGTTTTGTGCTAAGAACTATAACGGCATCATTCCATCCATGAAACTCAATGCTGATGATGAAACTGTTTTGGCTTTTATAAATCGTGAATTGTGTGCGTACATGAATGCTTTGGAAAATTCCCGACTACGTGATGGTATACGTCACATATTAACTATATCGCGTCATGGCAATGCTTATATGCAAGCTCAGCAACCTTGGGTATTGCTGAAGGGCAACGATGAACAACAAGTGAGAGCTGGCACAATTATTGCTTTGTGTTGTAATATTTCCTGTTTATTGGGTAATTTATTGTTCCCTTATATGCCAACAACAGCACGCCTATTATTCCAACAGCTGAATACCAAACAAAGTTACTGGAACGTAACGTATGTATTATGAAACATAATTTTAAAAACACAAATTTGATAAATTTTTCATTTTCTTTTTTCATAGTAAACCCTATATAACGGTTCTTTTGCCAGAAGGACATAAAATAGGACAACCTTCACCTCTATTTACTAAACTAGAACAAGACTTTGTAGAGAATATGAAAAAGAAATATTCCGTATCTCAAGATACCAATATTACAACGGTTTCTAAACAAACTCACAACGGTTTAGTTACAGTAGAGGCTTTAGAAAAAGCTATTCACATACAAGGCGATAAAGTGAGGCAGCTAAAATCTACTACTAAAGATAAAACTATATGGCAACCAGAGGTGAATATTTTGTTGGATTTAAAGAAGCAATTAAGTGAAGCTCAAAACAAGCAGCAGCAACAACAACAACAACAATCCCCTGCTAGTAATGAAGCCCAAACAAATGCCGATAAAGTGAAACAATTGGAAGCGAAAATAGCTGAACAAGTATAAATGCTTTTAATAAATAACTTGTAAAAATTTTTCATATATTTATATTGATTTTAAGGCCGACAAGGTACGTAATTTGAAAGCTTCCGCTGATGCTTCAGTATGGAAACCAGAAGTTGAAATATTGTTGGCCTTAAAAAAAGAATTTTCCACTTTAACTGGGATACCTAATGCTAATGCTACGGTACCAAAAAAGAAGAAGAAATAAATTCATTTTCTCTTGAATGGATGAATGAAGATTTTTACATAATTTCAAGTTTTTCTCAAAAGGTTCGTTCTCGTTTCATTTCATTAATTATTTTAATTTATTATATTCATAATTAGTGTTAAGTAGCTGTATTTGTTTTTTGTTTTTTTCAATAGCACATTAATTTTATTTGTATGGTTTTTTTGGTTCGCTAATGTCTTGCTCTCTTCTTCATACCTACAGAAAAAAAAAAAAATAATAAATTGCTTCAGAAAAAAATTGTTTTTCTCGTTATATACGTGTTTACTACAGGTATTTGCAGTTGTCCTAATAATAATAATAATTGACATAATATTAGTGGAATAAAATATTCCCAAGTATATGAAATTTTACAATTTATTTATCATACCCCAGACCACTCACTGGTGGCAAAAGGTGAAACTTTTAAAAGGCAAATGCCCCACCTAACCTCAATTATGCCGATAGATTCAGAATTAAAATCGGAATTGATTTAACCATGTCCGTCTGTCCATCTGTCTATTCATGTAAATTGGTGCCTCAGCTATAGATTGCATTTTTTGAGATATTTCGATGAAATTTGGTACAAGAACATATATTGACACAGAAAAGGACTCTATAGAAAATGGATCGAATCGGAAAATTTTAGAACACCTTTCCATTAAATTTTATTTCACGAAGTCAATGTTTGGCCTTTACTGCTGCAACTAAACTAAATTGCAGTATAATTGTTGAAACTACGTACCGTAGGGTATTAAATGGTCGAGCTTGACCAACTATAACATTTTCATTTGTTTTTAAATTATATACAATTTCGTTTTATTCATTTACAAATATGCTTTCCTCGCTACGTGCTTGTTTTGTAAAATTATTTAAAAAATATTTAATTAATGTTTAATTATTATATAAAAATATATAAATTTCATATAGAAATATCTAAATTATAAACGACTTGACTTAGCACAATCAACAAACGCAAAGTTGTAACAAACTTAAAATTTGATTGTTGCGACATTTTGTTATCGAGGCACTTAACTTTTTTTTTTCTTTTTTTTTTTTGCAATATTAATTATTTACAATATAACTTAGGGGACTAGCACTCTATGATAAGCCTATTTTATTAGTTTTTAGTAACAAATAAGTACAAAAATGAAATGTGGCTTAAGCCAAATCTTCAATGTGGGCGTGGCAAGTAAGCGATTGCTTCTTTTCATGTGTATTTTTATACAATACGTATCATCATCATAAATTAGTTGGACATGTCTTGTATGCAATCCCGGCCATTTGTGGGTTAGCGATGGAAGAGTCGTTACAAGAATCATATTTTAATTTGTTAGATACATAACGGAAAGTGAGCGCGAATCCTCTGCGATTCCACTCAATTTATATAAGGATCTGCATTTAAGAACTAGAATATCTCGATTTTTGACACCCTGAGAAAAATAAATTTACCTCTGGATGGACAATTTTTTTTTTAAATAACCATCCACCCAGGGGATGGCTCCTATACGAAGAAGGAGGACAGAAGGAGTAGAGTTTATGAACGTTCGCTTTAAAGTGATGCGAACTTGGCGTGATGTAAAACAACTCTGGTGGTAAATGGTTCCAAAGTCGAACATCCCGGTTAAAAAACGAACCGTTTTCATACTCTGTTATGAGATATACCGACA
Organism: Crataerina pallida; assembly: GCA_949710015.1. NCBI lineage: Eukaryota > Metazoa > Arthropoda > Insecta > Diptera > Hippoboscidae > Crataerina > Crataerina pallida. The sequence goes on along the minus strand of OX453293.1, from coordinate 26,194,121 downwards.
GTTCCATAACAAATGGGTGAGATCGCTAAACAAGCCAATGGTTCTGTTTAAAAACTTTAAATAGGGACAACATTGCAACACAGCTCATATTACGTCGATGCTCAAAAGTGTCGAGAGAGTTGGATATTCTTTTGTCACCTATGAGCACCCGAACTATATGCTGCTTACGGTAAAGGACTTCCAAGGTTCAATTGAAGGTCCCCGCCCATAATTATAATCTAGGACAAGTGCTTAAATAAAATCCACCCAGCATACCAAGGTATGCCATATATACATATGGTGGTGGGTTCAAAAAATATTTGTTCTTACAAACTATTTTGCAAATATGTTAAGTTCTACTTAATGTAATAGCTACTGGACGCTCGACCTGATGTATACGTGCTCATGGGTATACCTTGTGGTCCAGGTATTTGATTACTACTGATATGTGAATGGGTGCTTGATGGATTTTGCGAACCATACAAACGATCGACACTTGTACTCCCGATACCATTACCTGAGGGCTGATAATCTACATCATAATAAATACCCGATTGATTCTAAAATTAAGAAAACAAATAAATATAATAATTTAAAAAGTTCGACTTGATCAATATTCTATCATTACCGTAATACTACCATTACTTCGACTCTTTGGTCGAGGTACTTGAAAATTTCGACCCAGTAAATCGGTGCGATCTTCCTCTTCGCTGGAACTGGAATTTTCTAAAGTGCGCATACCATTGGTACGAGAAGATAGACCCAGTCCACTGAAATATAAAGTTTTTTTTCTCTCAAGTTGCTTTCGCAGATATGGGAAAAATAGGGGATTTTTTTTACCGTGGCATAGGCACTGGCGGTGCTACCAATGTAGAATTTTGATGCATTTGCTGCATATTACTACTCTGCATGGGCATATTGGTTATAGTGTTTACACCCATTATCGGCAGATTTGGGTAAGCAAACATAGCCGATGAAGGTCTGGTGGGTCCTATAGGTTCAGTCTTCAACATAAAAATTTCAGTTTATTTTTTAATACAAGACCGTGCATAACACTGTACATACCCCATAATAATTGGTGGGAGACATAACATCTGCCACTTGAGCCCAACGCATACGATCTTCCAAGGTTAACTGATAACCGGATTGAAGTAGAGCCGCTGATTTTAAAGGCGCTGCACTCATATAACCAAATACAGGCGATCCTATAGCATTTTTCTGTTCCCGTTGCCATCTGCGCGACCACATAACCAAACAAATTAATGTCAAGACAATAATAATAACGGCAGCTACCGATGCTCCTATCGCCACACCCAATACTTCACCATCTATTTCGCATTGGCTGCCGTAATGACCGGCATCACAGTTACACAATTGTTGGCCTTCAGCATTGTAACTGCAAGTGCCACGATTATTACAAAAAGCATCCGCACATGATAGACATTCCCGACCAGCCCGATGTGGCTGACCAGCCCAGTGATCTCGTGTACCCGGCGGACATGTACAGCGGAAACTGCCCCAAACATTGCTGCACATAGCGCTCACATGGCAATCGTTTAAATCGTGAGAACGGCATTCGTCTAAATCTCTTAGTGGTGTTATGGCTGCTTCTGGAGTGGTTACAAATAAAACCGATTTACCAATATTGTTGTTGCGTCTGTGCAAAACACCCAGTAAATGTTTTTGCACATCGCTGCGTAAATTTGGCCGCAAGGTCTCTATGCTTTCATCCAACTGCAATGGGAGGAAATAATCGAATGGTGTAACAATTATGTTTATTTTTTTCTATATATACCTTAATGGTGAGATTTACAAAGACCCCACTGCCTGCAACTGAACTCTCTTCCATGTGATAAATATTATTAACTTTAGCTTCCATAAACTCATCCGAATAGGGCGTCATGGACATGGCCGAATCCATCTTAAACAGATAATGAAAAGGAAATTAGTTAAATCAAAACATTTGTTAACACTTGGAAAAAGAAGCGCCTACCGCTCGAATCGATTCATAACTCAATTGACCGTAAGGTTCACTATGGCGATCAGCTAACTTATTATCCCACACAATGCGATGTTCATATATACGGTCTACTCGCATCCCAATGCAAAATGTTATAACGCGTCGGCAAGGTTCACGATGTTTTCGACGTGAGTACCCTAGAATGTGGAATAAATTGATGCTTTATAAAATTCCCATTGGTCCCTCACTCTTCTTCCTACCTGGTCTACAATGACAACTTGATACACCATTCTCCGTCTTGCAGCGTTCGTGCTGAGCTTGATCACACGTTGAATCATCACCCACAATACACGTATCAATTCGTACCGGGGGTTGCGTTGTACGGGGTCTATAGTGAGGTCGCGATGATGGTCCAGCATTTGTTGTTGTAACAGACTGTTGAGTTTTAACCATTTGAGGTTGCGTAACATCGCCAACATCAGTTTCTGCTATAATAGTCGCTTCAGGCGTATTTGATACCTTCTTACTACTATCACCACTATCACTACTACTGTTACCAATTGACTGATTATTACCATCGGGCTTCAATGATGATGTACCACCAATTAATTCTGGTAGAGGACTGTGTTGAATAACGGTATTTGGTGGATCTATTGGATCACCAAAAAGATTGATATAAGTACGTGTACCATCGATAGAAACAAATCCATCTTCACCTGAGGCTGCTGATATAATGATGTCTTGATTATTATTATTGCTGTAAGAACCGTATGGTTTTATATTAATAGTATGTTGAGAACCACTTTTAGATCCGGGCCCCTGAATAGCCGATAAAGTTACATCAAATATTTCTCCGTAACCAGGTGGTAGCTGTTGTCGGGTGGGATTGATAATTGAATGTGGATGTTGAGCTTGAGCGGGTCGTTGGGGTCTTGTACGACTGCCTCCCGGTTTGAATTCGGGATCATCTAAAACAATACCAGGTCTTGGATGGTATTGAGTTGGTAAAGAAGGCGTAATTGTAGTTATTGGAGTGGTATTAGGGGTTTGTCGTGTAGTTTCGGTGGTGGTAGTGGTAGTAGAGGAATAAGATGTTGTAATAATAGAACTGGTTGTAGTAGTAAGTATAGGGATAGAAGTGGTTAATGTGGGATTTATTTGTGATTTCAAATCCTCAATATTTTCGGTACTAGTTGCTGAATGATCTAAAGGTAGTGTTGACGTTGACGTTGACGTTAACGTTGTTGGGGTTGTTGTTATGACATTTGTAGAACTCAAAAGAGTGCTAGATAGTTTGGTGGCATCCAATTCAGGTGTTTTACTTGCTGTCATAAATATAACTTCTTCGGTAGTGTGATCATTATTTAGTAAATCCGTAATATCGACTGACATTGATATGTATTTAGATGAGGGGTTTGCATCAGCATTGGAATCCTCCGGTTCTGTGCTTGGAAGTTTCTTCTTTTCATTTGTTTTAAATTTATTGGGTTTCTTCTTTAATGCCGAATCTTCTTTTTTTGTTGGTGAAGGATCTGGAGGAGGTTGCAATTCTTCATTTACTTCTTCACTATGTGATAGTTCTTCCATTGATGCCGCATCTGTTGCATTATAGAATGTTTCCGTTAAAGAACTGTTGACCTCTGTGTCCTGAGAAGAGTTAATCGTTGGTGCAGCGGAATCATCGTGTTTATCGTTTGGTTCGTTCATTGTATGAATATTTTTATTTGTATCAACATTTTCTGATGATTGTGTACTGGAGGGGCGAGACAATTGTGCCGTCTCCTCCTCTTGGGGAGGTTTCATATGTGATGATGGCAATGGCTTATATTGAGGTATTGGTCGCCGACCTCCCACGGAATTAGTATTAATTGGTGGCCTAGGTTTAGTGCGATGCCATGGCGGATGATTGCTAACGAAATTCGGACGATATGGAACAATTTGTTCCGGTATCGGAACACCCGTTATGAAGGGTCGATCTGGACGTTCAAAGGAAAAGTGTGCTGGTCTCATAGCCGTTATTGAATTTGGTGGCTTTTGATTTTCATAATCGAACGGTATCGCTTGTACATCGGAAATTCGCGGTGGTCCACGATTATTAATGCGTGTAGCGGCGGGCCTACGTATGCCCTGCGTATTCGCATGAACGTTGACATTGCCATTCAGTAATTTCACTATACCGGTAATAATATCTTGAATATCTGGACTGGAATTTTGCCGAGGACTAAGTGGCGGTGCTACTGTGACAGTGGACGTTATCGACGTGACAGAATTGTTCGCTATAACCGTCGGCTGTATAGAAGGGACCCTCGACATAGGCGTCGTCGTCGTCGTCGTCGTCGTATGTCGCTGGTCCCCATTCCCTAAAAAATGACCGGTAGTCACGTCTGTCTCGTAAGTAAGAGATGATTTCAATGTTTTGCCACTCCGCCCCATATACATGGCTTCGGTGTTATGCATTTCCGTATCATGTGTTCCAGTCGGTTTTATGTTATATTGATAATAACGGCCGGCAGCCGCTTCTTTTTCATATTTCCCAGTAACATGCACATTATTTGGACTAATATTTGGATGATTTTTATTATTATCATTTAATATTGGTTGGGCTGAACGCATCACTCTTATATATTGTCGTGTATTATTTTCTTCAAATAACGATTTCAATGATGATGGCGATGGTGATGGTGACGTTGTTGCCTTAAATACTTTAGTAGATGCTACAGCAGCATTTGTTTTGCTCATGGCTTGATTTAGGAGCTTTTCATTTATCTGACTACTGGATTTTGGTGACATTTGTGAAACATTCTTCTGACAATCTGCAATTAAAAAAAATATAAAAATAAGACAAAATGACAAAATTTACTTGTTTTACTTTCGATTTTATTATTAATTACTTAACAAAGCACAGCATGTCCTCGAGAAAGTTAACGGTAATTTAATTTAAATCTTTACATCGAACGATACATAGACATTGTTTGTCAGATAAATTGATTTGTTGGGCGATCGATAACAACTTTTCCTTTCACTACAGCTAACTGTAACAATTTCTTATAATTATCGGCTGCAACACCTTGTAACACCACCGCCCATACACTGAATCCGTGCATGTCTACTAATCTACATGCATGCAGGTTGCATCCATCAATTTAAACGATTTCATTAATAATAGAAAGTAAAATTAACACAACAGCAACATGTTTTAATGTCAAATTTAAATTGATTACATAAAGCCTGAAGCATTCCTTAAACAAGTGTGCGTGCATAGTGCGTTTGAAATTATCCTACAGATGAAGAATGTATCCAGTTCAGTTCATAAATAGAAATCTTCATATATTTAACTTTTAATACAATGTTTCTCGTGTAAGCTGGTAGTCAAATTCCAGCTCTACAAAGTTAAACGACATAATTTCAACAAAGAAGAAAAGTTATTATACCCTGGCCCACTTGTGGCAGAGGGTATAATAAGTTTGTGCGAATGTTTGTAACTCTTAAACAGCAAATGCCACATCCACCTTCAGTTACACCGGTTGAGTCAGAATCAAAATCTTTAATCATGTCCATCTGTCTGTCTGTCCATGTAAATTTGTGCGCAAGCTACAGGCCTAATTTTTTGAGATATTTTGATGAAAATTGGTACATTTATGGCCCAAAGGGGAATCTTATTGAAAATGGACCGAGTAGACCCATTTTTAGAACCCTTTTTCATATCCATCCTTCCATCCTATATAATGAAAGTCTTTATATGAAAAAAATTGCCATTTTAAATATTTTTTTACAAAATTTTGTGAAGAACCGTTCTTATATGACTGAACCAAATTAAGTCCCGTTCGAACCATTTTTAAAATCCCTTCCTATATAATTATATTTCAATTATAGGATAATCCAACCGATACCACCCATTTTCAACATAGAAGTTCCAATATGCATCATTTAGAATAAAGCTTCGAATCAGCATAGAAACCATTTGCCGAGTTTCTGAGTTTTCTTCTGCACAATATGTGTCCCTACATTCACATGTTTGAGGGTGTTTTTCAAATGCTTGCACTACTCGGATATATATCTTGTCTATAATTGGAGTTTATAGCAACTTTACATTGTAATTTCAGCTTTGATATGGTTGAGATAAATTTTTATTATTTTATTATCCATTAATATAATAAGTAAGTTGATTATTAGGTTTCAGCCAACAACAGCGTTTAAACAGGCAGTAGAGCATAAACAAAAACCAAAATAATAAAGCAAGGAGCAGTCAAGCAATCATTCTTCAGCACTTTGATATGTAAGCCATGCATTTCAAAAAGAACACATATATGCACATATATAAATATTTTAATTAATTAATTGGCGAAGAGAGTGGAGTTCAGTACAAGAGCGCATAAGTATAATGCTAAATAAGAATTCTAATTTGAACAAGTATATAATTACTTGGTTGACTTAAGTCAAGTCTTGTACACCCTTCCACTCACAAATGTACATAGACAGACAGACGGATATGTTTAAATGAATCCAAAATTTCATTCTGAATCCATCGGTATAATCGAAAAAGTTGCAAAACATCCGCACAAACTAACCTGGTGGATGGCATACGTAGAGTTTTGAAAAAATTCCAACATTCACAATAATAAACGTTCACTTTATACGTGTGACGTTATGTAATTATTATTATTATAACTATTGTAACTTTACCTGACTTGAATTTTTCATATTATACATAATTATATGTACGGCTTCGTATGTGGGAAGTACTAAATACACACTTGTGCATAAAAGTGTGTTTCGTTTGTTTTGTGGCGGAAAAGTAACGGCTGAGATCAAGTTTTAAGTGCCCACCATCAATGCACAAAAGCTTTCCAAAAAAGCTATATGTCTCCTGTACTTTACAAGTAATCTTAAAGTACTTCAAAAATTTCTCTATTTTCATTTTTTAATGCATTGTAAGCCAATCGAACGGTTTCGAACATTTTCAATACCAAACTTTACCAAAATTTTTGCCAACATTGGAATCAATATCTTAATGTTTGCCACCAGGAAAGTGCTTACACATTGGACCGACAGACAGGCATGGTTAGATCAACCGATTCGATTCGATGTTGATTCAAAATAGATATACTTTGTGCGGACTCAGACGCCTTCTTTTGAGCTTTACGAACGCTTTGTCAAAGTGATATATACTCCCATACCCAGCATATTCAGAAATTCTCCTGGGTACACACTCCGTATGTATGTTAGACGTATGAATTTTATGTTATTGTTTTTGTTTTTTTCTGCACCATCCATACATGTGTAAATGGGTGCAACAACAACTTCCAGTTTGACAGTGACCCATTAAACAATGTTCAGATGTCTTGATATCAGATATAACTTGACGAACTTGATCTGCAAGTAGGTCACAATATATTTCCACACATTCATGCGCACACATACACACATGCACTTTAAAGACTTTAATAAACACAAATGCACAAGTGTTGGCCTACAATCAAATTCCACCAATTGCCTCATGAAAGTACAATAGCAAGAAAAAACAGTAAACGGCAACACACACAATAAGGCTGGTATGCGTGGAATGTTGCCGGCCATTTATTTATTGATTTTTTTCTCAATTTTTAAAACTAATCAATATGGTTCGTTTCGATTAACTGAAAAGTGCTCAAAAGTGCTGTTGACCTCAAAAAATTGCTAAGATGCAGAATAAAGTTGAATTGTTTTATATAATCATTGCAAACGAATACATTTATTATATCATTTAGTATATGGTGGGACGTAAGGACATAATTAGTTCGTTTCACGTTCATTTTAACGACAAGTAAACATTTCCAAAATCAACAAAATATTTATTTGTAAATTTTTACCAATTGGATATATTACAATTTAATAGATTCAACGAAAAATTCATAACAAAAAATATCTGGAAACATTACATCATTTTCATCATAAAAGCGCCATAATAACCTTAACTTCAAATTGCCGATATAATTGATATTATCAATATCTATGTATCCACTTGTAGTATTTATATGATATACAGTCTACAAGAAAACGAAAGTAATATAAGTATATCAAAAAATTGAATTTATTCTTGGTTGTTATGAAAAAACGATTTAAAATTAGATAGAAAATATAAAAATAAAAATCATGGATAATGATTATATACGAGTATATGTAATTCAAAGGGTGTTAAAGAGGAGATCAAAAATAACGATTTAACAAAGTTGTGCAATTAAAATAAATGTAGAGAGAAATCTCAACAAAATTAAATGCACTTCCTATGAATAGCTCCATTTCAAATTCAGTACGCCTACTTCTGATACACGCATCTACAGAAAAACTGGACCGTTGATTACGCCTAAATGGTTATGATGACTTTGATCCATTCAACTTAAAAGGCAATGGATGCTTTTTGATCTTGAAATTATGTAGGTACAAAAAGTTTAGATCAATCAGAATCATACTTTGATTTGGTTGCCAATCACATTTAGACCCTGTGGCAAATTTTTGCTGATGTTTGTAACCCATAACAAATTTAATACCACACATTTACACCAATCGAGTTCAGAAAATCGGAATCGATTTAATCATTTTCGCATATCTGTTGTCTGTACATGTAAATAGGTGGGCATGCTATAAGCATTTTTGGAAATACTTTGACAAAATTTGATACAAGGATATGATTTCAAAGAAGGCTCCTGTTGAAAAGGCACCGAATTAGGCAAACTTTGGAACTGTTCCCACATAAGGTTTTATTAGATGGTGAAAACTTGCAATTCTTAAATTTTTTAGACAAACTTTAGTGGAGAAGAGTACATTCATTTAATAATTAGATATTACACCTGCTTCAACTAAACTAATTGCAGCATCATTTGTGAAATCAAGTGGTGTACTAACGGATGCACAGACAAAATTTACAAAAATTACATTAGCTTGAGCAAATGAATAATACAGTATTTTGTCCGTATGTCCGTCATTTAGAAAATGAAGTTGTGAGCTAAAATGCTCTTCCTATCGAATGTATATAACTTTTTAATCGAACAATTTCTTTATATAAATAAATTTCTTGACCACAAATGAACTGTAATTAAATCACAGTATTTTGTCCGTAAGTCCGCATGTACTGTATGATTTATAATTGTATGCAGTCTCTGTTAATTTATTTAAAAATATTTAATACTCACACCTACTGTTGGGCAATAAAATCTCTCCTCTTCATAGTAGAAATTTATACGCTGTAAGACCAAGTAAGTAAATGACATTTTATTCCTTATATCTGCACACACATCATCATAATAGGCTGAATAGATGGTTGGCTGCCAAGAATTTCGTTTATAATAAAACACATCACCATTTAGCTATTGAATTTTGTTGAAAAACTTTTACTCATACTTGATTGTAAATTATATATTTATTCAAAATATGGTACGTACACTGATACGACCATTTGGTTTTGCTTTTTCATATATTATTTTTCCACTCCCATTACCAAACCAGACGCCATTCTCAAAATAGATTTCCATATTTTCAATATCCACTACATCGGTGAGTTTCAAAGAGTTGGGCTTATCCGGACAATTATCAATATAATCAAATAATATTCTAACTTTCGAATTGAAGCTTTGGTATAAACGAAATTGCCAAATCAAAATACAACTAAACAAAAGTGTCAAATAGAACTGCATTCCTTTCCAAATATTCACAATGACAAATAACGTTAGGAATGGTTGGGCCACAACACACTTATATAGGATAAGTTTCTGATATTATCCACAATGGAAAACATACAGTGTTGTTGTCATGTCAATAATTGTCATTTTTACAAACGCAATTCAATTATTGTTATCATTGATTTCCGTTCATAGTTATACACGATGTAATACATATGTAAAAATGTTGATACAAAATTTATCATATACTTAACACATAACAATTACATTTCCAATTGTATTGTGTGGATTCCGCCTCGTTACAATCAATAAACATTTACTATTCCCAGAGATCATGCAGTATTGTAAAAAGTAAAATTCGAAGAATAGGTTGCCGATCTCTGTCCTAAAATCATAAGTTAGTGGACTATACTAAGCTAGTCATATCATATTAAGGAATATTTAAGAATCCCATAAAGTGAATATTTATATTCTTGATTAGCATGAAATTCCAAGTCGATGCAGTTGAAAATAATCCATCGACAATCGACTATTTAATATACCCACTTAATGTGACAACACATAGTTTATAGTTATCTTCTCATGAAACTCTTTCATTTAATAGCAGATTGGGAAAAATTATAGTATAAAATCATCGAACAGCGGCCATTTTGGAAGCTACTCAACACTTCGTATTCTATTCTTCAAGATCTCTCGTCTTTGTTTTATAGATTATCAAGAAACTTGTAGTGAACTTTTTTCGTGTTGACAATCGCCACATTAGTTTTTGTATTACTGATTACCTTTTATTCAGTAAGTTCTTTCATTTGCTACTCATAAAACTAAATTTAGCTTGGACCAAATCTTCTACAAGTAGGCGTGGCAGGCATATGATTACGCCCTCTGGTAGTGTATCAACTTGAAAATCGAGTTTTATGGTGAATATGGTTTTTTGTAAAATATGAGCGCGTTTGTTATACGATCACGCCCATTTTTGGCACATCGATGAAGGGTATATTTACAATTATACATACTGAATTTCAAATTTATAGCTCAATTTTTGTGGCAGATAGTTAGATTTTTGTTGATTGTGGGCGTGGCTCATGATTGATTTTTCCCATTTTAAATAGCGGTTTACATGCAGAAACCAAAAGTAAAAAATTTCAGCTTAATGTCTCCAAAGTTACGACCGTACGAATGCCAACAATGTACGGACGTACGGTCACAAATGTATAGATCGACTCAGTTTCTAATGCTAAATAAAAATATATATACTTTGTAGAGTCTCTGATGCCTTCTTCTGGGTGTTGTAAACGGATTGACAAACTTAGGTACCCTTAATATTATGTGGAGGGTATAATAATAAAAATTTTAAAAAATTTCAAATATTTTTATTTTATTTTTTCATACTTATATCGTGTTATAATAGTTTTCTAAACAAAAAGCGATATCTTTATAGATGTCACATTATTCAAATAATTGTTAATTTTATAAAACCAGGTCAAACCCGTTTACTATTGTAATAAATACTCCACTCTACCATATCATCATATCATTACGTACTTCAAACACGTACACACCACACCATAATGTTCATATGTTTTGAAAAGTATTTTGATTACGAGCCAAAAAATAAAATAATTTATCTTTTACTTCCAAAGAAGTTGAACACAATGTCAATGCACTCACTCGCTGTCATAATATAAGGATCTATAGTATGGTATATGTTGATGTGTATGTGTGTGTGAGGTCTAAACGACTTTCACAATACAACAATAAAAAGCAAGACAATAACAATTTCAGCTATTCCAAAATCTGCCCGTTGTAAAATTTTATTTCATAATGAACTCATTCAACTTACCACAAAAATTTAGCAACAGCAATGTAACCATTAAACAGGCCATGCTACCACTGGGCTGCGGCCGCCCGTGCATTATGTGAGAAGGCATTGTTTGCTGCAAATATACAATTTTTCTCATCGGTTTTCGTTTCATTCTTTGTTTTGCTTTTTAGTCTTTTCTCCTTTCTTTTTCTCTTTCTTTGCCAAAGGCAGCTTTTTAGTTTTTGATAATTAACAATTTCAAGTCATTTAATATATTTATTTGTATTAAATTGGTTGATTTGATGTCGTTGAGGTGTAGGGTAGAATCCACATTAAAGTTAAGTAGCAGATCCATACTGAAAAAAAAAGTTAAAGAAAAACAACATATTTACTAAGGCGGTTATGAATACGAGTTTGTTTCTTTAGTCTTTTGTAAAGTAATCGGTTTTACAATTTATCAAAAATTTTCCCCTGAAATCTATAATTTTATGTAATCCAATCAAATTTCACCTTCAATTAAATTGTTGCAGTAATAAATTTTTGGACAATGTCAGTTTGTTTGTGCTTCTTATTTATATCAGGTAAGTATTGCTTTGTTGTACAGTTTAAAAACCTGTTCAATATCGAAAACTTTTATATCCAGCCTCAGCTGTAGCTTTAGCTTCAACTGCAACTTCAACAAATATATGTAATAATGAAAAAAATTAATGGTACCATATAATTTAAATCAAAACACAAACTCACCCTCATAGAAAAGATGTTGAAAACATCTAAGCAGCAATAAAAAACAAACCGGATGGTTACCTAACAATAATAACAACACCAATAACTGTAACATATATATTAGATGCTGTGTTTTAGTGTGGGACAAGTTAAGTTAATGGCCTTTGGTTTTTGCAGTAAAGAGTAAAGCGTCCATGTAAATAACAGATGATATAATCAGTATGTACTTTAACATAAATATAAACCAAGTTAGTTGAGTAGAAGAAAAGAATGGGGGCACACTTGGTGTTCATTTGGACAGATTATGCTACATTCTGTACCAGTAGGCAAAATTTATTCGTAATAAAAAAATATTTGAAGGAACGAAAATATGGATTCAATTAAATTTGAAAAATTTTCATTTTAAATTAGAATAAGAAAGAAAACTAAATTTGGCTTAGGCCAAATCTAATAAAATAATCTCCACAATTGGATGAACACCCACTATTGTAATAGTGGGCGTGGCAGGTTTATGATTACTCCCTCTAATAGTGTATATATTACACCTCAGCTTGAAGAGAAATTTACGCTGTGTATGGTTTTTTGGAAATTGTAGGCGTATCTGTCATCCGACCGTGCCCATTTTTGGCACATCAATGTATGGGATAACCTTTAATAAGTACACCAAATTTCAAGTTCATAAGTCAATTTTTGATAGATTTATGTCTCGATTGTGGGTGCGTCCGACCACGCCCATTTTTTTTTGCATATCGGTGAATAGGATTGCTAGGGCTACTATGCATACCAAATTTCAAATTTCTAAATCAACTTTTGTGGCAGATATAAAGGTTTTTTGTTAATTGTGGGCGTGGTTCTTGACGGATTTCGTCCATTCTAAATAGCGATCTGCATAAAAAAAATTAAGTGTTTGTACAAAATTTGAGCTCAATATCTCAATATTTACGCCTGTGAGAATGCCAACAATAGACAGACATACGGACTCCCGGACGAACATGTATAAAAACCATTGGAATTACCCGAATTGTATTATATATAAATGTACATATATGGTAAGTACATATAAAATATATAAGAAATTGTGTTAATAGTAGATAAGAAAGTGAAAGTCGCAAAAACAAAAAGAAACAATGATAATTACGCTGAAGAGAGATAAAAAAAGAAAAGAAAATACAAATTATGTATGAGTTTTATAATATCATACAAAACGCCGTCGGAGCTGAAATTTAATCCTGTAAGGGTTTTTGTTTTTTGTTTTGTTTTTTTGCTTTCAAATGGCAGAATTTATATTTAGTCGCGCTCTGTCTCTCTCTCTCTCTCACTGATTCACTCAACATGAAATGGAAAGTTAAGTTAATGTATAAAGTAGAGGTTCACGGCTTATATCTTGTTTCCAAGACGTGTCATTGTACGTTACAATGACTGATTTTTGTAAAAATTGTAATTTTGCTTGATGGCTGTTGTTAGAGTTGAGAGAAAATATTGTCGCCCACCAGCACACAATTTTTAGCGATAAGCATGCTTTGTAGTTAATTATAATATATTAATGAAAACATTTTTAGCCAATTTATATATTTTAATGTCAAAGTATTGTAGCTTAACAAAGCTGGATTTGATTGAACAAAATAATTTAAAATTTTATCTTATTAAAGTTAGTTGTTCTTCACTTTCATAATTCAGTGAAGTGAATTGGAACTAGAACTGGAACAGAAATGTCTAAGCATTGTAGAGCTTTAAGAATTAAATAATTATTTGACTACCAAAGACTATTATCTGTAATATATGAAAATCATTCAGTTCAGTAGTAAATGAACCTTTGCTCAGAATAGATGGAAGTTAACTGTTTAGTACAAAAAAGATATAATTGGTCCTAAGTTGTTTATATTTTTTTATCTCCTTCATATAGTAGGAAGATGAGTTTGTTATTCCTTGTACAATATTTAAGAAAAAGGCACGTCCGTATGTCCATCTGCTGTTGACACCTATTTATACCCTGCATCACTTGTGGATAAGGTTTGTGTTGGTCTTAAATGGTAAATGCCACACCCTTTCATTATATCGATCGATTCAGAATTAACACACATCTGCCACATCCATTTGAATTGATTTAAACATGTCCGTCTGTCCATATAAATTTGTTCGCAAGCTACAAGTAAAAATTTTTGGAGATATTTTGATGAAATGTGTTACAAGGACATTTATTGGACCAAATTTTTAAATTTAAACTAATCTTTTTTTTTTTTAATTCTTAAAAGTTTATTTGTTGATTGTCATGTTAATTCTTCTTAAACTTCACCCTCGACTATGCCATACAACGTGAATGAAAAAAACCCATAAAAATACTATCTTAGTGTGTCAAAAATGGGTTTTTTGTTGTGTTTGGCCTCTTGCCATATGAATCACACACACACACACACACACACACATCATACATTTCTCTACATAAATATTTTAAACTCGATTCCTTTTTCGGGTTTCAATGGCTGATTAACAATGAAAAAGGAAAACAAATTTGTTGGTGTCCGTATTTATTATTACATAACTATTTTACTCTTGTTGTTGTTGATTTTGTTGGCACTCTTATTATTATTTCACTTTTACATTTGATATGCTTGTGTTTGTGTGTGTGTATATATATATGTAAAAGTCAGCCATATAAATGATTTCATAACAACCGTGACTTATGAAGAAGTGCTTTTGGTTATAAATGAGTTTTGTTTCAGTGCACGCATGTGTATGTATGTGAGTCACCATTTTTAATGGTTAACAATTAACTGAAATTATAAACTCGGTTATGTAATATACAAAATATATATAAATTTTGTTATGGGTACAGGTGGAGTGAATTCTGGGAATTACGACCTAAGCGTGTGAAATTTATATTTTGCACATTTGGACTCAATTAAAATTAAATTAAATTCATCACTTTTGTTAAGTGTAAGAACGATTATTAAGCAATTTTTATCCTTATCCACTTTACTCTTTAAAGGCTCTTTAACAAAATGTCCCACTACAAAGAAAAAAAAAAAAAAACATTTTCAGTCTTACAGAATGTGCCCGTATCAAGGCTACTACTATTTGGACTGATAACCTGTTTCATGGTAGAAAACTACTTTGGTTGTTATTGTTGTTGTTATATTAACTAACTAAAGGTGACACGCTCTGTATTATCTGTTGCTAACTTGTTGTGCGTCAAGTAGTTTTTTGGGTAACTTTCTCAAAAATATTTTTACTTTTATTATTCTTCTTCTTCTTCTTTTTCTTTATACTTTTTGTATTCATTTCGGTCTTTTTGGAGATTTCCTTCTTCATTTAGCTAACTGTAAATGTTGATGCATAAGAAAACAAGTGAAAAACTTTTGAAGTAGTTAAAATAAAAAAAAAAAACCAAAATTCAATTTGGTTTTAACTAAATCTAAATACAAAATGTGGACGTAATGACGCCTTTTAATAGTTTATCTGATATTTCACATAATATTAAAATATAAAAAATTTTTTTTCCAATTTTTGAGCGTGTCTGTTATTCGGTCACACCCATTTTAGGCATAAACTGTTTTTGTATTTTTGATACCAATCGATCTATGTTTGTTTCGTCTGTTTTTTTTTTTTTTGTCATTTTTAAAATTTTTAATTTCTGAGCTAGCGTTTGTGTGATATCTTAGAGGGAATTAGTCAAGTGCTACGCCCTCGATTCTAAAAAATCTATTATAGACAGAAAATTAAAGCTATAAAAATGAAATTTGTTCTACCTGATCGGTGCCACGCTCACAATTTAGTGCAAAATTTAACCCTTTAAGGTAAAATGTAATGGATGACATTTGTATAAATGCCACGCTTACACTTCCAAAGTAAATGCAGAGCGTTGGCCAAAAATTATATAAATTTCATAACGAAAAAATGTTTCCATAAAACTCACCTTAACACGCTCCGTACACAAAGTAGAATTACGGTAAAAGCTGAAAAATCCAATCCCTAGATGAAGTTTTCTTGCAATATTGTAATAAAGGCATATTTCATGATTCAGTTTAAGTGGCAGCTGTCATCGTTACTCATCGTTAAGCACAGCCGTCCATTATAATGCATTACACGTTAATTACTGCATCATTTTGACTTGATTTTTATATCAAAAATAACACATTTTTGTTGTATTAATTGTTTTATATTTTGTTGTTGTTGTTGTTGTTGTTGTTGCACACTTTATAATAACTTTTTATTAAGTTTAACGTACTCTGCTATAAAAAATAATCACAAAATGAATTCAATGAATTTTTTTTGATTTATCTTGTGCTACCAGAAGTGTTAACACCAACTGTGTGCTTAACATTTAATTAAGCCATGGGTTTAAGTCCTCTAACCAATAAGTTTTCTTTTTGCAAATACTTTAAAGGTGGACTTTTTTCCAATTTTTTTTCAGTTTTAACCACAACAGTACATCAGAGTAATGTCATATTTTAACGTTTTGTGTTAAAGCGAATTTCGTTTCGTTTCGGTTTTTGTTTAACATTCTTCACAATTCAATAAATTTTCTTAACTATACGCCGTGAAGCAATAACTTAACAAAACAACAATAACAACATGTGCGCACAAATAAGAAATTGTAGATAAGCAAACGCACCAGTCTTTATAAACCGTAAGCATGCATGCATGCATGTGTGCATATGTGTGCTTGGCTGCGTTTGATAGAAAGTTTACATACATAAATATCTTTACAAAGTTTATATAGTACAACCTGTACCAGTCTCAGCCACAATGTCTGCTTTATTCAACACAAATCCACCATCATTCTTATACACGTTCTCGCACTATCTCGCTCTTTCCATAAACGTCTACATATTTCTCGTTTTATTAGCAATCGTTGGCAACAATATAGATATTCATAAAGAAGAGGATTTCGTACAAAATAATAAATAAAACGAACTTAAAAACTTAAGATGAAAATCATTTTCTTTTTCATCAAAGTTTCCTTTTCTTTTTATATCCACAATGCATGTGTATGTGTGTGCGTGTGTATAGTGGTATAGATCACTTTATCAAAACGTTTGCAATACTTAAAAAAGGGAGGCATCAGACACCTTATAAAGTATATATTCAGAATTTTAACTATTTCTGTTTGTCCGTGGGTGTGCGTGGTGTGATCATCTCTATCCTGATCGCAAATATTTATATAAATATCGATTCCAAACTTTTCTTTTCATACCGAGATTGGTATTGAAATTGGACAAAAGCACGCCTACAGTACAAAAACAAAAAAGCAATTTTTAAAAAATTTTTTTTCCAATTTAATTATTAAAGTATGAAAAATATATCATATCTCGACATATATACTAATTAGAGTGCTTTGATGCCTAGATGGTGTTTATTCAAAATTTGGCTTTTTTTCTTGTTTTTTATTATTATTGTTGTATTATTGTGATATCTATTAAAAGTAAATGTGCGCGTCATTGCTAAAGCAAAAGGAAAATCTGTCTTTTTTTTTTTTTTATTTATTTATAGTATTTAAGTAGATTGCAGTTGTCGTTGTCATTATTGTTGTTGTTATTATTTACAATCATTGCGACAGAAAAGCCAACAAACGTACATATTTTATACATCCGCTATAAAATATAGTTTGTTTGACGCATTAGCAAGATTTTTTAATTTATTACGTTTATTTATTTTCTATATCACACAGCAAGCTGGATAATGAAAGTGTTCAAGTTTATCATGGCGATACTCAACATCACCAAAATTCAGATATTGTTACAAAATATTGGACTCGGACATTATGTATTGTAGACTTGGCAAAATCAGTTAATAGCCATGCCCACATTTTGATTTGCATCACTTCACGTACTTGTATCTATATTATATAACGGTTCATTTTGGAAAAAGTCTTTCCTTTTAATACAGGAAAAGTCGTAATTTTTTATATGGCACGCCCACAACTAATAAAAACATTTCATAGCTACTGCATAAAAATTGGAAATTTATTACACTTTTTTATAATTACTGTCTCCATAAATGGGTTAAAAATGTGGTGGAATGGAATTACGGACACGTCTACCTTGTACAAAAATTCTCTCTTCAGTTTGCTTGTTGAGGTAAAGTGGCACTAAGTCCTTAAAATAAAGTTTTAAATTTTTCAAAAAAAAAAACCCTTAATAATGTATAGGCCACGCCCACAAATTTGTCATGTATATTTGGTTTTATAAGATCACTAATTAGCTAACGAGACAGACCATTTTCATTACATTCGTGCATCAATTTATTTATTGAAATTTCCAATTTAACTCGATTCTTACAGAACAATAACTTTCATCAACATTTGTTATAGACAAGGAATAAAAGCTTCCAACTACTGGTTTTTTGTTTTTATTGCTTTACATAACCATTACATATAAAATATATCAGCTGAGCAGTCAAATGTCAGTTACCTTGGTCATGTTAAGACATTAATAGATTTATGTTTAATATGTAGCAGACAGCCTCTTACACGCATCAATTAAAATAAATCGAAAGTCTGCATATCAATACTATTATCTATCGAGAGAGCTGCTTTGTTTTTTATACCACAACATTGCCTTCAAACCTGAAATGATTGCTATAATCATAACTACAAGCTAAGAAAACAAAACAAAACAAAAAAAATTCAAATTATATGGTATCAAATTCAACCTTGACAAACGAATAGCCACAAGTTCAACTGTTAGTCAGTCATTAATTGGAAATAACACATAAAACCAGTTTCCACAACATAGATAAGGTATAAAAAGTGTGTGGACGTACGTACACATTATATATTGTAGCAGTAGCACTTGGCATTGCCAACTGCAAAAACAACAATATACGCAGTAGACGTATGGATCATATAGATAAACCTTAACATAAATGGTGATTGAAAACTCAATATAAAAAAAAAAAAAGGAAAAAAAAAACAGTGATCGGCCATCTTATGTTGGCGCTCATTCACTTGAAAACCTAAATTGCTTGTTTTTCGTATATAATTAAAAGTTTTTGAGTTTAAAATTAATTTCAAACGGCAACAAAACATAAATAACGATGAAAAGTAAAAAAAATAAATAAACATAAATAATAAATATAATAAACATTTTATATATATATATATTTATAAAGTTTAGAAAGCGGGGATAACCATCAAATTTTTAACTTTGACAAGAAAAAAAACTAAATTTTCTTAAATACCCTCTACATGTACAATGGTGGGCGTGGCAGGTATATGATTACGCCCTTTGATAATGTATGCATTACGTAACAGCTTAAAGAGAAATTTACGCTGAGTATGATTTTTTGTAAAAAGTGTGGGCGTATCTGTTTTCTGATCACGCCTATTTTGGGTACATCGAGCCCTTTTTTAATACCTTGCAATACATTTGTTAAGATGCAGCTCAATTCGAAAAAGAAGATCGAAACTTACATCAGTGTCAGCTTTTTTATTAATTCGCTTATTTTTGCATATTTTTCTAAGTATTATTTTATATTATATATTTTTGCTTATTTTATATGTTTTTTTATATTTTGCATTTTAACTTTATTTGCATATTTTTGCGGCATATTTTTCAATTTGCATATTATGTTTATTTTTCCTAATTAAACATTATTAGCTTGTTTATAATCACATATTTTGTGAATTTTTCGTTGCATATTTTTGCCTAATTTGCTTATTTTGATGTTTCAAGTTGAAACAGTATTAATTATCGATTTCAAGCCGGTAACTAGCTTGATTTAAACAGATTCACGTAAAATTATAAGCTAGCAAATCATACATCGCGCTACATTAAATCGAAAATCTCTTTCGTGTCATTGCAGTAGAGGATTATAGAATTATAGGCTTAATCCAAGCATTTACAAAATATTATGCGAAGAAAATACAATTTCTACTAACATTGCACAGCTCCTCTGTACTGTTGTCTTAGTTTCTCTTGATGGGATGTGTCGTTAAAGTGTCATAAAAAATGTTAGTTTATAGCAAATTTCACTTTTTTTTATGATGTGTTTCTTGCTATTTCTATTTCTATTTCCATTTGGTTTGTGTTTTTGCTTTTGTTTTTGTTTTACTTTTTCCCATCTTTTGTCTTTTGTCTTAATTCATGTTTTATGTTGTTCATTAAATGATTGTTTTTTCTCCCCATTTCATTGCAGCACTCTCGTGTACTCTTTGTATTCTTTGCCTCAATAACATCATATTAATGCCATAGTACAGCTAATCATGCCGGATATATAACTCATTCATCTTTTCTTCAAGTAAAAGTGTACACGAAGTAGTTAAAAAAAAAATATTTTATATAAATTGTTTTAGATTCGTGATGTTTTTTTCTCTCATTTAATGAATTTGTGGGCAATTTCCTTCCTATCATTCAATTTAATATCTACGCATTAAACTTTTCTGTGAAAAAAAAAGAGTATTGTGAGGGCAAGGTGTTTTTTTTTCTGTGAACATTCTTTGTACTGGCCTAAGCTTTATACTAAAAACACACTAACAAGCCTACATCCTTACTGACAATGATAATGTAAGGAAATTTTAACTTGAGCGCGCTTCAAGGCAGAACAATGTTGTGTAAGTAACACACATAGAGAGAGAGAGAGAGACTGAAACGGGTACAGAATTTCGAAAAAACACTCACAGCTCAACACAAAAAGTAGGAAAAAAAGAAAGTTTCAGCATAAGAGTATAGATTTTTGTATAAGTTTTGCACACAATGGACACATATTAACAGCCAGCCATGTAGTCCCACAACATTAACTACAAATAGCACACAAGGCTGTTGTGTACATATATACACACCAACATACACATGACGCTTACTCGCTAAACCAACACAAAGAACATATAAATTATTCACTTTTTTCTCTTTAAAGATAACATCGTTGGCACGCATATGTACACACATACGCACATATTTATATAACTAAGATCAATGCGATATGTATTATATTTGTACAAGTTTTTTTAAACTGAAATTGTTTTGGCATTAGTTTATTTGGCTGCTCTTCTCTATGACTCTCTAAAAAAAATAAAAAGCACACTCACGTACCTAGTATTAGCGTGGGATTTATTTAAAAACAGTCCTCTCTCTGTACTTCTTTTTCATTACAAGTTCTCTTTATGCTCCAAGAAATTATTTTATATAAATATACTAACACTTGAACACTAGCACACGAGTATATATAATATATATAGAAAAAAAGCGTTACTTCCGTTGCTTAAGATTACGTTGTTAACACCAGCACGTTTTAAAGACAACTGTTTTATGTGTGCCTTAACAAATGGCTTAGAAGGCAATATCTTTGGCTGTTTCTTTATGAAAAATGGTAGAGAAAAAAGTGTGGTGAATTTATGGTAACATTGCTTTAAAACGTTGATATGTTTTTGGTTAATATCAGAAGCTTTTTCCATTCTCTCTAACAAACCTTTTTTTTCTTTTTAGTATATGTGTGTAAAATGATTGTTATGATAATGTAAATTAAATAAAGGTAAGGCTGAAGTGTGCTAGTTATTATAGGGCCACAACACGTTATGGAAGTTGGTTTTTGTTGGTTTAATATAAAAGACTTAAGCAACAAACTTTTTTTAAATTTATATTCAAGAGAATGATATGTAAAGACTTAAGCAACGAACTTGTCGATACTCTTCATATTAATGATTGTTATATGCAGCTTAAAAGCATTGGCAAAAATGCTTGAGAGCAATGCCGAATTGAGGTTTCAGTTGGCATGTTTCTTGTTTTATTTTTTTAATTATAGGTGCTTTTGGCCACGCCCATTTTTAGAACCTCATCGATTGTGGAAGTTTTAATTTTAAGTCAATGTTGATCATTCAGACTTCTTTCTCTATATGTGTATGGTATACTGTGTACGGTTTGTTTCGGTGTTACCAACATTTTGACAAATTGAGTATAAAGCCATTGGCAACTATTATTCTTGCTACCTCCGGCTTAATGGTACAAACATCATTTGTTTCTCAATGCCTCTCTCTTTCTTTCTCTAACTCCATTACAACTCCCAAGTACAATTATTGAATTGAAATGAAAATGAGCTTATGTCAAGGTTGTTGTGTTGCGTTGTATTGTCTTATCATCAACATTGTGTGCAATTGAATTGAAATGAATTGACTTAGTGGAGCAAGTAAGAAAATTATAATATAAAGCACAACAACAATTATTGTGTATATATATATATATATGTATGTATGTGTGTGTGTGTGTGTGTGTGGTATATTCCGAATGTAAATGGCAGAATTTCAGTTTCACCTTTAGGGTGTGCACACCAAGTAAATTGCTGAGTTTTTCATTTTTTGTTTTTTTTTTTCTTTCTTGCTTTGTGGTTAAACTTACCAAGACTATTATTATATACAATAGTAATTTGGTGAATACACAGGACCACCTTATTACACTATTACACATGCATGCTTATTTATATTTCAATTTTTCATTATAGGGAAATTGTGTTTGATTAGTTATTATAGCTCTTTGATTAGCTCGAAAGACAACTCGGGCAATCTTAGTTGAAGAAAATAAAAAAAAAAATTAAAAAACATTCAACTATTACGGTCCACTAATCATTTAGTAAGCAGATACCGTTAACAGCATGATTACATTCACAGACACAGTAACGCTTGCCGGTGTAATTATATAAATCAAATAAAACAAATAAGAAAACTAAATTTATTCTTAAACCAAATCTTAAATACCCTCCACATCGTACAATAGTGGGCGTGACATGTGAACTAGCATCCTCTAATAGTGCATATATTAGCTTTCAGCTTGCAAGTCTAGTTTTATGATGAATATGGTTTTTTTTGTAAATTGTGGGCGCGTTTGTTAACCGACCCCGCCCATTTTTGGCACATCATCTGATGGAATAATTATGGATATGCATGGATACCAAATTTTAAGTTCCCAAGTCAACTGTGGCAAGTGTGGCAGATATAAAGCTTTTTAATAATTGTGGGCGTGTCTGTTATTCGATCACGCCCATTTTTAGAACATCCACAAACGAATTATTTATAGATATACGTACCAAATTTCAATTAATTAGGTATATTTTACATGATTTTTAAAAAAAAATTTGTGGGCGTGGCCTTTGACCGACTTCGCCCATTTTATATAGCGATATGCGTGCATAAACTAAAAGTGCCTGTACAAAATTTCAGCTCAACAGACGGACGCACGGACACACATGCCTAGATTTACTCAGTTTTTGATATTGATCCAGAATATATAAACTTTGTAGGGTATCTGATGCTTTCTTTTAAGTATTACAAAGGGAACAACAAACTTAGTATACCCTCATCATTAACGGGGAAGGGAATAAAAAAGTTTTAAAAGTTTTAAAAGTATTTCTTTAACTTTTTTAATTTCTTGTTTTTATTGGTATTGATGTTTCGACGCAAACCTTTACTTTGCAAGAATGCGTTCAATGCGTTTATATTCAAATTATTATGATGACCGCATTATAGCCAAGTATTCGGGCACCAGTACATACACTTTCTTAGCAAATTGTTGTTCTCACCAAACATTGCGCACCTTAAAAAAGAAATTCTTGTCTTTTTACGTGAAAAAACATTTCGTTTATTAAAATAAATCAAATAAAACATAATTTTACATAATAAACATAAACGAAAACTTAACGTAAAATTAGAGATTTTCCACAGAAACATAGCAAATAAATAAAAACTAGAAATCTTATATATCCACCACCTTAGGGTTTTAACATAAAATTGTTTAATGCCTAAAAAATTGTGGGCAAGGGTTTAATGGAATTTTCAAAGAACATGTTAAACTATCTTAAAAAACTACCACTTTTTCTCTTTTATTGCCCACCAATAATTTATGACAGATGTGGCCAATATTTATAAATGACACAGAAAAACATTAGGAATGTTCAGTATGAGCTTTGATACATTCTGCTAATCGATATTTCTGCCAAATTCTTTTTCGTATGAAATAACAAAAACAAAAAATACATACTTTGATAAATATGTGACAATCGTTTTATTAAACTGAGCCTTCCTTAATTATAATCTCAATCTTAAGGTGGTGAATAAACATAAAGGATACATATTAAAAATTGAACGTAAAAGGAACGCACTTGAATTCGTTTGAATTCTTTAATATTTTGGCAGTTCTGAGTAGCGTGGCGGTGTAGTCCAAAATGCACTTGAATTGCGTTTCAAGTAACGTGCATCAATATTGGGAAAGATGGCCTTTAAATCCGGCGTCATTGGTTGTACGGAAAAGAAATTGTCGATAATATTGGTACACATGTGTTGTTGCATTAAAATGGCAGCTCCACGAACATGACCTATAGACACAAAAACAAAAACAAACAAATATTGATAACATAGCATCGTAAAAATGTAGAATGGGTAAAAACTGTGCGCGTTTGACTTTTGAACTAGACAAACGTGTGACAGTACTGCTCTCACTCGTTCAATTTAGATTTAACGGGATTAATTTGAATAAGGAATCGCTTGAGAAACGTATTTTAAACATTTTAATAGAGAGTGAAAAAGTGATCTTTTTGAATATTTGCTGGACATGCAAGACATTTCTTAGTCCATTCCAATACTGATACAAGAAAAAAAAAAAATAGATAAAAAAAAGCCTATTTATGGTTTAGGCCAAATATGGGATATGCTTCACATTTATATTGAACTGTGGGCGTGGCAGAAACATAATTAATAAACTTTTAACGTTTAAATCACATTCGAAAATTTCCCCCGAAAAACTGTTTTTTGATAATTATGGGCGTAGCGTAAATTTCGTTACCCAACATTTTTAAAATGTTGAAGGATACGATAAATATAAGAATGTGTAAACTTACGGCGACTCCAATTGGGTGGTGGTGGACGTTTATATGACGTCTTATCCTCATCATCGGTCGAATCATATTCATCCAGCATCTCGAACGTGTATTTACTTTGGGGAACTTTGGGTGCAGGTGGTGGCATTATTTGAGGTTTCATTTGTTCTTGTTGTTGATATTGTTTCTGCTGTTGTTCCTGTTTAGCTTTTAACTTCATTGCCATCGCCATTTTCTCTTGTTCACGCAATTTACGATTCTCCAATTCACGTTTCTTTTGTTCCATTTCAGCTTCTTCTTCTTCACGCAATTTACGATTAATCTCATCCAATTGACGTTTCTTCTCCACCTCCTGCTCCCTTTTAAGGCGTTTCTCTTCACGCTCTTGCTTTATTTTCTCCAAACGAGCGGCTCTTTCTCGCTCTTTTGCTTCACGCGCCATAGCCGCCATTTTATTTTTTTGTTCACGTTGCTTTTTACGCTCCTCAGCTTGACTTAGCAAAGCTCTACGTATATCGTCGGCACTATTTTCACGACGTACCGCACCACTACTGCCGCCCAACTGAGTAGAGCTGGTGGTCAGTTTAAGATTTGAGGCACTGACGGATTTATGTAAAGGCATGGTAGCCTTTGAAGCACTGCTGGCTAACTTTTTACCGGCAGCCGTGCTTGACAGCGGTATGTTTGTGGTTTGTGTGGGCGTTAGGAAACGGCCCAGTACAGGTGTTTGTAATTTACCAATAATCGGTGTAGTGTTGGACTTTAAATAAATCATTTTCAACCAATTATTTATTACACCTAAATTATAATCGACTTGTATGTACTTACAGATGACGCCGCATTTTCTTTCTTTTTTAAGCGTGATAGATTTTTTGAGATTGAAGCAGCAGCGTTGGTGTTAGAAGAGGCAGCCACACTTTCAAAGGCCTCAACACGCATTTTGACCGGACTCTGAGCCGAAGGGCTGCACATTATTATCAAATGGTAAAAACAAAAATAGTTCATCTAGATAAAAAATGTTTACATACTTGAATAATTCCTTGGCACGATTTGCTGGAAATTTACCAAGAGTTTTAATTGCAGAAGAGCCCTTAAATTTGGCAGCAATTTTACTAGTACTCGTAGTGACACTTTTGCTTTCTACTGGTTTATTGGAGTCCACCGCTAAAGGTGGCGTCTGCTCAATACTTTCATCTTCCGTTATAAGGCTGTCGATGTTTGACATCGACACATTTTTGGCCGTTTCAAATGATTGATGACCATGCCCATCATCTTTTTTCGGATTCTGCTCGGACTGTTGGCAGACGTCAAATGTCGTATCTGTTGACCCAGTACCGCCACAATGTTTTTTCAAGGTAACCGTTGAATTTAAATTGTTTTCCATCACAAATGTTGTCTGAGCCCCAGTGGCAGCCGGTTGATTGGTACAAAAGGTGGCATCATTTGCGGTGCCCACATTAAATGTTTCATTAACAACCATTTCGCCAGCTGATGGTGCATTTGCTGTCTGTACATTAGCAGCGTTAGGGGGCGGGTTTTCAATAGCATCTTCATATATGGAAGCAGAACGTGTGGTTTTCTTATCATCTGCCGCTATTTCATTGCTGTCAAGGGATTTTTGTGTTTTAGGACCACTATCGTTTAGAGGTGCTGTTTCGGTATCAGCGCCGCCTCCAATAATATTTTTATTTGGCTTTTGGGAACAACTGGCTTTACGAGTACGCGATGCTATGGGTGAAGCTTTCACTTCCAAATCACTAAAACGTTCCACTTTAATAGGACGTACCATAACTTTCTTCTTGGAAGCCTTTTTATTGGACGCAACACATGTAGTTGAAGCCGACATTGTGTTACTCTCGTTGCTTGATTCCTCTGCAGCGGTACCATCTGTTGTTTTTGCCTGTTCCTAATACAAAAAAAAAAGTGTTTTTTTCTTTCTTTAGATTTTTAAGAAACACGGTCTCTACCTTTTCCTTCGGCTTGGCTGCTGCAGGCGGTGCCTTGAATGTTTCCACGTCTTTCGCTTGATCTAAACTAATTTTTTCTCTTTTAATCTTAACGCGTAGTTGGCGACCACCACCCAGTTGTTTCTCTGCAGATTCTACTTTAAGATCATACTTTAATATGTTAATAAATTTATATTCCAAACGTAAATGGTACCTTCTTCAATGGGATCTTTTTGAGATTTTGAACTGGCTGTTGAGGTTGTTCTTGTAGCTGCACTTGATTGATTGCTTTCCTCATTATCAGAACTTAAAATCACCATTGATGTTGGCTTTCCCGGCACGAGAACTACAGACTCATCACTATTGTTGGTATTGATTGAAGTTTGCGAGAGATGCATTTGTGATTCGCGTTGCTCGTTCTCCTTTTTTATGACGACTCCAAAATTGCTAGGACGACGCAATTTCTCATTAAGTTTAGGCTCTTTCAGGTATTTTTCAGACTTCAATTTGGCGGCTCGTTGGGGCCGACCCGAAGAAGAGTACGATGTTTCCGACAGGGATGAATTATTTTCGGTAGCCACAACAGCTGGCAATTGGATTGGTGCTGCTGGCGGAGGCATTAAATTTTTCTTGTCAAAGTTTTCTGCATTGACTACTTCACCTTGCACAACATTGCGCGGGGCTGGAATAGGTATTGATGCTTTTATGTTTTCTTGAGATTCAATAGATGCCTTTGACTTGGCGCTGGCATTCGATCTGGTGTTACACATGTTTTCTAAATTTAATGTAGGGACATAGGGATATACGAAGTTGGAAGCACACAATTTGAATCATTATACAAAAGTTGCCTTAATAATTGTAATATATACAAATTAATACGTAACTAACTGTACAAAAAAAATTAACTGTAAAATAAAACAAAAGATTCATACAAAAACGCACTTTCAACGACTTCTTCCTCCAGTAGAGATAAACATTTTGCACGTTTTTTAGTTTGTTGAGGTGATGGTGCCTGCCAATCATTATTAATTTTTTCTCGTATTTCGTTTCTGGAAGCTGCATATTCACGTAATTTACGGCGAAAGTCTATTAAACATTCCTAAACAAATGAAGACATATTCACTAATTCAACACTTTTTTTTCTTTTTTTTGTACACGACTTACATCTGCAAAACGTTGTACTTCTCTAGGAAAAGCTTCTATTTTATCAAACAGTTTTTCCAAATCTTCCATTCCTATAAATTAATGTAATAATTATTTAATTTAGTTTAGTTTCAAGCCGTACGTTTTTCACGCTTGTGTGCTTCAATCTGATGTATTAAAAAATTTTAAAACTCTATTAACCGCCATTAGTATGTGGATGGTGGATTACATTGCACTTTCAATGCATGATTTTCTTTGTTGGAAAACAGGGATGTTTTCTTAATAAAAAAAAAAAACTTCTGACATGTAAATAAAAAAATTTACAGCATTGAAGTAACTGTGCATTAATTGGTGTTTGTTAATTGTTAAATTCAAGTTCATACCGCTTTTTTTTTTTAAATTCATTGAGATAAAATTACAACAATTGGGGAAAAATAATACGAAAGAAAATTATTAATAATTCACAGGTACAAGAGATATATAAATATAAACATATATCACTAGATGGATATATTGTTTTGGACTTGATAATTAATATTTTTTTGAATATAATAATTTTTATTTATTATTTATTAATAATGTAATTATTAAATTTATTTAAAATTCCCCGGCTCTTGCACAAACATTAATTTGTTTTCACATCAATTATACCAAGTATGATTTTCTTTTTTTTTTCTTTAAATTTAAAATATAAAAATAATACAAAACGATTTATTATAATACAATAAATAGAATTTCCATTTTGTTCATTGCCTATAAAGTCCGAAGGTCGCAATATTTACGTATTGAACGAAGCGGGCTAGAACAGTTGATTTAGATTTAATACCAACGAACCCAACTAAAACAGTTGATTACAACAACGAACATTGGATAATTGAATGCCGCCATTTCTCTTTCCAGTGCTGTCAAATTACAATACGTACGAATTTGCATGGAAAAAGGGAAAAGAAACAATGAATGAACGTAAATTCAGAAATAAAAGAAAAAATCCTTAAAATATTTATTCGGTGGTGAAAAGTCAAACAGAAATAAAATGCAAATATAACAATTATTTATATTTTGTAATAAAATAAAATAATAATAGTAGAGAGTGACGCACAGGGCAAATCAACCCAAGCAAACCAAACCAACACACGGCAACAACGTGTACAACACAAACACATACAATGGGTCTTGACTTCGATGCGTTGGAATATTGCAAAAATGTGAAAATTAAACAATCCGTGCCGCCTTATGCCTGTCCAGTGCTGAAATGTGGTCGCAGCTATAAAACAATTATCGGTTTGCAGTATCATTTGGTTAATTATGATCACGATAATCCGCAACCATTGACTCCGATCATTACACCGAATCGTAAGAAAGCGCGTTCGCGTAGCACAATTCAATCGACAAAAGGTATTGGTATCGGTATCGGTAGTGGTGGTGGTGGTGGTATTGGTAGTAATAATAATGCAAATATACGATGTGGTTCAGCAGGTGATGATGATTTTAATGGTGGAATTGGTGGTGCAGGTGTACATCACATAACAAATCCCGAATCGTTGGTGTCGTACAATGACGAAGAGCAAACAGTTACGTTTAATATTGAGGGCAAAAGTGTACGACTTGGTATACATCAGCCGTTGCCGTTTATCGAAGATGATGAATATATTGATTTGGTGGAACGGGGCTGTATAATAAATGCAGATGCACCGCCTGTGGAGAAAAATGCCCCCTGGACGAGGGTCAAGGTGCCGGAGGCAAGATTTCAAGAAATCTGTGAATACTGTGTACAAGATGCTGCTCCCCGTTCGGGTGCTTATTATCGTTTTATTGAAAAGTCCGGGGAAGAATTGGACGGAGAAATTGAGTACGATGTGGATGAGGAGGATTCTGCGTGGCTGCAATGGATAAATGAAGAGCGTGAAAAAAGCGGACAGAATGCTGTCAACATTGATACCATGGAGTTGCTAATGGATCGTTTGGAAAAGGAGTCATACTTTCAGGCTGCGGCAAACGGCACTTCCACCGGCACAGAAGTGGACGATGACGCTGTTTGTTGTATTTGTATGGACGGCGAATGCCAAAACACTAATGTGATTCTCTTCTGCGATATGTGTAACCTGGCGGTGCATCAAGATTGTTACGGTGTACCGTACATCCCGGAGGGTCAATGGTTATGTCGGCGTTGCCTCCAATCGCCCAGTACGCCCGTAAATTGTGTTCTGTGTCCGAATACCGGCGGTGCCTTCAAACAAACGGATCGTGGCCAATGGGCGCACGTTGTGTGCGCCTTGTGGATACCAGAAGTTCGCTTCGCCAATACCGTCTTCTTAGAGCCGATTGGTGAGTAACATAGTGGAGTTTTTCTCATAAAACTGAAATTTAACGATTTTTTTTTTCAGATTCAATCGAAACGATACCTGCAGCCCGCTGGCGTTTAACGTGTTATGTGTGCAAAGAGAAGGGCTTGGGCGCCTGCATACAGTGCCATCGCAACAGCTGTTACGCTGCTTTTCATGTAACCTGCGCTCAACAAGCCGGCCTTTACATGACCATGGACATGAATGAGGGCACAACCCACAACGAGTCGTCCGTGCATGTTCAGAAGTATGCATTTTGTCACGCCCACACACCGGAACATGCCAAATCGAAATTAAATCTAAAGGACTTCGAGGATGCCCGCCACAAAATGAAGGAGGCACGCAAAGCGTTGGCGAAAAAACGCTCCTCAGCACCCATAGTACTTATACCAACCATACCGCCAGAGCGCATACAAGAGATCTCCGGCATGGTGCATATGCAGAAGAAGAAGGATTTCTTGGACCGTTTAATCGCTTACTGGACGCTCAAGCGGAAATACCGCAACGGTGTGCCATTGTTGCGGCGGTTGCAGAGTCAAGGCAACAATCATGGCGTCATACAGCGTAACGGTATTGAGGGCTCACCCGACACCTCCGAATTGTACCGTCAACTCAAGTATTGGCAATGTTTGCGGCAAGATTTGGAGCGAGCACGACTTTTGTGCGAATTAGTGCGCAAACGGGAGAAATTAAAAGCCGCCTATGTGAAGATCTGTGAACAGGTGGTGATGCTGCAATTGAATCCCTTGGAGTCTGTCCTTATCAAACTGTTGGATGCGTTGGAGGCACGCGATACATCGGAAATATTTCGTGAACCAGTCGATACGACAGAGGTGTCCGACTATTTGGACATTGTCACCAGTCCCATGGATTTGGGTACAATGCGCACGAAATTACATTCCGGCCAGTATACAAATCTGGATCAACTGCGAGCCGATTTCGATTTAATGATACAGAATTGTTTGGCCTACAACAACAAGGACACCGTGTTCTATCGCGCTGGCATACGTATGCGAGACCAAGGAGCACCATTGTTTCAGCAAGTGCGCGAAGATCTGGCACGAGAAGGCCTGCTGGATACAAATCAATCGGAACCAATCGATCATGTTGAGGTGGAGGTGGAGGAGGAGTTGCAACGACTTTTGGCGTCACCGCCCTGCGAGGCCATTGTACAGAAATTATTAATTTTAGCCGACAAGTCTCAGGTGCTGAAAAATCCCACATATCGGACGAAGAAAATTAAACAAATCCGTTTGGAGATATCGCGGATGCGCAAAACGATACAAAAGGCGAAAATAACGGCGGTAAGGAAAATGTTTAAACATTAATTTCAGTCAATTAGGTTTATCCGGACACACATGCTTACTGCGAACACTGTCCACATATTTAAAGTTAGACCTTCTCAGAAAATAAATAAAATATCTCGGGAGCCATGAATTTTTTAAAAAATATTTCGCCTTTTCTTGCAGCGTCACAATGCCAGCTCTCATATGGACGACAACGATGACATAGAGGAAAATCATAATATCGAGGATATGGACGTTGACACACCCATTAAACATTTGCAATCGTACACGCATCCAGAGCAAATGACACCAAAACGCAAACGTACCCGTGTACCGCCTCAAAATCATCTGCTTAGCGATGATGATGAAATTTATGAAGATGATGATGATGATGATGACAATGACGACGAAGAGGATGAGGATGAAGTGATGAGGGATGCATCCAAGGATACCACCAGTCATCATACAGTACAAACACCGCCCAGTAGTCCCGTTAAAAGTTTAAACAGCAGTGCATCACCAGTGGGTGTCAATCGAAGGTAAGTTGTGTCATTTTTGTTGGTGAATAATAATAATGCTGATATGTTTGTTAATTGATTTGAATGATTTTAGGACAGCAGTGTTGTTTACACGGAAAGCGCAGGCCGCCCTTAAACGTCCCAACGAATGTCACTCATCGACACCGGTCAAGGAGGAGCATTGTATCTCCAACAGCAGTAATTTAACAGCAACCACCTTAAGTTTATTGTCAGTGGTTAATAATAATAATAATAACAACAATAATACAGAGGTAGCTGCTGCAGCAGCGACTAATGCAAATGCAGTGCCTACCGGCACCGTGGGCAATAACTCTTTGGTGGCGTCTGCGTCATCGATGAGTGCAGGCATCAGCAAATTCAGTGGAGGCCTTAATCAGTTGACACCTTTATCGGCTAGTCTGAGTCAGGTGTCGACCGTTTTAACAACGAAATCGCCCAAACGCAATGTTCGCCACAAACGTTTATCGGAAATGCGCAACAGTGCTTCTATGTCACCGAAAAAATCACCCAATCGAACGCCGCTGTTAATTACACCCGCGAATAGTACACAGACTCATCACCATGGCGCTTCCTTAACCATGTCGTCCACTCATACATCACATATACAACAACAACAACAACAACAACAACCTGCCGCTCCCAATTTAAGTAATTACGATCATATGCCGGAGAAATTTCGCATATATCGCAACAACACTGTAGCGGATGTCAGTGATAGTGATGAGGATGGTATGAGTGATATGTCTGGCAGCCCATGTAGTAGTTGTTCCGGTTTTAGTGTAAGTGGTACTGCTTCTGATTACGATTCCAGTGAAGATGATGATGAGGAGGAAGAAGCAGACGATGATGAGGAGGAAGAGGGTGAAGATGAAGATCAGGAAAATGGTAATGGTACAGACGGAGCAGCAAGTTCACCGACCGGTCACGAATGTTTAGGTAATATAAGCAGGCATGGTAATGGTAGGGGAGTGGTTGCTCGTGGTGGTGGTGTAGAATGTGATAGTGAAGGAAATGCAGATTCTGACACGCAGACACGCAGTATAGCACGACGGACACCTACACCTTCTAGTAAACGACCGCGCAATGCAACACGAGCCAAACAAAAGAAGAAATTAACAAATAGCCCGCCAACCACCACAACTGCAGCAGCATCGCCACCTTTAAAAAATAATACACGTTTGGTTGGCAAACCATTAACAACCACTCAAACGAATACTGTCACCTCGACCGCAGCAACAACCACCATTAACACCAACCCAACAATAATAACAACAACAACAACAACAATTCAAACACCAAATAATGTTAACAGTATGAAAACGAATAAAAGTTATAATAGTACAGCAGTGGTTACCAATAATAATGGCCGACCCAAACTAAACAATGTGCATGCCATGGGTGCTAATGAAGGGACAGATTGTTCGGCAAATGTGATGACATGTAGTAGTACAGCTAATTTATTAAAACCTCCATTAGAGCCATTACAGTTGGTATGGGCGAAATGTCGCGGTTATCCATGGTATCCTGCTTTAATACTTGACCCGAAAACACCGAAAGGTTTCGTGTATAATGGTGTACCATTGCCGGCACCGCCGAGCGATGTCTTAGCTTTACGTAAAAATTACCCGTCAGATATGAAAGTATTTTTAGTGTTATTTTTCGATGCGAAACGTACGTGGCAATGGCTGCCAGCTAATAAATTAGAAATATTGGGCATTGACAAGGAGTTGGATCAACAGAAACTCATCGAATCACGCAAACCGACTGAACGGAAAGCGGTCAAGAAGGCGTATCAGGATGCATTACACTATCAAAGTCAGGTATCCGATCTGGAAGGGCAAGGACCCGATCCCATTATGTGAAAGTATTGGCCAGTTAGCTTGGTGGCTGACTTCAATTAAAACAAGTAAGAAAATTAAATTTGGCTTAAACCAAATCTTAAATACTCTCCACATGTAAAACGTTGGGCGTGGCAAATGTAGATATATTGAGTCCTCTATTTATGTATTACTTACATATCAGCTTGCAAGTCTAGCAAGTATGATGAATATGGTTTTTTGTAAATTGTGGGCGTGTCTGTTATCTGACCATGCCCCACTTTTTGCATATCGATATACATGCACCAAATTTCAAATTAATGGGACAATTTTTGTAGCATATATATAGACTTTTGTTGATTGTGGGCGTGGCTATTGACTTAATTTGTCCCATTTTTAATAGCCATCTGCATGCAAAAACTAAAAGTGCGGACTCAGTTGTTAATGTTGATCTCTGACGCCTCCATTTTGGATGTTGCAAACGGAAAAACAAACTCTCATCTTAGTGGAGGGTATAAACAAAAACTCAAAACACCAAACAAAACAAGAATCAATCAAAATGAATAGATATCAAAACTTTAACTTGATCGTCTCTCTCGACTCGTTACAAAACTTTCTCTTTCATACACCTTTAAGCAGGAGAATTGACTACACCACATTACTCTTCTGCTTTCACTTAGTTTTGCTATTAATTATTAAATTACTTTTGTGTATAGTGTTAGGGTTAAGTTTAAAGCTTCTTGTACTTCCTCTCTCTCTCTCTCTCTCTCTCATGTAATTATTATATTTTTTAGGATATTTGCTTTATCTACAATAGAATAGAATTATTTGTTTAAAGATTTTTCACTCTTTTTATATACAATAAAAAAAAAAAAAAGAATTAAAATTAAAATTAATTCTCATTTATGAGAGTTTGCTGTCCATTAGTTTGTTAGAAAGCGAAAAAGTTTAGAATTACGTTTTCTTTTAATCACTTAACTACTAAATATAAAATAAAACTTTTTCTTATAAATTATATTTATCCGAATTTGATTTCTGTATTAACTGTACATGATTAATTAAAACGAATCTTTTAACACTTTTATATATAAATAGTAAGCAGATATGATTTTTCTTAACGTAGACATAATTTTATTTAATTTATTTTTTATGTCCTATTTCTCTACATACAAATATCTTAACACCCCATCCCTCTCTCTCTCTCTCTCTCTCTGTAAGTATAAGGTCACTAACAAAAGTAATAATAAAAAACACTTGCACAGTTTACATTTACTGGCAAACACAACCACACTGATAAATGTATTAACTACAAAAAAAAAAAAGTACTAGTACAGATGAAGAAAGAATAATAAATTATTAGCTGAATATTATTAAGTTTTCAACATCACATAGGAGCTGTTTCATAAACGATTTGTTTAAACAACAACAACAATGTTTGAATAAGTAAACAAATATATAGAAATCTGTATAAGTGCGAAAATTTCACTTTAGTGTTAAATATGTAATAATTAAAAAAAAAAAAAAATCTTTATTCTTATTAAAAAGTCGGTAGTTGTTTAAATTATAACAAACAAAAAAAAAAAAAATGTACACACACAACCACATTTAAGTTAAGTGATAAATTAATTAAATTAAAAAATAAAATAAAATGTACAATTGCAAAAAATCGTAAAAAAAAAACACCAACCGCCGTAAAATATTGAAATAAATATTTAAAAAATATTATAATAAAAAGAAAAAACGTTTATTTGAAAATCATTTTCAATCTTCTTTGTGTAGTAAATTTTATTGAAGACGCCACACATTGACATAGCGAAAGCCATTATTTTCTAAACAACAATTTTCCGTTAACTCATACGTAATTAATTTTGTCATAACATTTATACATTCATTGGTTAAACCATGCCGCCCAGGATCACCGATTAATACCACTTTTCCATTTCTTGCCAAAGCCCGAAGCCAAGGTAACAATAAGGCGGCTATGGCTTCATCATAAAATAAATCACCGATCAGTATAATATCTTCTTGTATTGTAGAACCAATTAAATTTTCCGAAGTGACTTTCAAACGTTCCAAATCTATTGAATTTAAGCGAGCATTCAGAATAGCAGCGCAACTAGCAGCTGGAATTGTAGGGTAGAAATTTATATATAAAACTAATCAAAGAATATCCTTCACATCTATATATATATACGAGTATATACAAAAAAAGGGCGTGACAAATAAGTGATTGCGGTCTTTAAGATATGAATCGATTTCATCGATTCCTTCGATTTTGTAATTGTGGGCGCAGCTCTACATCAATATGAAGATTTTTTCCCATTTTAATAAAGTAACCGGGCTAACAAGGTTTGAAGGTTTGAATAATAAGTGATTTCGAATTAAAATTCTGTCATCTAGTTCAGACACTTATAGGGGTTTTATTCTGGTTGCCTCACTTTAAAATTTTTTAATTAAAAAAAAAAAAAAAATATAAATAAAATTTAATTTTTTTACCTTCATCAATATCATTCGCTATAGCATATAGAGCATGACTTTTTAAAGCTGCTATTGAACTAGCCGCACAGCCACTGCCTACATCTAAAACACTTTTACTTTGAACAATTTCAGGATTCTCTAAAATAAATCTTTAAAAAATTAAAATATTATTATTTTTTTTTTTGGTAGAGAGTCTTCATTTTGTAAATACCTGCTTAAGGCTTGTCCACCAGGCCAATAGAAAGCCCAAAATGGTTCATTTTCGAATATCTGTTCACGTTCTATCTCGGATATCGGTTGATGATATAAACGACAATCGGGTGTTATTAAATGTAGTGGAATTTCCGGGGTCATATGTTGTTGGGATGTAACGGTTTCTTTTAAGATTTTCTCTTGGAGATTCTTAAGATGGAATCTTTAAAAATAAAAACAAAAGGCCTTTATAGACTCACTCATCTTCCGAGACACTCTTTACTTTCACGGTAATATTCTTATCTGTCGTTAGGTTATAATAACCAGTCCAATTCGTCAGGCGAGTTTAAAATCGTTCTCTATTTACTTTGCTTGAAATTTTGAACCAGAAAATCATGTATGACTATGTAATTTATTGCACCTTCCATATACCAAATGGGATGCAGACTTTTTGTTTTTAATGCTCTCCACTTATTTCACCATTTTTTTGTATCAACATTTTATTCAAATATCCTCCAAACTGTGGCGTACACAGTGGACGGAAGGACATTAATATTTATTTAAATATCTTTCAATTATTTCAAAATGTAATAAATTTATTGCAACTGCACTTATATAAATACCCACCACGCATATACTTGTAAAAGTGGTCTAAGTTCTTTATGCGATTATTATACCCTGCACCACCCTGTGAAAAAGCGTATATTAAGTTTGTGCAGATGTTTGTAACTCCGAAACGGCAAATGCCGCACCCACCTTTAGTTATACTTATCGCTTCAGAATCAAATTCTCCATGTCCATCCGTCTGTCTGTCCATCTATATTTGTGTGCAAGCTAAAGGGCGCATTTTTTGAATTATTTTAATGAAATTTGGTACAAGGATATTCTTGCATTGGCCCAAAAAGAAATCCTTTTGGAAATGGATACAAGTAGATATAGAAAAATAAAAGTTTTCATTTTTAAAGAAGAAAAAAAAGTATTAAATTGAATAATATATCAAGTGGTGTAGTGTATTTGATGGACGGGCTTGACCAATTATAATATTTTCACTTCTTTTGATTTAATTATTTTATATATTATTATATTACTTTATAAGTTTACAAACGTTAATGTTTTTTTTTAGAAAAATTAACTTAGGTCATTTTCATAAGTATGGGCAATTTTTTTATTTATAGCCTACTTAAAGGAATCTTGTAGATGTATTAAAATTACATTTGTTGTTGTTATAAGTTATAAATAAAACAATATTCTGGAATTTTGTGGCATAAAAAGAAGACAACACGGATGTTTCCTGAACTTGAGACACCATACAGAGCCGGCAAAAGTCGCCTGATTAAACAAGTTTTACTAAAAAAAAAACAGTCATTTGATAGCAACAACAGTTACATGACATGGCATCCGTAAGAAATTGATGCACGAACCTCACTATACACTGACCTTGAAATGGTTTTTAATTGAACTTGATGGATAAAAATGATACGCAGCGCTGACAAAAGCAGAACAGTTTATAAGTAAGGAAGTATAGTCGGTCAAGCCCGACCATTTAATCACTTAGCTTCTTAAATTATGCTACAATTAATTTGGTGGCATCTGTATAAAATTCCATACAAGTTTCTTCGTGAAATATAATTACATGGAAAGGGGTTCTAGGCTTACTAATAAATGTGTATATCGAAGTTCAACTTTGTAGCTTATAGCCAACCGCCATAGAGCTTAAAATTTATGACTTTGAAAGTCATATAGATTTTCCTGTTTCAAACCGAATGATAAACATAGTGTACCCCTCGTGTGATGTGGAGAGAGTCAAAAGATAAGAACAACTGCTCAACAACATTAACCACAAGAAGAAAAAAAAAAA
This sequence comes from Crataerina pallida, assembly GCA_949710015.1. Lineage (NCBI taxonomy): Eukaryota > Metazoa > Arthropoda > Insecta > Diptera > Hippoboscidae > Crataerina > Crataerina pallida. The sequence continues at coordinate 26,155,604 of OX453293.1, read as the reverse complement.
GATCAACGCAAATGAAACACAGTTAACGCAGTGGTTGGTCATCATTATAAGAAGGGCTACAAACAATGAAACTTGCATGTATTGTGCACCATTTGCAATAACAACGTGAAGCTTACGTGGACATGTAAGATCAAGGACGAACATAAACTAGCCGATCGCTCTGATCGAGTATTTTTTTCCCCTTCTTTTTGTTTAAATATTTAAGAACAGAAAATATTTCTTGTTTTTTCTTTTTGCCCAATTTTTATTATAAAAGTCTCCAACTGTAAGCAATTGTATGATAGTTTTCGTCAAACTTCTTACTAGGCAACATTCTCTTGCAGCAGCAGTCGGAGCTTTTCATATACATGGAATAACAATTTCAAGTGGAGATAGTTTGCAGTTGTATTGAAGCAGATTATAAAACGAAAAAATGTTTTTATTCATATTGGCTACTTTAATAATTGGCAGTGTCCATACTCTGACCATTGGTTATCCAATACAAACGGCTTCATCCATTCATGATGATTTGCCAACACAAGGCAGTATTGTACAAGGCTTCATCCGCTATTTGGATAATAGCGGTGTAGAGCGCGTAATCAGTTATATTTACCCGAAACCAGTTGCCAGTCAAGTGGCTTATACAGCGGGGTCGTCGACACCCTATGTACGCACCTACGTAACCACTCAATCAGTAGCCTTGCCGCAGCCGAATTACGTTGCTTTGGAAAAAGCACGTGAAGCTCATTTTCGGGCATGGTCTTGGCAACAGTATCAGGCACTGAAGCATGAAATTGATATTTTACGTAGCGATGGCAAAGAACCGTCCGCTGATATGTTGGCCAAATATCAACCGTTAGAGAAGGTAGCTCTCGCCACAGATTATACTACTATTGCTGAAATGCCAGACATTAAACGTTTACGCAATGAACATTACAAGATATGGCAGCAGTCCACACTTAAAGATGTGCCAAAAGAACAAAGCTCCCAATATGTTCCGACAAGTCTAAAAGAACTCTCGCAGCAGAAGCACATTCACGAGGAACATTTGCGCATTTATAACGAGCAGATTGAGAATTTGAAACAATTGGAGAATCAAAATATACATGAAAAGGTTGTCCAACAACAAGAGCAACAAAAGCCACATGGTGCTGAGGTGGGAGGAGTCACTCAAGAAAATTCACATTTACGGACTGAAGTAAAGGCGCATGCAGGTGAGATGGGTGGTGTATCTCAAGCTCAAGGTGTTTTACTGCCTGCACGGTCTGGAGACTTTGAACAACAACAACAACAACAACAACATGTAGAACAGAAGCCATATAATTCTGACGTTAAAGCAATTAAACCTCTTGTAGACGAACCTATTGCCCCTGGTGTAATAGTAAAACCTTCTACTGATCAACACTCGGTGGATAAAGGGAAATTGTTAACGTCAGTCTCCGAACAACATGAGCAGCAGCAGCAGCATCATCATCATCATCATTATCATGCTGAACAGAGTCAACAAAATGCTCAAAATATTCAAGACAATCAAGCTGTACAGACGGATAGACATTACAAACATACCGCCCACATAGGTTTTACTCCCGAAGTAGAGCGAGCGCGCCAGGAGCATTTCAAAATTTTTAATGATATCAAATCACATGTTGAACATAAACAGAAACTGTTGCAGCAGAAGCAACAACAACAACAACAACAACAAATACAACAAGAACAAAATCTAATGGAAGTTAATAGAGAAGAGTATTTAGACAGAGTAAGGGAAGCAGAACGTAAACAAGAGGAAGAACATTTGCTACAATTGGAAAGTTTACGTGAAGCGCAACGTTTACAAGAACAACAAATACAATTGGAATTTGATAAACAACGCGAAGCGGAACGTTTAGCTGAGGAGCAGCGTCAAATGGAAGCCGAATTAATGGGTCTACGGCTAGATGAGGCATCACGCATGCAGTTGGATCGTTTAAAGGAAGCGAAATATTTAAAACAAGACGAAGAACAAATCAAACAGCAAATTATAATGGAGAAGGAAAATGAAGAAATTTCAAGAGCGAATGCAGGACCTTCTTCTCAAGGTCATCTTTTTAATGTAAAATCTTTTGAACCACAACAACAACAACAATATATATACACTCATATATCACCGTTTGCATCAACTCCATTATATACACAATCTACCCCGACCGGTGTGTATCCAGCATCTGTATCATATTTAAAAACATCAGATCTGGGACAACCGAACGCGTATTTGGTGGCGGGCCAACAGCAAAAGCCTGCCTATTACATTGTACCCGTTGGTGGTGATAGTGGGGCACCCATACAATATGTACCCTTTGTGTCTCAAGGTAAATCATTTCAAATTCCAATTCAACAAACCGTTGCAAAGGTTGAGCAATCGCCAAAAGGTCACGCCCATTCTACTGTTAAAGGTTTAAACGAATTGGCTCAACCTAGAGGGGAACATTTTGAGGCTTACAATAAGGCCTTGAAACAATTGTCTGTAACTGTTGGCGGCAGAAGTGACACGATTGCACCCTGTTAATTATTCTCTCTACCATATTTTTTTTACTATTTACGCAAAAACATATGTATTAACAATTTATATTATATTATTAAGGTGTCATTTCCAATTTCCCATTAACAGAATAAAACATCGCCTTAAACACCGTCATCAGTTATTTCATTATGCAAAATATTACCAACTGTGTCTTTTTAATTATATAAGATTTCGCAAGATTATGCACTCACCCATTTAGTTGCTTTACGCTTTGAGCGTAATCCACTACATTATGCCGAAGCTTTTTTAATTCAATTAAATATTTTGTTTTTAAGAAAATCCTTGCACTTGTATTATACATCAGGAAAGTGCATCTGAAAATGGAAGAGAAAAGAAAAATGAATCAAAAATTGACTTGGATATCCACCACCGAATTAGTAAAACTCTCTGAGGAGTATTTAATGTATTTTTAATTTTATGTGTAATAAAAGTGTAATTTTCAAAGTCTTTAATAAACTGTGCTTTTTGACCACAAGCGATTTGACTTTTTTGCTTAAAAAACACCATGGGCTCAGAGCCTGCTAATAATTTTTGTCATAGTTAAGGGCATGGGAATGTTTGGTCATATAACCGAGCGTACATGAAATTTTGAAGTAGAATTTTGCATAAATATCTTTAGTATCTGTAGGTAGGTTTTCATATAAATTGAACGGAATTGGTCAAGTGCTGCACCGGTAATCGATAAAAATCTCTCGAAGCCACCAAAATGTATCTGCATCTGTAAAGTTAAAACTTGGAACGCATATTTTCTAAATAAAATTTTTTTGTTTATTTATCACTAAATTTAACCTCTGCTGATGAGTATTTATTTTTGTTTTTACGTTTAAATTGTTGACAATAAATTTTTTAAATTTAACAAATATGTTGAACTACAAAATTTCCATGTTATTATTGTTATTATTAAAAAAAAAAAAAAAAACAGTAAAAACATATATTAACCAGTTAGAAGGGAGAAGTAATGTTTAAAAATTAACTGTTTTTTTTAAAGCTCCATTGCAAACGATATTTCATTTTATATCTTAAGTACTTTAAACAATTACTTGTGAAATGTTTTTTTTTTTTTTTTAGTTATGAACTTTCCATGTACAAAATTTGACACGTACATGAGCGATATTTTGCTTATACCAAATATGAGATACCCTACATGTGGGCGTGGCACTTGCCTCTAAAGTATTTGTTACATGTCAACGTAAGAGCCGAACTCGGGACTAAAGAAAATTTTTTATGTTAAACATAGGTGAGTACAGTTACTCTCTCAGTTACTCTCTTTTAAAGTATTTGTTACATTTCAGTACAATTCAAGATTGTATTTTGGGCAAAGGAAGAGCAGGTGAGCGTGTGTGTTTACCGAACTCACTTCTTTTCAGCAATCTCAATTTTTCAATTTTCACAATCGTCAATTGTCTTTATGGTTTCCTTAAGTCATTGTCAAATGGAATGACAAACTCAAACTCTTCACCCAGTAACTGGTCAGCAATAATTAGCTTTGTGAACTTATATATACATAAATATATAAAATATCATTTTGTTTTTTCAGCTACATTGCAAACGATATTTCATTTAATATAACACACTGTAGACATTAATAATTAAAAAAGTTTCCATGTTAATGAGAAAATAAAAACAAATTAAAAAAAAAAAATAAAAAAAAAAAAAAGAAAGAAAGAACAATGAATGCAGTTGGAGGGCATACATAAATGTTATGAACTTTTTATATTTTTAAAACTTTGCATTGCAAACGATATTTCATTTTACATATGTGACGATCTAAACATTACTTTTGTTGTTGTTGTTGTTGTTGTCATCATCATTATTGTTGAAACAACATTTATTTGTCATCCATTTTTAAACTGGTTTTATTATTATTATTATTATTATTTTTTCATATTTTGTTACAATTCCTTGTAATAGATTGCTTTTGAGGTTGAGCCATGTTAAAGGAAAGTTGTGCAAGCCGTTGTGAATAAAAGTGGTGCTAGTCCATTTTTGGAATACATTCATTTCATTTCCGTTTCCATATTTCATTTTTTCTAATATTTTCATAATTTTTGATATTAAAATTTTTTTTTCGAAAAGTGGACTTGTACCACTTTGATTCGCAACCTCCCCTACAATGAACAAAATATTGTTAAATGGAGTCGCGTGTTTATAAAAAACGTGGCAAAAAAATAGACAACACCATTTTATCAGTGTAAGGCTTCCTTCTCTACATTATTATTGTAGAATTTTTACATTTAGTTCTTATTAAATATTTTTAAAAAATATCACATAAAGTGTTAAATTTTCAAGTCATTCTTTTTAGCATTTCTTTTATCGGTAAAAATGCCACGAGCTGCAGTTTATTGTGCCTATTTTTCAGTGTCATATACATTCATTTCTTCACTCGTCGGCTCTTTTCTTTCGTGATGCCTTCTAAACTCATTTATTTTTAAAATTTACCAGAGCTATGCCTTCTTTACCAAAGTAGGTAACAATTGAAATGATTGTGACCTTAATCTTTTCTTTTCTAACTCGATAACTTTTGCGTTTTAAGATTTTTCGAAAAATTTCATCCTATCACCTTACTTGAGAGTTACCATTTTTTTTTCCTCTTCCTGTATTATAATAAGCACCTGTAACTATTTTGTATATGGACATGTACTGTTCCATATGTTGATATTAAAAATCATTATTAAAGTAAAGTTAACGTCAATATACAAATATAAGTAAATTTATATTTTCACAAATCATGTGATATTCATGTGCAACTAAAATGACCTATAATGCATGTATTTCGTATTTTGTGTGGAAAATATATTAAAGTTAAAGTTAAAATATAAATAAAACCATCAAAAAAGTCATTAAAATGGTGCGTGGTAAAAAACAAAAAATTAGTAGCCTATTATGGCACAGTTTTAAAATATATTTTTCTCAATTTTGAGCATAGTAGGCATATTATGAGGTACGAATTTGTTGTTTCAGTTTCTTTTAAAAAGATTTCTTTGAACGTGAACAACTTTTGTTCCAATAATATCATAAATGAATGGTTAGCGTGAAGAAGTGTAGAAGAAAAGTTGCCTAATATCATGCATGATATTTGGAACAGTTTTTCTTAAATCGTGGTTGTACTGTTTTAAAATAGAGAGAAAAAAAAAATCTGTGCCACCATATCCTCCTTTGTTTGCTAATCATTTACTTTTATCGTGTTATTTTGCATTCTATTGATTTTTCTAACTTATTCAACTTTTCGTGCTATTTGATATTTATTTATTTTGAATATTTTGTATGAAAATGTTACAATTTACATAAAGTGTTATTGATGCAATGTCAACTAATTAATAGTTAAGAAAGTTACATTGATAAATGTAAATGTTTGACATATGTGTGAATGCTCCAGGAAATATTTTGTATACAAAAATGTTCCTAATAAACTATTTTTTATGCCGTTATGGATAATAACATAACTTCAAAAAAAAACCTTTTCATTAAATGATGATTTTTTGTTTCATAAAGATATATAGAAATGATGAATTTGAAGGAAATAAAAAACTTCACATAGAGGCGTGGCAGGTACATGATTGGGTGTCAATTTCCATGTTGAACTACATTATAATCAAAAAAGGCATTTTTTTTACTGCGAGGTCAGATTGCAAGCCCAACTTTTGGCACATAAATGGGAAAATTCAAATGAAAACTCAATGTAAATATAAGATATGTACTGAAATGTAACGTTTCAGGTCAATTTATTGTGAGCGTAGCCCTTAATCAGACTGAATGGCAACCTTTGTGCAGTAACCAGAAATGCATGTACAAAATGTCACCTCAAAATCCCAAAATTTTCCAACCCTTAGCGCTCCTATACACTGACAGGCGTACGGACATAACTAAAAAGATTTGAATTTTGATCTCGATTACGAACACATAATTTCCTTAGTATACTCTCATCTAATGTGAAGGTTATAAAAACCATGGTATCATAATGATAATGTTTGATAATGAAAATAAAAATACAAAAAATGTATTTTTTTCTTTAAATTTTATTTTGTTTTTTATCTATATAACATATACGACAGCTAACATAACATAACAATAAATTCTTTTTTTTTATCTTATAAAAAATTATCATTAATCATTTAGTTATATACAATGTTTCCTTAAAATCTATTTACTTGATAAATAATTAAAACAATTTTTCTACAATTATACAACAAAAATATGTACATTGGTTCATCGAACATATGGGAATTTACGTTGAAACGCTTATTTACGCATTTTAAAGGTTATAAAACATTATTTACCTTCACGCTACATTTCCATATAAATTTGTGTGTATGTGTTAACGAAAACATGTTTGTTTCATGACAATTAAAAAACATTTTCTAATTACAACAACTTATACTTATAAAATAGTAATTTCAATTGATTGTGATAATAACGTATTTTAATAATAATTAAAGTAAAAGTAAAACCAAGTATGTTGCATTAACTCTACTTTATTCTCAGGTACTATTATTCTCTTTTCTTCTTTCGTTTCCATATTAACTGCTAGGCATAGTCATTGATTGAGAAATCTAACCTATTCCAAATGCTAGGCTGTGAAATTTTAAATTACAATTTTTAAATATTATTATAATTTAAAATACTTTTGAACAGCATCTTTGGTTTGTTGGGAAAAGGCACCGGCTGCAACTCCCTTGCCCCCTTGCCATACTTTTTTCAGTATTGTGCTCTTATGCAAACAATTTCAATACATCTTGTATTTAAAGTCCCCCTCATTAAAGGGATTTTCTCACATTTCACTTTTTACACATTCGGTAGCTGTACAATGGTTTGTGTTGATGTATCCCAGAATGCTTCACAATAATCAACTAATGAATTTTCCACTTTACTTAATTGTTTTTCTTCATTATTAACATTATTAGTCCAGATTTTTTGTATTAAACAGCACGTCTCTAGGGATGTTTTGCCCAACAGACGGCTCAATTTTTGGGGGCAATCCACTTTAATGACATAAATATCATTTTCATAACAAAATGCTTCCAATAGAACTTCGTGCATGTGAGTGGCGGCATCATCGTTTGTGGCAGCTGCCATTACACAAAACAATGAACCTTCTGGTGCATTTGAAAGAACTTTGATGGCAGCACTAAGGCCCACAATCAGGCGTGATTCAGCTTTGGCTTTTAGTAAAGCTGTTTTTATGGTGCGTCCCATTTTTTGATAATCCATTTTATGAGGGAAATCTGCTGTATTGTTGGTCATAATATTTTGATATTGTTCCAGTTGTTTTGCATCCACGACCATTTTGTAGAAAAGTAATATTTTTTTTTTTTTTATATAATATTTAAATTTAATAAAAGTGTTTCTTTTTTATACGCAATCTATTGTTATTGTTGTGAAATTCTTATCGTTATGCTGTGCGCGTTTATTTCTTGAAATAATTTTAACTGGCGGCTAATGGCACAGGTTAGTTTATTCAATTTTGACTTCAAATTTCACAATGAATGTTATTTATCGCACAGCGTATGCTTTTATACTCGTCCAAATGCTCTCTTCGTTTTGGCATCTGAACAAGTGAACTACATTTTTGTTTATATGGTGTAATAGCTCTCTTTAGATGCGAGGGAGATTTCCCATTCAAGGGATTTTCTTACAATAGTTTTTTTTGTGAGAATTAAAAACCCAGCAATACAACCAAAAAATCTGGGTTAAGCAAAGTTTTCTCTTGGAATGAAGAGAAGCCCAGTACTCACTTTCAGAACCGATTTAATCGTTTCTGTCTGGGCGTCTGTCTGTTCATGTGAAATTTCGTATAAAGAAGTGCTTTGAACGGAATGGTTCCTTTTTAGAACCACTCCCCATATAACATTTCATTATAAAGAAAGTTTTTATTCGTAATTCGTAATATTTTTTAACAAAATTTGGTAAAGGATAGATGCATAGATCTGAATAATTGGCTGTGGTAAAATTGGATCATTTTCTAATCTCCTTTCCTTGTAAAAGTTTTTCCTGAATTAATTCTTTATCTATGTATCTACCACACACTCACAATGACCTATGAATTTGAACTTTGGTTCCAGCCGAATAAAGGCTTTTCCCTAGATAATTGACCTGACAAGGACCCGCGTTTATTCATGCAATTAGGTATGTAGTTACGAGTGAGGTAGGAGGACCAGCCCCTACATACAATTCGAATAATTAAAAGCATAAATTATGAAACTAAATGGTGTAGGGCATTAAATGAACGGCTAAAACCAACCATAATTTTTTCATTTGATTTTAATTATATATAAAATGTTTATCTTATTTAGTTATTGTTCCACGTACAAATTTTTCACTACAAGCTCAACACACTTAGTCGCTCTTAACACTTATGTATTATAAATTGGGATTTTTTACACTTGTTTAAGTTACCGGTTGGAACGCCTTGGGGGTTTTTACGTATATTGGGGGAATACGTAAAATTTTGTGAATGAATTCTGCAAACATGTTAAAAAAGTATCAATTATTTAGTTCAATACAACTGGTTATGTAAATTGTTCACTCATTAGTATATATTTAGTGAGTGGAGTGGAAAAATGAGGAATTTTAATAATGATCTTGTACTCGTTTTACTTTGCTGCACAACACGTCTTGTTATATAAGCAAATAAAGAATGTTAATGGTGTACGGAGTGCTCGATGAATAGAAATTTTCCACTTTTATATAAAAGAGTTATAGTTATGCTTATCATTTATTTAATGGTAAATATATCGAATTATCACCGTTTTCTTATTTATTAATTGTTTGATTAAATAAATTTATTGAGAGAAATGCAACAGATAACACACGAAAGTGACATTAACTGTATGGGTCTAAGTTACTTAATGTAATAATAAGTAAAGCAAATGAAAATGTTGCAGTGAATTATCAATCGATCATTTAATACCCTACACTATTTGCATTAGTTACTTAGTTCCACGAATTTCAATTGTCATCATTATCATCATGACTGGCTGATTAAAACCTATGGAGCTCTTTGGCCTGTTGTAAAAGAGAACGTCACGCGCTCGGTCTTCTCGTTTTCGAATTTTAATTGTAATGTAATAAAATCTTATCACAGTAATCACTTAGTGTTGTATCATTATATGGAGAGGGGTTCTAAAAATGATTCCATAGCATCCCGTAATGCCATAGCCAACTATTAAGCCAATTAACTAATCTTTACAAATTGCGATTTGTCGAAACAAAATTTACACTTATGAAGACCTCCTTCATAATAAAATATTACATGAGTAGAGGTTCAATAATGGCTCAAAGGCTTTCTACATAAGAAATATGGAAAAAACTCTTAAGAATATATTTCAGTGTTTGTTGCACTGTGGGCGTATTGTTGATTTTGCTTAAAATTTTAATATATAGCCTAATTTTTGCCACTAAGAGTATGATATGCACATAAAGTTGTACTCGGCATCTGATATTAATTTATACATAATATATATTTTGTTGCGACTTTGAAGCCCCTTTACCCCCTAAGAAATTTTAGAACCTTTGTATAGACCTTTTCAGTTTCCATCTGCATATTCTTATTTATATTAATCGTTTTTAAGACACGCGCACAATATTTTATTAAACAAAATACTTTAATTTTTAAATACTTTCGTTTTCCCTTGATAATGCGCGGTATTTTTTCAGTGTATTTTTAATAAAAGCTTTAAAATAAAAGAAATGATATAATACGTATTCACCTTTAAGAATTTATTTATTTTAGTAAAGAGCTAAAGTAGAGTTGCCAATCTAAAAATCAATGTAATTAAGGAAAGCTCATGCTTCAATTGTTGAATAAATAATAATTTTTACATTCATTTTTTTGACAACTATATCGATTTAATACATAATTGTTTAAATATCTTCAATATCGGGAAACATGTTTGTACTTCTAAAGCCGAAATGTGATGAAATTTATATGATAATGAATGCTATAATCTAATATTGGCAGCACTGTTTACTAAATAATTGAAGAAGACTTTTCAACAAATTGTTGTAGTTGTTGGTTAAACTTTGTAAAGAAATTTTCGCAAAAAAACTATTTTTCATTATATCCAAAACAAAAGTTACACTTACCGATTAATTATAAATATTACACAAACAAAATGAAGGTTAATTGTTGCCAAAAACAATTTAGTACAACTTGCTTCCATCTATGTGGCCCCAGACTAAAATTGAGAACACTCAAAAATCCAGTAAAGCAAAGCAGCTCAAAATTCAAACGAAATAAAATAAACAAATATTGTCAGTTCAGACAGTGCCGTCATAAGAAAATATATTTCTTTTCATAAAAGAAAAAACATTATATATATATAAAAAAAAAAAAAAGAATTCTAAAACATGATAACTGCTGGCGTAAGAACGTTGTGGACATTTCGTAAAAATCAATCATACACAATGGATTATGTTAAAAAAATTTGTGCAAAGGCTTTTAACTCTGTGGGTGAGGGTGATCACATCACTGCGTCCGGCAATCCAGTGTAAAAGTTTTATATTGTAACATAGTCTTGAGGTTGTTCTTTAAGGTTTTTTATATGTTTACAGAACCCCTAAGGTTGTGGCCTTTGGTAATGTACTCCTCGATCATACAGCTCACTTGGAAAATACTGAATTATTGCAACGTTATAAATTATCTTTGAATTCACGTGGTGAAATGGATGTAGAGACCTTGAGTAAGGTGACAACAGAAGCTCTTGGCACTGGGTATGTTTTGGAAGAGGAAATAAACTCTACATTTATCAAAAGCTAATAGTATGTGTTACATTTTAGAGAAGACAAGGAACCACATTTAGGTGGGGCGGCCTTGAATATGGTTCGCATTATTAAACAGTTGGGTACAGAACCATTATATTTCGGTGCTGTAGGCGCAGACAAAGAAGCGGAGCTTGTACGCGAACTTTTAAACAAAGCAGGCTTAAATTCAAGGTAATTTTTTTTAGAGTAAGTTACAAAATCTACGCGTAATTCATAACATTTCATTTCAGTCAGTATAGATTACAAACTATACCTGATGTACCCACCGGTCGTTGTATATGTTTAATATATGAAAATTCATTGGCCTTGTATGCTAATATTGGAGCATCTTCGAAATTCTCCAATGAATTTTTAATGAAAGTAGAATGCGAAGAACCCAACATCTTTTTGAGACCTTTGGAGCATAAACAAATTTTCTACATAGAAGGTTTCTTTGTACCACAACGTGAAGATGTCATCACTCATATTGTCCGGAATTATATTAAGGGTCGTCATTATTTGGCTTTAAATTTAAGTGCCAACTATATAGTAAAATTAAATTATCATCATATGGTATATTTGGCACATCATGCTCTCTTCATATTCGGAAATGCTGATGAGTTTGAAATGTTCCGCGAATGTTGGGGTGCAAGTACTTTGGAAGATTTAGCTAAAGGCTTAGTTCAAGATGGTGCTTTAGCTAAAGTTTTAATTGTAACGAATGGTGCTCAGGGTGTAAAAATAATAACAAATTTTGTTAAAGAGCAACAGCCAGCACCACCAAGCGAATTATTAGTACAATGTTTTCAAGCTGCTCCCACTGAAAAGGTGATTGATACTACTGGTTGCGGTGATGCCTTTGCAGCTGCATTTATACACTCGTGGCTGCAAAAACGATCTTTGGAGGAATGTGCACGTTTTGCTAGCGAAGTGGCCGCTAAAGTGGCCGGTCAAGTTGGTTGTAATTTACCATAACTGTATAGTGAATAATTATGCGTTGGCGGAGCGCTTACCTTATTACGTTTTAACTTAAAGAATCACCGATTTTCCCAGGTGTATTATTCACGTGGTTACATGAATTTTTATTTTTTTCCTTTTATTAAGTATAGTTTACAAGATTACAAGAATGAAATTTCTTGATTGCTTCTATATCATTATAATCAGATTTCTACCAGCATTTATATAAGACTGCATGTGACATGCACTTGAAATTATTTTTACCTTACATGCGGTATTATATTAAAAATCAAATATGCTTTTTTGTTTTTGTAGCATATTTAAAATTATTTAATAGTTGTTTATAACTATTATATGAGAATGAAAATTTGAAATATTGAAACAGCAATAAACGAAGCTTTTGCATATTTTTAATGCTATAAATATTTAAGCGTGGACTATTTTTAAAAACAGTGTGTTTCTTATTTTCACAATGTTCAAAAGGAATGATAGAGAGATTCGCTTTCGCGAATGATTATAGCTATCGATTATTAATAGTGGCGGTAACATTAGTTATTTGACTTAATTTTGCATTAATTAAGGAACTTATTCATATTTTTCGTACCCTCTTCTTGACATGCTGAAAAACTTGAACAAATATTTACTCAACATTCTTTTATTTTCACGTAAAAGCATTTTGTGCGCATCACAAAGAATATTGATTAAGGATTATTGTGCAGAGACTACCAGAAGGCAACAACAAGCATGTTAAGGAGCTTATTGGTAACATTTAATTCATTGATTGATTGACTTCCGAAGAAACATGTAAACACTTGTTAAGATGTTAGCAAAGAATTTGTCAATTTGAATTATTACAAATAGGCAGAAGAGTTTTTCCCATTCTCTTTAGTCTGTATTCAAAATTGTAGAAAGATCATAACCATAGTATTAAAAGATTTTCTCATTATCATGAGAATCGTTGAGTGTACCAGCGCACTGTTACATCTAACTTTGAATTGTCAAAAACCTTAATTACAAACAAAAACTACATACCTGCGTTAGGATAAACATCTCCAACTCATGTCGCATTGTTTCAGTAGAATTGTAGTATGATTGAATAGCTCACTAATGGCTTTTCAACTTAAGCAGTATAAAGCGGAAAATACTTCCCATGCCCCATCTACATAGTCACCATGGTAATCATTGTACATATACGAGTATGTAAATGTATGAGTTGTGCAGATATGTAAAGGTTTCATTTCAACACAACTCTCGTATCGTTGTTGTTGTCGTCATTCGTTTAAATCACACACACCATCAAATGTTATGCTGTTAATTACTCGTTATCAATTTTAGCTAAGCACACACACCCATACATATCATACACATCCATATATGTATGTGTATAGAATATATTTGGCCCGCCTAACAAATCAATGGCCATCCTTTCTTCTCCTATACAATACGTGTGCCTACGTGCATCTGTTGTGTGTGTCTGTTAAATGAATTAAGGGAATAATGTTCTATTCTTACCTATACCACTGCAATGTCATGTTATACTACATTCCCATACTACCGCTACCATGTATCCATATAAACGAAAGCAAACTAATAAAAAATCTCCAATGAATTACCGCAACTGAACTGAGTTTCGCTTTATGAATGCCCGAGTAATTAATGTCATCATGTGGTTTTGTGGATTCGTTATTGGCGTATGAGTGCCTAAGCTTAAACATACACCTCTTTTCTGATAACACACGTATGCGAACATGTTGTATGTGAAGGTTTGGAAAGTTTCATATGTACACTTAGAAAAATACGTGTATAAGTGAAGGAAAACATTTTACAGGTGTTTCTACATTTTTGTTATGTAAATAGAACATAATCGGAGATATACTCTGCGTCTGCTTCTTAACACTCTCTGAGTCAAAAATTGACTAATATTTATGCAGTTGAAAGTTGTGTACACATTTCTGATTTCTATATAGTATTGGGTAAAATAGGTTAGGTGCCACGCCCTCAATCGATAAACGTCTTCTTTATATGCCACAAAAATTTAGCACCAAAACTGAAATTTGGTTTACATATTTATAAGCATTAGCAAAATGTGGGCATGGTCGGATAACAGACACGCCCACTATGTATAAAATCTAACTTTTACATGCAGTTGTTGAGGATATTTAAGATTTAACTTAAGCCGAGTTGGGGGGAAAATAAAGTTGCTGCACAAGTTCGGTGTCTGTCCTTTTAATTTGTTCAAATGGTTTTGATAACAGTTTTTTAGTACAACGATACGTCTCCTTTACTGTTGCAAATGGTTTAAATTGGACCATATTTAGAACCCCTCCCCCTATTAAGTCCTTTTTTGATTATCTCTCTTTATATGATGAAAATTGGCAATCTTTAATATATTTTGTGATTAAATCACTGGAAGTGACTTGTTTATGACAATCAATGAATATTAATGTAAAAAAAATTACATACATTTTTGGTACTATTTCGGATAGAGTATTAAATGGTTGAGTATATGCGACTATAACATTTTCAATCATTATAAAATTTCATTCCTTGTACTCAAATATAAAGTTTGTAACTAATGGTAAAACTGTTGGTATTGACATCTGTTACATGGGTTTGTTACTACTACGTGGACATGTTGTTTACTTAATAAACACAATGCTAGAACAAGTTTTATAAGTAATTGCAGGCACAGTCATTCAGTTAAATACACAATTTTGATTCCAATTTTGATCATAGTGTGAAATTGTGTTGTTGTTGTTTTTTATATTTATTTTTTAAATGCATTGTTCAAACATCTGTATAATCATGACAAAGATCCATTTAAAAGGGCTTATCATAGTATAGCGAGAAAGATTAGTATTTTTTTGCAATACATACAATAGTACAGCTACAGATGATACTGAAGTTACAGATAAAATTGGTAAACATTAACCAAAAATTGTTTACAGCATCAAATGTATTAGAGTGGCAGAATGGTTTATACTCAATCATGTCCAGAAAAAAAGAACGACATAAACAAAAATATAACAGAAAAAAAAACAAATGTTGACTGCAACAACATCAATATCAGCTTCGCTAGATTCAGATACTAGTACAATAACAACAAACGTAAAATTTATCACAGGGGATGTATGGTACACATTAGTACCACTTATCCAAGCGTTATGCCACAACAATACAGCATCCAAAAGGAAAAAAGAACACAGAGACAAACAAATATTAAACAATAGCAAAAAACCCGTTTTCAAGTATGGGCTGTTAATATTGGAATGTGAGTGGTATTGGGGTAGTGAGTGAGGGACAGAAAATATAATATTTTCTGCACAAACGGTTTTCGTTGTATCCATCTACATAGTACGTACAACAGCTTCACCCCCATTATAATTTTGTTTTCTTTTATTAAAAAATTAAAGTAGCGCAAACACATTAAGTCCATTCGTCCATTCCACCAACAAACCCAGAGACATACATGTCTAGATCGACTCAGAGTTAGTTGCTTAGCAAGATTTTAAATTTTGTAATGTCTTTGATGTTTCCTTTCAGATGAAATTTGAGGTCAATTAAGTTTAATAACAATAAGTAGATCCGCTAAGGAGTGTAATTGCTTCTAAGGTGAAGTATTTAATTTAGCTGTTGAGGTCATTGATCAATTTTAATTATTTTTTTTTCATTTTGCAGTTGGTTTTTCCAGCAATTAACAACTGTAAGCCTAACTTTGTAAAAAGGTTTTACATACTGAAATTCTAAAAATACATCGATCGGTTCCATGAACAATAGTGGCTATCCTCGGCTTAAAAGGTACTTCTGCAAGAAAATATTATAAATTGCTATCTAAAGGTTAATTACAGCAAATACATGAATGGACAGACGCACTTGCTTATATTTTATATAGCAACTATATCGTGGAATATGTCTGTACTGATTTATTTGGCAATTCGACAGAAATTATTTGGATTAGTACGCTAGAATGTTTCCCTTCAGATTATGTTATTAATATAGCTCGCTTTGTAGTAACTGCTAAAGGATTGTCGTTGAGGAATATGGAAAAAGTGGATAAAACTAATTGTACCATATATGCTTGAGTGTTAAAAAAGTTTTCATAGTACGCACAACTATCTTAAGTGATCACCTTTTTCTACTCTGCCGGTGTATCAATATTTTCTATTGGAAAATAATTTTGTGTCAACTTTTAAATGATGAAATTCAATAAAACTTCACATGAACAAGTTATCTGCAACACAGAGTCCATGCATAAAGTGAAGGGTATACTAAATATGTCATTCCGTCTGCAACACCCACAAGGAGGCGTGAAACTTTACAAAGTATATATATTTTTGATCAGCATCGATATCCTTACCGATCTAGATATGTCCGTCCATCCTTCTGATTATTTTTGGCACTCTCGCAAACGGGGAAATTTTGAGTTTGCGTTGACCCTCGTCTACAATCAATAAAAATCTATTAATGTGGCACAACAACTTTATTATAAAGTAGGAAATTAATACAAAAAATTATAATTACACCATCTACACAAGTTCAACAAGTGGCGTGGATAAATACAATTTACAAAAAATTCTATAAAGTTTAAAGCGTAAAATTTTATTCTTGCCAGTTGATACGTACATACATTATTAAACGGCATAACCATGCCTCTGCCACGACTAAGTCAAATTAATTTAAAAATAGAATCTTTTTTTCTCAGATAAAAGCAAAATTAAAAATCTATATATGATAGGATTTTACAACACACAATTAAAGTTTGAATTTTACAATACATTCAATTAACTGAAATTGACATTTTACCACTAATTGGCCATTTTGTGTGTTTGTGCACCACATGATACGTTGCGACACCCATTATTTGACATAAAATTAATTTCAATGCTCAATGCTAGATATGCATGCAGCGTCAATTAATGTTCGAAAATGTTGCCATTGGCAGTCTGGATGTAATCGCTTCAAAACATATTTAAATGAACGAAATTTTACATGAAAGCCACAAAAACAAGTCGCATTCATAAACAGATTGAGATAGTATTCAATTTGTTCGTGTCACCATTACAAACATTTTCCATTATTTGATTATATTTCCGTTTCCTCGTGATTGGTGTTTGACGGTTATATAAATATCTTTGTGGCATTGTGGTCCTAAGATGTTGCTGGTAGAAGACAATCCTATGTTTTCCGTATATTCAAAATTATGGATATAATTGTCAGTCATTTTTCCGGACCGTATCAATATTTGGCGTATGTACGTGTATCCGTCTGCATTATGAATGTCATGCAAATACACAAAAAAAAACTTATTTTTGCAGTTATTAGTTACAGTCACGTTTATCCCCTGACTTTGGCTACCTTTCAATTTTTTTCAAATGCTTCTTAAACATATTTTTACGATATTAGAACAACAATTTCAAGTTTTACTTTCAATGAACTTGAAAAAATTTAAAAAAGTATCACAGTGATGTAGAATGCTTAATTAAAACTTTTATTATGCTCCTCTCAAAGTGCTGCTAATAAACTGATAAACATTTTAATTAAACACTTTTAAGTGGCTTTGGTGAGAAGTTGATTTTTTTTTTACTTAAAGTCTTCTTATACTTGTTAATATATACCCTCAAGCGCTGATAGAAATATTTATGGGAGAGGGTGAGAAAGATAAGTAGAAAAACCACCAGCTAACAATGTTGCTTTAATGTGTTGGCTATTAAAATATGCCATAAAAAGTTTAATATTGCATCTGTTATGAATACATAATGATTTTATATAGATTGCATATATGCGGGAAAGAATTTCATTTTTGTTTTCCTTTTAATAAAAAATAGGATACACAGTTTATGGAGATTGTGAAAATTTTAAATTATACTTAAATACTTAAGCGTCAAAACAAAACTTACCGCAAACACAGCAAATATTCATATTTGAAAATGTTATTAAGAACTTTGTATATATTTAGTAATTTTAATAAATGATTGTAGTTTGTTTTTTCAACAGAATTTTATTTTAGGGTAATATAATGAATTTAGTTTGCTGTATATACTTGTCGTTCAACCCAAGAAGGTTTTTAATACAGAACCATCATATCATCTAGTTTTTGATAAGTTTTTGATTTTCAATATTTTTTTTTTTAATATTTTGGGTATTCTGTTGTGTATTCTCTCTGGAACAAAAACTGTAGTAAAGGAAGTGTTTGAAATGCTGCTGATGAGGAAATGCAATCTAATATACGCTTTGTTCTGCGACGATGGTAGACCGACTATAACATTTTCCCTTTGTTTTTGTATTGAATATGTTTTATCGACAAGAAATATACAATTTTTTTAAGGCCGTTATATTAAATTTATATCAATAACTCTTACTTTATGGCATTGTACTCGATTCCCGTACTGCGTAGATTATAAAAAAAATGGTAATCTGTTATTTTAGCAAGACCGTCCAATGATATTTTCATCAAAATTAAAGGTAAGGCAAAATTTTTAGGAAAAGCATCATATGGGACCTAGTTTATCTCATTCTACAAGTCAAGCTATTTCAATGATACAAATGTATATACATATATCAAAGTAACTGCTGAAGTTTGTTATCCTTAAGTATTCAAGAATTATTTGCTTAAGTATTCTCTAGGGTTTTATAAATATAAAATTTAAAACAATGAATACAAGAATGTAATGAATGAAAAATGAAAATAAGAAAAGTTGTAATAATGATAATGGTAGGTATTCCTATATGTGTGTAACTCTTCCACTTTAATGTCAATCAATATTAGACATATAGACTTATAGTCAATTAAATATATTTATCGATAAAATAAAAACTTTTATATACACAGATTTTTATTGAACCAATATAACATTTAATACAAATAATTGCAATAACTTTGTGTATATAGATCGATTGTAGCATAGCAAATATGACAAAACCCAAATGAGACCGAATGTTAAAGAATTCATAACAAGTTGAAAACATGTTCATGTGAGTTTATAACAAATATTTTGAATTCTCGTTTGTTATACTCATATACCCTTATATTTATATACAATAATAATCATAATAATATAACGATAAGGAAGAAAACAAATAAACAAACAGTTATATATAAATATATTGATGTGTATTGTGCACACTTACCATATATTCTACTTGACATTCGTTATGCACAAAATGGATGTGTTCCTATATAAGCTTCATATGTTTGAGTGTTTGAATGAGTTTATGTCTGAAGTCTATGTCAACAAATATGTAAATAATAAGTAAAGTATTTTTGTGCAAATATACACCAAACAACTATATGACATTGTAGACAACAGCAATTTATGGTCTACATAGTCGTGTTGAGGGACTTTCTCCATCTGCAGATATATAACAAAATAAAGAAGCTAAAGAATATGATGGTGTGTGATTGAATGTCATGTATCAGGGGTGGGCATGATAGATTTAGAAGCTGAGCTGAGTTTGGAGTGCTTTGATATTAAAATTTCATAATATTCAGAAATTGAACACATTTGGGCTTCGTTGTCCATACACATTTTTTATTATAATTTTTCATGATTGATGTGATTTGTGTTATGAACATAAAATTTATTGTCTTTTTTATATATATAAAAAAATTATAACAATAAATATGAAAATAACTTTACTTGATATGTCTCGAGGGTTGATGCGGTATATAAATACAAATAACTTTTTCATAATACTTTGGAGATGACTAGTAGGAAAATATGAAATTTCATCTACTATTATGTAAAGATTTCTTTAATAAAATATAAAAAGAAAAACGAATGATATCATTCCATATTTAACTAGTTGTGAGAAGAAACTGTACTGTACTATAGAAGCTTTACAAATAAATATATGTAGACATAAAGGCGTTGATGGAGTAGAAGCCTCGTGGTGCTTACCATTTATTTTTTAGTGCATAGGATGCTTAGCCGAGCATCGAATCCATTTACATCAGAATCTCTTGCTTTAAAATTTTCATAATTTGTTTCCTTTTCTTTTAACTAAACTACATTTTTTATTTTTAAGCAGCATCAAAATCAGAGCCCATTTAAACATGTCCAACAGTGTTGATACTCTCACTGTAGTAGCTTCTAGTGCAATATTAAAATTGGATAAAGTCGGTCAAGAGTCGCACCTGCAATCTTTATAAAAAAAAAATTATATGCAGTTAAATTTTATATTTATAATTATCTCAACCATTGATCATTGTCGAACACCTGCACGATTCATAAAAAACTTTATAAAACATAAAAGTCGTCTTTCAAGTTGATACCTAATACATACCGTGGGAGTCTGCTTCCCCCCCCCCCCCCCCCCTTTCGTATGTACTTATGTAGGGAATTTAAGATTCAATTCAGTTTTAATCCTTCCTTTTTAAAGATCGGCGCTTAGATAGAATTTTAATTAAAAGCTTCCATTTGCGTAACACAAGTTCGACTTTCGTAGTGTTACGTACGGTGGGAATCGAACGTATGACCTTCGGCGCTAGATGCTTTTATTGAATACCTAAAATTTTTTGTATCTGAAAATTGTAAACGACTACTCTTGTCACTTTTAAGCTACGTCCCTAGAAAGTTAGTTAGTTTACTTGTTAAACTTGTCTCCCATTTATTTGGTATTATAAGAATTCGATGAAAATGATTTTTTGTGAATTTTTTGAAAATTTTTTTATTGTATTTAGAGTAAATGGTTCTTTAATATTATTCTGTAAAGAAAATTAGAAGAAAGTGTTGTACCAGTAACACTGTAGCCGTATATATGTACTTTATGCTTTATTTTGAAGTGTCAACTGGAGAGGATCACTTTACCATAAAGTCTCTTTTATTTATTGTATATATACGTATTGTGATGCAATAACCCAACACAGCATGGTTTGAGAGTTACGTAAAAGTATGAAAAGGACCCCCTGCTAGGTGATATAGAATAACTTTCTGGTAAAAAGTAGGGAGACCGGAAAGAAATCTAATTTTCTTTTCTTTTTTTTCCTACTCATAAATTATCCGCAACTGACGGGAAAACGTATTTCCTTTGAATAAAGGCAAAAATGCGACATAAAACCATAATAATAGTTGGAGTTTGCCAGTACATTCATTTCCGATAGGCTTTTCCTTTTTTTTACATAAAATTTCCACCTGTGAAGCGTTAACAGTGTAAATATTGTGTATTGTACAAAAACAACCAGTTTAAGCAATTAAGTAACCTTTTATTATTCGTTTTGTTGTTTTTTTTTCTTACTACACATATTTATTGAAAACTCCTTTCGTTCGGTGTGAAGTTTGTCAAGCAAGTTGTGCTTTGTTTGAATTTTTACTTAATAAATTACCTTAAAATGCCGTCCAGCCAGCTTATAGGTTTTATTTGCTCTCCTTTCTCCGCTAGATTACTTGTTAAGCATAGAAAGTTAAGTTTTATTATATTTTTTATACAATTTGTGTATAATTAAATGTGTTGGTGGCATAACTACTGCTACTGCTGCTGCTGCTGCTGCTGCCACCAGCCCTCGGGCTACCAAACAAATCAACGTATGCTTCCATTGTGTTGCCTTGAAAATGTTGTGCAGAAAAATATGCAAATTAGTTGAAAAATGTACACTGACGTATACACTGAGTTGGACAATAAAAATACGAAAAATAATGTTATCAAACTACACGGAAACTCCTACAAGTAAACATTTTATATATAAATATAATGCTGCGGATATACAAGTAAAGTGTCAGTAGATGAAGAGAGAGAGAGAGAGAGAGAGAGGTAGACAAAGTACGAAAATAAATGCAAACCATTTAAATATTGCATAAAATTAAACAAGTAAAAAGGATACAATACGTCCTTCTGAACCGAATATTTTTGTTGTTGTTATTTTTTAATTTATAAAAAGAACAAGTAAAATAACTAAATTTGACACAATCCGAACTTAAATACCCTCTATATCTATATACAAAAAAATGGGCGTGGCAGACAGATGATCTAATAAACTATGTGTTACGAGTTTAAGGTAAATAAAGAGTTTTTTGTAAGTTGAGGGCATGTCTGTTATACGACCACGCCCATTTTGGCCATCAATACAAGCGTATAACTATTTAAATTGAAGCTTTATTTTTATGATTTTGAGATTTTGACACATTCTTGGCTATGTGGGCTTGTCTTTTTACCCAATTTAAATTTCAATGATGCCTAAAAGAGAAATGACTGTACAAAATTTCAGGTTAATATCACAACATTTATGATGTCAGAGTCAGACAATAGACGAATACATGAACGGACGCACGGACAGCCTCAAATTTTAATGCGGATCAAATACAATATATATTTATTTTAACAGAACAACTAACGTGGTATACCTTCCATTTTATGTAAAGGATATAAAAATAGAAAAAAAAAACCTTTTTTTTTGTTGGTCTTGGTTGGGACATGAAATTTCATTAAAACCTGCGACATTTAATTTTTCTAACCAACCCCAATGTGGTTGGTTTGTTATGAATGTCATTTTTGTTGTTGTTGTTGTTGTACAACAGTTTTAGTGTTGTATTTGAATGCTAAAGGTGCCACCATAAATATAATTGAATTCATGTGCCCATCAATTCATTCACGTTCGCGTTTACAACGGAGCATATGGATGATGCCACTCTGGTGGCTTATATCATTTATGTACGTGTGATACCGATGCTGCAACCATGCGGTAGCAATTATTTTAAATAGATTTTCAATTGTGGTTTTAAGCATTTTGCATAAATTATTTTAATGAGTTTAACAACAAATGAGTTAAAACCTTTCAATCCGCTATACGGGCGCATACTAATGGTTGATGAGTTGTTATTTTTTAATTAAGGCTGGAGTCTTGTTTTGTTTTAATTGGTATGAGAGAAAGAGAAAGAGATTATATTGTATGTGCTGTACTAAAATAAATGAAATTATTTTCGTTTAAATCAAATTATGAGGAAACTTTAATAAAATGTATCGACGATTTCTAAGTGAACTAATTCAACTTTAGAAATCGTCGATTGTTCTTTGTATAATCCATTTCGATTTCAAAAATCATCATTTGTATTTCATCGTTAGTTAAGAGTTTGTCTTTTCCATATATTTCTAAATTTATATAAGCAGAACTTTTTTCTAATAACATTTTATATAATTGATGGTATTAAAATTCCTGTTTATTAACCTTTCAAAAACCTTTTGCGCTATAGTTTGTCCAATTTATATAAGTATCTTTAAGTTCATTAATAGCAAGCTTTGTGATGATGCTATTTAAATTTTCGCCCTGTTTATTTTTCGTATAAAGTTTTGACTTTTATTTATATTGTTGTTGTAACTGTATTTTGCGGTTCTATTTGTAATTTTCCGCTAGTGATTTTTTTAATTTTCACACACACAGATACAGACACAACTTCGATACTGGGCATATATATAAAAGTACGTAAATACCTTTAAGTAATTAAATAGGGATCTAATTGAAGTAAGGAAGTAAGGAGGTTGAAGTACAAACACTTCTTAAAAGGTTTCAATACCCAGGAAGTTTCAAAGGTTTTAGAGATCCCACTGGGTATATATATTCTTGATTAGCATCAAAATCAAATGCATTTTAACGATGTCCGTCAATTAAAATCAAACTTATCACCGCCTTAAATATCAAATACGTTAAGTATGTCAAAGTCCCATAAAATACATTCCCACAATTCACGAAAGCACTTGGAGAAAAATACGATTTCTAAGTTAATTGGTAATTAAGTAATTGTCACGATCTCAATTTGAATATAAATGTGGAGGATATTTATTTAACATTTGGCTGAGTCGAAATTCAATTTTTTACTTATTACTTGTGATACATGGTAACAAAATTATCATAATTAAGTATATAAGCAAAAATTTGTATATATGTATACGTTCCCCCCACATTTATTTATATAAACAAACAACATCAATCATATGCTTATACTGTACATAAGGTTATATATATATACTTGGCAAATAGACCAACTCCATGCAGAAATATATTGATGCTAATGTTGATTTCAGGAGAAAAATCAACTACACACATATACATAATTCCATATACTATGAATCAAAGCTGTTAAAACCTTTATCCAATAAATAAAAGTACAATTGCATTGCATTATTTTATAACGATGTCTGGCATGTATTTGCCATGTAAATTTATCAATGCGTGTCCCTTTATGATGTATATATATAACAAAATTGTCATTGGCAAACTTTAATCATGCGAGTATTTAAAGTTCATTGTTATCTGTAGCATACTAGGGCGTATGAGTGATATACATATAGTTTATATATACAGTGTAATTAATGCGATTATTTAAATAACTGTAATATATCTGGAAAGTTTATTTACTAAAAAATAATTATTAAAAATTTCCACAATTTTATATTTAATAAATTTTTTTTTTTTAAACTAAACGTTGAAATATTTTTCTACATTATTTACATTGAATTAGTTGGAGTTGAACTGGAAGAGAGTGCATAAGAAAGGGAAAGGAACAGCAACACACACGGTAAAGTTTAATCAAAGATTCTTATCAAATGAAAATGTAAAATTCTTGTTTACGGAATTTTTTACATATTTTCATTTTCATACCCTTCAAATGCTTTTGTGTCTGCGACTTTCGACAGGATGCAAGCACTCAAAAATTGATGTATAAACAAACGCCCACACTCATACACAAGTCCATAAACCTAAACCTTTGCAAATGAACCTGCCAAGTTAGAGGAGAGGAGTGTTTAGGAGAGAAAAAGAGGGAGAATGAATGAAGTGATAGAGAGTAAAGTAAAGGTACTAAGGCTGAGCAGAACTAAGTTGAAACGTATGTTTTGCCTGGAAGGTGGTTTTTGTGCGTTCTATTATCTCGGTTTCGTTTAACATACACAACCAGACTTGTTTTCACATATTTTTCTTGCTATCTATGATATGTAAAATGTAAAATGTTTGTGTGTGTGTGTGTGTATATGCGTCTGTATGCATAAAGGTATTGTGTTTATGGTGGTAGAACTAGAAAGGACCTTCTTTTCTCTCTCTGTCGTTATTTTTTCGTACCTCAGGGGAAAGTTAGAGCAGAGAGATATTTAGCGTTGTAATGTTTTGGCACTGATTTTATGCTTTGCTAACTCCAATCCCCCAACAGTCAAATACCAACACTAACTGCAATAATAGCACAAAGTAAAGTAACAAATGGTATACGGTACGGTAAAGTGTGGCTTAACCACCTCAGGCAGAGTTGGATATAATACCTTGGTATACATTATATATGGATGGAAAGTGGTTATAATACTTCCTTTTCCCTCTCATTTCACGATTTCGGATTTAAATTTTTTATTTTTTTTTATAATATTTTTAAGCAAATTTAAACGTTAACTTATTTAAGGTGGATGTTGTTTTTTATACAATTGCGTTGATGCCATCATGAACATTATCATCATCTCTTTAGGAATTAACAAACCATGCACATAACTTGTGACTACAAAGAAGTGAAAATGAAGACACAGAAAGATATTGAATTCTTTTTTAGACGAGTCTAGCTCCTATATATAAATGGCTTTGATAACCGTATGTTCATTTATTTAACACACATCTTGTTGTACACTTGTATGATTTTGTATTTATTGAGGTGAAAATTATCAAAAGTCATCGAATCATAAGTCTCTGAAATGTCGTCACCTTTATTTGAGTGGGTTTGTGGTGGCGTTTACTTCAAACATAAGCTAACACTGTCTATAACTTCAATTATTTTTGGATACATTTAAAAGATTTAATACAGAAAATAATGCGAGACATTCAGTATTAATTTATATATTTTATATATGATACAATATTTGTATTTGTAGTTGTTATTAAAATTCAACAAAAATAATCCTTGTTGAACATTTAATTTAACATGTGACGTTTAATATTTATTTTATATTTTATACTAAAACAACAAGAGAAACACTTTCTTTATTTTTATAAACAACACTAATTAAAAATAGAACTCCATGTGAAATAAAAGGATAGACAAGGGAAGATGGAAGAATATGTCTGCATCCTAAATAAATATGAATTGCTGTTATTGTTAGTGGTATTGATTTTACTTGAAGGGCTATTTTAATATACTCACAAAATATCTACATACTACACAATATGAAGATAGAAATGAATTTGTAGCAATATATTGTAATATTGTACAATATTATAAATGAAGATAAAGGGCATGCCAGACAGTTTGTATATATATTTACAGCTGGAGGTGCTTTTAAATAAATTGTTCAGAGATAACAAAAATATAAGTAATATTAGGAGAAAGACTGCAAGGAAGATAGAAAGGGGAAAAAAACATAAAAAATACGGACTAACCTTTAGAAATAATGGATGAAAAAAAAAAAATATAAGAAAAAACAATCAATCAAATATCCAAATGTCGGAAATTAATTAATCGAACCATAGAAATCCATGCCAAGCATTTGTAAATTTCTAATAAAATTTGAAGGTTTTCTCCATAAATGAATTTTTTTTAAGGCAAATCTCCATATCGCATATGTATTAAATTTCATTGTTATGAATAATTTATACTAATCGGATGATGGCTCCTTGTGAGCTCTTTTCGTTATCACATCAAATCGAATGCTTTGTGTTGTCTGTGCATTCTGTATATGTACAGATTAGACTTAATTTGCATATTTTAATTATTTAGTGGGAATCCTTCGAAAGGCAAAGCAAGTTCCAATTTCTCTCTCCCTGCCATCGGTTGATTGCTGTCTTTTATAGTTACCGGAAGCTGAGCCGTCCAACCTTTTATTTTATTTATCTTCTTTGTTTGGTTACCTGTGTGTTGGTATCAGTGAACAATTAATTAAATATAAAAAATGTTAATTTTACAAACAAAAGAAGAAATTGAAAAATATTGCCATAAAGTTTTCAATACTACATATTCGAAAAGAGTTTAAATTTTAAATAATGAAAACCCATTAGTTGAAAATAGATAATTTGTATTTTTTGAGTTTTTATTTATCGCCCCATATTTTCTAATTTTTTTTACAAATCGAAGACAAAAACAATCAATATTTATGCCAGGTTTGGGGTCGATATCTTAATTTTTGCAGTCAGAAAAGCATTTAGTACACTTTGGACATTTTGGAGAAGGACCCACAGACATAGCTTAATGGGTTCAAAATTTCATGTTAAAATGATGATTTTTCTTTGGTTGTTTTTTATAGATGCTACATTGCAAAGGTTTGGCAAAAAGTACACACCCCTCCAAGGTGGCGGGGGATAAAAAATCATCTAAAGTTTTGAGAATTTTATCCATTTGAAGAATAATTTAAACAATTTATCAGCCATCAACCTATAAGTATACACTACATCTTTACATTATTTTTAGCCTAAAAGTTTGCCTAAAAGTAGTGAAATTGCGTACAGTATTGGTTAAGAATGACTTTTAAAAAAGACTCAAGTACCCAGAATACTCCTATGTTTCATACCTGGTCATTTGCTACCATACTCCTCGTTATTGTAGTTTTGTTTTAATTTGGCATAAACATATAAACTGCGTCCAGCAGGAGACAGTATTTATCTATGTGTAAAAGAAAACCTAAACGATTTTTTATCTTTTAACCATTTCGCTTCATTTCATTGCATTATTATGCTATGAGTGTATGCATCTACGAACATAAAGAATGAGATACATAACATTCAAGCAGATGAACTAAATGATCATTTAATAGGAAAATTTGTGTAATCGTAGCAAATATGAGCCAACGCAAACAAAACCAAATTGGAATCGATTCATTCTCTTTAACCAATGTTCCATAACCATTTGATTATTGCTTCAACAAACGATATCTACCGTATGTGTGTATTATGTACTCAGCAGAGCAGGCCATTTTGTGTTTATGTACACAAACAGTTATTGTGTTGAGATAATGGGGTGGGAGTGGAATGATAACAACGTGAACAGGAAATACGAAAATAAATTTCATTTTTATCTGATGATTTCCATGGCGTTTCATATACACATACAATACGTATGTGGGTGCAGTTCGATTGTACAAACAGAAAATTTTGTTTTTTGTTGTTGCATAGGTACTCTTAATACCAGTTACTTAGATATGGGATAATGTATTACATTATGCGGGTACTGGTCAATTATACG
Organism: Crataerina pallida; assembly: GCA_949710015.1. Classification (NCBI taxonomy): domain Eukaryota; kingdom Metazoa; phylum Arthropoda; class Insecta; order Diptera; family Hippoboscidae; genus Crataerina; species Crataerina pallida. The sequence goes on along the minus strand of OX453293.1, from coordinate 26,127,239 downwards.
GCTACATAACGACCACAACGGTATTTGTAACCCTTTTAAACAGTTTAATGATAGTTTCGATTGAAAAGCTTTTAGCAAAAGAACAACTTTTAAAGTGAAAAGTTTTTGCCTGGCGGAAATGAAGTTAAAGTGTAATTTAGGAAAATTGGCATGATGTGAAATTGCTATCACTTGAATAAACGAAAGTCTTTTAATCATTAATTGTGAGCCTGAGTTGTTTGTTTTCTTCTTCTACATATTAAACGTTTCTCGGCGGTATATTGTGGTTTCATTTATATATCAATAAGGCTGTAATTATAAAAACTTGTACCCATTCATAAAATCTCTCCTATCCCAGTATGCAAATTAGTCAGTATATCATTAAGTGTCACTACACCGCATACCTGGTTTATTGGCTGTTTTATATGTAACGAAATTTTGTTGGCAACTCGTTCAAGTGGTTTTGCATATTTGTTTCGGTACTTTTGCATACTATGGATAAATAGCTGGTCCTGAGAAGAGTCTATCAATAAATTGTTGTATTAAATTCTCCTTCATCTCTATTTATAATGTCTTCTATATGTTGTGATTAGAAGCAGAAACCTAATACAATATGCACATACACACGCACAAATATTTGATATAAACGGTAGTAAAATGTAATCAATTTTATACATTTTTATTAACGATAATAATGAAAAACTGGGAAAAGGTAGGGAAAGTTATAGGTAGAGTAATTTAACGTTTATATAAAAAGTCAGTATATGTATATAACCATCATTTTACAAGACTATTTTTATATACTCTAAACAAGGTGAGAGTTATCCTAAGTTTGTTCTTCCGCAACACCTGGTATAAATATTCTTGATTAGCGTCAAAAATGACATATTGAATTTTGAGGTATTGAGTTGAAATACATTTCTAATTACTGCATGCGGATAGGTATTAAAATTGGACCACTTCAACAAAAAGCCACGCCCAAAAATGATCAAATGTCTATTTATCAACTACAAAAATTTCGGTATATAAATTTATATTTACAATTACAATTTACAAACAAACATTATGCAGAATCTGTTCTGGAATTTGAAATCTAATAATTATTAAGTGTCTTTATCGGGTACGTGTATAAATATGGAGGATATTTAAGATCAAACTTAATTTTTCTATTTGTTCAATTTCACCCAGTACAGCGGGTTTGTAGACTAACACAATTTTATGATTACATGTATTAGAAAGATGAACCAATGAAAATCTTAATCGATTATAGTAAACTGATATAAAATTGAATCACATAATGGTTATGTGTTTGATTAATTAGTACTGTCATCAGCTTTTACAATTTAATTTATTCCATTGTGGCAATTATAGTTTTGTCATAACCATTAATATCTATAAAGAAGAGCTGGTAAATATGCAAAAACTTGTTATACTTGTTAAAGCATTGCATTGATAGTATTTTTTGATGAGTGTCATTAACACTTTTTATACAGACCAGCTTAAAGCTACATGACATGTTTTGACCATGAAGCCGATAATTGAAGCCGAGCCACAGTTACCATATATTAATAGCTTAAATTTAAGAATATTTGAAAACATGAACAAGAAAGATTTGTATATATGTTCGTTTTATAAAACATTTTACTTCAGCTCTTTAATATTCAACTCATTCATATTTTTCTTCATTTCGTCAAATTTCATTAACAATCCCAAGTACTCTTAAACACATATTATATAAGCGAACAATAAGAGCAAGTAAAAGCATAGAAAATTATTAATGAAAATATTGTAATAAAGAAAAAAAAAAAAAATAGGAAACGTGCTTCATTCACATCATTGATAAGTTGCTAATAAAATCAAAAGTCCTTTCCCCTCCAGCAACTAAAGGTATGTAGTAAAAATGTGTAAAAATTTATTAAATGTTTGCTGTTTGTTATTAGTAGAGAACATAAATTATAGTTTATCATCTCTTGGCCAAACACATGGCCAGCATATAAAACAGTGTTGAACTCGTACAATCAACAGCACTCTAAGTAAATCCAATACATGTATATTTTCTATATAAATAAATCTAATTAAAGTTATTGTAAAATTGTACGTAACACATAACAGCAGGGCCAAAAGTACACTGTGTCCATTGCTGGGTAGAATATTGTGTTTGGTATATGTTGTTATCGTATAGTAAATGGAGCACCAACATCACACATGGTTGCTGGTAAATTGTGAATCCCTTACACAAGTGTGGTTATTAGACAATGATGTATGTATAGCAGTAATGAAACTAACTAACTTTGGGTGGTTATAATAAAAGTCAACAACGAGACAAACCTCAAATAATCATAAATGTAATTTCATTTTTGGTCTAACTAAGCCATTATAATGTGTACATAAGCAGAGCTGCACATAAATTGGAATATGGTCTCAACGGCTGCTCAATAAACAAATCATCGTATCTGCCGCAAGATAGTGTATAATATGCGAAGCGAATTATGCAATGATAGGAGTACGGATTTTTAATTAACTTTCACTTATATTACCCCAAAGTTGGGCATAGGTCATGGACATTGAATCATGGTCATGGTCATGCAGTCCTTGAAAAAGAACATTAGCATGGAATTTTAGTGCATACTTGGCAGAAATGTTAATATTCTTGGCCATGAAATTAAACAAATTCGCTTACTCAGTGTGATAAAAACTGAAAAAGAATATTTTTAAGGATTTCTCTGCCTTACAAATGAAATATAAAACGATTTTCTATATACAAACTGTGGGCATAGCAGACATTTTACATAGTCTCTGTCAACTTACATGTTGGATTCTAAAGAAAAAAAGTTTTTTTTTTTGTAAATTGTGGGCGGAGGGTTTTTCTTTCTAATGTTTCTTCTTTAATACCGGATACCTGGAAACTATATTTCGTTCTTATAAACATTTACACTAAAATATCAAAATTTATAAACACTTAAATACAATTTTTGGAAGATTTATTTTATACATTTGTTAGTAGTAAATTGAGAGAGAGAGGGACGTACACATGTTTATATTTATTATACTTTTGAATTAATTTCTTTTTTAATTAAAACATTAAACATAAAATACAATTGCTTTTCTTTACATCGATAATGACATCATTTAGAGAAATAGAAATGAAACGTTTTGTATAAAATATATTTTTCAAGTTATATGTATGAAAACCTCTAAACCTAACAACTAAATGCCAAATACTTTTTAGGAGATTGTACTTTTGTGTTTAAATTAAAAGATCATTTGAGACTTAATTGGTAAGATATACATAAACAACATATTTTTACATATAATTGTTAATACAAGAAACTAGAAGAACAGAACCAGGAGAGAAATGTTTATGTTTGAGGCTTAAATTAGTACGCATTGGTATTGGTATTGGATAAAATTACGGTTTTAAATTTCTCTGCTACCAGCTAACACGCAACAACAAATAGCCGTTCCTTGATGAAGTGCCGACCATTGCATAAGATTTGAACACAAATGCCCAAAGGGATGGCAATGCTTACGAAATTATGGCTGCCCAACGAACTGAAATTGAACTGAAACTTTATGTGTTTTTCGCATGCAGCATGCAGCTGAATACTAATTATACCATTGTGCCGTAGAGCCTGGATCTAAATTATAGGTGACTGTGTACAAGAAGTATAAGGAGGAGGTAAAGAAGGTACATGCATAAAATTGACCGCTAAACTAAATCAAGATATGATGCAATTTTTATCTTTGTCATTGGCGTCATTTGTTTTCCGTTTGCGATCGTAAGCCAGCGCATCATTTGGAACATAACTAACACGTACACCGCCATAGTGACGTCTTTGGGGCAATTGATACATCATGTAATCCTCCGAACTGGAAGAACTGGATGAACAAGTTGAACAAACGCTGGAGGCTGCATCGGAATCATCTTCTTGTGTTAAAGCTGTACTTTTACCGGTTTGCTTACGTGTAGGATCTAAGGTAGATGATGTGCGCGTGGTGGAAGATGGCCCTTGATAGGAACAAGATAAAGGTTGAGCTGGTGCATAAGTGTCGGCTCGCGTTGTAGAATTCGAACGATGACCACTACCAGCACGATGATGTCCGGAAGACTTACGGCGTCGGCGACGTCTTGAACTGTGAGCGTTGCCACTGCCACTTGCACTGGCGCTATGACTTTGTTTGTCGATTTCATCATGACTGCGTTGAGAGCCTGAATAACTACGAGAACGCGGCAGCGTATCCGAGGGTATGCCTTCAAAGCGTACTCCTTTCTTCTTAGTTTCACCACCACCACCTGCACTCATTGGTGAAGATGAGGATGCTCCACTTAATATAGAAACAGGGTGTACAGTCTGACTGGTGGTGGATTGTGAAGATTGGGGCGAAGTTACTGATCTGTCTTCGGTGGATGCTGTGGGCGAGCTTACCAGTTCTGGGGGTAAAGCTAAATTTGTGGAAGGTAACAATAAATTTGGTATTGGCAACTCAGGAAGATTTAAGAGTGATGTGTTGTGTAAATCATTCGATGGTTCCAGTAATTCAGTTTTATTACTGTCATCAGTCTGCAGCTGGTACAGGGATTGCTGTTGTGGTGCATGTTTTGAAGGCCAACTGCTTTCTAAATTTGATGCTATCTCATTAAAATTGAAAACCGTGTCATGTTTAAGTTCCATGGGATTTGGTACAATAGGAACGCTGTTAACATCTTCGGGTGAGTTCTGCTGGGAATCGGGAGATGTGGCAACAGCTGAGAAATTTTTAAAATCTTTCTCAACTGGATTTAGATCTCTAACTACGCCACCATCCGAATCAGATGCAGTACAACTTTGCTTCACCATGTCATTCGTATTGGTCACCATTAATCCACTTGAGGCCAACTGTTGACTTTGCAACTGGTACATGGCATTGTTGAAATTTTGTTGAAGTTGCTGTTGTTGTTGCGGTGATATTGGTGGCGAACTGGATGAATGACTACTGGCTACACGATTTTGAGGCCGAATTGGTTGAGGCTGAATGTTGGGAGGGGTGGTTGTGGTATACATGCCGGTACCTGAACTATCCGAAGGTGTAGGTGGTTCACCTTTACTACAAGCTATGGAACAATAAATGGAACCACGACGCGGCAAAAAAGCACGACCAAGCAGTGAACAGCGGCAGGTGTTACATGAGAAACATTCATTGGTAGCATGCCAATGTTGGCCATCATGAGACATTTGCCCCTGATCAACACCAATCGCTTCTCCGCAATAGTCACAATATTCGGCAAACATGGCATCGAAGCACAGCAGACAATATGGTTTCCCTTCACGCATTATGTACCTTTGACCGCCCAACTGTTTTTCACATTCATGACAAGCAAAGTGATTCATATGCCAAGCACGTCCTTCAGCCTCCGTGCACTCATCCGCCAGGATAATCTAGAATGTAACAGTAAAAGTTTCGTTTTGTAAAAAAAGTAAAAAAAAGTTTCTTGTGTACAAGGAAACTTTCTTAAGTTCTTGAGGTGCCATTTGAGGTCATAATCTTAAAACAAACCAAACAGAGAAACTTTTTCGTTTCGTTAGAAATGATTGCTTATGATAGAATATCATCCAAAAACTTATGTGAGAGAAAGAAAGGAAGGAAGGAAGGAGGGAAGGTGAATTTACCTCATCACAGGCTGAACATCGCGGTTTTAAGGTTTCGGCATGATGACGTCCACAGTAGAGGCGGCCATCTCGATGAAAATATATGAGATCTACTAAAAGTTCTCGGCAGACGCAGCACATAAAACAAGCTGGATGCCATGAGGCATTTGCACCCAGACGTGAGGCGAACACCGCTATATCTCCGGTTGAAATTAATTCGTCGCACTGTAATTGGTTTATAATGCATTTAATATCATACTTTGCCATTACGTCCGTAACGCCTCAACGGGCACTAGTGCCTGCCACATTATATACATATATACAGCGTGTGTTGCTGCATTGTGTGCACACACACGTATCTGTTCAATACATAAACTTTGCGTTTCATTCTTCATTTCATTTCGAGCAATTATAACCGACATTGCAAACACCTTTGCCTGTTGTTGTCTGCTCAACGTCGGTCTTAAGGTGTTTGTACAAGAGCATAAGAAAACAGAAGCCAAATATTTATTGGCTTCCAGTTAATATTGGTTTCTCAACAACTCCTCTGTGAAGTATGTACACGAGTAAGTGGCTGTGTCTGTCCGCTTGTCTCCTGTGGGAGGTCATGTTCTTACATAAAGAAATGCAAAAGTCAAAGTGTTGCTCAACATAGATTTCAACAACAAAATCTAACCTTGAGACATAAAATAAAAACTAAAGACAATTAGAACTGAATGCTAAATCCATCGATTACCAGTTGAACTGTCAGTAATTTACTTGTTACACCATTCAAGGTATTGGTTGGCTATAAATATTTAAACTAAATTAACATGTTGTAGAACAAAGAGGAAAATTCCCAATTTTCTTATTAATTTAAAAGCTTAACTATAGGTTCTTAATGCTGTATAAATGATTAAGTACAACCCACTTCAAAAATTATAACGCATACGTCCATCACTACTGTTCTGCTTATTTATTTAATTTTTTTTTCTTTTCCTCAATCATAGACAGACATTTGGCTGTTGGTAGTAGATCAAGTCCTTTCGCATTGTTTACCTCAGAAAAGTTTTAAATGAATTGTAAAAAATAAAGTAGACAGAAAAAATTTTATGTGTAAGAAACGTGCACACAACACTTTTACATACACATACACACACACATACCATCACTTATCATTGAAGTGAAATCGAAAAAAGAAAAATAGAGAAAAGAGTTTTTAACTTACACCGTCACATGGACGTGCATTCATCAACTGCCTTACATTGCCACGTCCGAGGGCATCACGTTTACGTTGCGTCGAAAATAAACGAAGTTCCTTGCGCTCCTCATCTGTCAATGAGTGACAGTAACGAACCTGCAATGGACAGAGTACAAAAAAAAAAAAATAAATTGTGAATTTACAACAATAACAATAACAACAACAACAATTGTTGTAAAATCATATCATCACTTTAAAGAAAATACTATGCATACATATATTAATCAGGATGAAAGAAGAAGAAAAAATGTTAAAGTTTGGCAGTGAGCAGCAGTCTTAGTAATAAGTAAAAAAACTAAGCTTGGCTTAGGCCAAATCTTAAATACCCTCCACCACTACTAGGCTGGGCTGGTACCTGATTACACACTCTAAAAATGTATGTATTATGCTTTCCTGTAGAATTTTACGCCAAGTATACTTTTTTGTAAATTTTAAGCATGTCGCGCTCATTTTTGGCAAATCGATGGGAAGACTAAATACTAAAAATTCATTATTCAATTACGGGGTTTAATTTTTGTGGCTCATATATAGATTTTTGTCGATTGTGGGCGTGATTGAGCGAAACGGAATGAGAAACTTAGTATACGTTCATCTTTAAGGTGAACAAATCATACACACAGTACTTAGTGAAAACAAATCAAATTTAAAATTTCCTGTATTAGTACAGAATCTAAACATTAACGTGTGGTTAGGTACGTTTCCTCACCACGAACACAAAACCACTACATTGAAGACCACTTGTACACATATATAGTATTTGTGAAGTTGTTGTTTTTTTGACTGTTGCTATTAAAATTATAGTACAGTAGAAAAAGTGCTGAGGAGGCGTTACACCGAATCTTATATAAATATAGATTTTAAGCCAGTGTGATTAATAATTTCCATTGAATTGCACAAAATCTTAATCGCATTATTCTCCATGGCAATTCAACCTTCAGCTACTGAAATCTATCTACATATGTATAGATAGGTTGGTTCATTTAAAAAAAAAAATTTGTTTGAATAAAATTTTTTCAAGTGTAAGACCGTAATGTAAAGACTTTGCAATCGGTGCACTTTTTAACACTTGCGTACAATCAAAAAAACGGTAGCTACTCATATATGTGTTGTTTTTGTAATAGCTCTCTATACAAACTCCATCAACACCAGCAGCTTTTACGCAACGTTCATACCATTCCTTTAAAGCCTAGGTTTTGCTTTTCAACGTTCTATGCAAATTTTGCCACTTAAAAGTGGCCCGAGTGGAAAAGAGAGAACGAGTGTTTTTAATCTAGCTAAAGATTCCTGTTAGCCTATAGGTATAGTGTAGGCATATGTATGTTTTTGCGTCTGAATATATAATTTGTTTGGCAGTGTTCGCTGTAGCTACTCTAAGTGCAGTATAGCTAACGCTTGGTGGACATTTTACACTTGGTATCTTTGATCTGTAGCTTGCACATGCGAAAATGTTATTTTATTCCGTTGCATTTGATACCTTTTACCTAAGGTGGGCGGTATACTGAGTTGGTTTTTCCGCTTGCAACAGACAAAAGGGGGCGAAAGAGATCCCGCAAAGTATGTATATTTTTAATCAGTTTTAAAATCAAAGTAGATCTAGATATGTTTGTCTTTTGTTGACACTTTCACGGTCGCACACTTTGCAATAAACACGTTTACGATATATATTTATTGTAGAGACATTTCTAGTCCCTGCAAGTGTTTAATTAAATTTAAGATAATCGGTTCAGAACTATAAACTATCCGCCTCGAAAATTGAAGAAGAATTTTAAATTTATATTGAGTTTTGATGTGCTAAAAGTGGGTGTTTTCGGATAACAGACAGTTTTCTATATATAATATTAAAAAACTTAATCAAATATTTGTTACGCCCACACTTTGTTTATAGATGTGGAGGGCATTTCAGATTTAGTCTGCGCCAAATTTTTATATTTTTGTACTAAATGTTTAGAGTGAGTTGTGAGTTGTTATTTTTGGTATTGTTGTTGTTGTTGTTGTTAGTGTATGTCTGCCCTCAATTTCTACATTTATTTCCGGATTTATTAAACTTTACTAAGCTATATTGCTTTTAGCCAAATTTATATAAGCATCAGGGAACACTCTGTTCTGAGTAGTCTTAGCAGGGGGGCATAGATAAAAGCCACAGTATGATAGCGTTGTTATTGGATATTTTTTTGTCTCCGCTTGTTAACAAAATTTCTTTATATACAATCACAAATCGCATCAATAAAGTTATCTGTGATATAGAGTAGAGTGGTTTTTTTTTTTGGTAGTTTTGGCTCAGTCCTACTTTAACTGATGTAACAATTCTATTGTTTAGTTATAGTGAAGCTTAGTAAGTGTACAAGTATTGATACATATATCCTTTGAAAAATGAAACAGAAACACACTTGGCTTAATAGCAGAAATCATAAATTGCTGGCCAGCGTAATCATATCGTTCTCATACGTTAACATGTGGGTTTTATTAATTGATTTAATTTATTTTAATGAGGCAGCTTAATGGTTGCCCATTGTTATTCTTAATGAGAAGAAAAATAAAAGTTATAAAGGAAAATTTTTGGGATCTTTTAACAATTTATAGAAAATATCGAGTCAGTTAAAGCTAACTGAATCACCAGCTGGACTAACTATATGCGGTGTGTTTTGTAATTCATTAGAATAATCATTAAAATAATGTTTTCAGCATTTATTAATGTTTCTTCCAGCTTTTCTCTTGCTGTCTACGGCTCTAATAGACTCATCTGGTAATGTAGTAGATTCATAAGTGTTATAAATTTAGCAGAATATTTTAAGACATTATAAGTTATTTTCTTTTTAGTTGAATTTAATTCTATTATTTCTATCTAAACATGTATGTTATTATGAATATAACTTACCTCGTTATCGTGTGGCGGAAGTTGATGTAGTAATTGTCGCACTCGATACTGTTCGCCTGGACTGTTAACGTATGGCACCTTGTCATCGGGTATTTGTGAGAAATATAAACGCACCTGTAATAGGTAAGAAATGGAGAGTATTTAATAGCAGTATACATGGTTGTTGGTGGTTTTGTTACTGACACTATACCAAGAAAGGAAAATATTTTAAATTACAATTAAAGTCACTTTTCACTTAACAAGTCTGCCTGTGGTGTATGTATATATATACAGTTTACAGTTCAAAGTAAAGGTAAGAAGAAAGCTAACACTAGGTTTTTTGTAAAAATTCTAAGCATTCATGTGAATAAAATTTCCGGCTGAAGGTATTTTTTCCAATTAAAAACTTTATAAGTTAACAAGTGAACAACACTTAATGTATTCCTTAAATATGTAAACGTACATAAGCTTAAGAAAGATATTCATGCGTCCGTTAAAATAAAATTTTAAAACATTTCAACCAAGTATCATGCTGTCAATTCCATCAAAAATATTAAATAATAAACGTCTGCTACAAGCAGACTCAGGCAGATTATCTTGCTGAGAGTCCATGATATCTTTTCATAAAACTGTGACAGCTACAAAAACTAACCACAAAATTGTAAGAACACATTATATAAGATAACAAATAACGAAAGGGCGAGAAGAGAATTGAGTTAAATTTTTTCCTTTCAATTAGCATAAAACTTAAGTGCATCAATTATGTATAATGACATACACTTAGTATGTACGTATAAATAAGATATTATGAATGTATATGTATCGATGAAATATTAAATGCATTAAGAAAATTTGAAGAAATCGATAATACGATTTTCGATTATGAAAGACAAATAAGAAAAGTAAATCTTCCTAAATACTCTCCATATTTATAGAGGTATGTGATTACATCCTATTTAAAGCGATCAGTATAGTTAAAGGTAAATGTGTCATTTGCCATTTAAAAGTTCAAAATTTTTGCACTAACTTAATATAAGTACGCTTTCTGCAAGTGGTACAGAGTATAAGAATTAAGCAACTTTGAAATATTGCTCTTGTTTTATGCATAAATAGTAAATTTGACTTTTTCTATAAATCGAAAAAGAACCGTTATGAAAACCCTAGAGCTTTAAAAATATCATTCATGGACAAAACAAACAATCACACTGTGACAATGTGACATTATTTAAAGTGACAAACATGCAATGAATAATAAATATTTAATTGTATCAATGTACGAGTAAAACTGTTTTTATATCTCTTTACTCTACCACTTTATCTTTGTTTTATTATTTTAAAAAGTTATGATTTTGTGATATACCATAATATGGACTGCATGCTAGCCACAAAAGATATATTAAATCTTCTATTGCTATTGTAGCACCCAAAGAAACGCCACAATAGTCTTACTAAAATATAGCTAAACTACAACTTAATCTTACATAGTTATAAAAAGTTAGATAGGAATTGTAAACGTACTATAAAACTTCAACTGAGTATACTTAAAAGGTTAAATTTTTCTCTTTGAAGTACTGGTTAACTTAAATTTCTATAAAGGTAGTGTTTAAGGATCGGCTTAAACTACATGCAATTGTTTTACAACTTTTTTACTTTTATTGAATTTTCTATTTTATGACTTTACTCAACCTTTTTTTATATGACAAATTGGTATGTAAGCGTTAGACCCTAAAGCGCAAAGGCATTCTCTTTAGGTTTTTTTTTTTTTTTCATACGTACAGCAATAATCGACTCGTTAGACGCATATAAAAAAGCAGACGAAATTAAAAACGGTTTTATATAAATTAAAAAGAAGGACAGAAATTAAGAAAAAAGAAGAGAAATGATATAAAATTTATAGAAAAAACGGATTTAGTTTGTGATACATATATGACCATATGTTGGTGGCCGGCTAGTCATACGGTTGACCATTGTTGATGGCAAATAAATGAAATGGTTTCACCTTTTTTTGGCAAAATTAAAAGGAAACAAATAAAATATTTACAAAGTGGCATAAAAACGTATTATTTGCTTTATATTGTAGCATTCTCATTATAGTAAAAAGTTTGTTATTCCCTTTGCAACTACCAGGAGAAGGTTTCAGAGACAGCAGAGCATTAAAGTTTATATCGGTTTAGAGAAATTCTAGAGTAACGGTAACGGTAGCCAAATTCTAGTTTCATTTCTAACCTACAAAATGTTTCCTTAAATAAAAGTTTATTAATTTCGAGAAGACCTCAAAAAATTTCGTGTACCTTAACTTTATAACTCAGAGACAAAAACTTAAAAATTCTATGTTTTTTTTTGTTTCCCTTTAAGAAATTAAAGATTTATTTAAATAGAACAAACTGTTGCTGTATTACACAAATAGTTATAAGCAATAATAATTTATGCGATAATCTTTGGGGACATGCATTAGAAAAGGAAAGAAAAAAGTTACAAGTAGACAGTTTAACATACAAGACAAGAAACATTTCAGTCTATCAGACATAAAGATAAAGTTTAACTGTAAACAACTTTCGCGTAGAGATATAGATCAAAAGTGACGCTTAGTCAAACACGTTTAACAGATGAGTCAGTTAAGTAAACAACACTGGTACAATATTTATTTAAGCTTTAATCAGCCGGTAATACTCACTAAACTAAAAAGCAATAAAACTGGTTCAATATTTATAATATTTAGAGTAGAATCTCGCACTGTTCTTTTATATCATAAATGTTGTGTTTAAGTTTAGTTTTTACACTCTGTTGGTTTTTTATTCGTGTAACCCAAATAGGCGTTTTTTCTAATTGAAGATAATGTTCTAATTTTTTTTTTTAACCATTCACAAACTAAATCAATTATTTCCTGTACGATAACATATTTGCACGCATTTCAACGCTTACGCTTAAATGCTGCAAAGCATTCATACCAGTAAACGCATAAGAACGTTTGTTGGAAGGTGAGTAAGAGAGAGAGAAAGAGCCGGCATTGATATGCATATGTAATATCATGCTGTTTATGAAAAAGGAGGTTAACAGAAAAACTTGTTCATTTATTATGTATGTTTACATGGGGAAAGAAAACTACTTCTAATGCGCACTCAAACAATAATCTTAATTTATATCAATATTTGTGAACAGGAACATGTGCATTTATTGTATATGCGAACTAATTTAGATGTTAGCTGTAATGGATATTTGATCCCATGGTGTTACACATGACTTTCTCGATTTATATATAATTGAATAATTTATATAGGTTAAATAAAAAATTACCACTCTATTGGCGCAAACTTCTATCTACTATTATGTTATTTAAGTAGAATAAATGTGTATGTATGTGTGCTATATATATGAATGGGCTTTTCTTTTAGAATATTTGCTTCAGTAATAGTGAAAATCACTGGAATTGATGATTTTTTTAGTTATTTAATGATATTTTAAAATCTTTCATGCATTATTGTTTAAAGTGTACCATATATAAACTAATGGGGATAAGAAAATAATTCATTTCTAGTACCTGATCTGGTCGCAGACATGGTGGTACCCAGGTATACTCTTCAATGGCGCAGCCACTATCATCATCTGAATGTGATTGACGTTGCAAATCTAAATGTTGGCCCATCAGAAATGAACCGGGACCCTGCATTGCGAAGGCCCCTTGCGGAGCCAATGATGGCGGTGATGGTGATGATATAGCCGGCGATACTTGATGTTGGCCATGTTGTTGTTGTAATTGATTCGTCTGATAATGTTGTTGATGTTGATGTTGTTGTTGCTGCTGTTGATGATGATGATATTTTAGTGACGATGATGAATACATAGACATAGTTGAGGTGGCAGATGCTGCCGGAGAATACTGTGATGGCTGATGATGTGGTGATGATATGACAGCTGGTGTGAAAGAAGGCTGATGTGTTTGTTGTTGTTGATGTTGATGTTGTTGTTGAGTCAATGGAAAATAAGCATGTAGTTGTTGTTGTTGTTGTTGTTGCTGCTGCTGCTGATGGTGATGAGGTGGTAAAGGTGGCGCTTGAAATTGTCGTTGCTTAGGCAATGGCGAATTGGTCAAACTAGGAGCGATGGTATTTGTTCCACAATATAAAGCTCCCGCCGAAGAACTGCTAGGCATTGGCATTGGTAACGATGAACAGGTGAGATTATTGCCGCCGCCCAAATGTCTTAAATTGTTTAAAGGTGGCAACGGCGGTAACGGTGGTGGTGGTGTGGCACCCGAATTTCTTCCAACGGGTCCAACTGTACAACTGCCAGCACTAGGTGAAAAATGTCTTGGCAATGTGGGTACTTTTTGCAAATATGAAACCTGCGTCATGGGTGTACGCGTCAGGGGTCTGCAAATACAGAGAATAAAAGGAATGATTTACTGTTTGGCATTACAAAAATAATTTTGTATTGTGGTATAAAAAAAATATATATATGGTTTGATAAAGCAATGAGTGCAGACATGTGCGCTGCGATGTGTTATCTTTGTAAAATATGCTTGAATAATTTTACTAATTGTTCGTTTCCATTTTACAATGGATTCTCACATTTTTTCATTCTTTTGTATGTTCTCCCTGTGTGGTAGAGAGGTGACACTGTATGGTAGTAAAGGCAGGTTGTAAAGGAAGGTGGATGTGCATAGATGGCTGTGAGGTTATAACCAAGGTGCCTTTAACCAGCAAACCCTTAGTGTGGTATTGGTGCTAATCGAATGGTTCATGTTTAGAACAAAACATATTACATCACATCTTTTTTATGATACTCGAAAACAAACTTTGATTTATACAGTTTCCTAACGTACATGATAAAGGCGGGTTTTATGGGCGTTTTCCTTTTTTTTATTGTTGTAGCATTTTAGCAGCTGTTATACATTTAAACATCGTTGACCATCAATTGAAATGTCTCGTATAGACATTAAACACACACATCTCATACAAATAAAGCTCAACTAAGAACTTCTGCACATTGGGTTTGTATAAAAGTATTACAAACTCTGTTTACGTGTATAATGCGGAGAGACCGACACACATTTTGTGTAGTGAGTAGTAACATACACCACAGTACAGTTAGTTTACAGTTGTATTGTTTGAGGGATTTTCCATTTTATTTTGTCGTGCGGTTATGCTATCCGGACAGCATTACTTTATTCTTGTTGTTGATGTTATATTGTTGTGGGTTTACGTTTTTTTTTTTCTGTAGTTGAATACATTGCACTCTTTTTTCCTGTTTTTTTTTTTTGAAAGGGGCTTTATGAAAACAATTTAATTTCTAGTTCGCTTAACAAAATTTGATGTGTCAATATATGTAGACGTACATGTTTGTAGGCGGCTGCTTTATCATTTGTTTGTTTGCTTAGTTCGTTAGTTAAAGTTGTGGTTTTGTAGCATATTAAATAAATTAATCGTTTATGACAAAAGATAAAATTTTTAACTGCC
The DNA here is from genome assembly GCA_949710015.1 of Crataerina pallida. NCBI lineage: Eukaryota > Metazoa > Arthropoda > Insecta > Diptera > Hippoboscidae > Crataerina > Crataerina pallida. The sequence continues at coordinate 26,112,083 of OX453293.1, read as the reverse complement.
ATTTAGAAACTGCGTTGCCTGAATATGTAATCGTTCTATTGATTCTACATATTAAAAACATTAAAATGGACGGACGGACATAATGTAAAATAATTACAATATATATCAAAATTTGAAATCAGTCAAGTGTCACGCCCATAATTGGCTTAAATAAATTTAGAAGGATAGTAAACACGCTAAACATATAGAGTAAATGACACGCCCACGATTAAGAAAGAAACTTCTTTGTTCAATTTCCCAGGCGATACATACTCAGACACCTATTACGCTCAAAATTTGTTCATAGATATGAAGAATATTTCCATTTCCAATTGCAGCAAATCGTAATTTCATCCGTTTTCTAAACTAATTGACAACCGTTATATAATATTGATATATTGTATGTGAGAGTACGATGAGTATGCATTTAAAAGTGAATCAATTTGCGGTCGGACAATTCCAAATCGAATTTAAATTTTATATAAATTCTTAAATCTTTTGTTATTAAACGTGAAATGTGTGGCAATTAAGTTTATTGATATATGAACGAATAAATTTATATTTTATTTTTCTATTAATCCGACCCCAACGTTTTCAAGCAGACTCCAAGAAAGTGGAAACAAATACTAAACAAAAACAAAAAAAAAGAAAGAGGAGAAGCCAGCACGTGCAGTGCTTAAAAAGCAACAGGCGCATACGAAATGATTTTTCTGCAGAATTTCTTTAAAACATGCGCAGCGGGCGACAAATAGCCAAAGGAGTTTTTATACAGCCCACAGTGTATATGTATTTAAGTGTTGTGGTGGCGGATGGTTTAACGTCAACACTCACATTGAGCAAGAAAGCCCGTAAGCCAGAGAGGGAGAGATGCAATTTTGAAGGGAGTTATCATATGGTCGTGTCATGACGTTTGGGTCAGTGTGGCTTCAAATCACACGACATTGTATATTTTTACATTTATACAAGTGTTTGGATGTGTGTGTGTGTGTGTTACAAACATTTATGCGATATCCGTAAAACATTGAATTCGCTTTGCCTGGGGCCTTTTAACACCGCGCGCGCCCGCGCACAAATAGAAAATTGCATTACAAATTTATTAAAGTTAATTCTTATGGGGGAGGTGTTAGCCACAAATAATACGAAGACAACTTTATGGTTGAACTGATTGCTTGCCCACAATAAATTGTGTCCGTTTGCAGGTATGAAATGTTTTCTTTTCTTCTACTTGTAAACAAATTTTCTTATTTAGTTCCGCCTAAAAATGAAGTGTAAAATTATTGTTACAGTAAGAGAAAAGGTTGGGGTTATGATCACACTTCAATATCATCTAATTGTGGTTGCATTTAGTTATCAATAAATTATATGCAAGTCAAGAATTTTATTTAAAAGGAATTTTTATAGTTTTGTATACATAAACAACTCACAGTATTGCGATGGTAGTATTAGTGGAAATACAATAATTTAAAACTTGTCCGAAAGTTGGTGTTCATGTCACTTGCAAATAGCTGGCAGACGTTATTTCAGTTAAGCAGTGACAGGTGCTTGTGCGAATATGTGTTTTGGACAATCCTTTTTCTTGCACTGTATTAGGTCAAGGAAAGAGTTTGTGGCGTTTTTTTTTTGTCCAAACACAATTTCAAACACATTTTTCTGTTATTTTCAAAGGCGGGATATAGAAGTAAAAATCATGGATAACGATTATATTTACTTTTTAATGTTTAAAATTAGGGATGCTACTCATCAGACATGCCCATAATTATAAAATATGAGAAAATGTTCACTTGCACAGGGACCTTGTGGGATCTCCTTCTATTCTCAATTCCTTTTGGCTTAATACCTTTTGTACCTTAATGGTACTCAAAATACTTTTAAAACATTCTTGTGTGTACTCAATACTTCGAGTGTTGAGTGCTGTGTATCTAGTCATTACACCTCAGTCAATAATCACTAACTTCACTAACCAGACAACCAGCCAACTAGCTAATCAGCCAACCCTAAAAGGCGACAAGGAATTCTTATGCTAATGATTACTTATGACGACAAATTAATGCCAGAATAAACAATATGCAGCAACAAGTAAAATAACAAAACAAAACACACAACACAAGGCCATTTCGTAAGTCTGTCTTTCTTTTAATTCTTTGTTTATTGTATTCGTTTTTGCATACAATTTTTGTATGATGCATTCATACGTTGCATGAATAAAACACTCCCTTGAAGTATGTATTATATACACATGCATGGGATTTCCAAGAAATTTTGTACAATTATTGGATGGCACGCACTGGCAGCTTTATACCATTCCCCATCTTTCAAGTTGGCTGTTGTTTACACACAGCTGCTTAAAAGTTTATATGCGTGGACTTGATTGTTTACGTACATTTCTCACAATACATCATGAATTTTCTTGTCAAAAACTTGAAAGGGTTTTCCCAAACACAGTAACATTATACATATATACAAAAATAATGTATGCGGTCATTCACTCAATCATTTTAATATTGATCGCATTCCCTTAGACTCTCAAACAGAAGCTAAAGAAAAAGGTTGACTTTACTTATAATTTAAAGGCATATCAGATATTTTTATGTTTATAAAAACAATTAAATAACAAATTAGGAATATGTTTAGTATTTTTGTAGCATTGTAGGTGAACCCTGCATTTTACAACACTGCCTTACATACATAAACGGACATCTGGACCATCATGCATAGATTAACTCAGTTTTTCATACATATATACTTTGTAGGGTCTCTGACACCCCCTTTTGGATATTGCAAACGGCATGGCAAACTTATATTATGTGGAAGGTATAAAAAATATGAAAAATATAAAAGGTAGCCACTTAAAAAATCTTAAATCAAAGCCGCCTCCTAATAACCAATAATTACATAATAGTAAATTGCTACAGTCTACACATTACTCCCACCATATGTTTATTTATCAAATTTAATTAACCACAAAAAACGGCCAGTAGTGAAATTTAAACTTGAAAACCTTGAAAGTCACAAACACCCAAACATACATACATATATGTTTGTACATATACGACTACCATTAACCACTTTATTCTCATCCTCATACAAATTCAAACTCAAACTCAAACTCATTTATCATTTGATTATTGATATATCTGTATAGTATTGTAAATATAAAAATACAACAAAAATAACAACAAGTGTTTAACCGTACAAGTGGTTTAAATGCACTTCAACTTGAATTGTAAACATACAAAAGTGTTTGCTTGCACACTTAACTAAAAATTTTACATAAACACGTTTTATACCAATACAAAGAATTACACTGAAAGAAAATTTCAATTAATGCTATTAAACTGAGACTGGCTTAAATTTTTGCTTATGGAATATTCTGATGATGAAATATGAAAAATGCTCACATGTCACACTTTTTTATTTAAAAATATATAAAAATATATAATAATAATGCACGTCATCTTAATGATATAAACATTCATAACACTTATTCTCTTGCTCAATATGAAAAGCTGAATCAACTTAAACATTCTGTCTGTCCTTATTTTTTAAAAAAACCACATAAAACTCGACTCGATTTGCAAGCTCATTTTCACTATTTTAGTATTTTTCATTATTAGAGGCCTTAATCATCAATAATAATCACTTGCCACGCCCACAATTGTAGATGTGGAGGGTATTTAAGATTTGGCTAAAGGCAAAAAATTTTATTTTCTAATATGTTTTTTTTTTCTCGCTTAACAGAAACTAAGTGCGTGCCGAATTCGGCGTTCGTGTGTTTTTAATGGTAGAATAATTTGTTTTAAAAGGTTTAGATAAGATAATAAAACGTTAATTGAATTGTGTTAAGATTCAATGAAACTGAAAGCTTTAAAATATTGCTGATTATTTATGAAAAAGTTTTTATAGTTAAATAAAGTGTAAAAATATTTAATTATAAAATAGTAATAACCAACCACTTAGAGAATATTTAGTATTCTTTACTATCATATAAAAATTGTTAGTTTCTTTTGCCAATGTTTACATGGCAGACACGCATGTGTAACGACCGACATTTCCTTATTATTAAAAAACATGCTTCGCCTTTTAAAATAACCGCTAAATATTGTTCATACATAAATAACCTAAAGCATAAAAACATAGAGAATACATCATTTTAAAAGAAAAGAAAGCAAGTACGGAGAGTAATAAATTTATGACTTAGCCAAACATAATCGTTGTTGTCTGGGAAATGAGTACGTTCTTTAATGTGGTCATGTGTGTGTTTGTGTGTGTAAACAAGAACGCATAAATCTAAAATTACATAAAACGTAATTTATATTTGAACATAAGAAAGGGAAAACTACTTTTCTCTCATTTTACATATTGTTACAGAACATATGTTTGTATCAGCACAAGAAGACTGGAATGCATCGCCAGCTGTTGAATATATAAGTATTTAAGCAAATAGTGATGACTATGGCTTTTATTTTATACAAGTAAAAAGGCGTACTTTCATTATTTCGTTAAGGCATGATTTTATAGAATAACTCTATATAATAGAGAAGGAGGACGGATGGACGATACATGGCGTAATTTTCAATTGCCAAGGTTTCTTGAAAGGTATTTTTCTGATGGATATTTTTTAAGTCTATAGACTTCTCTAATAGTAATGCTTTATAAAAAATCATAATCATGTAGTATAAAAAGAAACAATAGTTGGTCAATTTTTTCTGACTGTTGGACAGACATTTCTTAATTATATTGACATTTATAAAGAAATGTGATAAAATGAATACTGTTCGCATGTATAAGTGATGTCAATAAGAATTAAAATTATTAATATTTAATAATATTTTTTTTTTGAATTTTAACTGGGTGTTAATTTTATAGATAATAATTTTATTATCTATAAGTCTTTTAATACTTTCTACATAAAAAGAATGTGTTATTTCTTATGTAATCACGTACTAGAAAAAAGCTACACCAGTTTATATATTCTCTGTATATCGCCTTGACATCTAGGTCAATCTAGCCATGTGTCCGTGCGTCAAGAGTGCAAACATAAACAAATTTGTATAGAATTTGTTAAAGCAAGAAACTCGTCTAGTTAAAAGAGACAAATTCAATTGGCAGCCACGCCCACATTTTGCAAAAGACGTTTATTTGGTACACAATTTCATTATTAAAGATATATGTAACACATACCTTAATATACGACAAAAAAAGGGCAAAATTATATGCCACGCCCACACCATATTTATATATATTGTTTTTATATAAACTTAAAGGATGTCCAAGATTTGGCCTGAGCCACTTCTTTTACATATGTTACACATAAAAAAACGAGTTTGTTACTTAAGTCTTTCATTTCAATTATTTTTCAATAATAATAAAAATAAATTTCAATTCAATGTAAGTAACAAACGCTTCTCAATTTCACTTTATAGTATGAAAAAGCTTACTATCTTTTATGTTACATAAAAAAAAAAAAAAGAATTATAAAAAAAGTCTTGATTTATGTATAATTTTCACATTTTCAGATACCATCTGGAAACTGGTTTCTTTAAACTTCTCTCCGTTTCACCCTGTCACCACTTATTGTGACAAAATCTTATAGAGCGTGCAATGTTTTCAATTCCAATAAATTTTTATTGATGGGTGTATACAAAAGCACATATTTTTAGCTATGTACATGTCTATGCATATACTTTACTTTAAAAAAAAAAAGGGGAAAATATTGTATAGAAAAAGGCATTTTTTTAATGGCATTCATAGGCACTAAATCAACAGCGCGCACGCATCGTTGTCTACTTATAGTGGAATTAAACAAAACATGTGAAAATCTTGTGCATTTATCGCCTTGTCTGTTTTGTGCCGACCACTTTTCAAATTGTTTTTTCCACTTATGCGTATAAGGCAATAATGCATATTTTTAGTATAACTCGTCTGCATAAAAACTAAGTGGTAATTTTTGCATTCCTTCCATCACATGTTACGTTTTTACATACAATATATATGTACTGATAATAAGATGTTTTGATTTTATGTTTTAATCGCAGGTAAGAGAACAAGAAAAGCCCATTTTTCTTGTTCACATCTGAAATAGCTTTTTTCATTTAAACAATAAATTTCTTGAAGAAAATTGCGAATTTATTTAATCGATTTTTGCTGTTGTGATAACTCTATATTAGTTGACATAAACGCTTTTTCATTATTATCATAGAAAATAGTTATTCTAGCAGCAATTGGTTGTTGCAACGAAAAAAATTGTTAAAAAAGTAGAAATAATCATGAAAATGTTTGTTATACAATTTGGTACAAATAATAGTAATTAAAACAAATGAAAATTAAATTATAATATCCAACAGATTTGTATGCAAACAGTGGGCGTGGTCGGTATCTAATTGCATGCTTTAAAAGTATGTAAAATATATATGAAACAATAACTTTAATTTTGTGCCATATAAGACTTTTTTGGAAATTGTGGGCCTGCCTGTTATTCAACTGCATCCACTTTTGGCATTAATTTAGTTTCACTTAAATTTTAAAGCTAATAAAGAACATGTTGATTTTTTAAACCAAAAGTGCAACTAAAGTGGAAAGTATTAAATTAGTTAGGATAACCAAACTGTTGATTACCAAATCTACCAAAATGATTGTTAAAAATAATAATAATAATAATTTAGCAGTAAATAAAAAAGTTCCCTTACAATAATTAAGAAGATCAAAATAGAAGGATAATATTTTTAACGAAACTTTTTTGTACTTTTTTTGAGTGATTTCCAGAATGTGTTACCTCCTTATCAATACTCGAAGCATACTTTTCAAAAATTTAATATTTATGCTATCCATCATACAATGCCATACAATTCTTTTTTAAGATAACTCATTATATTCTTAGGCTGTAAATGAATTTAATTAATATGTTATGTTGAACCATTTATTGGAATTGAAAGATTATAGTGATAAAAATACCAGGATTAATTAAGAGTTTCGTCAAAGCATTTGTAATTGTAAAATGACACACAAGAATGGAATTTTCGAATGGTATGTACGATAATAAATTAATTTTTATGGCCGCCGCTTTGTAAGTCGATTGAAGTTTATATTTATTACCAAGTTAATAGAAGTGTGTAGCTTAATAAAATGTTGAATGTATTAATCCAACATCTCAATTTAAACTCCATGAAGTTTATTTATTGAATAAATATTAAAGTAAGCTTGAATAATTTAAGATTTAATATGCTTAAGGTTAAAGTCAGTTTTACTAAATCATACGTGTTTCATAAATTAAAAGAAAAATTTAAAACATAGAAATTATTCAAATACATATTAGCAAATTTTTCAGAATCAAGTGTGAATATATTTACGCACGGTCAAAGTATGAAAAGTACCATTTTAATTATCGACAAGGCTTTATACATTAGTGTGCTTTTATGTGAAGTTATTTATAAGCACAGTTTGGAGTTAAGTATTAAATATACTTACTGTATTGCTACTGTAGTGATATTTTTACTTCAGTAATACAAATAGAAAACAAAAAATCATATAAATTAAGTTACTTTATTTAATTTTTTGCCCTCTTAAAATTAAATTGCTTTTATATGCCACATATGTGAGTTGGGTTCGGTCCTTTTTTATTAACACACAAATCACAAAATTGTCTTTCTTCGCAACATTGTAACACACACCCTATTATTCATTTTTATTGAATTGGATCGTGCCAGACATCGCTCCAGGTAGTTAACAAATATATAGTTAGCTTCGAAAATGTTTTTACACACTAGCATGCTTACGTATTTTAGCTGCTACAGTCTATACATGAACAGTTTAGCTTAAAATATTTAGCTACTAAGTTGAACTTTAGTATATATATTTTAATTTTTTTAATGTTCATTGATTATCTGAAAATAGACGGCATGCGATAAAGGATATTCCCATTTAGAGATATTTTTTGTACACAAACCAAATGAAATTTGATGCAAATTGCTTACAGTAGTAAAGGGTGTTAACAGGTATACAACGCGTCTACATTTTATTTATAGATGTAAAGGGTATTTAAGATTTGACCCAAGCAAAATTCAGTCTATTTTTATATTGATAAAATATTTCAAAAGTGTATTTTAAGTAAATGTTCACTTTTGATGTTAACTGTATATAAAAAAGGTGAATATTTACTTTATATGCTAATACAACAACAACAATAATAATGACGACAACAACAACAACAACAACAACAGCATAGATACATACATCGTAAAGGTATCTTACAACCAATAATGATTTGTTGTTTTATTGCTGTTGTTGTTAATGTTGTAATTATTGTTATAAATAGTGCTTTTAGTTTCTTTCTTTTCTTCTTTGGTAAAATCCTGTACTCGCTTACATACCATAAAGCGTAACTGTTGCAGAGTAAAGCAGAAAACTAATCAGTGTTAAGCCAGCAGGACTTTTGATTTATTATGGTCAAAGTTAAGAATTACAGCTGATCAATATCGATAACACTAGTGTAGTGTCACATTCAATGTAAGTGTATAATGCAAGAAATCGAAACTTTGCCTCGGTCATGCATGTCACAAATGGACAAAAAGAACTATCAGTTAATATTGAAGAATATACAATACACCTGATATGGATGATCTTCACATAAATGTGTCAATGATGCATTGTGAGAGATAAATTGTTGGAGCAGCTGGATAGATATAATAGGTAAGTATAGAAGTATTTTTCAAGTCAAATGAAAGTTGTTTACTCTTTCTTTAGTAGGTTGTAATACTTTAAGAAGTGTTTATATAATGTAGGAGTACAACATGATTTGCTTTTAAAGATTACTGGACCACCACTAAAAAGCTAATAAATATGAATCATAAACACAATTCACGCAACATTGATAAACAAGGTGGCACGCAATATCTCAAATGACCAACTTGAATTATACACTTAATGTAAATGCAATAAAATAAGCAGAATGGAAAAAATTACCATACAAAGGAGTATAAATTTATGTTGTATGGGACAGACCAGTAGTAATATTAAAGAAACAAAGAAATTAAGAAAACAAGTGAAAATCATTTAATATCCTACATTACTTATACAACCATTAGTTTTAGTTGTATCCGACACTCTAAAGACGTACATGATTAAAGCAGTTTAGCTTTTAATTTTGAAAATCCCATTTGTGGTGTAGGGTATAACTTTTATTAAAACGAATAGCAGTATAAAACAGTAAATAAACCAGGGATTGATTAAACCACAATTCATATGTGCAATCAAAAAAGTTTTCAGATCATTAAAGATATAATATAAATATAAATTCATTTTTTAATTCATAAATGTACCAAAGAAATGTGTTTAGCTATACAATCTAGAGTTTTTGTCTGTACGTCCTTCAATTGAAAAGTAGGGCTAGGAGTTAATATATGAATATGATTGCTTTAAAATTTCGTTTACATAACTTCAATTTTTATATATATATTTTTATTAAATTAATCTTTTTCGATCTTTTTCGGTCTTTGGGATTTTTAAATTTTAAAGTTTGAAACATTAAGAAATCCATAAATTGTGCTTTTCTGCTTTAAGGATCGAATTTCCTCTTGTTAAAAAGCTTCTGGCATAAAAAATGGCGGGATACCAATTAGAGGGGAAACAATTGTTAAAGATCTATACACCTTTTTAGGACAACATTGACGAAATATTTTTAAATGAAATATAATCACACGTTTTGTATTCTCAAAAGAAAGAAAGAATGAGAGTCTAACAGGAATGTACATAGTCTGCAAACAAATGCTTTTTATATGTGTCTGCCTGAGTGCTTGCATGCCATTTATTTATGTTTTAATGGTAGAAATTTATCGTTAAAGCTATTGATTATACGAATCTTTTAGTAGATGTTCAAAGAAATGTATAATAAAGTATGATTTTAAACACCAGCAGGCACGCACATATACACATACACATACACACACACACACACTTTTATATCCAATCATGCTGATTTGTTGATGCCATTTTAACTTTAAAAGCCAAGTGTAAGAGTTTTTTGTGGGGAAAAATTTAATTCTCTAATAATAGTATGCTGTTGGATGATGCAAAAACTTTTCTCTTTCTCATCATATCAGTTGGCCACTGCTTTGGCATAAAGAACAAAATCATAAGCATAATGGTAGTTGTTGTAAGAGTGTTTGTGTAAAATACCAATAAAATGAAAATATATAAAAATGCATTCGATTTTAATGGTTGTTTGTGTATATGTATGCAGCCGTATGCGCCACAAGCTAATTATGTGAATTGCTCAACATTTCAACTATTTTCCTTCAATTTCATCTTCCTCTTCTTCCTGTTGGGTCTATAGTAAGCTAACAATGTCAGCATTTTAAAGAGAGCGAGAGTTAGGTAAGGTAAGCAAAAGCAAGAGGGTGGTGTATTTACCATAATATTAACATAACCACAACAGAACACGAAACATGTCAATTTTGAATATGAAGAAAAACATAATTAATAATAATAACAGCAGGCGATTGGCTTTATAGATGTGATGGCATAACTAACAATTTGTAAGCTGCGTAAAAGGAAACAACATTCCAAATAATAAATATATGAACACGCCAAGCAGCCATCAATGCGGTAGCAATTATTCATTAATTTGATTAATATATACATTTATCATTTTAATGCATACGAATGCTATGCATTAAAATGAACGTGTGCATTGCAATAGATATTATATATAACAGATATTTAAAAATTATGTTCGAGTTCCTTTTTTTTTCTTAAACAATATTCAACTGAGACGATGTCTAATTAAAATTTAATGCGTAGACTAAAATGATTTATGGCTTAGGGGAAAGGAAATCTTCTTACTTAGGCTATAACTTCCATTCGTATTCTTTTTTACTAAACATTTAGATCCATGTTTCATTTTGGGCATTAGTAACGCAAAACAATTTTAACTACGTCGTAAATGTGAGCTCTCAATTGAAAATTGGTATTGTTAGGATAAGTTGAAGGCTCTATTCTAAGAAATTAAAGAAATTTTATTCAACCGAATGATTTAGACAAGGCAAATAATTAGTATAGTTGAAGCAAATCTAAGTTCTTCTTCATAAGTTTATAAGCCTTCTAGCATATAAAATATGCCCGTTCATAACAATAACAATGTATCCAAGTAAAAAAACTAAATCTTAAATCTATAATAAAAATTTATATTTAAAAAGTGGGCGTGGCAAATACTGAAATACGCCTTTTATTAATGCATGACATACATATCACATTTTTTTTTAAATTTCAATAAAAAAAGGTTCTTTGTAAATTGTGGGCGTGTCTGTTAAACGATAAAAATTAGAGGGACTATGTGGAGCCCTCTTTAAGAAAAACTACTCCAGGCATATGTAGTGTTTCTTCTTGTTGTCAAAATGTGATTATTAATAAAAATATTAACTCACATGACAATAATTTAGCCAGTACGACTAAACAAGATTGTGTTTGGTTCTTTGTAACGAATTTATGAAATAAGTTTATTTTGTCAAAAATATTAACCTCCGCTTTTATAGCCAGCATAAAACTGACATACACATGGCAACGGTAAAGTTACACTTTTATTATTTACTTGAGCCTGAGTACCTAAATGGATATATTGACCAAGTTATGTACCGGGTTATCCACCTTTATGTTAACGTACGCAAGTACATATATGCACACACAAAAAAGAAGGTGTTATGAAATTTAAAGTGTATAATGTAAAAAAAAAAAAGAAAAGAACAATAGAAAAGGCAAAGAAACGAAGTTACACCACATACACAAATATCAATAGAGCTGTTTTTTTTTTTTGGTTCATTGTAACATGATATGGTTAGTGTAACACAATACTTAGGTATAGTAAAGCAGTACTATTGTAATATGTACGCATATGTACCTTCAAGCGGACATAACAGGATGTGGGCATGTAAGTTATGCTAAAACTGAGACACTGAACATGCGTAACTTGTGAGTTGGTTTTGTTGGTTATGGTTATTGTAAATGTGTATACGTGTTTGTGGTATAATGCGGGTGCAAACCAAACACAAACTGAAGCCACAATTTCAACACCAACCTATTGCATATCAGTTCAAGAGGTACGCAAATGTGCACAGTCGAGTAAACGAGTGAGTATTTCATCTTAAGGAATTCTTACAAAAACTGGAATGTTTATCATTTCGTATGTTTTTTTCAAATTTGTTGTTTTTCTTTTTAAGTCACTGATGTATGGTGTAGGTTTGTATGATTCTGTGATTTTATTCAATAGCTAACAAAATATATTTTCGCTGACTTTTGACTCACTTCATGCCTTACCTTGGGCACAGATTTATGCTTATTGGCTAAGCACACGTGTTAGCTGCTGCTGCTGCTGTTGCATTACTCTCGTAAATTTAAAGGAATGTTAACATAATTTCTAAACAGCCACCACATGAATGCTATACACACTTATGTTGATGTTTATATCTATGATTTATACTCATGTACAAACATACTTACATTTCATTATTATCTGGTTTTTGTTTAGTATCGCCCACTTGACTTTTTACCACCTCTATGCTGTTCTCTTTATCGTGGTATTGCTGCTGCTGTTGCTGTTGTTCTTGTTGTTGTTGTTTTAATTCCTTGAATGTGAAACTGATATCGTGAGGATTTTTTGTGGATCTCAAATTACGCGGTAAACTGCGATTACGTAAATTTAAATTGAGAAAGTCCAGATCGGCTTTACTGAAGTGAACATTTCTATTTGTGTCTATATAATGATGGTGATGGTTGTTGTCTACCACTTGACGTTTAGGTGGTAGAACTGGTTTTTCCTCTATATTTACCTTCACTTCATGCTGGTTAGCTTCCTCATTTTTCTTTCTACGTTGAATAAAATCCACTTCATTCATGGTTACATTGAAATGTTTCTGAAAATGTTCGTCTGGCCAAGAGTTGAGATAATTTTGTATTTTACCGCCCACCAAATCATCTAAATGATCCTCATCAATGCCGAACAGAAATGGATCATCTAGAACGGTATGTTTGGCATTCGGTTTAGTTAATTCTTTTTCCTCGCTGGGGCGTTGAGTTGAGTTTGATAATTTTTTGTCATGTTTACAAGATTTTTTCAGTTTTACTCCGTTTTCTTTTGCATTTGTTGTTGTAGATTTGTGTTGTCCTCGCAGTGATCTTAATAAACGTTTGCCTTTTCTTAATGTATTATTAAACTCAATGCTGTTGTTGCTGTTGGTCAGTTGTATTTGTGTTTGGGTTTGCCCTAAATTGGCTGTTTCACATTTCGAGGGAAATAGTGCCAAAGGCCTTTGTGTTGTTGTATCTTTGGTAATTATATTTTGTTGTGTTGTTATCTTATCTTGAACAACATCAGCCTCTAATTGAGCTGCTGTTGTGATAAAATCATCATCATCTTTATCATTATTGCCATTATCATCATCATCATCATCGTCATCATCATCATCATCATCATCATCATTTTCCAATTCCAAAGCCGTGTCATACATGGACTCTGTTAACATTTCGTGGTTATTGTCATTTTCTTTATTGACGACATTCAATGTTGTTCTATGGTTGTTGTTGGCGGGTATTGACGATGAAGCCAACCGTCGAGCTGCTGCTTTGCCATAGACCTGTCGATAATATTTCTGTTGATCGCCATATAGAAAGCAAACACGCCACCATTGTTTGCATGCCAGCAAATTGGCGGTACGCGGTGGCATTACTACTACAGGTTCAATTATTGATGACATGGTCTCCATCCTTAAGGATACTTGGAATATATATTTGTCGTTTTTGTTGTTGTAGTTGTTATATTAATGTATTAAATGGCTTTCCCTTTTTTTTTTAAAAAAGCTTCTGTTAGCCGCCAATATGTTAATATTTTACTTTTTTCACCTAAAGGCTCTATCAGCATCAAAATATTTTAAATTTATTAGACTATGTCTGTGTACATGTGTTTCTGATGAGTGTAAAATTTAAGATATCGATTCTAAATTGTTAACAAATATCTGAATCGATTTTACCATGTCTGTCTGTCCATCTGTGCGTTCATGTACAATATATCTTGTGTTCAACTTCCAGGTAACATTTTGTGTGAAAATTTGGCACAAAGATGACTTTTAGAACGGAAAATGAATCTGATCAGTTAATTTTTTATGACTTTTCTTCAAACAATTTTTATAAAAAAGTTAATTAGCTTAACAACAGACTTTGTCAAATTCATACCACGTCGGACTATTTCAACTATTTTGTACTATTGAACCAACTCAACTAATTATAGCATAAAGTGTGCAACCAAGTAATGTAGGGTATTAAATTAAATTGGTAGATTCGATTATAATATTTTTACTTGTTTTTAGTTTAGTTCTCTTTCGTATTTTCAGCTTCTGTGGTAATTATTTTCTTAGTTCTTTCTTCTTTTTCTTATTATAATATTTGCGTGTTGTGTATTGTAATTGTTGTTGTTGTTGTTATTATTATTATTATTATTATTATTCTTGCATGACTCGTTTTATTTTTGTTATAATTTCATGTCTTTCTGTATTTTATGGTTGTATTAAATTTTTTTCTTACAGTTTCTTCAATAATGATCGTCATACTCCATAATTTATTTTACACTGTGTGTTCTGCCGGCTAAAAGTTGTTAGTCCGGAAGCCGGTAGATATTCTGAAACAGTTTTTTTTATTTTTTTGCCGTTCTCAATACTTGAATTCTCCCACAGCGAGTCACTTATACTCTAATTTGTTTGTGGTGGTGTAGATAAATGGTTATTTGTAAACAATTCACAATCGATTATAGTTTGCTTGTTCGTTTTTTTTTTCGGTTTTTGGTTTTTGTTGTTTTGTAATTGTTATTTTTGCTGTTGTTGTCGTTTTATGTTATATAAAAAACAAGAATTTTCCTGTTGCAATGTTCTATCCAGTCAATGGATATTTTTAAAAAAATAATTTTTGTTTTTATTTCAATTTACTGCCTAGTAACGGTATTAGTTATAACATTGCAGCTGGTAGGTATTTACATTATAAAAAACTTTTACAAAATTAAATGTTAATTTTTTTTTACCAACCGAAAGACGGCGGCTTATTCACTTTCTTAGAAGAATTTGATTTTTTTTTCTTATTCTCGACTTTATTAGCATCATATCTTATATTAATACCTGCCACAGAGTTCTTTCTATCTATGTAGTGTTAAATATAAAGCTTTGAATTTTCCTCACACTTCTCTATCTTGATCAATGTTCAAACATTCAATAGCATCCTTTGATAGAAAATCAACGTGGGGTTAAGTTGAGTAATTTATGTTCGATATAAATCGTTTTTATTCAATTTCTGAAGAAATTGAACTCAGCTTATTGTGCAAGCAGACTACGTATTTATGCATAATCGTACATATATCTATGTGTGTGTGTGTGTGTGTGTTTGAAAGAAAATACAATATAAAACATTTTACTTGGATGATGATGAATATTGAAAAGTACTTTTTCCCTTTCCTACACCCGACTTCTATTAACCAAACTAACCACTTATTTTAAACTTATTAAATTTATAAAATTCATGTTTGGACGTACAGACATTTATATAAAAGTTGAATAAAAATATACATCTTCTCAGTATAATCAAGTATCAACAGCTTGCTTAACTTAACATGCCATTTATATTTAGTAAGAAATTAAATGTTTTAATGATGACGATCCGCCAGATATGTTTTCAATGGTATGAAGGAAATAAAAGCATGTTTTGTGCTGCTGCTGTTGCTTGTTCTTATCCTTCTGCATTTTACTTTACTTCCACATATTTTCAAATTTTCATTGCACTAGGTATGGCCGAGCGCACTTTATTGGTGCACAACTAATACACATTCCAATGATGACTGACTGACTGTGGTAGACACTTACGTTACAATAAATATGTATACGGACAGAAGCACAACACATCTTGTACATATAATGTACAGTAGACATGAGCATGACGATAACAATGGATAAATAATAATAATGGCAGCAGCAGGAACAACAACAACAACAACAACAACACATATAAAAAGAAGAACTGAGGAATAGTAGTCAATCAATGTGGCAGGTTTTTTACGAAATGATATACTAACTTAACGTAAAACGTGTACCATAGACTCATCATTGTTTTGTTAGTCTCTTACTGTAGTGATGGTCAACATCATTATCGGCACAATTATCATGATCACCGTCATTATAATCATAATAATGATGGGGATTGGTTTTTTTAGCAACAGTTGTTATTGTTATTGTTGTTGTTGTTGTTGTTAAAATAATAGAGTGAGAGCGGTGTAGATGTATATATATGGCCAAGGGCATTAAATACGGAAGTAATCGATATTGGATCGTGTTCTAAGGCAACAATATATAAAAATAACAAAAACATTCAACGCAACCATAATGTATTGTGTGAGTGTATGTGTGTGCATTTGTTGGTGTCCGTGCCATAAAGGGAGCATAAATTGCATATTATTGTTTCGTTTTGGTTGTTACTTACGGTCTTGGTCGTCAGCGTCTTGGTCGCCGTTGTCGTTCACATTAAAGTCACGCTTATCAAATACATTAAAATAAATTTGCAATAGAAATAAAAACAAGAAAATGAAGAAAAAAATTCATTACATCGGGCCAAAATGTAATTCGCGTTTTAGATGAACTTTGCCTGCCTACGGAAAGGAAAGGAAAGTCATGCAAGTTGGGAAAATGTTGCAATTTTTTTATTTTTTTATTTTTTTATTTATTAAAATCGTGGCGTGTTGAATTTAAATTAATTTCGTTTTATATTTTATACTTATAAAGATACGCGTACATAGCCATGAATGTAGTACGTAGAGTAATCGTTATGGTTTCACAACACAGGAAGCATTTTTGATTTATTCACCCAAAATCGAAACGTTTACTTGAAATCGATATTAAGAAAATAAAAAAAAAAAATTATAATTGAGGGAATATTTTGATACTTTGCGTTTCATATATTTCGCATTCATGAATCTTCATGCGTGTACAATTTATCATACTCAACAATCAAAGTAAGAAGTATATTAATTTTGTCAATCTGTTTGCAATACCCTAAAAGGAACCTCACAATTTATATTTTCTTGATCAGCGTCTAAATTTGAGTCGATCTAGACATGTGTGTCCGTGTGTTGTTGCGGTCGTCAATTTTGAGACTTTTAGTTTCTGCACACAGATCGTTATTTAAAATGGGCAAAATTATTATTAATTATCCTTTCCATCGATGTATCAAAAATGGACATTGTTGGTTAAAAGACATGTGGGCATGTCGTCAAAAATTTATATAAATAAATGTAATAAAAATTAAGCTATAAAGTTAAAATTTGATGTGTATATCTATATATATTTCCTTCATCGAAGTTTTAAAAATGGGCGTGGTTGTATAATAGACATGCCTACAATTTACAAAAAAACATATTCAGCGAAAAATTCAACTTGCAAGCTGAAATGTAATGCTTACACTATTAGAGAGCGTAATTATATACCTGCCACGCCCTTCAATTTTGTGTAGATAAGAAGGGTATTTAGGATTTGACCTAAGCTAACTTTAGTTTTCTTACTTGTTAGTTCTATGATGCCTTTAACTAAATAAAAGAAATTAATTATCATCACAAGCTGACGTCTATATTTGAATCGAATACCCAAAAGACAATAACGGCCAAATTTTAAATACAGTTGATTTTTCCATATTACAAGTATGCCAAGTACAGCTAAATGAATAAATTGCATGTTTCTTTGTTTAAGACAATCGTTTTAGGGGATATAAATAGGAGGCCCATAAATAATATATTGTACAAAGTATGTGTTAAAACGGAACGGGACAGAAAAAGAGTAAGAAAAAATATAATAAAATATACATGCGTGACCATCAAAAACAATTGAGAATAATTGTTTCATGTGTTCCATGTATGAGTGATTGTATGATTGCTAAGATCGATAAATATGGTAGGAAAGTAAATTACTATTAAATTGCTTCATTACAAATAATTTTGCCACGATCACACAACAACACTGGCGGCATCAATAATATAATATAATTGATGTGATACATGTTTTATGAGAAAGCAACAGAAAGTTAGAAAAGTGAATAAAACGTGGCCCATTATGGAGTGTGTTTTTTATACGTAAACGGAAATTCAGCATTTTGTATGAAATAATTATGCAATGAATCAATATAAGCTTGAAGAGCTTTGAAAAATATTAAAAATTTATTTATCAAGATTAATGAATTATTATGAATTCGAAACATTTTTAGATTTGTCATCATGCCTGATACAAAAGTAATGTATAGCTGCCGCAGTAATGAACCTATATTGCTAATAATGTAGCATCCTTTATAAAATAAAAAGTGTCAATAGCTGTGCAGTGTGCGAGATAGAAAGTGTTGATCTTTTAAGACGATGAAAAAGATATGCATACTGATCTGGCAAAACGATAGGAAGAAGGAAAGAGAAAATTGTTATAACTCTAGAGATGATTGATGTAGCAACAGTAGTTGCTGTACCAGTCTCCCAATACAATACATTTTATAGGTGATACCTACTAACCACAGTTATATGGAATTTTTACTTAAACTCTACAGAATGTTCTTTCTGTCTATCATTTCAACTGGCAAAAAAAACAGAATTCAAATGCACTGATGAGTAATCAATAGCTGGAAAAATATCTGTCGATGTTGTTGTTATTGTGCATTGTTGTGAAATGTCTGACTTGAGGTTGTATTTTATTTTAAGATCAAATGCAAACACACACCATTATATGTCTGTTTTTTTAGATGGTAGATCAGGAAGTACAGTAAGTTAGGCTTGCGGTTATGTTCTTAACTATTTTTTTCTTACATTGAAATTGAAAATTTTATATCCGTCAGAACATGATTTGTGTTACTATGTAACTGATGCATTTATTAGGAAAAGAAAAAAGAACACGTACTTTGGCTGATCTCAAATCGTTAGTACCCTTCAGATTTACATAAAAACAGTATTCGTGGCTTATGTCCTCTATGGTTTATATATTACATGTCAACTAAAAAGTCGTATTCTACATCAAAAATGGATTTTTCGTACCTGTTACCCTAACGCGCACATTTATTCAAAGACTCACAGTTTACAGCAGTCAAAATACCAATAACAGAGGACAGACATGGTTGCATTTATTCAGATTTTAATATAGCTCAAGAATATATATACCATTGCAGGAGGA
This sequence comes from Crataerina pallida, assembly GCA_949710015.1. Classification (NCBI taxonomy): domain Eukaryota; kingdom Metazoa; phylum Arthropoda; class Insecta; order Diptera; family Hippoboscidae; genus Crataerina; species Crataerina pallida. The sequence continues at coordinate 26,092,893 of OX453293.1, read as the reverse complement.
TTAACACTGAGTACCATAAAAATTGTTAAATCGCACCACATACACATATACCTTGAATGATTCAACTCAATACCGACTTAAGTTGAAGACAAAACAAACAACATCCACAAACAATAAGGAAACTAAATAGAGTAAAATAATAACGATTGTTTTATACCCTATAACGATACTGAATAACACCTGTTAACACATATATGTTAAATCTCAAGTTTATGTCAATAATTCAAAATTACAGATTACATTTCTAATAATAAAATCGTCATAATAAAAAAAGAAGAAGAAAAATCATAAAATCACAAACAACTTGATTCTTTTTAACTTCTCCATGCTATGATTCGTTAGCATTTCTTCAAGGTATATGTTACATATTGTATGTGATGATGTTTGTATGTGTTAGTGCATTGTACAACTCCCCTGCTCATAAACTGGATGTTGTGTGTGATAAAGTGTAAAATTAATAACTTTAATGCTAATGCAAATGTCTTATCTCCAAGTTTGTTGTGTATTTGTAGTTGTGACATATTAGTGATACGTTTACAAGTTTATAATACACTCTGTAGGAGCAGTTTCAACTTGATTGCCACGCTTGAAATTGAGCTGTTAACAATAGCTAATGGGGACATAGACACAAGAACATGTAGACGTAGTGATAGTATGCAACTTGCTTTAACGTTCAGGTATTAAATTTTATATTTTATAGTATTATACAAAAGTAGTCAAATATCTACTTTAACACTTGATGATGTTCTGAATATTTTCCATTTATCAGTTGAAAATTTAATTAGTTTTAAGAAAAGATATCTCAGAAGTTAGTTTTACAAAGTCATTTTATTAAAGTTTTAATAGTCTTGTGCATTTGCCAGCCATAAGGAAAAAGAATAATTCAATTAACAGACATGAGGAAGTTAAAACATCTTTAATTATGTATAAGTTTTGAGCCTTTCCTTTGGAGATTCTCTGAATATTTTTATTTTACTTTGTTGAAAATTGTTCCTTTGGTTTCAGTGTGTATACATATTACTTTTTTTCAATGAACTCTCTGAACACGCGAGGGCGTATAATTGAATTAATATTTTACAGTCGTACAGAGAGGGTGGTATGAGAATGAAATGAAGAAATCTAGTTTGTTTTGTATAGGTTTTCTATTTTTATATTTTTCTATTATATTTTAGAGTCATTTTTTTTATTTTGTATACATGCATCAACCACATGATGGTGGGTGGATGACTTATTATTATAAGCAACCTACTAACCTTGTATTGTTGTGTGATTATCTGACGATTTCAAATTATGCAAAATATGTATAAAAGTAAAAAGAATGAAAAAAAAAAGAGACAATTTGTCATTGGAAATGTAAATGAAGTATCAAACAACGAATCAATATATGAACCAATATAATCATGTCCGCCTGTCCGTCTTTATAGATAGCGATATAAATTGTGCTTAAGGTCGAATCTAGATTTGGCTTAAGCCAAATGACTGGCCAATACTGCATTTAGTTATATTCTAATAAATCATTGTATTTTAACCTACTCATACATGTCATTATCATTATCATTTAATCTCTCTAACTTTCCTTTTGAGATACGAGTATATTCTCTTCAGTTAAGTGTGTTTAAAAACTTATACGCTTAGCTTAACTGATTACAGCAGTAAAGCGCCGTTATTTTATGAACTCTTCCCAAAAAACACAAATCATCATCACACAATCATACTTAACAGCATTAATATGAATACTAATAGAAATAAAAGATTTACTATCTAGCACAATAATATTCTTAGGCTTTGTAGAATATTTCGATATCATGACTCACCCAAAAAACATTACTTGCTACAACAAGTAAACAAGTTATTCAACAATTGCAAAACATATAATTTGTGGGCGTGGCATGTATACTATTGTGATCTTCTAAAATCAATTAATTTGATCGAAAGTTGATTACTGAACAAAATTGTTTTTTTTTTTGGAAATTGTATGCAACCACACCCATTTTTTGACATATCAATGCATATTACAATACTATTGTGTACAAAATTTTGTATTTCTACTTTTGTTACTGTGAAGACGTTCTTGTCAATGGTGGGTGTGGCCTTTTTCTAAATAGAAACTGTTAGCGCAAAACAGTTCAGTTTACAAACATGTTTTTATCGACTTGGATTTTCATGCTGAAGAATGAATAAAATATGTACTTGATGGCGTCTTTAAAATTTTCTGGTAGTAGTTGTATCAGTATTCCCTCACTATAATGGGCACAGTATTTATAACAAGAATTAAACCGCTGTCGCATAATATTTCAGAGCACTGTATTTCAATGCAATCTAAGAGCTATTTACATATTTTTTTAAATTTTATTTTATAATTTATATTTATAAAAAGAAGTGGGCTTGTTTAAATGCAGCTTTATTAGTAAAGGTAAATGTTGTTGTTGTTGCTGCTTATGTAAAAAAAAAAAAGTGGTGGAGGTGGTTTTCATAAATTTGAATTTTATTTTAATGTATTTTTTATTCTGACAGTTTATATGTATATATATAGCACCCTACAGCAGTATATTTAGTATAATCGAATGTTTGTAACTTTGAAACATCAAAGAAAGCAGTCATCTTTTATTATATTCAATTTTTTTTGTCCAATTTAATGACAAACCCGGTATACACTCAAAAGTAATGTGGAGAGTTTAACGTCTACTACAATTACACATAAAAAAACGACTGCCTTCTTATCTAAATTTTATATGCAACATACTGGAAAGTGATTAATTTGTTAAGTTGTGTTTTAAAACAAAATTAAATATAATTGAATGGAAGGTTTATAATTTACTTGTTACACAAAGCATTTACGTTTACTTTTCACGGTTACGATTACACTTCAAATAATACATATGTAGGTCAAAAGTCTATTAAATAATTGTTTTAGTGGCAAACTATTATTGGGAAAAAAATTGAATGGAAAAGCTTTTAAGTAATTTTACCATTAACACGCAATACTACAATAATAAAAAATAAATAAATAAACTATTTGTTCACCATACACATTTCTATAAAACATATATTGAATAGAATGAAACCGAGAGAGAGATATTGTCTTGTGGAGATGTAAATGTGTTATAATCTAGCGGTTTATTCATTTGAGTTGAACAAACATAATGATAAATAAAATACATTTGAATTTGAGTAAGAAGTGCAGGCTTATAGCATAAGTGGAAGTGTGAATGTGTGCACGTCTACACCATCAGCCAACATTAAACGTGAACTAAAAGCCGTTAGAGAATTATTCACACTACTTGTACACACATAAAATATGAATGTTTGACCTGATTTGCATAACTTAGGTATGTGCTCGTGTACATAATGTATATAAAAGAAAAGAAAAAAAAAAAAAAAGAAAATTTTCTGGCAGTTAGAAAAATGCAGCATTGAAGAAGAAAAATACGCGCACATAATAATAATGAGTTTGTCCTCATAGTTGCCTGTTATGGTTACAATTATATTTATAAAGCATTTATTTCATTATTAATTTATTTTCTTTTTTCCAACGTTTAGTTACAACATTACTTGGTAAAGAGGGAACTCTTTGAAATAAATGAATAACAAGAGTAACTGGACGGACAAACTGAATATACCATCTGTGATGGATATATAATAACTTTCAATATTTATACATACACACACACATACGCAAACATATATTATTTTAAGTTGAAGAAGCTTATAGCGCGAGTGCAAAAGCTATCAATGTTGAACGCCAAAGACAAACCACAACAGCGTTAACAAAATTAATTGAAAAAAATGTGCGTTTGCCGCCGCTATTGACGCTAATTAAAAATTGCATTTCAGGTTAATATCTTCAATTAAATTGAAGCATTTGTTGGGTTAGTTGTTCACGCAGCGAAAGAGTTTCATCTTAAGCGGTCTTAAGATGCTCTCATTCGTACAATCTCCACTTGGGTGTTGCGAGTAAATTAAATTTGTTATTCCCTTTGGAGAAGGATGCTTGTAAGATTTTATCATTTATCAGATTTAAATGGGGGTGTGTCACTGGGAGCATTCTAAAGAAAACCTTTATTGCACTTAATTGAAAAGGATCGCATAGAAATTCCATGCTTATGAGGTGTATTAATATATAATTGGCAAATTTTAATTAGTTCAATATTTTTCCATTAAACCATTACCAGTTTGAAGTGAAATGATGAAAAGAAATTTCTTTAAAACTAAAATTTTCCGCTTAAAAACTGAAAATCATAATTTTCATATGGAAATCTCTTATTTTCAACCTTTAACTTATTTCGCTAATAAACAAAAATTCTTTAAATTATACAAAGTCTTGGCTGTAGGGTATTATAAAATCGGTTGTGGCTCTAAATACAAATTTCTTTTGCTTCAATTGTCTTTTCTTCCTTGTCTATGTTTTTCTACAATTTATGATTCATATAAATATTAATAACGCATCGGTTTTTGAACAATTAGTGGTACTATTGTTGTTGTTGTTGTTGCTGCTGATGATGATACTATAGTTGTTGTGTACTACAACGTTATATATTGCAATTTTATATTATAGCAGACATTGACTAAAATAACGATTGACTACTACCAGGCACTGTGGCTGCTGCTTTTAAACACCAAACACACACACACACACCTACCCCATGTTATTGTATTATATTACAGTAATTTATGATCCTATGCTATTACGCATAGTAGTTTAACAATAACAATAACAACAACTACAACTATATGGTTGCCTTCTTTATATCGATAACTGGCTCATGCCACTTACAAAATAATATAAAGCAAGTGTTGTCGTTGTTTTATATGATATTGGCAGTTGGTGCAGTGATAGTTACATTGCTTGACAGTTCCATTGAAATGATTTTACATACTTTTACAATGTTTTCTTTTTTCAAGGATCTCATATTACATTGAAGATATTGTTGTTTCGTTTTGATTATGTACAAGAGTATATCTAATAAAATTATTGTTATGGCGCCACTGGTAATATTATATTATCTGTTATCTGATATCATCAAAAATTTTCTTTGAAATTTAAAAAAGATTTTTGAATTATTAACAAATTAAAAAAGTACGTTTGGCTTATGTCAAATCTTCAATACACTCCTGATCCATATATAAGTTGTGGGCGTGGCCCTAAGATCGTCGATAGCATTGCTACTTATAAATGAATGTAATAATTTTTAAAAATATTTTTAATTGTCTCAGGCAGGTGCTGATTTAAATTAAGCAAAATTGAAATTTTTAAAATACCACGCCCCTAATCGATAAAATATCTTATACAAAAGTAAAGCTATTAAGTTGAAATTTGTAATTAAACCTTTCATTGATGTGCTAAAAAGTGGGCGCTATTGTATAACAGACACGCCTTCATAATAATATGATTTACCACGCCTATAGTTTCCTATTAATGCTACAAAAATTTCTATAGTAGATAAAGTCGGAATAATACCGCATTCCAAAATGTGCAAATTACTTAAAATACAACAATTTGCTTCTTGTTAGTTACGCACTGTATAACATACATATAAAAAGAAAGTTTCTCTGAGAGGATTTAGCACAACTTCAAATTCAACGCTACATTATATTCATTATTGTTAGGTTTGTTGCTTAAGTCTTTTGTTATAATTATGAAATTATATGGTTAAGAAGGTGAAAGAAAGAGAGAGAGAGAGCAAAGAGAAAATTGTAATAAAAGTCGCCTACGGTTAGATGTAATTAAGGGTAATAGTGGTGTTGATGCAGATCGTATAATTTTTATGATAAGAAACTTAGAAATCAGTGCATAACCTGTGATAAATTTTTAAAAAAGCGTACAAATTAAGTTAAATATAAATCTTTTAGCCTAAGCACAGTTTTTATTTACGTTCGCATGTGGAGCGACCAAGAGTATGAAAATATCATACATTTCATTATTTCGGTAATAACGGTTTTATGAAAAGCGAAATATTGCAAACATTCTTTACTTAAGGCATTATAAAACCCCTTCCCCCGGCTGGACTCTGAATTAATAATAATAAACACATTTTAGTTATCCATTGGAATTATGAATTTTGCTAAGCTTTGTAATGCCACTGATTAGACCTCATAAGATATTTTAATATTCTCGTTAGCATTTAGGTTACTTTATAATTATTTGTTTATTCATTTCTCGTAGCTAACAAGGCAAAGTTGGCCATTGTTTAGAATAAAATGTTAAATTTTTCTGTCACTATCAACATGACTACATCATAATCACATATTTATAAATATCATAGTAAACATTTATCTTCATTTATAACAACATAACAAACCTAAAACAATAGAAAAGCTGCCTATCATAACAAGCGTATATAAAAAGCGTACAAGGTAAGACTTGTACACACTTCAAAAATATACAGGAACACTACGTTCATAGAATACCAAACTAAGGAATTTCTGCATGATTATAACAAAAGCAAAGAAAGACGAAAAAAAAAAAAACAAAGCAACGAAAAAACCAACGATTTTAGGTGACAATAAGACAATAACAAAAAATTCTATTTTATATTATATAGAGACACACGCACACATATATATGCATATATACATAAAAAGTTTGCACGGTTTATACTTCAAAACACTGTACGTTTACTTGTTATTTGTTATTGTGTGTAAAACGCACCTTTTCTTGATTTTTTATTTTATTTGTTTTGTTTTATTATGAGTATGACAGCGTATAGAGTTACGAAAAGTCAACTAAATGAACAATAATCCGTTTGGTATATAATGATATAAGAAAGACCGAAAGCTGATCTCGTATCGACTTATCTGTGCGTTCGGTGCATTGTTGTGCTTATCTGTATACTACACACACACACACACTTGTACATAAATGTTTGTGTGACAGCACAGTATATTGATCATAATCTTTAGTAACTTTTTAATATGATATGACGTTTTCTTAGCCTTGCTGTAACTTTGTTTGTTTTCCTTTTTTTTTTATTACCTTTATAATTTTGTGCGTTGCTCTTTCTTATGTTTTAACACTTGATTGATTAGTTTTTATGTGGTGTTATAATCCTTTTTTTAATATTTTTAAAAATTTATTGAAATTTTATTTTAACACTTTTTATGTATTGCAGCAGATGTTGTTAATTGTAAAAAAATTAAAGTGCGCGCGTTTGCGCTTTTTTTTCACATTCAGTATGGTTTGTCCGCAGTGACTGTTTGCTTGTACATGCACCATGAAACTGATCACGAAACTTTATTATAATACTTTAACAGCTATAATAACCACAAAGAGTGTAAAGAGAGTAACGTATTATGTTTAGCAATGCTTCCGTTTCAATTTCATATTATTCCTACCGTAACAACCGGCAGATAACATTTTCAAACTTTCCAACCTCACATTACTGTACTCTTCAATTAAACGTTTTGCTTCGTTTGAGTTTGAAAGAAATAGAACATCTGAGTAAGTTTTTTTTTATATATATGAAAATTTTTTATTAGCGATCTGTAGTTACTTCACTAACCATTCAATATTTAAATTATTATAAAAGCATACTTTTATAGCGCGAATTATTGTTTTATTTAAAATATTTAAAGTATACATTTACTTGGCAAAGTAAGTAACAACTAAAAGTAGGCAATATTTCAAGTTAAAAAGTAAATTGATCGCAACATAAGATCATATGTGATAATCTTTTTTTAAGTTTTAAGTAGCATACTTTAAGATCTCTCTTTGGTGCAGAAATCGATCATTCAAGTGATATATAACGCAACCGTCAAAAATCGCTTAAAGATACAAAGAACAGTTAGCGTACTTGTTTGTCTTGTTCATATGATGAAAATAAACTTTCTACTTAAAGAACATATACGTAGACATTATAAATTGGTAAAGTCTTAAATTAATTTATTTTTATCTATCAAATCATGTAGATGGACTTGGAAACAATTCTATAAAAAACTAATTTATAAAAATGCGGATACTGACACCTGAGTTTCAAGGTAACTTAACTTACTTGCTTTCTTTATCCAATATATCCTAGAAGCTTTGCTTTTCAATAAAACGAAAAATTTCACTTTTCCAGTTGTAATTCGCAACATGATGAGTATTTTGGATAAAAAACAAGTTATCTTGTGTTATTGTCAAAAGCAATTGTTCAGCTTGTAAAGTAACGAATATTATGCAAAATTCAATTTGAAATTAATGAAACGAAACATCGAAATGACACCTGATACCAACTCAAACCTTTCTTTCCTTTCTTACTTCCGTCCCACCATACAACATATCATCGTAAACATATATGCACGATTATCTGGTAAAGCAGAAAAACAAACTCAATTGCAGACACTTTACTGTCGTTCTGTCAAAAGCATCAAACACGTACTTGTATATTGGCATTGGTAGATTTTTATTTGAGAGGTTTTCGATATTTTAATATAATTTTTTTTGTAAAATATTTCCCTCCTGTCAACCATAAAATGCTACATATGCTGTTTGCCTACTTATTTAAAGAAGCTGCAAACTAATAAGAAAATATTTCTTAACTTTATAATAAATTAGAGAATTTATCAGCCGTCTTTAAATGCGTTGTTTTCTGTATGATTGCTTATAAATTATGTGCTAACTAACAAAAAAATTAATTGATTAACTATTACTTTATGAAAAAATAGTATAAGAATTGTATGTTTAAAATTTTGGCAGAGTGTCATTTATCATCTTTAATGAGTTGACATAAAAAATAGGTAACAAAGTTGTTACAACATAAATGGACAAGGTCTTATAACAGACACGCCTACAATATTCAAAAAACCATATTCAAGATAAAATTAGATTTCCAAGCTGTTATGTAAGACATACACTATTAGAGGGAGATTTTGGCAAAATCGGTCAAGAGACACGCCCTTGAAGTCGAAAAATTGACCTGCGAATATGATATTGGATGTACATATCTATAGTTATCCCATTCATCCACGTACTAAAAATGGGCGTGTTCTTACTTGTTTCAATTTGTATTGAAATTTTTTATTTTCAATTCAAATCTTTTCAGTTTTTTTCAATTCCAATTGGAATTCCTGTATTTCGAATTGGAAACGGTGTAAATATGATTTACAATCTCTTACTTGTTTGGTTCTATTGCATATCTAATTAAAGCAATGGCAGGTGTTGGTGGTCGACCTTGACAAATATGTAATATTTTCACTTATTTTTATAAAACATAGAATATTAAATGAAGTTCATATGATTCGATTATTGTTTGTTTACAATAAAAATGAAATATTCAATAACAACAACAATTAATACAGTTTATGTATATAAGCCACACATGTTTTTTTTTTTTTAAATGTACGAATTTTTTCTAATATATTATATATTCATTACCACAATAACATAATAATGACAACTTTTAGTATCAAATATAAAACGCAGTGAGTTAAGCGAACTGAATTTTATGTATTTGGAATTAGTGACAGAACTGCTTGTCATATATGACAACTTACTAAAAACAGAACATGTTCAACAGTTTTATGTCGTATAATATGGCACTAGTTGTTACAAGTGCAATAATGTATGTAATTTAAAGCCAACAATGACTATTGTATGATGATATGTGTGAGACATGTGTTTCACAATAAATGTGCACCAAAAAAAAGTTTAAATCAATATCACATCACTGCATTCAAAAGTTTATGCTAACTTTTGCTTATGTTGGCAAAAAATAAACATAAAAAACGTCTTTATACTTATAACAATGATACCTTACCAATGTTGTCAATATGTGTTTGTTTTGTTTTGTATTTTCTTCTTTTTTTTTTTTTTTCGGTTGATAGAGTTACTGTTACTCTTACATTTTAATTATTGTTTCAATTTGTATGGTTTTCTTGATTGTTCTGGTGTTTGTGATGGCAAAAGACAGATTATTATCAGACCATTTTCTATTGTTTGTCTGGCTGTCCGGGTAGTTGTTTCATTGTAATTTCTTTTTGGTATTCTCTTTGCTAGAGAGTTTCATCATACTGCTATGATTGTGTTTTTGGATTGTAATCAAGATATTTCGCATCAAGTTGATTGTTGTCGTTTACGGTTAACCGATGCACTGTTTCATTCCTTTTTCTTTCTCGTATTATTTCCTAAGTTTCATTTTACATATGTACAGTTTAATTTGGTGCGATTGTAACATGTTTCATTAGTGATTTTTTTTATTTTTTTTCATTTGTATCATGATTTCTGTCATTTCCGTCTAGAATGTCATTTAATGTTTTTTATCATTAACGATTGTTAATGATGTTGAGTCGTTGGATTTTTGATTAAAAATGATAATAATTTTCTTATCACATATGTGTATAATAATAAATATATATCTCTGCAGTATGTTTTCTAGCATTGTTGTTGCCTTTTTATTGAGCAACAAATGTTAATATGTTGTAAACATTTTATATTGAGGAATATGTATTCGTAAGCAATTTGTTGCTAAGGAAAACTAAACAAATGTGGTGAGATTCTATACACATGTTTCGGTACTTGCATCTCTTCATAGTTTTGACTGAAAAATGCAATTCTAGTTAGCTATAATATAATCCATATATACGTCCAATATTAAGTAGGCGTATTTACCTTCTTCAGTCCAGGAAGAAGGTGGTATTCTGTATTGTAAAATACATGCAATTTTTATAATAATAACTAAGGCCATGAGTACCAGGCATTGGCAGAAGGCATAATACTTGAGTCTCGTAGTGGTCATGAGGTCGTAGGTTAGATTCTCGCCGTGTTACAGTATGCTTCACGCTCTGCAAACAAAGTTGTCTTCTGAGCACCAATCTTTCCAAAAAAAAATACTAAGTTTTTGCGTAAAGTATACGATTAATTTGATTCGCTTTGTTTGTTGAATAAAAAGCTAAATTTCACTTGAAAAACTTTCAATTGAATTTCCAGATATCACAAACTGTTCTTCTGCAAAAGATACTTAAAAATTACCTCACTTCAGCTGACTTAATAACAGCTTTCGGCGGAGCATCCCAATAATTTGGTGCTGGCGGTACCCATTGGCGTATCATTTGATAGTTGCCCTCCAACAATTCCATGCTTTCGATAATTTCCTCGTCGGAGTCATCATCATTGTGACCCGCCAAACTAACATTATCATCTGAATTCATTTTCAATGCATGCTATAAGCATCACAACACAAACACATACACACATACGTATATATGTTTAGAAACATATATATTTATAAGCATACAACTTGCCAAGCTACACTCTACTATATAATTATGTGAAAGATGAAAAAAAAAAAAAAGACGGAAAAATCTGTAAAAAAAGAAACACTTTTCTCACAAATATTCACAATGATGCGCACGCATAGTCGTTGGAAAATCGAAAAGAAAACAAAGACACGAATTAAGTACAAACATAGTTGATGAAGTAAAGCGTGGCAAACAAAATTGTAACAAACAAAGGAACTCAACTGAGCTATGAAGACTTTATACACGGCACAAATGTTTTCTTTTTTCTTCCATTTAGATTTTTATATAACAAGACGCTTTTATTTCACTATAGTTTTGCGAAAACTAAATCAATTTCTCTTGCTTGTATACATTTTTCTGTGGGTTAGTTTGTTAGTAATAATAACGCGGCGTTTTCAAAGTTTGTATAATTATCAGTTGTGAAGCGTCCCGCTCACGTTACAATCGAATTTATTCTAATCGGTAAAATTTTCCAACATTTGTTTTGGCTCTCAAAAAGTTTAACATAGTCAGCGAAACAACAAATACAAACACACTGCCGGGTACATAGGTATAAGCTTCAACAGTATAGGTGTGTTAAGTTGGTTGTACAGTACACAAACACATACACACATGGTAGCCTTTTTCTTGTTGTTGTATTCAGAGTTTCATACTCTGCAACACTATGTGCACACACGTGAACGTATTTATATTTACGGGGGTAAAAACGTTACGTATACGTTACGTGTATTCTAAGTGTGTGTTGGCTTGCATCCCTTTTTTCCCTTCTCATTGGCTTGGTTTGCTTCTGCTTGCCAGTCTCTATGCATTGTACTTGTAAGTAAATTGTATGACAGCATGTGCTTGGGTATAGTGCGTAGTTTTTTGGCGTCTCCAGAGTTGTTACTGTTTCTACATGGACATGTTTCTTCGTCAACTAAATTTTCTTCTTTTCTTACCGGTAATGTTGCGTCTCTATGCATACTGTGGTGGTGGTGCTTTACCAAACGCGCTATGTTTATGAGCCTGAACTGGTTGTTTAGTTAAAATTAAAAAAGCAATATAGCAATAATAAGGGTTCATTTTATGTTTGGAGAATTTTTTATTACTTGAGCTTGATTTTCTTTCTTTTTTCCTTTTGTAACTGAATGTTGCACATTGTTTGAATTATGTAGTGCTTGCATTGTCTGTGTATATATAATAAAAATTTAACAAATTTTTTCCTCACGGGGAACTTTGTCATAATAGAAAAGTAAGTTAACAGTACAGTGGGTGAATTTTTATGAAATGAGAAAAGAACGTTTATAACAAATGTCAAGGTAGGCGTGATTATGTGAATGGTATGTGATGCATAGCTTCCTATTTCCACGAGAATGAATCGAATAATTTGCGAAAAATTATTCCAATATTGGTACATATGGAACCTTCCCTTTATGCTACTGAATTCAAAAACTCTTTAACGAATTTTCGAAATCATTTCTGTATCGGATCTAGTTTAAATTTTATAAATAGCTTTAGTTCTGGGCTAAGTATAATCTGGTATACTTATTATTGTAGTAAATTCAACATGGCGTTTAATGATTTCCCATTCTTTTGTAACCTATAATGTTATGCATTGAACGGCCAGCCATTAGGTTAATTTACTATTTGTTCCAATGAGTTTAAATTGAGTATCGAATGGGGCTTAATGAGTGATATATCTAAGAAAAGTCACGTGTTTTCTATTTCACTTTATTTTAAATATTCTTTACTTCTATATTCTACTAAAATTACAAAATTCTAATGTCTACAAACTTTATTGGAAACTTTTGAATTTTCATATATATATCTCTTAAATATTTTACTTACATAAGCCCACTGTATCTCACTTAAATATTCAAACTTCAATATGTGATGTTTTTTTCTTCTCTTTTTTTATTATCTCGACAGTTGTGTGCTCTATGATCAATAAGAGCAGGATTTTTTAATTCACTTACATAAGCATTATATGCTATACCTTTGACCAGGCTATGGTGTTGGAGAAAAGCACCCCTAAGTAGTTGTATTGAGAGCTATATAGTCACGTGGTCTTTGGTTTGCAACCAAAATGAAAACATAATGTATAATCATGACAGACACAAAAGTACTTCAATTATATTTTTATATTCTTTCCATTATAGTGGCAGTATATTAAATTTTCCGTTTCGTATAAAGCTACCAGAAAGAAGCTTGTATGTATGTAAAGTATGTATATATCCGATCAGTAACAAAATCTGAATGGTCTGTTTGTTAATGAGTTTGTTGTTGAAAATGTATGGTCCCGAAAAAAATTAAGCTGAAATTTGATTTAGACATTCGCGGTCCTCGCCTTAAATCGATAATAAAATATATGTACACTCTCTATCAATAAACATCGATAAATGGGATTTAATAACAGCTTCGTCCAAAATGCAATTTTGTGTACCTTTTGATAAAATTTTACGCAGACCTGTCTTTTGGTCCAAGGATGTTCTCTGTTAAAACTAGGTATGATTCATAAATATTTAGAACCGCTTTTAATGATTTAATAAAATTTTATGAAGGACAACTGCTTGTACTATTTTGATCCAATCGGACCCTTTTTTAAAGTCCCTTTTTTATAATCTTTTTTAGGAAAAGACTTTTATACTATAAGGACTCATATTTACTCATACAACTAAACTAATTATAGCATAAGTTGTGAAACCAAGTTGCGTAGGGCATTAAATGAAATATAAGCAGGGTATTATATATTTGCCACATAACCTAAAATGAGTTGAACTTGTACTTTTTTCCAATAATCTAGAATGTTATTTCATTTTCATAATAATTTCATTTCATATATATTATTCATTCATTAGTTAAGGTCATAAAATCTTTTAAGGCATCACATGTATACGAACGCGCTCTGTATATATGTTTAGTGAGTATGTACTTCACTTTAACTAACTAAAGATGTTTCTCGGAAGGGTGTTACTTTGTGTAACACTGTGACTGCAAACAACTAAATCTAAAAATGCTGCATATGTACGAAGTTAATGTTCATATATGGAATGTGCGTGTGTGCTTAGGCTAGTATAGAAGTGATCATAAATTTTTATGTTTTGTTTTGGTTTTTGTTGTTGTTGCTTTGCATATTTATTAGTATTTAACATGTCTGGAGGGCAGGCTGCCTATCTATAACATGCGTGCCATTTCATTGAAATTGAAAGTGAGTGTGAGAGTAACAGTGAAGCCTGTAAAAATTACACATAGTAATAACAAAACTTCTACACTTATAGGAGAAAAGTAAAATAATTAAAAAATGCAATTTGTTTTTATAAGCAATATTTATATAAAGGATAACACCTTTTCACCCAACACAACACATACCGTGGTAGGTATTCACATGTATATTGTTCATCAAACTTCAAAGGCTTTAACGGCTGTTCAACCATTTCGTAAATCGAATTGAACTAAATCTCTATATAAATATTTGTAACCAATCTAATGTTGTAGAAATGTTCTTTATACAGCAATAACAAAAACAGCACCAGGCTTCAGGCATTTTTATACCCTGTACTCCTTGTGACATAAAATGAATTAAGTTTGTGCGGATGTTTGTAACCTTTAATGGCAAAATGCTACAGATATCTTCAATTATACCGAAAGATTTAGAATTAAATTCTGAATCGATTTAACTATGTCCGTATGTCCGTCCTTCTGTCCGTATATATTAGAGCGCAAGCTATTGGCTGCATTTTTTGAGATATTTCGATGAAATTTAGTACAGAAACATGTGTTAGCTTACAAAAAATCAAATCGGACGATTTTTAGAACCTCTCCCCATATAAGGTCTTTTTATAATGGAAGTCTTTATATGGCAAAAAATCGCAATTCTTAATATATGTTGACAAAATTCAGAAGAAGAATAGTTAATTAGCTTTATAATTGGCGGCGTCAAATGATCGAACTATTTTTAGAACCCCTTCACGAAGAGTCTTATGTGGCGATTCTTTCTATTTACTGACACAACTAAACTATTTGTAGCATAATTTGTAGAGCTTAGTGTTGTAGGGTGTTAAATGGTCGGCCTTAGCCGACTATAACAATTTGTGTTATTTAGTTGAGTTTCTCTACTAAAAAGGGTTGACACTGTTCCATTCATTCAGTTTCGTTTTCATTTCATGCAAATGAAAATTTATTTAATGTTTTCTACATATTGTACATACATACACATAAAAACAAAACGATTAAAATCAACTCAAACTATGCAAAGCTTTTATAATAAAAAAATGTATAGAAAAAAAATTGAAAATCCCAACCACCCCAAATGGAAAATTGTTTGGCATCGGGCTTATCACCGCCACATGTAAGTAAAATGCATTCGCATACTATTAAAAGTACTTACATATACATACGGGTATATGTGCGAATGTGTATGTGTACATGTAGTAGACCTTTTTAATGGATTTCAACTTTTGATATTGGCTACAAGCTTGTCGGATGTCCTCTTAAATATTGTTGTTGCCTTGTTTGCTTATAATTGTTATTTCTGTTGTGGTGTAGCTTTCTGTTGTTTTGTTGTGATATCTAAACTTCAGTTCACACAGATGTAGAAGGGGCTTGAATTCAATTTGGTATGGAACATATAAACGGGCTAAATCCCTTTATTTTAGCTCTGAGTGTTTTTGCTTTTGTTTTGAAAATTTGTTTGTTTGTAAGTCATACAAGTATGTATTGGCCAATATTTGTACACGTGCTTTTCATGTGTTTGGTAAAGAGGGAACCAGAGAAAGAGAGAGAGTAGAGATAGTGATGATTTCTGGGGGACGTAATGGCTGTCAAGTTTAAAACGTATTGTTTTGAAAACAAGTTACCATCAAAGCACCATGTGGCGCCATTTACTCCGCTAACAAATTTTCCATTTCTCTCATCTCTCGCATATTTTTATCACTTAGGCTTAAGGGTAAGTTTGCTATTTGGATTTAGTGTTTTGGTGTTTTTCGAAAGGTGTTCGTTGATTTGACAACATGTTGCCACATGAGCAGTTTATTTACAATTTTTTTTTTTTCAGAAAGTTATATATGTAAGTGTACCTAAATACATAAATTATATACTCTCCACTTAAGATGGGGATCTTCCCATCTGGCATTCCGTTTGTAATGATTCTCTGCGAGTCCACATATTCTAATTCGGCAATGATTTGGTCACATCCGTCTGTGCCTGTGTATCTGTTGCTGGAACGTTCCAGATTCTTGATTTTGAGATATTAAGCTGAAATTTTGTATAGTTTTTGTGGGCATATGTCTATTTAATTAAGGTTGCATCAGTTATGAGCCACACCCACTATCGACAAACGGCTATCAAATACTACACAATACAGTAAAATTGATTAAAAATATTTATAATTAGTTTTTGGGCAATGTACCAAAAAAAGGGCGGGATCTTAAATTTTAAAAGTTTATCTGTAAGTTGATACTTAAAATATACTCTATAAGAGGACGCAATCAAATACCTGTCATGCCTGAAATTTGTATAAAAATGTTGAGGATTTTAAAATTTGGTCCAAGTTTAGGATTATTTCCACTTCCAGACGTCACCCTAATAACTTCTGACTGATTTTTACAAAGCCAAAACGTTTCAGAATTCAATATTGAGTCAGATTATATGTAATTTGTTGCGACTCCAATGCATCTTTGTGGACGTTACAAACATTTTGATAAAATTAAATTTAGACTTGATTTTTAATATATCTATGTAGTGTAAGATTCGTAATAGTTATTCACTAATTGTTTTGTTCTTGAATTTACTACAATTTTTTCTAAATTGCTAAATTGCTTTTTTACGTGTCCAAAGCTTTTATTTATTTGTTCTTGTTTGTTGTCAAATTGATTAAAGGAAATGAATTTAAGACAAATACAATTTTCCAAAAAAAAAAAAAAAACAACCCAAAAAGGGACACACAAAACAACCCTCTAAACTGTTAATAGTTTACAGACGTTTTCTTTACCTTTTTCCATCCATCCTTATGTTATGTCATTTCTCAATAATCTAACACAAATTGTCACAGAAATGGTATAAAAATAATTAGACAAACACGTTTTACTGAAACGCACCAACTAACATATACAACTACTTAGAAAAGAACCCTTAAAACAAATCAGTCAAACCAGCAGTCACATAGTCACCAAGTATTCTTAATTTTTGGGGGGCTCAGCTATTAGATATACACAACAAACAGGCAGAAAATGTTAAAAACCGCACAGTTTCCAAACACAATGTAATCAGTTAGTGGAAGAATGTTGTTTCTCCTTTTAAAGGAAAAACCCAAAAAAGCAACACAACCACTACAACTCGTACGAGTGGGGTCGTTTTAATTTGATTGTGTTGTATACTTGGGTGTATTTGTTTATGACGATTTCCTAATTCGATTTTCGTTAACATTCTAGTTAAGGGTAAAAAAATGACTGATTTCACAACAATATCGGAAATAGTCTTGTGAGGGTTGAAATTGGTTTACATGAGTAGACTGATAAATGGAGAAGAAGAAATTTCCCTTATGAGAATTCTACCGTAGCTACTTTTTTTTTAAGTGAAACATACTCCAGCAACATGTTGCTATGCAAAATATGATGCTTCCACTAGTAAGCAACATTTAAGATTTATTTTCATCATTGATGCAGAGGCGTTTTTTTTCAGACTATGTAGACTTATTAAATGAACTGTTAACATGTAATAGATTTTGATTTAATGTTAGACAATGAATAAAGGAAGATTTTTGCCTAAATTGAGTTTAAAATAATTTAATATTATATGCAAATATCTGAAAGCAACCAGTTTGATAGGAAACCCGCCGAGTCTTGCATTACAATTCCATCAGCCATTTACATATGTATGAGATATATTTTTGGATTTCGTTTTATGTTAAACACCTTGGGGTGTTATACCATACATTTATACGCATTAGGGTGATTGGAAACACATCAAGTGAATTTGGTTTTTGAGTTGTTGTTACTCTTCTCAAGTAACTTTTATCATAATAGCATTTTTATGCGTGCATAAAACCATGTCAAGTGAATAATAAATTAGTTTAATTACATAATTTTTATATTTACATATTTTTACCTACCGTCATAACGTTTACAACGTTTAAAAGTATGCTTTGGGATCCAAGAAAGGGTATTTTTTCTGAATCATAATCGAATATTTTTTGTTTCTTTCTTAACGTGTAACTTCAATTAAAGTTGGACCAGATCGTTTATACCACGCCCACAATGGAGAACAATCTATACATCATACAAAAACACATGGGCTATAAATTTTACATATATTCTAGTGTATCCTCTTCATCCATGTGCCAAAAATGGGCGTGTCAGAAAAACATTATTTGGTCTAAAAGCCGTCTTCTTGATGAAAACACAATATAAAATATATAAAGGCGTAATTTGGCATTTGCCAGGCCCACTTTTTATACATAATTGTACACGTGAAGGGTATTTAAGATTTGGCTTAAGCTAAACTAATTTTTTTTTACTTGTTGAACTTTTGAATTTATAAAAATTTTAGGTTCATTAATATCTAAAATTGTGAATACTTACTTTTGGCTTTGACTGTAGCTATCACATCAGTAAGAACAATAAATGTTGAAATAAACTGCTTTTGTTATGCTTTGGTGTTGAGTTATGTAAAGTATATTGTAAAGCATAAATGCACATGCATGACTACGCTGGGTGATCTCAATACTTTTAACTATAAAAAATGCATCTATGTCAGTTTGCCTCATTCCATATTGCCTATTTATACTGCATTTGCTTTGCGTATCTTCGCTTTCTCCCTACAAATAATATCCGCATTAATTGCTTTCTGTGTTGCTTCTTTTTGCCTCATAAGACCTTTGCGGTATAACCGCTTTAGTGCAGGCAGCTGGTTTATCATGTCTTTTCCTTTTTTTTATTTTTCGTTAAAAAGCATGTGTTTACGTGGGGTTATGCTTGAATATTACATATTAATGTAGTTTTCTTCACCGTTTTATATCGGCACACACATGTGTACATATATTTATATGTTATTGTTTCCGCTTACATCTCAGACTTCATTGTTTATATCGGACGTTATGTGTTTATTTGCTATGCATTCTTTTATCATAATTTACTTTACGATTCATAACTTAAAAAAACTTGAGTATATTTAAGTTTAAGTTAATCGAATGAATGGAAAAATGGGAAATCTACTTGACTTGATAAGATTCAGATATCATTTTACCTTAGACTTGTATTTATGTAATATTTTCATTGATTAATGAATTTCATTTTGTTTTATTAAATTAGTATAAACGTATATAATTGTATGAAATGTTTTCGTAGAGGAAAAGTTTTTTTTCTTAGTATGTAAATGGAAGCCTTTTGTTATTTTTTCGGGGCAGTACTTGGTATAAAAGTCGTATTATATGCTTTCTATCAATAAACTATGCGAAGAAATATCTTTTCATCGACACATTTCATATGAACCTACAACTGTGGATGGTGTACCTGGGGCGAGGCATTTGTTATGCTGGCAGCCCAGTTCAATAGCTGTTGTTTCATACAGTTCAGATCTCATTTCGTATAGCAACGGTAGCTAAAAATAAATCAAACGTTTTCCTGGTTTCCTTTTCTTTGTTACACCATTCAATATTATATGGTAGGCATGGCATTTGTATATAAACACTATTGCCTTCCACTTGCCTTCCATTGTTCAACAGATGTTGTGCTAATAGTGTTGGTTTTATTGTTGTTTATTCATCGTTGGTTCATTTTTTATGTACACGTTGTACAAAAAGAAAAGAAAAAAGCATATAAAACTGTGGCGTTATTTCAACACAACAATGTAAACATTTTTATGTGTGTATCTAAAGTTTTTTTTTATTTAGTTTTTTCCTTCATGCAGCACCTTAACGCTGTGTTTGTACTTTGTGGGATGAAAAAGAAGTTTTAGAGACTCTCCTTGATCGGCATCAAAGTGATCAGCATATGAAATCACATTCCTTTGTCTTTAGATCCAACTTCATTTAAGCTAATTCATTCCTACTACTGCCTTATAAACAAAAATTGCCAAAAATATTGGTGTATGTAATATCGGGCCAGCAAGTAAATAGTGCGTTTGGAAAAATTAGTTGAATTTGATAATCATTACCAAGACTACGGAATAACCCAAATTATTATGATAAAAATGGTGCCATGCCCACATAATATACTTTGTTTGAAAGCTGACGTAATTTATTAGCTTCTATAAGAGTTTGGACAAAATCGGTGTAGCCGTTTCCAAGTTATAAGAGTTTCAAAAATATCTATAATCAAGATTTGCTTACTGAGCCACAAAAATGAAGGTGAACTTGTTTGGCTTATAACTTGGGAACTACTGTTCCGATTTTGATGAAATTTTTTGCAAACGCTTGGAAATTTCTTTAGCTAAATGAATGGGCGTGACACTGCCCGTTTTCTTAGAAAAGCACTTTTTAAATCATATTTCTCGTTTATTAGCTAAATGGATGGTGCCACGCCTAAAATTATATACTTTATTAGAAAGCTGAAGTAATTTACAACCCACCAGTTTAATAAGGATAAGTTTTACTTTCAGTATTTTAAATGTTAAAACATTTGTACAAACTTTACATACTCTCGTCTCTTCAATAAAAATGTTCTGAAAAAGTCTCGACTGCCAATAAAGCGTACATTACATCAATAATAATATTGTAGTACACTGAACGTTTTGATGCTTGTTTTTGTTTTGATTTAGTTTCATTAACCCGTTTATATTACGCGACAATTGCAGCATAATTGTTAATTGTATTGTAAGTGTATGTGTGTCCACAACAAACTGTCAATTTGAACATGGAATATCAATTACCACTACCGCACAGGGAAATGGCTGCAACACATGCACGCCCGTACTGTTTGATCTTTTTTGGAATTAAATCAAATGTAAAGAAAGATTTAAAAAAAAAAAAAAAATAGAAATGACAACAATGAAAATTGATTAGTGGTTTGTGGTTTTGAACAAACAACAACAGCAACACTAAATGCATTTAGAGTCCAACTAACAAGCTCAACATTGTAATAGTGTAAGTGTAACAAACACCATATCACGTCCGCCAGCAATTGAATTGAATTCATGCCGTAAATTGGCCACAATTTTTCTCAATTACATACATTGGACACCACTTAGATACTGTTTTTATCTTATAAATACAAACCAATGTACTGGATTGTCTGGGCAATTGCTCTTGATAATGCCATATTTGTAGTTAGTATATCATTTAAAATAAGAAAGAGTGCAAGTTGTGCTGTCTTTATAATCATTGTATATTTCATATAATTATATATTGCCTATGTGTAAGAATCTAGAATCTATTCTGAAATTATTCTAATATTTACATTAAAGCTTATAGATTCTGATCATTAAATCAAGCTCAAGTGTTTACGAAGTTTATAGAAAATATTTTTAGACAGATTCTAAATCTTAAACTGATAAATAAAGGATTGTGACTAATTGAAATACATACTCCACGTGCTTGAATTTCTCGTACTTTAAACTGTATGTTTTAATGTCTTTTAAAGTTAAGTTAACTAAATGTCTAAACAAGCAAAGCAAGTCAATGTGGTTTAAGCCAAATACTAAATATTCTCCATATCTATATACCGAATATGGTCGCATATTTAATATTGATACAATATCATGATAGATTCTGCATGTTATGTTTTTTTCTAAATTGTGGGCGTGCTTGCTATCCGGATAAACCAATTGATGCAAAGACTTAAAACCAAAGTAAGTAAACTAAATTGTAACTTGTTAGCTTAAATTTGGAGGCTGATAAAGGGATTTCTGCCGAATGTGGGCGTGTCTCTTAATCGATTTTGCTTTGCGTGTAGAAAGCAGAAATGTACGTGCAAAATTTCAGCTCAATATTTCAAAATTCAAGGAACGGACATACTGGGAACGACCTCAATTTTAATGCAGATCAAGAATATTTATGCTGCATGAAGTCTCTGATGCCTCTTTCTGCGTGTTGCAATCGGATCAACAAACTTTGTATACTTGCCATTTTTTGTAAGAGGTACATAAAGCTAGATTTTATACAGAGATGAATAGGAAAAGTAATATTGATTTCTTTTGATAATAAACACGCTTTTTCTGACTTCTTAATCTCTTCTTTATCTTCTTACATCACTGCATCATATTTTGCATGCATGTTTTGTCTACATATTCTGAAGGCAAAGATATCAGATGCGTGTTCTTTTAACATCTGAACTTATTTTTCAATTATTTTGTTTTATAATCCAATTAACTTGTGCTTGATGTTGTAACAGTGTAACAGTTAGTTTTTTTATACTGTCTAAAATAGTTCCGTTTGTCTCAATTATTTCCTTTCTTTAACAACCATTTAATCATTGCATACTCAAGCCATACTTGGTCGTTTTCTATCGTTATAATTTTACCAGTTGTACCTTATTTTTGTTTTGTTTTGTATTTTTTTAAGCAATTTACTTAGCAAACATAGTAAAAGCACGATATCATTAAAACAAACAGATGAAAGAAATTGATGCCAAAATGAAAGTTCTTTTCGGTTTATTTGTTGCTTTTATGCTTTTTCCTGTTTAGTTCCTAGAACAAATAAACAGCCAAACAAATAAACCCAATAAAAAAAAAAAGAATCAACAAAATTTACTTACGCTCCACTCATTGCATTTCTTTATAGTTATCACAGCATTTGGCCAACTTATGTAAGCACACAATTGCACCACTTGGGCATCAAAACCATTACGTACCTGCAAAGAAAGACAGACAGAGAGAAAGGCTATTTAAGCAAAATTTCTTCTTGTGCAGAATTTTTGAGCGCATACTTAAATTTTTATTATTGCATTTGTATTTTCTAACTGTATACTGTACTACCCCACAGGGTAATCGACACAGAAGTATTGAACAACTGCAAGCTCAGCTTGGATTGGCACTACTGACAACAAATCATTTTAGAAAAGTGGCTTTTGCAGTCTTTTGCACAACAGATTATCGCATTGTCACCGCATGATTTGTGCATATAAAGAAATTTTTTGTTAGTACAATTTATTTACACTTCTAATCTGGGTTAAATGCTGCGCCATGCAGCTAAGCAAGTTCTTGGAATTAAAAACAGCACTGCATTAAGTGTAATTGATTTTTTACAAAGACGATAGCCGCAGTGCAAACTTTAAGTTCAGCTAATTTTAGCCTGATATCCCAATGTGTGCAACCAAGAGAGACTTGTAAGCTCCGGATGCAAGATTTAGGACACCATTAAGGGTGTATCCTTTGCCCGGTTTTGTCGAATTGCAGAGAACTGTATAAAACCCCGAAGCTTGCGTGTACCAAATTTCACCGACTTTGAGATTTTTACGACTGTGAAAGTTCCAACGAAAAAGTTTATTATTCACACGGACGCACGGATGGACAGATTGCCTAAATTAACTTTTCTGTTGATGTTGATAAAGAATATGTATATTTAGTTTTGAAAATGTGTCTCACCCTTTTGGGGGGTGTGGCTCACTCGTTTCTTGTACAAACGTCTGAACAAAAACAATATGCCCGCTCATCAGTATGCTCATGGGTATAAAAAACGATTACAATGAAAAGGTAATGAAGCTTTAAAATTTGTTTGAATAGAGAATTATACATTTTTAAGTAGTTTCATCAACAACACATCCTATTGATTGTTTATAATAATCGGGCCTGAATTTGATGGCAGTAACAATTGGTTAGATTATATGCAATTTAAACCTACATTTTCCGCTACCAAATAAATTATCAATTCCTTCAAGCAAGATATAGTTACTACTGCTAAACAGTTTCAGCTTTTTCAAAATCATAATATAAACATAACTTTTTGGAAATGCTGGACATTCACTTCATTTCTTTACCTATTATATTTTTGCTAATTTTTTTCACATATTATTTAAAAGAATAGAAATTTTTTTAATTGCCATCAACATTGCACAACTTAATATGAAAGCTCCACCTAGTAGTTTGTCTTTTTTCAACCATTCGTGTTGGGTAATATATATATTTAAAAAAAAAAAAAAAAAAATGGGTATCTAGCACAACGCATCTATCAATAATTTACAAACACCTCTTAACGGTAGCTGTCGATTATTGATGCCAGTGTCAGGTACGCTTATGATCATGACGATGAACGATAATGATGATTATACGGTTGCAAATGCAAAACCGGATTTCTGTCTTAACGTGGCGAAGTCTTTACAAATCCTCAGCCATTGTAACCTCTTTCAAAGGCCTGTAACTTATATATGCTCCGTTATTTTTCGCCTGTTTATGTGCTGTGTTTGGGTAGATTTGCATATGTTGCATATATTTTGACATCAATTTCATAATTTATAAGTGAAACGCTTAAAAAGCAATATTGCATGAGTGCAATTAAATTGATTTGGTAGAAAAAGAATAAATATGCATATAGGACAATTAGGCCATATATGAACATAATATTTATGTATGCTTAGTAAAAATTTAAATTATTTATTATTTATTTAAAGTTTTCAGTAAAAGTTGCTTTGCGACATAAATAGTGTTAGCGATGAGAGTACACTAAGTGTGTCATTACGTTGGCAATACGTAGAAGGAGGCGTCAGAGGCTCTACCGAATATCAACATAAAAAATCTGACTTGATGTCCATCCAAATTTTTTGATATTAATATACAAACATGAACTCATGAAGTTGAAATTTGGTGGACATATTATATATATACATAGTTTATTATAAATTGACACGCCCACAATGTACCAAAAACTCTTATGCTGAATTCAAATTGGTAGCTGAGGTAAATATATACAAACTGGATCACTTTAGAATCCTTATGAGTTAACATATTATTACAAATATCGAGTTACTGAATTAACTCCATATATGCTAACAGTCAGATTAAATAAAATTAAAAAAAAAAAATTAAATTTGCGCATAATTATGAAAATGGTCTAAATCAATTTGCATTTGCCGCTTAGTTCTTACAAATATGGGCACAAAGCAGTGTAGGGTATAAAAGTCAGTTAATCTACTTAGAAATTCATGTATAATTATTTCTCTAAGTAAGTATTTTAAGTTGTTAGCAGCCTTTGGATAATTTCAGTAAACGCCTTTTTATGATGACTTGGACATACACTCACATGGACTTTGAACAGGCTTCCGAGTTTGATGTTACAATATATAATTTTTTTTTTTTGTTATTATAGGGCAGAATAGAATTTAACACAAAAGAGAGAGAGTAAGCAATGCAAAACAATTTTATTTTATTTTATTTATTTTGTTGTTGTTTGTATTTTATTCCTTTCTAGTTATATAAGTTGAGTCTTAATAGAGAGTTATACGAGTATAAATATAAATACACAGCGAATGTCTTGTACTTTGTATGTGCAAGGTGCTGTATAATGTATCTGAGCAACCAAACAGGTTCTTATATATGAAAGACAAAAAGAAATTTTGCCGCGAACTTTATAAGTTCACCCTGAAATACTTCACAAGAATTGCTGACTGTTCAAGTGCTATTGAAATGATCATTAATGTTGTTGTTATTATTGTTGTTATGCTGTTGTATATTTCATTTATTTTACTTCTTATTACATATCGCTGAATTCATTTGTGCCTCTTACCTTAGTTTTTTTTTTATATACCACACACTCTTCTTCCCTATAATTCATATGGGTGTGTGTGTGCCTCCTAAACAATGTGAGTTTTTAGTTGGTACTTACTGGTAAAAAAAAAAAACAAAACAAAAGAAGAAGAAACACTTAAAAGTCAACAATTTCCTTTACTGTTCATGTTTGTTATAAATGCGAATAAAAAAATGTATATTTTCTCACACGCAATATAACATTTTTTTAAGAACGTCTAGGTACACTCTTGTTGCGGGAAAAGTTAAACTTTACTTTTACTGCTATAACCGAGTCAGTAAGTTTCGTGCTGTTCAGTTGAAGTTCAAACCAACAGCAATTTAATCATCAATCGCTTTTGACAGGTTCTCGCATAGAGAGACATGTTCGTGATGCTGTGCCTTAGACATACATTCACTCCAGCCAAAGATCAGGAAACAATTTGCTAATGGTATTGAACCTTAATCATGCATTTTTAGGCTATACTTTTCAAATCAATCAAAGCAATTTCAGAATAAACATATGTACAAATATTGTAAAAACACAAGTGTGCAAAATTTATATGGAAATAAAACTCGAAATATTTCCAAATATGCAGACTTTTTTCTTACTTTTCAAACGTTACATACGTTGTATGGGACGAGCAGTAAAAAATACGTGCACAAAAAGGGTTTGTGACCCGTTTAAGCAAGTAAACTTTAAGTTTCTATCCAAAGCAAAAACAATAAATCTTAGTTATGTACACGTTAATGTTTATATAAGTACAAGTACACATACACACATTTTTATATACGCTCAAGATCGATTATCTCTGACCGCATGCATTTATATACATATAGATAATGCGATTGGGCACGCGCGTTTTTCATGTCTGGTCAACCACCACCACCACCACCAACGACCACAAGCTGACAAGGGAGTCAGACCGAGAGTGGAGAGATTATACTAACTGCAAATAAACACCAGCAATAGCAAGACTAGCAAATCGCAGGAAAATGACTTTGGCAGTACACAACGTAGCAAACCTAAAATTTAGATCAATAAGCAATAATGCCAAACATATCATCCGATCCTCAATAAGCACGTCTCTCTATACATGGCTGCATGATGTATTGCATTGTACAAGTATGTACTTTGTACATAAACTCATATGCACGGTATCGCGGCTTAAGCATGAACAATTTTATAATATGAACTAAGAAGGAAAGAAATACCTTTGGTTTAGGTCGAATTTTAAGTACTTTACAATTTTTTAAAAGCTGAAGTAATTTGTAAGCTTTCACAAAAAATTTGAACAAAATCGGTGCAGCCGTTTTCAAGTTATGAGACTTTAAAAAATATCTATAACCAATATTTGCTTATTTAGCCATGCTGGGCGCCTGGTATTTTGCTCACATTTTTATAATGGCATGAACTTCACAATGACGACCACAAAAATAAAGGGGAACTTGCTTGGCTCATAACTAAAAAACTACTGCTCCGATTTTGGTCAAATTTTTTGCAAGCGTTTGGAAATTTCAGTAGCTTTCTGGGCGATAAATTATTTTTTTTTTAAATTTTCCTTCTTTACTAACTAAATGGGTGGCCCAAATAATATGCTCTAATAATTAAGTTTATATAAAATTTAACATTTGCCAATAATTGTTTCTCTACAATGGCCGTTAAATTAAACAGTTTTTATAACATAGTTTAGTAATGGATGAAGAAAAGGGTTTGCCGACCGCTGCACGAAGGGAAGGCAACGTGAAAAGTTCTGATTGTTGTTGTTATTTATTATGTAGGCTATTATTGTAGTAATAGGCAGCATAAAATACCAATATTGTTGTTCCTAGGATTATATCATAATAATAATAATCTTCTATATATATTTTGTTTTTTATGTAAAACTATTGTGTGGCCACAGTGTCTTAACTGTGACTTGACTACGCGATCAGAATTTTTACATAAATGCCTGTCCATACCTATGTTATGTAGATTGCTCCTATAAGCAATACTTACTTAACTGTTGCGCATATGCATGCTTACAGAAAATTCGTTTAGAAAACATACCATTGAACATGGTAAACATTGTGTGCTAAAGGAAAGGCAAGAAATTCATCAACATTGACCTCACATTGCAACGAATTGTTCAAGTTGCTTAACATTAGCGCCATTCTCATCCGAGTGCAGTACGCTTAACCTTCTAATGGCGCCGTACAAAGCTTTTCACATAACATATGAACTTCAAACTAAATTGTAGACCACACCAGGAATGATTATCTCATGTAAGAAGAGCATCAATTGTTGTTATGTGGAAGATAATGATTCATATGTACATGTATTTGGGTATATATGACTTTTTAAAAACATTGGCAACGCCCAGAAAAAAGCGTTTCATTCTCCACTAAGTGTATTATACTCTGAATCAGCATCAAATCCTGAATCGATTTAGCCATTTTTGTGTGTCCGTCTATCCACATATGTGAGTTCTCTGATAATCACTCTCCTGATTGCAATAACTAAGATATCGATTCCAACTTGGAAGAAGTTGGTAGTTAGTAGTAAAAATAAAGCAATTTTTTAAGTAAATTTTCTATAAAAAAAAATGATATATAAACTCATCGGTAAGCTTTGGTGCAGTGATGGTGGATAATAAAGAGTTGACTTCAGCCAAATATGGCTTTTTTTAGTTTTTGATTTTTTTCTCTCTTGTTATTACGCTCAGGAGTAGCTGGGTACGGCACATTTGGAATCTAGCAAGTAAGCGATTATAGAGTATTGATGGTTGTGAAGTAGATTCAATTGATGCAGTAACTAGCTGCCTTCCAAAAATTATTATAACTTTATAAGATAAATTATGATGGGCGGACACTTAGCTAAACATATAGACGATAGGACAGACGGATAGACAGGCCGAGAGTTTTGATAATGGCAGCTTTCCAAAAGCAATTCCAACCACAATATTTCTTCATAAAGTTGTTCGGTAAGACTTTTTTATTATGTGGTAAAATTTATCAGAGTGATTAATCAGTTATAGTGCAACAGGTCTTCAAATAAATTTTATAAACAAATATACGCTTCATACACGTTCAAGTATATCCATATATGTGTGTGTGTGTATTTTTAGAATTTCTATGATGATATTTTCCAATTTACCAATTTTATTATTTTACAATATACATATAATAGATAGAGAGAAAGTGAGAGAGAGATAGAGAAGGGTGAGCCGTGCATTCTGGCAACGTTTTAGTTGCTGCGCTTTTATTGTATTCGCATTATCACAATTCATGGTTACATGCCTCTATAAGTAAAGACCATATATTACCGAGATTATTGTTGCCGTTATTGTATTTTATATCATATATGTAAATGTATGCACGTATCTAACATACGATAAAAACCGTAAATAAACATAATACAGCACAAACATCCAGAAACGTTGTTTTTT
Organism: Crataerina pallida; assembly: GCA_949710015.1. NCBI lineage: Eukaryota > Metazoa > Arthropoda > Insecta > Diptera > Hippoboscidae > Crataerina > Crataerina pallida. The sequence continues at coordinate 26,063,623 of OX453293.1, read as the reverse complement.
TCCCCCTCTCTTCGTTAATGCATTACGGAATAAGATACAAAAACAACAAAAATAAATAAAATAATATAAAATTTATGTCTATGTATTAAGAAATCCGAAATCTCTTAATGCTGAAGTCAAGTCAGGTTCAAAGTCATGGTGATGGTGATGGTGATGGTGATGAGTTAACAGTGACTGTGTTACAGCATCTTCAGTAATAAATACACACGTTACTTATATTGCATATGTATGTTCAATTGTCATTATATACATAAATATATGCGCACTAGCTTATTCCAATAATAAGCCATATAGACGTACATGTATACGACAGATGGGACATATACATACAAAAGACACTCGCTTAAAATCCATTATCAAAGTCATAGTCATAGATTTTGTCTTGTAGGTCAAAAATTTTGTCATTTTTATAACCTTCGGGGGTTATGGAAAAAGTTTTTATTACCTGTTAATTTCTGGTTACGAATGAGAGGTTTCCACTTGAATCTAGAAATTTTTAATTTAAAAATTAAAAAATATCATTTCAAAATAGAAATTTAATAAAGACTTTGCGATTTTTAAAAATATTGAAATTATTAGATAATGTTTCCATATGATCATCTCGATGGCAAGAAGATGGTGAATCCTATTATACGTCTCGTGAACCTATTCAGTATGAATAATAACATATTTTTATTTGTTGCTGGTAGTACTTGAAATTTTCCATAAGACGCAAGCACTTAAGTATCTGCTTCATTACATACCCACATAACTTAAACTATTGATTAACACTTTTGTTTTTTGAAATCTTCATCTAAACATTCTATTCTGTTCACTTTTAACCACTCCTCAATACAGAACATATTTATTTAATAAAAAAAAGTACCCTTTACTAAATCTCGCAGTTGCGTAGGTTTTAATCTAACAATAATATAATGGGATAATTCATGTAATACTTGCACTTTAATACGTTCTCCCCTTTTTTCACTTTGAATCCACAATAAATGGAAAGCGATTTAAAACAACTGACCAGTTATTAGCTCTTTCGAAATGTGTTTATAAGTGTGTTTGTATAAAATAGATATTAATTGCATAAGTGCACACATGCAAGTACAGCCTCTTATAAATCATAAATTCTTACTTTGCGCACAACATCACTGTCATACAATTCACAATCATGAGTACAACTCCCGAACTCTCGGATCCGTAAAACTAAATAATTACGCGAATATGAAAGTGGAAAAAAAAAATCAAGGAAAATTGTTTTCAAACAACAACAAGAAGAGTTTGTAATGGTATGGAAAAGTCTTTACACTGCTATCTGCAGAGTCCATGTATAAATTTTAAAGCGTAAGTAGTATGTGTAGTGAGTGTGTGTGTGTAGGTATATTGTATATGCGAAACATTTCATCATCATGGTGAGGGTAATTTAGGAAATTTATGGCAACCAAGTTAGATAAAATTGCACATAAACACACACACACATACACACCAATTTATTGTCTGCTATTAAAGTATTGTTAAGTGGCATAGGCAAAATTGTTGTTGCATTTATAAATTGTATATTCTTGGTGGTATGCGTGTATCGGTGTGTTTTAATCTACTTTGGAGTTTTGTGGCTAGTAACTGGCTGGGTGTTATTTTAAGCCCACCATCTACCTTGGGATTGGGGTATAATCTCTCTGTCACAACGTTGGTAATAGCTATCAGGAAGCTGAAAAACAATCTACAGTGTACACGTTGTCCTCTGCATAAAGGCTAAGAGTTTTTATAAACAGCAGCTTAATAATAATAATTACAAGTATAAATATATATTTTTCGATTGGAAAAGTTGGAAAATGTTTCTTAACAAAAATTAAGACATTAGACTAAATGATGAAATATAAGATGGAAAATTACTTTAACTCTGTGTTTTTTAAAACTACGAGATGAGAATTTCACTTGGTGTATAAAATATTATTCACAAGTCAGGCGTTACTACAGACGTTAAATACAGGCGTACGTATGGACTGAGCAGGGATTTTTTCAATAAGTTTTTGTTGCCATATATGAAAAGTAGGAGCGTTGATTGAATATTCCCATAAAATTTGGACTCAGTAAAAAAAACATTTTTAAGGTGTTCAAGTCGCGACTTATTCTAAACGAAACTTTACTTTTACTAGATTACAATACAATTATACAAAGGATTTAATAATATACACAATATATATTATAAGTATAAGCCCGACATTAAATATTTTCTTAAAAAAAAAAAAAAAAAAAAAAGAAAGTTAACTGTATGATTTTCTTAGCAAATGTTATGAAAAAAACTAATTTTTGAAATAAATTGATACAAATAGAAATGGTTTGTTAAGGGCAAGAGAATACTGATGATCAACGGATTATTCCTTATTCTGGTCTGCGCAACAATTTTTTTTCAAGTTACTTACTACTAACTAGTTAAGTGGCATCTGTAAAGGCGGGGTATTACCATGTAAGTCTCTTCGTGAAATATCCTTATGTGGAAAGGGATCCTAAAAATGGACCGATTGGTTCCAAAACCAGTGCAGCCACTTAGGAAGATAATTGAAAATTTTTCATCAAATTTTGGTAGAAGTCATTAAGAATTGCGATTTTTTGTCATATAAAGAATTGTAATAAAAAAAAAAGACTTTTTATTGAGAAAGGTTCTAAAAATGGTCCGATGCAATCCATTTTCATTAGGGTTCCTTTTTCGACTAATATAAGTCCTTGTATTATATTTCTTTAAAATTGTTTACACCTGTGGTTTGCGTACAAATTTACATAGTCAGACAGATGGACAGAGGGGGTCATAGTTAAATCGATTCTGATTTTTATTCTGAAACAATCGGTATAATTAAAGGTGGGTGTGGTGTTTGCCGTTTATAAGTTACAAACATCCTCCCAAAATTAATATACTTTTTGCTACAAGTGGTGCAGAGTAAAAAAATTATCTTGAATCAATGATATAAGAAAGAATGAAAAGTTGAGATTTTCCTTGGATCGTTTAGTAGCCAAGCTGCCAAAATCTTTACATTAGAAAGCTTATCGAGCTGTGGGCGTGGTTTTAAAGTATAAAAAGTCTTTCAACTGGAATTTAATCTCATCTGCTGTGTTAGACTGGTAACCCACTGACAGTTAAGAATAATACCATGACTTTCAGTAACAAATTTCTAAACATACGCTTTTTGTAGGGCAGTGCTGGGTATCTTCGAATTCGTTAAGAACTACTCGTACTTTTGTAGACGATTTATTTTTTATCTTATTAAACGAGTTTTATTTATATAATGTTGGTAGCAATCAACTACAACTCATCGCGTTGGGATTATCAACACCATACTGGGCACTGCCCAGACATACAAAAAAAAAAAAAAGAAGAAAAAAAACTATAATTATGTTTACAAGTATTAAAGATACCAAGCTCTGCTACACTTTGTTAAATCTCTAATTCTACATAATTTTTACATGCGTTAGAGTTGTATCATGCGATAAATAATAATTTTTTATTCATTTTATTATTTATAATAAATAAGTCTGCACTTTTATATAAAATATGTGTACTTCGTAGTAACATTTTGTGTGGACTCAATAATGGGATTAAAAACTCAAATCTTGATGAAAATGTGAAAAATTTTATGGTAAAACTGAAAATATTAGTTTTACAGCCGAGAGGCTAGTTTCGTTTATATATGCAAATGGACTGTACGGTGATGGCGATGGTGGTGGTGGTGGTGGTGGTGGATTAATATTTTATAGTAAAGTCAAAGAAGCTTTTAAAGCAACAACAACAACAATATATACCTAATATATATGATCTATGCTTGTGGAAACAGAAAAATTCAAAAATAAAAAAAAAACAGAAACCAACCACAAAAAATGGCAAATCCAACCAATTCAAACTAAGTCGCAAATGAAGTCGCCCCAACCACTTCAGTGTACATATGTAAGTATGTGTGTGTGTATATAGTGCAATATAAAGAAAATAATGAACTAGGTGCGGTGCTGGTAGTATTGCAACATAGTTATCGTCATACTCTACATAATAAAACCAAACCAAGCAAATCGCTTGCTTATCATTATGTATATATGTACATGTGTGTATGTGTGTATGTGTGTACGACCAGCCTGGTACTATTGCATGCACTTTTTGTTTTGCTTTTGCTTCTAGCTGTATGGACATTAAAGTCACGAAGAATTGAGAATTGAGCATCAGACAGAGCAAGATGGTAGAGTGTGAGTGAGAGAGATGAGGCAGGGGGGGGGGGCGGTAGATCTTTTATATATCGGTCACGGTTGTCGCAAATCTTCAAGAAAAAGATCTTTTATAATAATGGTTAATACAGTTACACTTTATATTCCCCGGTAGGTAGGTTGCTGTGCTCACCACTCCACTCAAATGTTGTATATAAACAGGAACAGTTTTTTACTCCCATTTTCCTTTATTATGCTCCGATTTCTATTATTGTTATTTCTGTTGTTGTTGTTCACTCTTTAGTATATTTATGATCATTATTATTGTGGAATGAATATGTTTCGGTATTTGTAGATTTACGCTGGCAACCTTATGTTCAAATGTCAAAAGTAATTGTCAGGCGTTGTTTTTTCTTTCTTCTCTGTATATGTATATATGTATATGTATTAGTGGTTTTGAACCCAGATCTTTACTATGTGCTTGGCTGAATCTCAATTTAAATAGACAGTTTTTTTTTTCTTTTTGTAAATATAAAACGTAAACGTATTAAGCGTATGCCCACTGTGTTTAGGTGCCATCTGTAGGGGTATATGATGCATGTTTAAATCAAGTTGCTATTGTCTGTTGGATTTTTATGATAATTTTCTTAAAGTTCTCCTTTAATCTGTGACTTGAACACAATTGCCATTCAGATGCTATGTTTAGAGAGCTTAATTGCCATCCTATAATCCGTTTGCCGAACTAACAAGTGAATTGTTCACACTGTTGTTTAAATGTTTCGTTGCCTCATAGGATGGTATGCCTTGGAATTGGTTGTATTTTCAATATTTAAAAACAACAACATTTGTTTCACTGATGAGAATGTTACAACTTTGGATGACTTTATAATCAAAATCTTGACGATTTTAAAAGATGCATCACGCTTGAATCTTATCTGATTAGGGCACCTTTGCTGTTGCAATGCTGCAAACAGGTTATTAGATGTGGAATTAAATCCTACTCTTTACTTACCTGCTAATCTACCTACCCGCCTAATCTTTTCTTAAGAATTTAATGCAGTTTAACCCTATTACTCATTTATTCTGGGCTTAACATCAAAGAAATATATCAATAAAACATTCTTTCATTACGTTAACCCTTAAGCTTACACTTGCTCTATCGAACTTTTACAAAAAAATATCCGTCCAATATAAGCCTTTGCTTAAAAATGAACGGAAAAGTTAAAGACAAACGCCTAAATTTTTTTTTGAATGGAATTGATGTGTGACAACTACCACAAAAATTGACCTATAAACTTAAACATTTGGTATATGTATTTGTAATTATCCCATTCATCATCATTATGGGCATGGTTAACAATAAATAACAAATACGTCTATAAAAAAACTTTATAAAGTCTTGTGCTTGTGCTCGCCTGCAAGCTTAAAAACTGTGGCTTAGGCCAAATTTAGTTTTTCTACTTATTTATTAAGGTATAAAAGTAACCACAAGGGTTAAAATAATTACATGAATTTCCTTTCGTAAATAATTGCAAAAGCAAACATTGCGTCATGGGAATAACGCCAATCAAACTAACGCGTTGATGACTTTTACATGAGCTGGTAGAAGACGTACAATAAATAAATAGATATTAAGTAAAATAATAAAAAATAACAGCAAAGTTTCATTTCAGTTAAGCTATACTGTAAGGCATAAATGTTTATAAGGTACTTTGACGCTTTAAGACTTCTTGTCATTTAAGCAGTGACTTCACCATTCTCGAGCATGTGATTGACAGTAGAGTAAAAACGTCAAAGCATTATTATCATCTATAAGAATTATATTTATGTATGAAAACACACACACACACACACACATTTATTTATTGTGCAATAATACTTATGTAGTAAAGTTTTATTAAAACAGTAAAACCGGTTCCAAATTATAAAAACAACATTCTTCATTCCATTTCCCACAAAGCAGCATCTTTACCAATTTGGTGATGGCTTTTATTATGACCAAGAGTACGCCAAGCAATTAATTTATTTTATTTTTTTTTCCATATATTGTACAGTTTCTTTATATGATTTTATGCTTAGCATTCAATTAAATTAAATCAAAAAGATGTTGTTGTTGTTGGCAATAGTTTATCAATTAATTTGATAACATGTTATAAACAATTCAGTTCATCTTCATATATTCTAATTTAATGCTTATTTTATAAATATGCAAATAAGAAAAAACACAGAATTTATTGAAGAACACTCTAAAATTTATGCAAACAGTAGCTTCCGCGTATATAGCTGTGTTTGATCGTAAAATTGGGTCAGCATTGATTAAAGGAGTATTTGTTGCATTGCCCAGTTTTAATATATTCACAATGCACTACATATGTATGTATATGGGCATGACTAATAGTAATTTACATATGGAATGAATGTGTATTTGCGATGCCGCAATCAAGCTCACACAATAATAATAGTAACAATAAGTAAAAACACTAAATTTGGCTTTGGTGCAATTTTAAATACCCTCCACATGTACACACAAACAGTGGGCGAAGCAGATACATGAACCGTATATATTACATATCTGCTTGCAGTCACCCCTGCATGTTTGGCGTTCTCATTTATGTTCGATTTTATGGCTTAACTTTTGTGGTTTTTTGATTAAATCGTTTTTTTTATCGATTGTGGGTGTGGTTTTTGACCGATTTTGTGAAATTAAAATTAGATTTTGATGCTGTTGAAGCATCTCATCTCATCTGTGTTTTTCAAAAGGAATGACAAACTTTTCTCTTCTACTTATGTGGAGGGTATTAAAACCATTAGTGTGCGGTTGGAATTGTAACAAATAATAGGCCATCGATTTCTGTGAGATTGTAAGCAAATAAAAACTAAATTATTTGATTGAGCATAAAATTGCAAGATTCGAAAAATGAAAAAAAAAAAAAAAAAAAAAACCGGTACAAATAACGATCTTGGTTGAATTTATCATCTTGATAAACTAGCATTGGTTGGGCGGGTATGTAAAAGATTATCAAGTACATTTCATTTTTATACTACAGAGTGTCTTTTTGTTAGTTTTGTATACCATATGTATGACAGTGAAAAAGTCATATGAAAATAATAGCATTTTCTTTTTCCTTTCACCATATTTATGATGCATTTAAACGCTACAACAGTTTCCTTTTATTGTGGAACTCTTTTAGAGCAATAGAGATGTCTTTGGGAGGAGTAATGTTTTTTTTAGTCTCTGCTCTAATATCATGTTAAAGTTCTGTTTAATGATCAATTAAATGTTAGAGTTGCTTTTATTTACAACGCCTTTTATTTATTATGTGTTGTATTAATGAAGAATGTTATCTCCAACTGTTTTAATTATTATGAGTTGTATATCACGTATCAATGCTTCATTTTATAGCCTATTAAAAAAGGAAATTGCTACCAAGTGTTAACTTCTACAGCCTTCTTTTATTAGTTATCAGCAACTATTACCACTTTTTTGTTAATTGCAAAGATTAAAGAAATCAAGAGCATATTATTACAATGGTATTAATGGGTGATAAAAGATAGACTTCCTTTCATTCAATATTCATATTCAATCATATAATTAACATGTAGTTTGTAACATAAGTGTGTAAGTATAAATTACAATGAGTGTCACTTATATGAATAAATTGTAACCTGACGCTAGATGATGGGGTGGACAAATATTATCAAATTTCTTAAAATATATGATATTGAAAGCTCTTGAGGATGTCTTCTGCCTTCATGTAGTAAGAGTGGCGATATTTTTCAGCAGATGTCAATCAAATTATGAACGTATTGGCTTTATTTTGTAAAACCAAAGGTCATCCCAAGCTTCAAATTATTACATAAAACCAACAAAGAAACAAGTAATAAAACTAAAGCAAATCTTATATAACCCAAACGCAGAATATTGTATGGGCGTGGCATCACCCATTTAGTTAATATACAACATGTACTTAAAAACGTTTTTTTATGTAAATGGGCAGTGCCACGCCTATTAATTTATCAATCCCAAAGCAAAGCTACTGAAATTTCCAAACGTTTGCAAAAAATTTGACCAAAATCGGAACAGTAGTTTTCTAGTTATAAACCAAGCAAGTTCACCTTCATTTTTGTGGTCGTCATTGTGAAGTTCATTCCAATATAAAAATGTGAACAAAATACCAGGCGCCCAGAATGGCTCAGTAAGCAAATATTGATTGTAGGAATTCTTTAAAGTCATATAACTTTTAAACGGCTGCACCGATTTTGTTCAAACTTTTTGTGTAAGCTTTTAAACTACGTCAGTATATATAAAGTGGGCTTGGAACCATCTATTTAGTTAATAAACGATAAATATGACTAAAAGAGTCATTTTCTAAAAAAATGGGCAGTGCCACGCCTACTAATTAAATATCTCCGAAAAGCTACTGAAATTTCCAAATGTTTTCAAAAAATTTCATTAAAATCGGAGTTGTGGTTGGAAAGTTATAAGCAAAACAATAGTACTTTTGTTTTTAGTGTGATTGGTGTTGTTGTTATAATTTGGAGAATTTGGCAAAATTTGTGAAAAATTTTTTACACCATTTTGTCCCAATATCGGTGTTCAATAGCTTATAACTTTTAAACCGCTACACGGATTTTGTTCAAACCAACTTCTCTTAGTTGGAAAATTCTTCAGCTTTACAATGATATATATTTTATGGGCGTGGCATTGCCCACTTACATATAATAATCTATTTTATAAAGTAGTCATTTGTTCAAAATTGGGTCATCCTAGGACTCTGAAACCACATTTAATGGATTGTTCAGCACATTTAGAAAAAGGAGCGCAAAAATTTTCAGATCGATAGGAGCTACCGTTTCCGAGTTATAAGCATTCAAAGTTTTCACTGCTGCATACTTTTGGGCAAATTTGTGTTAAAAATTAATAAAAAATTTTTCCAAAAATTTAAATACAAAAATTTTGATGCCATTTCATAGATAACACTGAAACAAATTTATTGATAAAAGTTTGAGCTTGATCAGGCTACTATAACAGCTTTAAACCATCCGTCCATACTTCCATCCATTGCATTTGCTGTTAATCAGTTATTTAACTCTTCAAAATATTCAACATTGCATTGTTATAATTTAAATAAATTATGTTATAATTTCAAATGAAGCGGCTAACTTTTATTTTTAGTTGATTGTGTTTTAAATAATTTATGCAGAGAAAAAAGAATACCTTTTTTATACGCTACTCACTTGATGAGCATAATTTGTGTCCACAATTAAATATATTTAAGCCCACAATAAGTTTTATGTTAATTAACTTTAATTTAAATATAAATGTTTCAATTTATCACCTTCGTTTATTTATTAGTATAGCGATTTAATAATTGCAAATTTATGATTTATTATCGCAATTACCAGCACTGCACTCTTAGCAAATCGGTATTTATGTAGGTATATACTATTTGTATGTGTGTGTGTTATGTTGAGGAATAAATGAAAAACTATAAAGAATACAGAAAACAATAAAAGTAACAGAATAACACACATAGGGACGCAATAAAACATACAATTGGGCAGACAAACAGACAGACAGACAGACAACATATAATTTAATGCATTTTCGCTGTCAACAACGCCTTAAATGAAAACAAGTAGCCAAACACAAACATGGTGTTATTGTACAGCACAAGTGAGTATAAATGCAGTTTCGTAAATATGTGTGTATGTGTGCGTGTTTTGGAACGTGAACTTGTAAAACCACTCACTTTACATTCCCTTGAACCCAGAGGTTTTAGAATTTTGTTCGGTGACTGTAATACACACATAGTACATTACACTATACTAGGTTGTATAATGTAAAGTATTGAACTGACCTTCTTGATCATGTAACAAAAAAAAAAATCGTATTAAAATCATATTGAACTAAAGTCAAATCGGTTGTATAGTGAACATCTCTTGAAATTTATTATTTTGCTTACGTTTATAACAGACGCAGGCACAACCGAACATTCAGACGTGGCTAAATCTCAGGGTTTAAAAGATACATATATGAAAGTTCTTTCTAAGTTTCACAACCATTTTAACAAAGAAAGCAAATTTCTACAGACAAGTTTCTTTGCTTATTCATCTACTAGACCATCATCCCTCCGCTGTGTCTGTTATGTTAATCCATTTGTATATCCCTCTTTTTAACATATCCCTGTATTTGGGCCTTTCTTTTTGCCAAGACTTATCTGCTATTATGTCCTTTCGTTTTCTATCCTTATGATATCTGCCTAATCATTTGTGTACCCCTCAATTTCTTTTTTTTATCGGCTATTAATCTTTTTATGCTACTGCCCAACCACCAGTCTATCCGCCTGTTCGTCTATGTATCTATCTCTGTTTTTATGCCTAGCCGTCCGTCTTTTCTTCTGCCTTTTTCTGATAACTAAAGGTCTATTTGGTACTCTGTCCTTCTGTTTACCATCTTACCACTTATCTATTTATGCATTTATTTTATACATTTTTCTGTCCTCCTGTATTCTTGCGTCAAACCAAAAGTGAAGACCACAAAGAAATTTTATAAAATGCAATTTTTCAGGCAATCTTTTTACGCATTAAATGCATATTAATAAACACTATATTTAAACATTAAATGCATTACTCTTATTAGAAACATTTGCTTTAAAATAATTTCAAACCATTCAACAAATAACATTACTGAAGAAATATTTAATTGGCATTAACTCAAATTACTACTTCGTAGAATAGAATAGAAAAACTCTATGGTTACAATTTCTTCTTAATAAATAATTTGTCTGTTGAGAAGTATTAAAGGGTTTTTTTTTTTCAAATCAAATACTCTTTAATGCATTGTTTTTCAAAGAGAGTTGTATTGAAGAGATTAATGTATTGATTGACAAACAACTTGAAGGTATTTAAAATAAAAATTTATGGGTATAAAAACTCAGTAGTCTGAGAAAGTTTTACCCGTGAATTGGATTGATTGTTGGCATTCTTTCGCATAAACTTTATCATGAATCTTTTTACAAGTGAGTATTTATATATTAGGTATTAAAATTTACATTGATTTTATAACATTTCTTCTGTAGTTGTAATATGTTGCCTTTTTTATTACGCGTCAGGCAGCAATGATCAAAATTCTGCACCTTTTCATATGAATCTCTACCGTGAATTGGCTCAACAAAAGTCTAAAGAAAATATCATTTTCTCACCACTTTCCGTACAAGTACTTTTGGCTTTCATTTATACACGTTCATCTGGTAAATTGGCCCAACAATTACAAAACGTACTGCAGTTGCCTTCCGATCGTACGCGTACCGCCAACAATTTTGACAATATTTTCAATGCTTTTGATAATAATAATGACGTTCAACTTCTGATGGCTAATGGTCTGTTTTATAATCACAAATATGGTTCACTAGCCAGTGACACAAGACATTTGGCTCTGCATTCATTTGGAAGTGAAATAAAGTCGCTGGATTTTTCACAAAATTTTCAAGCAGCCGAATATATTAACTCTTGGGTGGCAGAAAAAACTCAACAGTTAATTAAAAATACAACAACAGCTAATTCGTTTAACGAGGTCACCAGCGCTGTCCTGGTGAATGCTATTTATTTCAAAGGAGCGTGGCAAAATCCATTTTCAAAGCATAACACGGATAAAGACATATTTCATACACATGAACAAAAACAAATTTCTGTCGATATGATGTACGTGGAAGACCGCTTCTTATTTACTCGATTAAATGATTTAAAAGCTTCTGTTTTGGAATTACCGTATAAATCCTCAGACATCAGTATGATGATTATATTGCCAACTGATCGTTATGGACTTAATGCTTTAGAAGCGCAACTGAGTGGCATCACTTTAGAGGAGATTAGATCGAAACTTAAAAGAGTGCATGTTCAAGTGAAAGTGCCCAAATTTAAATTTGAATTTACCAACGATATGCTGACAAGTTTGCAACAGGTAGGAAATAACTGAAGCGGTTTTGTTGTATTAATGATTGATTTTAAAATTTTTGTATATATTTTTTTCTTACAGTTAGGTTTAACTGCTCTGTTCAATGAAGAGGCTAAAATTGACTTGTTTCAAAGAGAAGGCGAACCCTTGAAAGTTGATCAATTTCAACATAAAGCTTTTATTGGAATCAACGAGACTGGTACGGAAGCGGCTGCTGGCACTCGTATGTTCATGTCATTACTTTTGTTTGATAACAAAACATTATCAAATTCTTTTGCTTACAGTTATTAAATTTATTCCTTTGTCGTTGCCTGTTGACGTTCATAATTTTGTGGCCGATCATCCTTTTATGTTCAGTATACATAATACTAAAGCCGTCTTCTTTATGGGTCATGTGGTGAATCCCTAAAGCAAATTCGTTTACTTATAATCATAACTTACCAAAGTAATCTACATACATATTTACATAAATAAAAAAATAATAATGGCCGCATTTTATAAAGTTATTATTATATTAAAAGTGAGAAATAAAGCCGCAACAGAGGAAAGAAACCCACTATCATTATGTTTATTAACAAAATTATTGATGCCACGCCCATTTGGCTTATAACTATTGGAGTTTTTTTTATGGAAATGACTGGTAATACATTAAACATGAGATAATAATTATTAAATGTTTTGTTTGATACAACGTATATAGACATACACCTCCCCTCAAACGTAGCACAAAAAGTAAAATGAAATAAAAGTAAGATGTAACGAATATTTATCACCGCATTACTGATTGTTGGTCACGGTTTGAACTTCAAGATTTTTCATGCAGTTGAAATGTTTTGAAGCATTTAACCCTTTGGTTAAAAAATCTGCAGACATATCTTCCGTTTTCATATATAAAATGAAGCGTGCTGGGCCCACAACCTATTGGTGTTTTTTATTGATATTGGTAATACAATAAACAACATTTATAGGTTTACAACAACTTTTTCAAAATACATGTTTATTAACTAAATTATTAATGCCACGCCCATATTATATACTTCGTTTAAAAGCTTAATTATTTACAAGCTTTCACAAAGATTTGATCAGGGCACTGTGGCAGCGATTGTTATGATTTTAAAATGCGAGCAGCATTTCTGGTGTCGACCTACTCAAGGCTAAGTCTTAAGATAAGCGTCTATGAAGTTCGCAAACATAAACAACTTTAGCATGCTTGATGATTTACAAAGAGATTTTGCTGATTAATTTCAAATAGAAATTAATACAATTGAATACAGTGCAAGAAAAATTATCTTAAATTCAATCAAAAAATATGGAATAACGGTTCGTTTGTAATATATAATATATATTCTTCTTTCGAATACTTGAAAATAAATTTTTGAAAATTCAATAAGAGTTTTTCCAAGTGTACTGTATTAAATAAAATTGTATTAATTAAATTAAAGCTACTCAAGGTGCTGTTTCTGAGCTGACTTAAATTGACAATAGTTTATTTAGTGTTAATTTGAGCGTCGTGCGCTACATAGGCTGTTACAAATAATTTTTGGAAAATTTCATTTTCTTTTTGTTAAATATGAAAAAATCACTTTGTAAGTTATTTACTTGTATTGCATAAAGATATTATGAAAAAAGAAACAAAATATATTTTATAAGTTGTGTTTTCAATATATTTGAAGTGCTTTTCATTGTTGTGATCACCTGGGAATTGGTCTATGGAAAGAAGGTGACCAGCGCGTGGGATCAAAGTACAGCTTATAATTTATTTGCTAGTGATTTATATAATGCCGTGGCTGGGGATAAGTTAAATGATAATGTCGCCTTATCAACAGCGGCCATTCAATGTTCAATGGCTTTGGCTTATTATGGAGCTAAAGGAAAGACTGCTACGGAAATGGTGACAGGGCTACGTTTGGATACCAGTAATGCGGACGATGTAGTGCAACGTTTTAGTGAATTCCAACAAAGTTTTACACGTGACAATAATTTAGTTAATCTTTACAATCGCATCTATATAAACGAAAATTTAGAATTCAAGGCTAAATTCAAAGATGTAGCTAAAACTAAATTCAATTCGGATGTAGAGAAAGCAGATTTTCATCCACCTTACAACAAACGTACAGCTGAACGTATTAATCGTGAAGTGGAAACCAAAACGAATAACAAAATAAAAGATATTCTTAACGCTCAACAATTGGATGATCTAACCGAGGGTGTTATTGTCAATGCGTTTACGTTTAGTGCCCCCTGGCTGAAAGCCTTTGCCGCCGATCGCACTCTAAAGCGTAATTTTTTCAATGGCGGTCGCCAAACAACCAAAGTGGATACTATGTGGACTTTGAATAGTTTCCGTTACGGTGAATTTAGTAATCTGAATGCCAAAGTCTTGGAGTTGCCATATCAAAACAATGACTATAGTATGATTATTATTTTACCCAATCGCAAGGAAGGTTTACGCGATTTACAGCAAAATTTGGTTGGTAAAAATTTACCTGATTTATTGCAAAACGGTCTCAGTTCTCAACGGGTGGAAGTTTATTTACCGAAATTTAGTATAACATATGGTTTAGATTTGCAAGAACCATTTAAAAAGGTGAGAAAGCATTTTACATTTACGATTAGATAGAGAGATAAGCGAACCCATCCGTATGTCCGTATATCCGTCTGTTGTTGCCACTCACGCGTTTCTATTGAAATCGATATTGAAAAAAGTAGATTCTTTATGTACTACGGTAAAATTAATAGGTAGCCATGACCACAATAGACAAGAATCGATTGATCTGCACCTATTTATAATTACCCCGTCAATTTACAAAGAATCTCATTTCGCTTAATATAAATAATAATATATCTGCTCCGCCTTCTAATTCTATAAAATAAACTTATTTTATTTTGTTTTTTTCTTCTAAACTAGCTGGGTGTCACGAGTATGTTTACACGGGAAGGAGACTTTGGTAATATGTACCGCATGTTTGTTAGCCATTATATCAATAGCGCCACTCACAAAGCTCATATCGAAATATCGGAAAATGGTGGTGAAGCTCCTTTAGGTGCAAACATTGGTTCTGGTAAGTGTATTATATATATATATATATAATGATGTTTTGAATTTTTCTCACAATTGTTATTGCTTTAGGTCTCCAAATGTTTGCCGTTAATAAAAAGTTTGAGGTTAATCATCCGTTTGTATTTGCTGTCAAATATCAAAATTCAATTATAATGATGGGTCATGTTGTTGATGTGTGAAAAAATGTAATAAAATTCAAGCAACTTAAAGGACTGCTTGCAATCCTTTGCAATGTTTTGTTTTGTGGTCTCTTTTTATTTATATTTTGAATGATTTAAATTATTACCTTTTAAATTCCTGCTTTACAACATTCGACATTTTATCCATAATATCCACCCAATGGTTGCGGTTGACTGTTATCTCTTTAAAGCATTCGGTTTTTTAGGTGCTTTAATGCATCACTTGACACTTTAATCATTTGCATACATTTTTGAATATTTTTATTACACACACATAACTTCTTTCATTAAAGATCACTTAATACCGTTTTAATTCCTTTATTGAAAGCTTAATGAACATGAATATAAATATGATACTTGGTTGGTTGCAGTTGTCAGCTTTTTTTCTTGTGGTTGTGTATGAGAAATAAACACTTTGTGCACCGTATGAACTTGTTGTTTTTGTTGTTGCTGTGCTTGTTGTTTTTGTTGTTGCTGCTGCTATTATTTATCTGATTATTTATTTCATGATTTCATTTAATTATGAATAATCATAAAAACAGAACGGGTTTCCATTGAAATTTTATTATTGTTTATTCTATGAACCGAAGGAGTTTCGTTTTCTTTATTTTATGCGGAAGTTTTTTAAAATATTTTTCCTTTTGATCTATAGAAAGATATAATTTAATAATTTTAAATTAAAACAAAAAATATTTTATGTCTCCACACCGATCTGAATGTGTGTTTGCATATCATGGGTTTCTATTGCTGTATATATATATGCGAATATAATATATGTATATGCTTATTTATTGTAAATAATTTATTTGCTTCAAATTGTAAATATAGAGTTAATATGAATTAAAATGTATTTTTTGTCTGGGTGTCCAGATTCTAAATAATAGAACTGCTACATGTCTACAGGCCTATACTTAGTTAATTGTTATTGTAATTAAGTCACGTTAAGTCAAGTTTTTGCCATATATAAGCACTTAATCAAATATATGTCTGTATTCTCACAAATAATTATATGTCTATACGTCCATTTGTCCCTATATATTGGTCTAGATATCTACAATACAACAACTACTAAAGCCTAAAGCTTGCGTACATCTTTTAAGTATTATGGCAGGGCTTAGGAAGGCACCAACATAGTGTAGCTAAAATTAATATAACATAAGTTATATATAGCATCCAGGTAAGGAGTGTTTTTTAAAAATCTACAATTCATGTACATTGCAGCTGTTTCATATTTAGCTAAATTTAGAGGTCATTAACCTTTGGCTCTCATTTTTTTGTTAGTCCACATCATCTTTTTATTAAGTTTTAAAGCATAATGCTTTAAACGGCTGTGTTAAGTGGCTCGCCGCCCAGTATAAACCAAGATGCTTCGAAATGATAGAAGCTAATTATTTGCCACTGATCGAGTGTATAATGTTTGTTGATTGTAGCATTTGTAACAATTGAAGGCTACACTGAAATTCAAGTTGGTTATTGTTTGTTTTACTTCTTTGGTATATAACAAAATAAATATTATTTAATTTTGAATTTAGCACAGAAATATAAAATACTTGTTCTTTAATTCAAGGTTAATATAATTCTTTTCGATAACAATACGAAGACAACACTCTCTTATACGGGGTACATTAAACCAGGTTTTAACTTAACATGTAATAAAAGCGGCTTACTTAGTTATGAATACTTTTAAATTTATTTTCAATGAGTCTTTCGCGCAGATGGTTTCTTTTAGGTTTTATTTTTTATATATAAAGCAACACTTTTTTAAAATATCATGTAAAATAACCCGTTCATCACCAATGTTACAAGTAAAGAGTTGAATAAAGACTAAAGTATAAAACTTGATAAAACTGTTGCTTTGACTCAATGGAAACATGTTGCCGTTCAACTTATAATTTAAAAATATAACTCTTTGAATTCTTATACGATCTCCTATTACGATCAAGTTTAATTTGCTCTCTCTCTCTCTCCAGCTACTTTAGGTTACTCTTTCGAACTTTTGAGGTGTGTTTATAAAAGTTCTCAATTATTTGAAATTTCGAATAATAATAATAATAATTTAAAAAATTCTTTGTATGTATACTTAATTATAAATTAAGTGCTTAAATATAAGCGATGCTGAGGGCAACAAACGTTATACACAAAAACACATCAACCTTATATACAAATGGTGGGCGTAACAGGCACCTGATTACACTTTACTCCATAAGTAGTTGTGCTCCATAATATCGCAGTCACTCCAAAGGCTTGCAGACTTATTCATAATTAACAAGCGGACCGACAGACGAACGGACGGAAATGATTCAATCGGATTGATATAATTAAAGGTGGGAGTGGCATTTTGTAGTTAGTGGAAGTTACAAACATGCGTACAAAGCAAATGTACCCTATTAAGAACTGTAGTAGCAGTAGTAATAATTGAAGATTTTCTATCACGCCACACACATTTTTCAGGGTTATCATGTGTACACCATTCATAATTAGAAAAAAACAACAAATAAATGAATCCGCGCGAAGAGAAGAACCAACATTCATATAAATAAAATATTCTGTAAATCCATACGTAACCATGGCTAGCCTTGCAAAGCCGCCTTTATGCCAGTTTTTATAGCATTAAAGCTTAACCATGTTAAAACAACACACAACACTTTCGGTAAGAATTCTTCTATGACTGCCAACTTGCATTGTTGGCAAAATAATCTAAAAATATTTTAATTACTTTACGATAAATAAAATACTTTTATAGTAACTTTTGGTACAAACTGTTTAAGGATTGACGTTTTTAAATGTTGCTGAATACTTTCTTTCGGTATTATTTAAACCAAGCATTTTATTTATTTATCTACTTACTAGCCTGTTTAATTACCCCTAACTAATGTGATCAATTTATTGATTATTTGATTGAAACTTAACAACATTCTCCTTCAAACTTTCTAAAGTTATTAAATAAAAGTAAAAATATATCATCATTAAACAAGCATCGTGTTCTATTGCTTCTAAGCTTTCTTCCACCTAAGTATTCAAGGACGGGCACATGTTCAAGGAAAACCAGCATCAAAAGAAAAATTACTTTCAATCAACTTGTACGTGTCGTGTGGTAGTTAACTTAAAACGAAAATAGAGAAAGAAAAAAATTAAAGTTAAAATGAAAATGTGTACAGCTAAGGCATTGCTACAAACTTACAGAAGCGTGAATATTTTGAAAAAGAGTGGGAGTTCAGTAACAGTTGATTTGAGCTGACTTTCATGTTGAACTATATCTTTACTAGAACATGAAAATGACGACTCGAAAAAACAATTTTTGATTTCTTAGATATACACATATAGTGTAAATTGAAGTTTAAGTTATTTCAGCTTTTCTCTAAGTGTCTGTCATGTCTGTAGGTTTTTGTTTGTTTTTGATTAATGTGTGTTCCCTGACTTCAAAAAAGATTAAGAAGTACTACGGTAAGCTATCAGATTGACGGTGCGCTTATAATTGTGTATGTTGGCAATCAATGTGTCAGCTTTCCAATATCTAGAATCAACATCTATATTAATACTATACTGTTTCAGACTATACCATAAACGCCCCACCTATAGCAGGAATGGGTACAAAGGAATTGTGTTTACTGCTTTTCTTTATTCTATAAGGAGAAAATAAATATTTCATAATGGAAATAAACTAAAAGCAAGAAAGAATATTAAATTTGGTTTAGGCCAAATCTTAAACACCCTCCACATCTATATCGGCCTTGCCAGGTGTAGGATTACGCATAACTTTTGAACGGCTACGCGGATTTTGTTCAAATTTTTTGTGAAAGATAGTAAATTACGTCAGCTTTCAAATGAAGTATATTATATGGGCGTGGCATCAACAGTTTAGTTGAAAAACAAGTATTTGTAAATGCACATTTCCTAATTAAATGGGCAATGCCACGCCCATTAATTAGATATCCTCGCAAAGTTAGAGAAATTTCCTATATTTTGCAAAAAATTTCATCAAAATCGGAGCAGTAGTTCCCAAGTTATGGGCTGCGCAAATTCACCTTCATTCTCGTGGTCGTAATTTTGAAAATCATTTCTATACAAAAATAATAGCAAAATACCAGGCGCCCAGCATGCCCCAGCAAGCAAATATTGATTTTAGCAACTTTTTAAAGTCGTATAACTTTTGAACGGCTACACGGATTTTGTTCAAATTTTTTGTGAAAGATAGTAAATTACATCAGCTTTCAAATGAAGTATATTATATGGGCGTGGCATCAACAGTTTAGTTGAAAAACAAGTATTTGTAAATGCACATTTCCTAATTAAATGGGCAATGCCACGCCCATTAATTAGATATCCTCGCAAAGTTAGAGAAATTTCCTATATTTTGCAAAAAATTTCATCAAAATCGGAGCACTAGTTCCCAAGTTATGGGCTGCGCAAATTCACCTTCATTCTCGTGGTCGTAATTTTGAAAATCATTTCTATACAAAAATAATAGCAAAATACCAGGCGCCCAGCATGCCCCAGCAAGCAAATATTGATTTTAGCAACTTTTTAAAGTCGTATAACTTTTGAACGGCTGCACGGATTTTGTTCAAATTTTTTGTGAAAGATAGTAAATTACGTCAGCTTTCAAATGAAGTATATTATATGGGCGTGGCATCAACAGTTTAGTTGAAAAACAAGTATTTGTAAATGCACATTTCCTAATTAAATGGGCAATGCCACGCCCATTAATTAGATATCCTCGCAAAGTTAGAGAAATTTCCTATATTTTGCAAAAAATTTCATCAAAATCGGAGCACTAGTTCCCAAGTTATTGGCTGCGCAAATTCACCTTCATTCTCGTGGTCGTAATTTTGAAAATCATTTCTATACAAAAATAATAGCAAAATACCAGGCGCCCAGCATGCCCCAGCAAGCAAATATTGATTTTAGCAACTTTTTAAAGTCGTATAACTTTTGAACGGCTGCACGGATTTTGTTCAAATTTTTTGTGAAAGATAGTAAATTACGTCAGCTTTCAAATGAAGTATATTATATGGGCGTGGCATCAACAGTTTAGTTGAAAAACAAGTATTTGTAAATGCACATTTCCTAATTAAATGGGCAATGCCACGCCCATTAATTAGATATCCTCGCAAAGTTAGAGAAATTTCCTATATTTTGCAAAAAAATTCATCAAAATCGGAGCAGTAGTTCCCAAGTTATGGGCTGCGCAAATTCACCTTCATTCTCGTGGTCGTAATTTTGAAAATCATTTCTATACAAAAATAATAGCAAAATACCAGGCGCCCAGCATGCCCCAGCAAGCAAATATTGATTTTAGCAACTTTTTAAAGTCGTATAACTTTTGAACGGCTACACGGATTTTGTTCAAATTTTTTGTGAAAGATAGTAAATTACATCAGCTTTCAAATGAAGTATATTATATGGGCGTGGCATCAACAGTTTAGTTGAAAAACAAGTATTTGTAAATGCACATTTCCTAATTAAATGGGCAATGCCACGCCCATTAATTAGATATCCTCGCAAAGTTAGAGAAATTTCCTATATTTTGCAAAAAAATTCATCAAAATCGGAGCAGTAGTTCCCAAGTTATGGGCTGCGCAAATTCACCTTCATTCTCGTGGTCGTAATTTTGAAAATCATTTCTATACAAAAATAATAGCAAAATACCAGGCGCCCAGCATGCCCCAGCAAGCAAATATTGATTTTAGCAACTTTTTAAAGTCGTATAACTTTTGAACGGCTACACGGATTTTGTTCAAATTTTTTGTGAAAGATAGTAAATTACATCAGCTTTCAAATGAAGTATATTATATGGGCGTGGCATCAACAGTTTAGTTGAAAAACAAGTATTTGTAAATGCACATTTCCTAATTAAATGGGCAATGCCACGCCCATTAATTAGATATCCTCGCAAAGTTAGAGAAATTTCCTATATTTTGCAAAAAAATTCATCAAAATCGGAGCAGTAGTTCCCAAGTTATGGGCTGCGCAAATTCACCTTCATTCTCGTGGTCGTAATTTTGAAAATCATTTCTATACAAAAATAATAGCAAAATACCAGGCGCCCAGCATGCCCCAGCAAGCAAATATTGATTTTAGCAACTTTTTAAAGTCGTATAACTTTTGAACGGCTACACGGATTTTGTTCAAATTTTTTGTGAAAGATAGTAAATTACATCAGCTTTCAAATGAAGTATATTATATGGGCGTGGCATCAACAGTTTAGTTGAAAAACAAGTATTTGTAAATGCACATTTCCTAATTAAATGGGCAATGCCACGCCCATTAATTAGATATCCTCGCAAAGTTAGAGAAATTTCCTATATTTTGCAAAAAAATTCATCAAAATCGGAGCAGTAGTTCCCAAGTTATGGGCTGCGCAAATTCACCTTCATTCTCGTGGTCGTAATTTTGAAAATCATTTCTATACAAAAATAATAGCAAAATACCAGGCGCCCAGCATGCCCCAGCAAGCAAATATTGATTTTAGCAACTTTTTAAAGTCGTATAACTTTTGAACGGCTACACGGATTTTGTTCAAATTTTTTGTGAAAGATAGTAAATTACATCAGCTTTCAAATGAAGTATATTATATGGGCGTGGCATCAACAGTTTAGTTGAAAAACAAGTATTTGTAAATGCACATTTCCTAATTAAATGGGCAATGCCACGCCCATTAATTAGATATCCTCGCAAAGTTAGAGAAATTTCCTATATTTTGCAAAAAAATTCATCAAAATCGGAGCAGTAGTTCCCAAGTTATGGGCTGCGCAAATTCACCTTCATTCTCGTGGTCGTAATTTTGAAAATCATTTCTATACAAAAATAATAGCAAAATACCAGGCGCCCAGCATGCCCCAGCAAGCAAATATTGATTTTAGCAACTTTTTAAAGTCGTATAACTTTTGAACGGCTACACGGATTTTGTTCAAATTTTTTGTGAAAGATAGTAAATTACATCAGCTTTCAAATGAAGTATATTATATGGGCGTGGCATCAACAGTTTAGTTGAAAAACAAGTATTTGTAAATGCACATTTCCTAATTAAATGGGCAATGCCACGCCCATTAATTAGATATCCTCGCAAAGTTAGAGAAATTTCCTATATTTTGCAAAAAAATTCATCAAAATCGGAGCAGTAGTTCCCAAGTTATGGGCTGCGCAAATTCACCTTCATTCTCGTGGTCGTAATTTTGAAAATCATTTCTATACAAAAATAATAGCAAAATACCAGGCGCCCAGCATGCCCCAGCAAGCAAATATTGATTTTAGCAACTTTTTAAAGTCGTATAACTTTTGAACGGCTACACGGATTTTGTTCAAATTTTTTGTGAAAGATAGTAAATTACATCAGCTTTCAAATGAAGTATATTATATGGGCGTGGCATCAACAGTTTAGTTGAAAAACAAGTATTTGTAAATGCACATTTCCTAATTAAATGGGCAATGCCACGCCCATTAATTAGATATCCTCGCAAAGTTAGAGAAATTTCCTATATTTTGCAAAAAAATTCATCAAAATCGGAGCAGTAGTTCCCAAGTTATGGGCTGCGCAAATTCACCTTCATTCTCGTGGTCGTAATTTTGAAAATCATTTCTATACAAAAATAATAGCAAAATACCAGGCGCCCAGCATGCCCCAGCAAGCAAATATTGATTTTAGCAACTTTTTAAAGTCGTATAACTTTTGAACGGCTACACGGATTTTGTTCAAATTTTTTGTGAAAGATAGTAAATTACATCAGCTTTCAAATGAAGTATATTATATGGGCGTGGCATCAACAGTTTAGTTGAAAAACAAGTATTTGTAAATGCACATTTCCTAATTAAATGGGCAATGCCACGCCCATTAATTAGATATCCTCGCAAAGTTAGAGAAATTTCCTATATTTTGCAAAAAAATTCATCAAAATCGGAGCAGTAGTTCCCAAGTTATGGGCTGCGCAAATTCACCTTCATTCTCGTGGTCGTAATTTTGAAAATCATTTCTATACAAAAATAATAGCAAAATACCAGGCGCCCAGCATGCCCCAGCAAGCAAATATTGATTTTAGCAACTTTTTAAAGTCGTATAACTTTTGAACGGCTACACGGATTTTGTTCAAATTTTTTGTGAAAGATAGTAAATTACATCAGCTTTCAAATGAAGTATATTATATGGGCGTGGCATCAACAGTTTAGTTGAAAAACAAGTATTTGTAAATGCACATTTCCTAATTAAATGGGCAATGCCACGCCCATTAATTAGATATCCTCGCAAAGTTAGAGAAATTTCCTATATTTTGCAAAAAAATTCATCAAAATCGGAGCAGTAGTTCCCAAGTTATGGGCTGCGCAAATTCACCTTCATTCTCGTGGTCGTAATTTTGAAAATCATTTCTATACAAAAATAATAGCAAAATACCAGGCGCCCAGCATGCCCCAGCAAGCAAATATTGATTTTAGCAACTTTTTAAAGTCGTATAACTTTTGAACGGCTACACGGATTTTGTTCAAATTTTTTGTGAAAGATAGTAAATTACATCAGCTTTCAAATGAAGTATATTATATGGGCGTGGCATCAACAGTTTAGTTGAAAAACAAGTATTTGTAAATGCACATTTCCTAATTAAATGGGCAATGCCACGCCCATTAATTAGATATCCTCGCAAAGTTAGAGAAATTTCCTATATTTTGCAAAAAAATTCATCAAAATCGGAGCAGTAGTTCCCAAGTTATGGGCTGCGCAAATTCACCTTCATTCTCGTGGTCGTAATTTTGAAAATCATTTCTATACAAAAATAATAGCAAAATACCAGGCGCCCAGCATGCCCCAGCAAGCAAATATTGATTTTAGCAACTTTTTAAAGTCGTATAACTTTTGAACGGCTGCACGGATTTTGTTCAAATTTTTTGTGAAAGATAGTAAATTACGTCAGCTTTCAAATGAAGTATATTATATGGGCGTGGCATCAACAGTTTAGTTGAAAAACAAGTATTTGTAAATGCACATTTCCTAATTAAATGGGCAATGCCACGCCCATTAATTAGATATCCTCGCAAAGTTAGAGAAATTTCCTATATTTTGCAAAAAATTTCATCAAAATCGGAGCACTAGTTCCCAAGTTATGGGCTGCGCAAATTCACCTTCATTCTCGTGGTCGTAATTTTGAAAATCATTTCTATACAAAAATAATAGCAAAATACCAGGCGCCCAGCATGCCCCAGCAAGCAAATATTGATTTTAGCAACTTTTTAAAGTCGTATAACTTTTGAACGGCTGCACGGATTTTGTTCAAATTTTTTGTGAAAGATAGTAAATTACGTCAGCTTTCAAATGAAGTATATTATATGGGCGTGGCATCAACAGTTTAGTTGAAAAACAAGTATTTGTAAATGCACATTTCCTAATTAAATGGGCAATGCCACGCCCATTAATTAGATATCCTCGCAAAGTTAGAGAAATTTCCTATATTTTGCAAAAAATTTCATCAAAATCGGAGCACTAGTTCCCAAGTTATGGGCTGCGCAAATTCACCTTCATTCTCGTGGTCGTAATTTTGAAAATCATTTCTATACAAAAATAATAGCAAAATACCAGGCGCCCAGCATGCCCCAGCAAGCAAATATTGATTTTAGCAACTTTTTAAAGTCGTATAACTTTTGAACGGCTGCACGGATTTTGTTCAAATTTTTTGTGAAAGATAGTAAATTACGTCAGCTTTCAAATGAAGTATATTATATGGGCGTGGCATCAACAGTTTAGTTGAAAAACAAGTATTTGTAAATGCACATTTCCTAATTAAATGGGCAATGCCACGCCCATTAATTAGATATCCTCGCAAAGTTAGAGAAATTTCCTATATTTTGCAAAAAATTTCATCAAAATCGGAGCAGTAGTTCCCAAGTTATGGGCTGCGCAAATTCACCTTCATTCTCGTGGTCGTAATTTTGAAAATCATTTCTATACAAAAATAATAGCAAAATACCAGGCGCCCAGCATGCCCCAGCAAGCAAATATTGATTTTAGCAACTTTTTAAAGTCGTATAACTTTTGAACGGCTGCACGGATTTTGTTCAAATTTTTTGTGAAAGATAGTAAATTACGTCAGCTTTCAAATGAAGTATATTATATGGGCGTGGCATCAACAGTTTAGTTGAAAAACAAGTATTTGTAAATGCACATTTCCTAATTAAATGGGCAATGCCACGCCCATTAATTAGATATCCTCGCAAAGTTAGAGAAATTTCCTATATTTTGCAAAAAATTTCATCAAAATCGGAGCACTAGTTCCCAAGTTATGGGCTGCGCAAATTCACCTTCATTCTCGTGGTCGTAATTTTGAAAATCATTTCTATACAAAAATAATAGCAAAATACCAGGCGCCCAGCATGCCCCAGCAAGCAAATATTGATTTTAGCAACTTTTTAAAGTCGTATAACTTTTGAACGGCTGCACGGATTTTGTTCAAATTTTTTGTGAAAGATAGTAAATTACGTCAGCTTTCAAATGAAGTATATTATATGGGCGTGGCATCAACAGTTTAGTTGAAAAACAAGTATTTGTAAATGCACATTTCCTAATTAAATGGGCAATGCCACGCCCATTAATTAGATATCCTCGCAAAGTTAGAGAAATTTCCTATATTTTGCAAAAAATTTCATCAAAATCGGAGCACTAGTTCCCAAGTTATGGGCTGCGCAAATTCACCTTCATTCTCGTGGTCGTAATTTTGAAAATCATTTCTATACAAAAATAATAGCAAAATACCAGGCGCCCAGCATGCCCCAGCAAGCAAAT
This sequence comes from Crataerina pallida, assembly GCA_949710015.1. Lineage (NCBI taxonomy): Eukaryota > Metazoa > Arthropoda > Insecta > Diptera > Hippoboscidae > Crataerina > Crataerina pallida. The sequence continues at coordinate 26,037,494 of OX453293.1, read as the reverse complement.
ATTGATTTTAGCAACTTTTTAAAGTCGTATAACTTTTGAACGGCTGCACGGATTTTGTTCAAATTTTTTGTGAAAGATAGTAAATTACGTCAGCTTTCAAATGAAGTATATTATATGGGCGTGGCATCAACAGTTTAGTTGAAAAACAAGTATTTGTAAATGCACATTTCCTAATTAAATGGGCAATGCCACGCCCATTAATTAGATATCCTCGCAAAGTTAGAGAAATTTCCTATATTTTGCAAAAAATTTCATCAAAATCGGAGCACTAGTTCCCAAGTTATGGGCTGCGCAAATTCACCTTCATTCTCGTGGTCGTAATTTTGAAAATCATTTCTATACAAAAATAATAGCAAAATACCAGGCGCCCAGCATGCCCCAGCAAGCAAATATTGATTTTAGCAACATTTTAAAGTCGTATAACTTTTGAACGGCTGCACGGATTTTGTTCAAATTTTTTGTGAAAGATAGTAAATTACGTCAGCTTTCAAATGAAGTATATTATATGGGCGTGGCATCAACAGTTTAGTTGAAAAACAAGTATTTGTAAATGCACATTTCCTAATTAAATGGGCAATGCCACGCCCATTAATTAGATATCCTCGCAAAGTTAGAGAAATTTCCTATATTTTGCAAAAAAATTCATCAAAATCGGAGCAGTAGTTCCCAAGTTATGGGCTGCGCAAATTCACCTTCATTCTCGTGGTCGTAATTTTGAAAATCATTTCTATACAAAAATAATAGCAAAATACCAGGCGCCCAGCATGCCCCAGCAAGCAAATATTGATTTTAGCAACTTTTTAAAGTCGTATAACTTTTGAACGGCTGCACGGATTTTGTTCAAATTTTTTGTGAAAGATAGTAAATTACGTCAGCTTTCAAATGAAGTATATTATATGGGCGTGGCATCAACAGTTTAGTTGAAAAACAAGTATTTGTAAATGCACATTTCCTAATTAAATGGGCAATGCCACGCCCATTAATTAGATATCCTCGCAAAGTTAGAGAAATTTCCTATATTTTGCAAAAAATTTCATCAAAATCGGAGCACTAGTTCCCAAGTTATGGGCTGCGCAAATTCACCTTCATTCTCGTGGTCGTAATTTTGAAAATCATTTCTATACAAAAATAATAGCAAAATACCAGGCGCCCAGCATGCCCCAGCAAGCAAATATTGATTTTAGCAACTTTTTAAAGTCGTATAACTTTTGAACGGCTGCACGGATTTTGTTCAAATTTTTTGTGAAAGATAGTAAATTACGTCAGCTTTCAAATGAAGTATATTATATGGGCGTGGCATCAACAGTTTAGTTGAAAAACAAGTATTTGTAAATGCACATTTCCTAATTAAATGGGCAATGCCACGCCCATTAATTAGATATCCTCGCAAAGTTAGAGAAATTTCCTATATTTTGCAAAAAATTTCATCAAAATCGGAGCACTAGTTCCCAAGTTATGGGCTGCGCAAATTCACCTTCATTCTCGTGGTCGTAATTTTGAAAATCATTTCTATACAAAAATAATAGCAAAATACCAGGCGCCCAGCATGCCCCAGCAAGCAAATATTGATTTTAGCAACTTTTTAAAGTCGTATAACTTTTGAACGGCTGCACGGATTTTGTTCAAATTTTTTGTGAAAGATAGTAAATTACGTCAGCTTTCAAATGAAGTATATTATATGGGCGTGGCATCAACAGTTTAGTTGAAAAACAAGTATTTGTAAATGCACATTTCCTAATTAAATGGGCAATGCCACGCCCATTAATTAGATATCCTCGCAAAGTTAGAGAAATTTCCTATATTTTGCAAAAAATTTCATCAAAATCGGAGCACTAGTTCCCAAGTTATGGGCTGCGCAAATTCACCTTCATTCTCGTGGTCGTAATTTTGAAAATCATTTCTATACAAAAATAATAGCAAAATACCAGGCGCCCAGCATGCCCCAGCAAGCAAATATTGATTTTAGCAACTTTTTAAAGTCGTATAACTTTTGAACGGCTGCACGGATTTTGTTCAAATTTTTTGTGAAAGATAGTAAATTACGTCAGCTTTCAAATGAAGTATATTATATGGGCGTGGCATCAACAGTTTAGTTGAAAAACAAGTATTTGTAAATGCACATTTCCTAATTAAATGGGCAATGCCACGCCCATTAATTAGATATCCTCGCAAAGTTAGAGAAATTTCCTATATTTTGCAAAAAATTTCATCAAAATCGGAGCAGTAGTTCCCAAGTTATGGGCTGCGCAAATTCACCTTCATTCTCGTGGTCGTAATTTTGAAAATCATTTCTATACAAAAATAATAGCAAAATACCAGGCGCCCAGCATGCCCCAGCAAGCAAATATTGATTTTAGCAACTTTTTAAAGTCGTATAACTTTTGAACGGCTGCACGGATTTTGTTCAAATTTTTTGTGAAAGATAGTAAATTACGTCAGTTTTCAAATGAAGTATATTATATGGGCGTGGCATCAACAGTTTAGTTGAAAAACAAGTATTTGTAAATGCACATTTCCTAATTAAATGGGCAATGCCACGCCCATTAATTAGATATCCTCGCAAAGTTAGAGAAATTTCCTATATTTTGCAAAAAAATTCATCAAAATCGGAGCAGTAGTTCCCAAGTTATGGGCTGCGCAAATTCACCTTCATTCTCGTGGTCGTAATTTTGAAAATCATTTCTATACAAAAATAATAGCAAAATACCAGGCGCCCAGCATGCCCCAGCAAGCAAATATTGATTTTAGCAACTTTTTAAAGTCGTATAACTTTTGAACGGCTGCACGGATTTTGTTCAAATTTTTTGTGAAAGATAGTAAATTACGTCAGCTTTCAAATGAAGTATATTATATGGGCGTGGCATCAACAGTTTAGTTGAAAAACAAGTATTTGTAAATGCACATTTCCTAATTAAATGGGCAATGCCACGCCCATTAATTAGATATCCTCGCAAAGTTAGAGAAATTTCCTATATTTTGCAAAAAATTTCATCAAAATCGGAGCACTAGTTCCCAAGTTATGGGCTGCGCAAATTCACCTTCATTCTCGTGGTCGTAATTTTGAAAATCATTTCTATACAAAAATAATAGCAAAATACCAGGCGCCCAGCATGCCCCAGCAAGCAAATATTGATTTTAGCAACTTTTTAAAGTCGTATAACTTTTGAACGGCTGCACGGATTTTGTTCAAATTTTTTGTGAAAGATAGTAAATTACGTCAGCTTTCAAATGAAGTATATTATATGGGCGTGGCATCAACAGTTTAGTTGAAAAACAAGTATTTGTAAATGCACATTTCCTAATTAAATGGGCAATGCCACGCCCATTAATTAGATATCCTCGCAAAGTTAGAGAAATTTCCTATATTTTGCAAAAAAATTCATCAAAATCGGAGCAGTAGTTCCCAAGTTATGGGCTGCGCAAATTCACCTTCATTCTCGTGGTCGTAATTTTGAAAATCATTTCTATACAAAAATAATAGCAAAATACCAGGCGCCCAGCATGCCCCAGCAAGCAAATATTGATTTTAGCAACATTTTAAAGTCGTATAACTTTTGAACGGCTGCACGGATTTTGTTCAAATTTTTTGTGAAAGATAGTAAATTACGTCAGCTTTCAAATGAAGTATATTATATGGGCGTGGCATCAACAGTTTAGTTGAAAAACAAGTATTTGTAAATGCACATTTCCTAATTAAATGGGCAATGCCACGCCCATTAATTAGATATCCTCGCAAAGTTAGAGAAATTTCCTATATTTTGCAAAAAAATTCATCAAAATCGGAGCAGTAGTTCCCAAGTTATGGGCTGCGCAAATTCACCTTCATTCTCGTGGTCGTAATTTTGAAAATCATTTCTATACAAAAATAATAGCAAAATACCAGGCGCCCAGCATGCCCCAGCAAGCAAATATTGATTTTAGCAACTTTTTAAAGTCGTATAACTTTTGAACGGCTGCACGGATTTTGTTCAAATTTTTTGTGAAAGATAGTAAATTACGTCAGCTTTCAAATGAAGTATATTATATGGGCGTGGCATCAACAGTTTAGTTGAAAAACAAGTATTTGTAAATGCACATTTCCTAATTAAATGGGCAATGCCACGCCCATTAATTAGATATCCTCGCAAAGTTAGAGAAATTTCCTATATTTTGCAAAAAATTTCATCAAAATCGGAGCACTAGTTCCCAAGTTATGGGCTGCGCAAATTCACCTTCATTCTCGTGGTCGTAATTTTGAAAATCATTTCTATACAAAAATAATAGCAAAATACCAGGCGCCCAGCATGCCCCAGCAAGCAAATATTGATTTTAGCAACTTTTTAAAGTCGTATAACTTTTGAACGGCTGCACGGATTTTGTTCAAATTTTTTGTGAAAGATAGTAAATTACGTCAGCTTTCAAATGAAGTATATTATATGGGCGTGGCATCAACAGTTTAGTTGAAAAACAAGTATTTGTAAATGCACATTTCCTAATTAAATGGGCAATGCCACGCCCATTAATTAGATATCCTCGCAAAGTTAGAGAAATTTCCTATATTTTGCAAAAAATTTCATCAAAATCGGAGCACTAGTTCCCAAGTTATGGGCTGCGCAAATTCACCTTCATTCTCGTGGTCGTAATTTTGAAAATCATTTCTATACAAAAATAATAGCAAAATACCAGGCGCCCAGCATGCCCCAGCAAGCAAATATTGATTTTAGCAACTTTTTAAAGTCGTATAACTTTTGAACGGCTGCACGGATTTTGTTCAAATTTTTTGTGAAAGATAGTAAATTACGTCAGCTTTCAAATGAAGTATATTATATGGGCGTGGCATCAACAGTTTAGTTGAAAAACAAGTATTTGTAAATGCACATTTCCTAATTAAATGGGCAATGCCACGCCCATTAATTAGATATCCTCGCAAAGTTAGAGAAATTTCCTATATTTTGCAAAAAATTTCATCAAAATCGGAGCACTAGTTCCCAAGTTATGGGCTGCGCAAATTCACCTTCATTCTCGTGGTCGTAATTTTGAAAATCATTTCTATACAAAAATAATAGCAAAATACCAGGCGCCCAGCATGCCCCAGCAAGCAAATATTGATTTTAGCAACTTTTTAAAGTCGTATAACTTTTGAACGGCTGCACGGATTTTGTTCAAATTTTTTGTGAAAGATAGTAAATTACGTCAGCTTTCAAATGAAGTATATTATATGGGCGTGGCATCAACAGTTTAGTTGAAAAACAAGTATTTGTAAATGCACATTTCCTAATTAAATGGGCAATGCCACGCCCATTAATTAGATATCCTCGCAAAGTTAGAGAAATTTCCTATATTTTGCAAAAAATTTCATCAAAATCGGAGCAGTAGTTCCCAAGTTATGGGCTGCGCAAATTCACCTTCATTCTCGTGGTCGTAATTTTGAAAATCATTTCTATACAAAAATAATAGCAAAATACCAGGCGCCCAGCATGCCCCAGCAAGCAAATATTGATTTTAGCAACTTTTTAAAGTCGTATAACTTTTGAACGGCTGCACGGATTTTGTTCAAATTTTTTGTGAAAGATAGTAAATTACGTCAGTTTTCAAATGAAGTATATTATATGGGCGTGGCATCAACAGTTTAGTTGAAAAACAAGTATTTGTAAATGCACATTTCCTAATTAAATGGGCAATGCCACGCCCATTAATTAGATATCCTCGCAAAGTTAGAGAAATTTCCTATATTTTGCAAAAAAATTCATCAAAATCGGAGCAGTAGTTCCCAAGTTATGGGCTGCGCAAATTCACCTTCATTCTCGTGGTCGTAATTTTGAAAATCATTTCTATACAAAAATAATAGCAAAATACCAGGCGCCCAGCATGCCCCAGCAAGCAAATATTGATTTTAGCAACTTTTTAAAGTCGTATAACTTTTGAACGGCTGCACGGATTTTGTTCAAATTTTTTGTGAAAGATAGTAAATTACGTCAGCTTTCAAATGAAGTATATTATATGGGCGTGGCATCAACAGTTTAGTTGAAAAACAAGTATTTGTAAATGCACATTTCCTAATTAAATGGGCAATGCCACGCCCATTAATTAGATATCCTCGCAAAGTTAGAGAAATTTCCTATATTTTGCAAAAAATTTCATCAAAATCGGAGCACTAGTTCCCAAGTTATGGGCTGCGCAAATTCACCTTCATTCTCGTGGTCGTAATTTTGAAAATCATTTCTATACAAAAATAATAGCAAAATACCAGGCGCCCAGCATGCCCCAGCAAGCAAATATTGATTTTAGCAACTTTTTAAAGTCGTATAACTTTTGAACGGCTGCACGGATTTTGTTCAAATTTTTTGTGAAAGATAGTAAATTACGTCAGCTTTCAAATGAAGTATATTATATGGGCGTGGCATCAACAGTTTAGTTGAAAAACAAGTATTTGTAAATGCACATTTCCTAATTAAATGGGCAATGCCACGCCCATTAATTAGATATCCTCGCAAAGTTAGAGAAATTTCCTATATTTTGCAAAAAAATTCATCAAAATCGGAGCAGTAGTTCCCAAGTTATGGGCTGCGCAAATTCACCTTCATTCTCGTGGTCGTAATTTTGAAAATCATTTCTATACAAAAATAATAGCAAAATACCAGGCGCCCAGCATGCCCCAGCAAGCAAATATTGATTTTAGCAACTTTTTAAAGTCGTATAACTTTTGAACGGCTGCACGGATTTTGTTCAAATTTTTTGTGAAAGATAGTAAATTACGTCAGCTTTCAAATGAAGTATATTATATGGGCGTGGCATCAACAGTTTAGTTGAAAAACAAGTATTTGTAAATGCACATTTCCTAATTAAATGGGCAATGCCACGCCCATTAATTAGATATCCTCGCAAAGTTAGAGAAATTTCCTATATTTTGCAAAAAATTTCATCAAAATCGGAGCACTAGTTCCCAAGTTATGGGCTGCGCAAATTCACCTTCATTCTCGTGGTCGTAATTTTGAAAATCATTTCTATACAAAAATAATAGCAAAATACCAGGCGCCCAGCATGCCCCAGCAAGCAAATATTGATTTTAGCAACTTTTTAAAGTCGTATAACTTTTGAACGGCTGCACGGATTTTGTTCAAATTTTTTGTGAAAGATAGTAAATTACGTCAGCTTTCAAATGAAGTATATTATATGGGCGTGGCATCAACAGTTTAGTTGAAAAACAAGTATTTGTAAATGCACATTTCCTAATTAAATGGGCAATGCCACGCCCATTAATTAGATATCCTCGCAAAGTTAGAGAAATTTCCTATATTTTGCAAAAAATTTCATCAAAATCGGAGCAGTAGTTCCCAAGTTATGGGCTGCGCAAATTCACCTTCATTCTCGTGGTCGTAATTTTGAAAATCATTTCTATACAAAAATAATAGCAAAATACCAGGCGCCCAGCATGCCCCAGCAAGCAAATATTGATTTTAGCAACTTTTTAAAGTCGTATAACTTTTGAACGGCTGCACGGATTTTGTTCAAATTTTTTGTGAAAGATAGTAAATTACGTCAGCTTTCAAATGAAGTATATTATATGGGCGTGGCATCAACAGTTTAGTTGAAAAACAAGTATTTGTAAATGCACATTTCCTAATTAAATGGGCAATGCCACGCCCATTAATTAGATATCCTCGCAAAGTTAGAGAAATTTCCTATATTTTGCAAAAAATTTCATCAAAATCGGAGCACTAGTTCCCAAGTTATGGGCTGCGCAAATTCACCTTCATTCTCGTGGTCGTAATTTTGAAAATCATTTCTATACAAAAATAATAGCAAAATACCAGGCGCCCAGCATGCCCCAGCAAGCAAATATTGATTTTAGCAACTTTTTAAAGTCGTATAACTTTTGAACGGCTGCACGGATTTTGTTCAAATTTTTTGTGAAAGATAGTAAATTACGTCAGCTTTCAAATGAAGTATATTATATGGGCGTGGCATCAACAGTTTAGTTGAAAAACAAGTATTTGTAAATGCACATTTCCTAATTAAATGGGCAATGCCACGCCCATTAATTAGATATCCTCGCAAAGTTAGAGAAATTTCCTATATTTTGCAAAAAATTTCATCAAAATCGGAGCAGTAGTTCCCAAGTTATGGGCTGCGCAAATTCACCTTCATTCTCGTGGTCGTAATTTTGAAAATCATTTCTATACAAAAATAATAGCAAAATACCAGGCGCCCAGCATGCCCCAGCAAGCAAATATTGATTTTAGCAACTTTTTAAAGTCGTATAACTTTTGAACGGCTGCACGGATTTTGTTCAAATTTTTTGTGAAAGATAGTAAATTACGTCAGCTTTCAAATGAAGTATATTATATGGGCGTGGCATCAACAGTTTAGTTGAAAAACAAGTATTTGTAAATGCACATTTCCTAATTAAATGGGCAATGCCACGCCCATTAATTAGATATCCTCGCAAAGTTAGAGAAATTTCCTATATTTTGCAAAAAATTTCATCAAAATCGGAGCACTAGTTCCCAAGTTATGGGCTGCGCAAATTCACCTTCATTCTCGTGGTCGTAATTTTGAAAATCATTTCTATACAAAAATAATAGCAAAATACCAGGCGCCCAGCATGCCCCAGCAAGCAAATATTGATTTTAGCAACTTTTTAAAGTCGTATAACTTTTGAACGGCTGCACGGATTTTGTTCAAATTTTTTGTGAAAGATAGTAAATTACGTCAGCTTTCAAATGAAGTATATTATATGGGCGTGGCATCAACAGTTTAGTTGAAAAACAAGTATTTGTAAATGCACATTTCCTAATTAAATGGGCAATGCCACGCCCATTAATTAGATATCCTCGCAAAGTTAGAGAAATTTCCTATATTTTGCAAAAAAATTCATCAAAATCGGAGCAGTAGTTCCCAAGTTATGGGCTGCGCAAATTCACCTTCATTCTCGTGGTCGTAATTTTGAAAATCATTTCTATACAAAAATAATAGCAAAATACCAGGCGCCCAGCATGCCCCAGCAAGCAAATATTGATTTTAGCAACTTTTTAAAGTCGTATAACTTTTGAACGGCTGCACGGATTTTGTTCAAATTTTTTGTGAAAGATAGTAAATTACGTCAGCTTTCAAATGAAGTATATTATATGGGCGTGGCATCAACAGTTTAGTTGAAAAACAAGTATTTGTAAATGCACATTTCCTAATTAAATGGGCAATGCCACGCCCATTAATTAGATATCCTCGCAAAGTTAGAGAAATTTCCTATATTTTGCAAAAAATTTCATCAAAATCGGAGCACTAGTTCCCAAGTTATGGGCTGCGCAAATTCACCTTCATTCTCGTGGTCGTAATTTTGAAAATCATTTCTATACAAAAATAATAGCAAAATACCAGGCGCCCAGCATGCCCCAGCAAGCAAATATTGATTTTAGCAACTTTTTAAAGTCGTATAACTTTTGAACGGCTGCACGGATTTTGTTCAAATTTTTTGTGAAAGATAGTAAATTACGTCAGCTTTCAAATGAAGTATATTATATGGGCGTGGCATCAACAGTTTAGTTGAAAAACAAGTATTTGTAAATGCACATTTCCTAATTAAATGGGCAATGCCACGCCCATTAATTAGATATCCTCGCAAAGTTAGAGAAATTTCCTATATTTTGCAAAAAATTTCATCAAAATCGGAGCAGTAGTTCCCAAGTTATGGGCTGCGCAAATTCACCTTCATTCTCGTGGTCGTAATTTTGAAAATCATTTCTATACAAAAATAATAGCAAAATACCAGGCGCCCAGCATGCCCCAGCAAGCAAATATTGATTTTAGCAACTTTTTAAAGTCGTATAACTTTTGAACGGCTGCACGGATTTTGTTCAAATTTTTTGTGAAAGATAGTAAATTACGTCAGCTTTCAAATGAAGTATATTATATGGGCGTGGCATCAACAGTTTAGTTGAAAAACAAGTATTTGTAAATGCACATTTCCTAATTAAATGGGCAATGCCACGCCCATTAATTAGATATCCTCGCAAAGTTAGAGAAATTTCCTATATTTTGCAAAAAATTTCATCAAAATCGGAGCACTAGTTCCCAAGTTATGGGCTGCGCAAATTCACCTTCATTCTCGTGGTCGTAATTTTGAAAATCATTTCTATACAAAAATAATAGCAAAATACCAGGCGCCCAGCATGCCCCAGCAAGCAAATATTGATTTTAGCAACTTTTTAAAGTCGTATAACTTTTGAACGGCTGCACGGATTTTGTTCAAATTTTTTGTGAAAGATAGTAAATTACGTCAGCTTTCAAATGAAGTATATTATATGGGCGTGGCATCAACAGTTTAGTTGAAAAACAAGTATTTGTAAATGCACATTTCCTAATTAAATGGGCAATGCCACGCCCATTAATTAGATATCCTCGCAAAGTTAGAGAAATTTCCTATATTTTGCAAAAAATTTCATCAAAATCGGAGCAGTAGTTCCCAAGTTATGGGCTGCGCAAATTCACCTTCATTCTCGTGGTCGTAATTTTGAAAATCATTTCTATACAAAAATAATAGCAAAATACCAGGCGCCCAGCATGCCCCAGCAAGCAAATATTGATTTTAGCAACTTTTTAAAGTCGTATAACTTTTGAACGGCTGCACGGATTTTGTTCAAATTTTTTGTGAAAGATAGTAAATTACGTCAGCTTTCAAATGAAGTATATTATATGGGCGTGGCATCAACAGTTTAGTTGAAAAACAAGTATTTGTAAATGCACATTTCCTAATTAAATGGGCAATGCCACGCCCATTAATTAGATATCCTCGCAAAGTTAGAGAAATTTCCTATATTTTGCAAAAAATTTCATCAAAATCGGAGCAGTAGTTCCCAAGTTATGGGCTGCGCAAATTCACCTTCATTCTCGTGGTCGTAATTTTGAAAATCATTTCTATACAAAAATAATAGCAAAATACCAGGCGCCCAGCATGCCCCAGCAAGCAAATATTGATTTTAGCAACTTTTTAAAGTCGTATAACTTTTGAACGGCTGCACGGATTTTGTTCAAATTTTTTGTGAAAGATAGTAAATTACGTCAGCTTTCAAATGAAGTATATTATATGGGCGTGGCATCAACAGTTTAGTTGAAAAATAAGTATTTGTAAATGCACATTTCCTAATTAAATTGGCAATGCCACGCCCATTAATTAGATATCCTCGCAAAGTTAGAGAAATTTCCTATATTTTGCAAAAAATTTCAACAAAATCGGAGCAGTAGTTCCCAAGTTATGGGCTGCGCAAATTCACCTTCATTCTCGTGGTCGTAATTTTGAAAATCATTTCTATACAAAAATAATAGCAAAATACCAGGCGCCCAGCATGCCCCAGCAAGCAAATATTGATTTTAGCAACTTTTTAAAGTCGTATAACTTTTGAACGGCTGCACGGATTTTGTTCAAATTTTTTGTGAAAGATAGTAAATTACGTCAGCTTTCAAATGAAGTATATTATATGGGCGTGGTATCAACAGTTTAGTTGAAAAACAAGTATTTGTAAATGCACATTTCCTAATTAAATGGGCAATGCCACGCCCATTAATTAGATATCCTCGCAAAGTTAGAGAAATTTCCTATATTTTGCAAAAAATTTCATCAAAATCGGAGCAGTAGTTCCCAAGTTATGGGCTGCGCAAATTCACCTTCATTCTCGTGGTCGTAATTTTGAAAATCATTTCTATACAAAAATAATAGCAAAATACCAGGCGCCCAGCATGCCCCAGCAAGCAAATATTGATTTTAGCAACTTTTTAAAGTCGTATAACTTTTGAACGGCTGCACGGATTTTGTTCAAATTTTTTGTGAAAGATAGTAAATTACGTCAGCTTTCAAATGAAGTATATTATATGGGCGTGGCATCAACAGTTTAGTTGAAAAACAAGTATTTGTAAATGCACATTTCCTAATTAAATGGGCAATGCCACGCCCATTAATTAGATATCCTCGCAAAGTTAGAGAAATTTCCTATATTTTGCAAAAAATTTCATCAAAATCGGAGCAGTAGTTCCCAAGTTATGGGCTGCGCAAATTCACCTTCATTCTCGTGGTCGTAATTTTGAAAATCATTTCTATACAAAAATAATAGCAAAATACCAGGCGCCCAGCATGCCCCAGCAAGCAAATATTGATTTTAGCAACTTTTTAAAGTCGTATAACTTTTGAACGGCTGCACGGATTTTGTTCAAATTTTTTGTGAAAGATAGTAAATTACGTCAGCTTTCAAATGAAGTATATTATATGGGCGTGGCATCAACAGTTTAGTTGAAAAACAAGTATTTGTAAATGCACATTTCCTAATTAAATGGTCAATGCCACGCCCATTAATTAGATATCCTCGCAAAGTTAGAGAAATTTCCTATATTTTGCAAAAAATTTCAACAAAATCGGAGCAGTAGTTCCCAAGTTATGGGCTGCGCAAATTCACCTTCATTCTCGTGGTCGTAATTTTGAAAATCATTTCTATACAAAAATAATAGCAAAATACCAGGCGCCCAGCATGCCCCAGCAAGCAAATATTGATTTTAGCAACTTTTTAAAGTCGTATAACTTTTGAACGGCTGCACGGATTTTGTTCAAATTTTTTGTGAAAGATAGTAAATTACGTCAGCTTTCAAATGAAGTATATTATATGGGCGTGGCATCAACAGTTTAGTTGAAAAACAAGTATTTGTAAATGCACATTTCCTAATTAAATGGGCAATGCCACGCCCATTAATTAGATATCCTCGCAAAGTTAGAGAAATTTCCTATATTTTGCAAAAAATTTCAACAAAATCGGAGCAGTAGTTCCCAAGTTATGGGCTGCGCAAATTCACCTTCATTCTCGTGGTCGTAATTTTGAAAATCATTTCTATACAAAAATAATAGCAAAATACCAGGCGCCCAGCATGCCCCAGCAAGCAAATATTGATTTTAGCAACTTTTTAAAGTCGTATAACTTTTGAACGGCTGCACGGATTTTGTTCAAATTTTTTGTGAAAGATAGTAAATTACGTCAGCTTTCAAATGAAGTATATTATATGGGCGTGGCATCAACAGTTTAGTTGAAAAACAAGTATTTGTAAATGCACATTTCCTAATTAAATGGGCAATGCCACGCCCATTAATTAGATATCCTCGCAAAGTTAGAGAAATTTCCTATATTTTGCAAAAAATTTCAACAAAATCGGAGCAGTAGTTCCCAAGTTATGGGCTGCGCAAATTCACCTTCATTCTCGTGGTCGTAATTTTGAAAATCATTTCTATACAAAAATAATAGCAAAATACCAGGCGCCCAGCATGCCCCAGCAAGCAAATATTGATTTTAGCAACTTTTTAAAGTCGTATAACTTTTGAACGGCTGCACGGATTTTGTTCAAATTTTTTGTGAAAGATAGTAAATTACGTCAGCTTTCAAATGAAGTATATTATATGGGCGTGGCATCAACAGTTTAGTTGAAAAACAAGTATTTGTAAATGCACATTTCCTAATTAAATGGGCAATGCCACGCCCATTAATTAGATATCCTCGCAAAGTTAGAGAAATTTCCTATATTTTGCAAAAAATTTCAACAAAATCGGAGCAGTAGTTCCCAAGTTATGGGCTGCGCAAATTCACCTTCATTCTCGTGGTCGTAATTTTGAAAATCATTTCTATACAAAAATAATAGCAAAATACCAGGCGCCCAGCATGCCCCAGCAAGCAAATATTGATTTTAGCAACTTTTTAAAGTCGTATAACTTTTGAACGGCTGCACGGATTTTGTTCAAATTTTTTGTGAAAGATAGTAAATTACGTCAGCTTTCAAATGAAGTATATTATATGGGCGTGGCATCAACAGTTTAGTTGAAAAATAAGTATTTGTAAATGCACATTTCCTAATTAAATTGGCAATGCCACGCCCATTAATTAGATATCCTCGCAAAGTTAGAGAAATTTCCTATATTTTGCAAAAAATTTCAACAAAATCGGAGCAGTAGTTCCCAAGTTATGGGCTGCGCAAATTCACCTTCATTCTCGTGGTCGTAATTTTGAAAATCATTTCTATACAAAAATAATAGCAAAATACCAGGCGCCCAGCATGCCCCAGCAAGCAAATATTGATTTTAGCAACTTTTTAAAGTCGTATAACTTTTGAACGGCTGCACGGATTTTGTTCAAATTTTTTGTGAAAGATAGTAAATTACGTCAGCTTTCAAATGAAGTATATTATATGGGCGTGGTATCAACAGTTTAGTTGAAAAACAAGTATTTGTAAATGCACATTTCCTAATTAAATGGGCAATGCCACGCCCATTAATTAGATATCCTCGCAAAGTTAGAGAAATTTCCTATATTTTGCAAAAAATTTCATCAAAATCGGAGCAGTAGTTCCCAAGTTATGGGCTGCGCAAATTCACCTTCATTCTCGTGGTCGTAATTTTGAAAATCATTTCTATACAAAAATAATAGCAAAATACCAGGCGCCCAGCATGCCCCAGCAAGCAAATATTGATTTTAGCAACTTTTTAAAGTCGTATAACTTTTGAACGGCTGCACGGATTTTGTTCAAATTTTTTGTGAAAGATAGTAAATTACGTCAGCTTTCAAATGAAGTATATTATATGGGCGTGGCATCAACAGTTTAGTTGAAAAACAAGTATTTGTAAATGCACATTTCCTAATTAAATGGGCAATGCCACGCCCATTAATTAGATATCCTCGCAAAGTTAGAGAAATTTCCTATATTTTGCAAAAAATTTCATCAAAATCGGAGCACTAGTTCCCAAGTTATGGGCTGCGCAAATTCACCTTCATTCTCGTGGTCGTAATTTTGAAAATCATTTCTATACAAAAATAATAGCAAAATACCAGGCGCCCAGCATGCCCCAGCAAGCAAATATTGATTTTAGCAACTTTTTAAAGTCGTATAACTTTTGAACGGCTGCACGGATTTTGTTCAAATTTTTTGTGAAAGATAGTAAATTACGTCAGCTTTCAAATGAAGTATATTATATGGGCGTGGCATCAACAGTTTAGTTGAAAAACAAGTATTTGTAAATGCACATTTCCTAATTAAATGGGCAATGCCACGCCCATTAATTAGATATCCTCGCAAAGTTAGAGAAATTTCCTATATTTTGCAAAAAATTTCATCAAAATCGGAGCAGTAGTTCCCAAGTTATGGGCTGCGCAAATTCACCTTCATTCTCGTGGTCGTAATTTTGAAAATCATTTCTATACAAAAATAATAGCAAAATACCAGGCGCCCAGCATGCCCCAGCAAGCAAATATTGATTTTAGCAACTTTTTAAAGTCGTATAACTTTTGAACGGCTGCACGGATTTTGTTCAAATTTTTTGTGAAAGATAGTAAATTACGTCAGCTTTCAAATGAAGTATATTATATGGGCGTGGCATCAACAGTTTAGTTGAAAAACAAGTATTTGTAAATGCACATTTCCTAATTAAATGGGCAATGCCACGCCCATTAATTAGATATCCTCGCAAAGTTAGAGAAATTTCCTATATTTTGCAAAAAATTTCATCAAAATCGGAGCAGTAGTTCCCAAGTTATGGGCTGCGCAAATTCACCTTCATTCTCGTGGTCGTAATTTTGAAAATCATTTCTATACAAAAATAATAGCAAAATACCAGGCGCCCAGCATGCCCCAGCAAGCAAATATTGATTTTAGCAACTTTTTAAAGTCGTATAACTTTTGAACGGCTGCACGGATTTTGTTCAAATTTTTTGTGAAAGATAGTAAATTACGTCAGCTTTCAAATGAAGTATATTATATGGGCGTGGCATCAACAGTTTAGTTGAAAAACAAGTATTTGTAAATGCACATTTCCTAATTAAATGGGCAATGCCACGCCCATTAATTAGATATCCTCGCAAAGTTAGAGAAATTTCCTATATTTTGCAAAAAATTTCATCAAAATCGGAGCACTAGTTCCCAAGTTATGGGCTGCGCAAATTCACCTTCATTCTCGTGGTCGTAATTTTGAAAATCATTTCTATACAAAAATAATAGCAAAATACCAGGCGCCCAGCATGCCCCAGCAAGCAAATATTGATTTTAGCAACTTTTTAAAGTCGTATAACTTTTGAACGGCTGCACGGATTTTGTTCAAATTTTTTGTGAAAGATAGTAAATTACGTCAGCTTTCAAATGAAGTATATTATATGGGCGTGGCATCAACAGTTTAGTTGAAAAACAAGTATTTGTAAATGCACATTTCCTAATTAAATGGGCAATGCCACGCCCATTAATTAGATATCCTCGCAAAGTTAGAGAAATTTCCTATATTTTGCAAAAAATTTCATCAAAATCGGAGCAGTAGTTCCCAAGTTATGGGCTGCGCAAATTCACCTTCATTCTCGTGGTCGTAATTTTGAAAATCATTTCTATACAAAAATAATAGCAAAATACCAGGCGCCCAGCATGCCCCAGCAAGCAAATATTGATTTTAGCAACTTTTTAAAGTCGTATAACTTTTGAACGGCTGCACGGATTTTGTTCAAATTTTTTGTGAAAGATAGTAAATTACGTCAGCTTTCAAATGAAGTATATTATATGGGCGTGGCATCAACAGTTTAGTTGAAAAACAAGTATTTGTAAATGCACATTTCCTAATTAAATGGGCAATGCCACGCCCATTAATTAGATATCCTCGCAAAGTTAGAGAAATTTCCTATATTTTGCAAAAAATTTCATCAAAATCGGAGCAGTAGTTCCCAAGTTATGGGCTGCGCAAATTCACCTTCATTCTCGTGGTCGTAATTTTGAAAATCATTTCTATACAAAAATAATAGCAAAATACCAGGCGCCCAGCATGCCCCAGCAAGCAAATATTGATTTTAGCAACTTTTTAAAGTCGTATAACTTTTGAACGGCTGCACGGATTTTGTTCAAATTTTTTGTGAAAGATAGTAAATTACGTCAGCTTTCAAATGAAGTATATTATATGGGCGTGGCATCAACAGTTTAGTTGAAAAACAAGTATTTGTAAATGCACATTTCCTAATTAAATGGGCAATGCCACGCCCATTAATTAGATATCCTCGCAAAGTTAGAGAAATTTCCTATATTTTGCAAAAAATTTCATCAAAATCGGAGCAGTAGTTCCCAAGTTATGGGCTGCGCAAATTCACCTTCATTCTCGTGGTCGTAATTTTGAAAATCATTTCTATACAAAAATAATAGCAAAATACCAGGCGCCCAGCATGCCCCAGCAAGCAAATATTGATTTTAGCAACTTTTTAAAGTCGTATAACTTTTGAACGGCTGCACGGATTTTGTTCAAATTTTTTGTGAAAGATAGTAAATTACGTCAGCTTTCAAATGAAGTATATTATATGGGCGTGGCATCAACAGTTTAGTTGAAAAACAAGTATTTGTAAATGCACATTTCCTAATTAAATGGGCAATGCCACGCCCATTAATTAGATATCCTCGCAAAGTTAGAGAAATTTCCTATATTTTGCAAAAAATTTCATCAAAATCGGAGCACTAGTTCCCAAGTTATGGGCTGCGCAAATTCACCTTCATTCTCGTGGTCGTAATTTTGAAAATCATTTCTATACAAAAATAATAGCAAAATACCAGGCGCCCAGCATGCCCCAGCAAGCAAATATTGATTTTAGCAACTTTTTAAAGTCGTATAACTTTTGAACGGCTGCACGGATTTTGTTCAAATTTTTTGTGAAAGATAGTAAATTACGTCAGCTTTCAAATGAAGTATATTATATGGGCGTGGCATCAACAGTTTAGTTGAAAAACAAGTATTTGTAAATGCACATTTCCTAATTAAATGGGCAATGCCACGCCCATTAATTAGATATCCTCGCAAAGTTAGAGAAATTTCCTATATTTTGCAAAAAATTTCATCAAAATCGGAGCAGTAGTTCCCAAGTTATGGGCTGCGCAAATTCACCTTCATTCTCGTGGTCGTAATTTTGAAAATCATTTCTATACAAAAATAATAGCAAAATACCAGGCGCCCAGCATGCCCCAGCAAGCAAATATTGATTTTAGCAACTTTTTAAAGTCGTATAACTTTTGAACGGCTGCACGGATTTTGTTCAAATTTTTTGTGAAAGATAGTAAATTACGTCAGCTTTCAAATGAAGTATATTATATGGGCGTGGCATCAACAGTTTAGTTGAAAAACAAGTATTTGTAAATGCACATTTCCTAATTAAATGGGCAATGCCACGCCCATTAATTAGATATCCTCGCAAAGTTAGAGAAATTTCCTATATTTTGCAAAAAATTTCATCAAAATCGGAGCAGTAGTTCCCAAGTTATGGGCTGCGCAAATTCACCTTCATTCTCGTGGTCGTAATTTTGAAAATCATTTCTATACAAAAATAATAGCAAAATACCAGGCGCCCAGCATGCCCCAGCAAGCAAATATTGATTTTAGCAACTTTTTAAAGTCGTATAACTTTTGAACGGCTGCACGGATTTTGTTCAAATTTTTTGTGAAAGATAGTAAATTACGTCAGCTTTCAAATGAAGTATATTATATGGGCGTGGCATCAACAGTTTAGTTGAAAAACAAGTATTTGTAAATGCACATTTCCTAATTAAATGGGCAATGCCACGCCCATTAATTAGATATCCTCGCAAAGTTAGAGAAATTTCCTATATTTTGCAAAAAATTTCATCAAAATCGGAGCAGTAGTTCCCAAGTTATGGGCTGCGCAAATTCACCTTCATTCTCGTGGTCGTAATTTTGAAAATCATTTCTATACAAAAATAATAGCAAAATACCAGGCGCCCAGCATGCCCCAGCAAGCAAATATTGATTTTAGCAACTTTTTAAAGTCGTATAACTTTTGAACGGCTGCACGGATTTTGTTCAAATTTTTTGTGAAAGATAGTAAATTACGTCAGCTTTCAAATGAAGTATATTATATGGGCGTGGCATCAACAGTTTAGTTGAAAAACAAGTATTTGTAAATGCACATTTCCTAATTAAATGGGCAATGCCACGCCCATTAATTAGATATCCTCGCAAAGTTAGAGAAATTTCCTATATTTTGCAAAAAATTTCAACAAAATCGGAGCAGTAGTTCCCAAGTTATGGGCTGCGCAAATTCACCTTCATTCTCGTGGTCGTAATTTTGAAAATCATTTCTATACAAAAATAATAGCAAAATACCAGGCGCCCAGCATGCCCCAGCAAGCAAATATTGATTTTAGCAACTTTTTAAAGTCGTATAACTTTTGAACGGCTGCACGGATTTTGTTCAAATTTTTTGTGAAAGATAGTAAATTACGTCAGCTTTCAAATGAAGTATATTATATGGGCGTGGCATCAACAGTTTAGTTGAAAAACAAGTATTTGTAAATGCACATTTCCTAATTAAATGGGCAATGCCACGCCCATTAATTAGATATCCTCGCAAAGTTAGAGAAATTTCCTATATTTTGCAAAAAATTTCAACAAAATCGGAGCAGTAGTTCCCAAGTTATGGGCTGCGCAAATTCACCTTCATTCTCGTGGTCGTAATTTTGAAAATCATTTCTATACAAAAATAATAGCAAAATACCAGGCGCCCAGCATGCCCCAGCAAGCAAATATTGATTTTAGCAACTTTTTAAAGTCGTATAACTTTTGAACGGCTGCACGGATTTTGTTCAAATTTTTTGTGAAAGATAGTAAATTACGTCAGCTTTCAAATGAAGTATATTATATGGGCGTGGCATCAACAGTTTAGTTGAAAAACAAGTATTTGTAAATGCACATTTCCTAATTAAATGGGCAATGCCACGCCCATTAATTAGATATCCTCGCAAAGTTAGAGAAATTTCCTATATTTTGCAAAAAATTTCAACAAAATCGGAGCAGTAGTTCCCAAGTTATGGGCTGCGCAAATTCACCTTCATTCTCGTGGTCGTAATTTTGAAAATCATTTCTATACAAAAATAATAGCAAAATACCAGGCGCCCAGCATGCCCCAGCAAGCAAATATTGATTTTAGCAACTTTTTAAAGTCGTATAACTTTTGAACGGCTGCACGGATTTTGTTCAAATTTTTTGTGAAAGATAGTAAATTACGTCAGCTTTCAAATGAAGTATATTATATGGGCGTGGCATCAACAGTTTAGTTGAAAAACAAGTATTTGTAAATGCACATTTCCTAATTAAATGGGCAATGCCACGCCCATTAATTAGATATCCTCGCAAAGTTAGAGAAATTTCCTATATTTTGCAAAAAATTTCAACAAAATCGGAGCAGTAGTTCCCAAGTTATGGGCTGCGCAAATTCACCTTCATTCTCGTGGTCGTAATTTTGAAAATCATTTCTATACAAAAATAATAGCAAAATACCAGGCGCCCAGCATGCCCCAGCAAGCAAATATTGATTTTAGCAACTTTTTAAAGTCGTATAACTTTTGAACGGCTGCACGGATTTTGTTCAAATTTTTTGTGAAAGATAGTAAATTACGTCAGCTTTCAAATGAAGTATATTATATGGGCGTGGCATCAACAGTTTAGTTGAAAAACAAGTATTTGTAAATGCACATTTCCTAATTAAATGGGCAATGCCACGCCCATTAATTAGATATCCTCGCAAAGTTAGAGAAATTTCCTATATTTTGCAAAAAATTTCATCAAAATCGGAGCAGTAGTTCCCAAGTTATGGGCTGCGCAAATTCACCTTCATTCTCGTGGTCGTAATTTTGAAAATCATTT
The DNA here is from genome assembly GCA_949710015.1 of Crataerina pallida. Taxonomy (NCBI): domain Eukaryota; kingdom Metazoa; phylum Arthropoda; class Insecta; order Diptera; family Hippoboscidae; genus Crataerina; species Crataerina pallida. The sequence goes on along the minus strand of OX453293.1, from coordinate 26,016,826 downwards.
CTATACAAAAATAATAGCAAAATACCAGGCGCCCAGCATGCCCCAGCAAGCAAATATTGATTTTAGCAACTTTTTAAAGTCGTATAACTTTTGAACGGCTGCACGGATTTTGTTCAAATTTTTTGTGAAAGATAGTAAATTACGTCAGCTTTCAAATGAAGTATATTATATGGGCGTGGCATCAACAGTTTAGTTGAAAAACAAGTATTTGTAAATGCACATTTCCTAATTAAATGGGCAATGCCACGCCCATTAATTAGATATCCTCGCAAAGTTAGAGAAATTTCCTATATTTTGCAAAAAATTTCATCAAAATCGGAGCACTAGTTCCCAAGTTATGGGCTGCGCAAATTCACCTTCATTCTCGTGGTCGTAATTTTGAAAATCATTTCTATACAAAAATAATAGCAAAATACCAGGCGCCCAGCATGCCCCAGCAAGCAAATATTGATTTTAGCAACTTTTTAAAGTCGTATAACTTTTGAACGGCTGCACGGATTTTGTTCAAATTTTTTGTGAAAGATAGTAAATTACGTCAGCTTTCAAATGAAGTATATTATATGGGCGTGGCATCAACAGTTTAGTTGAAAAACAAGTATTTGTAAATGCACATTTCCTAATTAAATGGGCAATGCCACGCCCATTAATTAGATATCCTCGCAAAGTTAGAGAAATTTCCTATATTTTGCAAAAAATTTCATCAAAATCGGAGCAGTAGTTCCCAAGTTATGGGCTGCGCAAATTCACCTTCATTCTCGTGGTCGTAATTTTGAAAATCATTTCTATACAAAAATAATAGCAAAATACCAGGCGCCCAGCATGCCCCAGCAAGCAAATATTGATTTTAGCAACTTTTTAAAGTCGTATAACTTTTGAACGGCTGCACGGATTTTGTTCAAATTTTTTGTGAAAGATAGTAAATTACGTCAGCTTTCAAATGAAGTATATTATATGGGCGTGGCATCAACAGTTTAGTTGAAAAACAAGTATTTGTAAATGCACATTTCCTAATTAAATGGGCAATGCCACGCCCATTAATTAGATATCCTCGCAAAGTTAGAGAAATTTCCTATATTTTGCAAAAAATTTCATCAAAATCGGAGCAGTAGTTCCCAAGTTATGGGCTGCGCAAATTCACCTTCATTCTCGTGGTCGTAATTTTGAAAATCATTTCTATACAAAAATAATAGCAAAATACCAGGCGCCCAGCATGCCCCAGCAAGCAAATATTGATTTTAGCAACTTTTTAAAGTCGTATAACTTTTGAACGGCTGCACGGATTTTGTTCAAATTTTTTGTGAAAGATAGTAAATTACGTCAGCTTTCAAATGAAGTATATTATATGGGCGTGGCATCAACAGTTTAGTTGAAAAACAAGTATTTGTAAATGCACATTTCCTAATTAAATGGGCAATGCCACGCCCATTAATTAGATATCCTCGCAAAGTTAGAGAAATTTCCTATATTTTGCAAAAAATTTCATCAAAATCGGAGCAGTAGTTCCCAAGTTATGGGCTGCGCAAATTCACCTTCATTCTCGTGGTCGTAATTTTGAAAATCATTTCTATACAAAAATAATAGCAAAATACCAGGCGCCCAGCATGCCCCAGCAAGCAAATATTGATTTTAGCAACTTTTTAAAGTCGTATAACTTTTGAACGGCTGCACGGATTTTGTTCAAATTTTTTGTGAAAGATAGTAAATTACGTCAGCTTTCAAATGAAGTATATTATATGGGCGTGGCATCAACAGTTTAGTTGAAAAACAAGTATTTGTAAATGCACATTTCCTAATTAAATGGGCAATGCCACGCCCATTAATTAGATATCCTCGCAAAGTTAGAGAAATTTCCTATATTTTGCAAAAAATTTCAACAAAATCGGAGCAGTAGTTCCCAAGTTATGGGCTGCGCAAATTCACCTTCATTCTCGTGGTCGTAATTTTGAAAATCATTTCTATACAAAAATAATAGCAAAATACCAGGCGCCCAGCATGCCCCAGCAAGCAAATATTGATTTTAGCAACTTTTTAAAGTCGTATAACTTTTGAACGGCTGCACGGATTTTGTTCAAATTTTTTGTGAAAGATAGTAAATTACGTCAGCTTTCAAATGAAGTATATTATATGGGCGTGGCATCAACAGTTTAGTTGAAAAACAAGTATTTGTAAATGCACATTTCCTAATTAAATGGGCAATGCCACGCCCATTAATTAGATATCCTCGCAAAGTTAGAGAAATTTCCTATATTTTGCAAAAAATTTCAACAAAATCGGAGCAGTAGTTCCCAAGTTATGGGCTGCGCAAATTCACCTTCATTCTCGTGGTCGTAATTTTGAAAATCATTTCTATACAAAAATAATAGCAAAATACCAGGCGCCCAGCATGCCCCAGCAAGCAAATATTGATTTTAGCAACTTTTTAAAGTCGTATAACTTTTGAACGGCTGCACGGATTTTGTTCAAATTTTTTGTGAAAGATAGTAAATTACGTCAGCTTTCAAATGAAGTATATTATATGGGCGTGGCATCAACAGTTTAGTTGAAAAACAAGTATTTGTAAATGCACATTTCCTAATTAAATGGGCAATGCCACGCCCATTAATTAGATATCCTCGCAAAGTTAGAGAAATTTCCTATATTTTGCAAAAAATTTCAACAAAATCGGAGCAGTAGTTCCCAAGTTATGGGCTGCGCAAATTCACCTTCATTCTCGTGGTCGTAATTTTGAAAATCATTTCTATACAAAAATAATAGCAAAATACCAGGCGCCCAGCATGCCCCAGCAAGCAAATATTGATTTTAGCAACTTTTTAAAGTCGTATAACTTTTGAACGGCTGCACGGATTTTGTTCAAATTTTTTGTGAAAGATAGTAAATTACGTCAGCTTTCAAATGAAGTATATTATATGGGCGTGGCATCAACAGTTTAGTTGAAAAACAAGTATTTGTAAATGCACATTTCCTAATTAAATGGGCAATGCCACGCCCATTAATTAGATATCCTCGCAAAGTTAGAGAAATTTCCTATATTTTGCAAAAAATTTCAACAAAATCGGAGCAGTAGTTCCCAAGTTATGGGCTGCGCAAATTCACCTTCATTCTCGTGGTCGTAATTTTGAAAATCATTTCTATACAAAAATAATAGCAAAATACCAGGCGCCCAGCATGCCCCAGCAAGCAAATATTGATTTTAGCAACTTTTTAAAGTCGTATAACTTTTGAACGGCTGCACGGATTTTGTTCAAATTTTTTGTGAAAGATAGTAAATTACGTCAGCTTTCAAATGAAGTATATTATATGGGCGTGGCATCAACAGTTTAGTTGAAAAATAAGTATTTGTAAATGCACATTTCCTAATTAAATTGGCAATGCCACGCCCATTAATTAGATATCCTCGCAAAGTTAGAGAAATTTCCTATATTTTGCAAAAAATTTCAACAAAATCGGAGCAGTAGTTCCCAAGTTATGGGCTGCGCAAATTCACCTTCATTCTCGTGGTCGTAATTTTGAAAATCATTTCTATACAAAAATAATAGCAAAATACCAGGCGCCCAGCATGCCCCAGCAAGCAAATATTGATTTTAGCAACTTTTTAAAGTCGTATAACTTTTGAACGGCTGCACGGATTTTGTTCAAATTTTTTGTGAAAGATAGTAAATTACGTCAGCTTTCAAATGAAGTATATTATATGGGCGTGGTATCAACAGTTTAGTTGAAAAACAAGTATTTGTAAATGCACATTTCCTAATTAAATGGGCAATGCCACGCCCATTAATTAGATATCCTCGCAAAGTTAGAGAAATTTCCTATATTTTGCAAAAAATTTCATCAAAATCGGAGCAGTAGTTCCCAAGTTATGGGCTGCGCAAATTCACCTTCATTCTCGTGGTCGTAATTTTGAAAATCATTTCTATACAAAAATAATAGCAAAATACCAGGCGCCCAGCATGCCCCAGCAAGCAAATATTGATTTTAGCAACTTTTTAAAGTCGTATAACTTTTGAACGGCTGCACGGATTTTGTTCAAATTTTTTGTGAAAGATAGTAAATTACGTCAGCTTTCAAATGAAGTATATTATATGGGCGTGGCATCAACAGTTTAGTTGAAAAACAAGTATTTGTAAATGCACATTTCCTAATTAAATGGGCAATGCCACGCCCATTAATTAGATATCCTCGCAAAGTTAGAGAAATTTCCTATATTTTGCAAAAAATTTCATCAAAATCGGAGCACTAGTTCCCAAGTTATGGGCTGCGCAAATTCACCTTCATTCTCGTGGTCGTAATTTTGAAAATCATTTCTATACAAAAATAATAGCAAAATACCAGGCGCCCAGCATGCCCCAGCAAGCAAATATTGATTTTAGCAACTTTTTAAAGTCGTATAACTTTTGAACGGCTGCACGGATTTTGTTCAAATTTTTTGTGAAAGATAGTAAATTACGTCAGCTTTCAAATGAAGTATATTATATGGGCGTGGCATCAACAGTTTAGTTGAAAAACAAGTATTTGTAAATGCACATTTCCTAATTAAATGGGCAATGCCACGCCCATTAATTAGATATCCTCGCAAAGTTAGAGAAATTTCCTATATTTTGCAAAAAATTTCATCAAAATCGGAGCAGTAGTTCCCAAGTTATGGGCTGCGCAAATTCACCTTCATTCTCGTGGTCGTAATTTTGAAAATCATTTCTATACAAAAATAATAGCAAAATACCAGGCGCCCAGCATGCCCCAGCAAGCAAATATTGATTTTAGCAACTTTTTAAAGTCGTATAACTTTTGAACGGCTGCACGGATTTTGTTCAAATTTTTTGTGAAAGATAGTAAATTACGTCAGCTTTCAAATGAAGTATATTATATGGGCGTGGCATCAACAGTTTAGTTGAAAAACAAGTATTTGTAAATGCACATTTCCTAATTAAATGGGCAATGCCACGCCCATTAATTAGATATCCTCGCAAAGTTAGAGAAATTTCCTATATTTTGCAAAAAATTTCATCAAAATCGGAGCAGTAGTTCCCAAGTTATGGGCTGCGCAAATTCACCTTCATTCTCGTGGTCGTAATTTTGAAAATCATTTCTATACAAAAATAATAGCAAAATACCAGGCGCCCAGCATGCCCCAGCAAGCAAATATTGATTTTAGCAACTTTTTAAAGTCGTATAACTTTTGAACGGCTGCACGGATTTTGTTCAAATTTTTTGTGAAAGATAGTAAATTACGTCAGCTTTCAAATGAAGTATATTATATGGGCGTGGCATCAACAGTTTAGTTGAAAAACAAGTATTTGTAAATGCACATTTCCTAATTAAATGGGCAATGCCACGCCCATTAATTAGATATCCTCGCAAAGTTAGAGAAATTTCCTATATTTTGCAAAAAATTTCATCAAAATCGGAGCAGTAGTTCCCAAGTTATGGGCTGCGCAAATTCACCTTCATTCTCGTGGTCGTAATTTTGAAAATCATTTCTATACAAAAATAATAGCAAAATACCAGGCGCCCAGCATGCCCCAGCAAGCAAATATTGATTTTAGCAACTTTTTAAAGTCGTATAACTTTTGAACGGCTGCACGGATTTTGTTCAAATTTTTTGTGAAAGATAGTAAATTACGTCAGCTTTCAAATGAAGTATATTATATGGGCGTGGCATCAACAGTTTAGTTGAAAAACAAGTATTTGTAAATGCACATTTCCTAATTAAATGGGCAATGCCACGCCCATTAATTAGATATCCTCGCAAAGTTAGAGAAATTTCCTATATTTTGCAAAAAATTTCATCAAAATCGGAGCAGTAGTTCCCAAGTTATGGGCTGCGCAAATTCACCTTCATTCTCGTGGTCGTAATTTTGAAAATCATTTCTATACAAAAATAATAGCAAAATACCAGGCGCCCAGCATGCCCCAGCAAGCAAATATTGATTTTAGCAACTTTTTAAAGTCGTATAACTTTTGAACGGCTGCACGGATTTTGTTCAAATTTTTTGTGAAAGATAGTAAATTACGTCAGCTTTCAAATGAAGTATATTATATGGGCGTGGTATCAACAGTTTAGTTGAAAAACAAGTATTTGTAAATGCACATTTCCTAATTAAATGGGCAATGCCACGCCCATTAATTAGATATCCTCGCAAAGTTAGAGAAATTTCCTATATTTTGCAAAAAATTTCATCAAAATCGGAGCAGTAGTTCCCAAGTTATGGGCTGCGCAAATTCACCTTCATTCTCGTGGTCGTAATTTTGAAAATCATTTCTATACAAAAATAATAGCAAAATACCAGGCGCCCAGCATGCCCCAGCAAGCAAATATTGATTTTAGCAACTTTTTAAAGTCGTATAACTTTTGAACGGCTGCACGGATTTTGTTCAAATTTTTTGTGAAAGATAGTAAATTACGTCAGCTTTCAAATGAAGTATATTATATGGGCGTGGCATCAACAGTTTAGTTGAAAAACAAGTATTTGTAAATGCACATTTCCTAATTAAATGGGCAATGCCACGCCCATTAATTAGATATCCTCGCAAAGTTAGAGAAATTTCCTATATTTTGCAAAAAATTTCATCAAAATCGGAGCACTAGTTCCCAAGTTATGGGCTGCGCAAATTCACCTTCATTCTCGTGGTCGTAATTTTGAAAATCATTTCTATACAAAAATAATAGCAAAATACCAGGCGCCCAGCATGCCCCAGCAAGCAAATATTGATTTTAGCAACTTTTTAAAGTCGTATAACTTTTGAACGGCTGCACGGATTTTGTTAAAATTTTTTGTGAAAGATAGTAAATTACGTCAGCTTTCAAATGAAGTATATTATATGGGCGTGGCATCAACAGTTTAGTTGAAAAACAAGTATTTGTAAATGCACATTTCCTAATTAAATGGGCAATGCCACGCCCATTAATTAGATATCCTCGCAAAGTTAGAGAAATTTCCTATATTTTGCAAAAAATTTCATCAAAATCGGAGCAGTAGTTCCCAAGTTATGGGCTGCGCAAATTCACCTTCATTCTCGTGGTCGTAATTTTGAAAATCATTTCTATACAAAAATAATAGCAAAATACCAGGCGCCCAGCATGCCCCAGCAAGCAAATATTGATTTTAGCAACTTTTTAAAGTCGTATAACTTTTGAACGGCTGCACGGATTTTGTTCAAATTTTTTGTGAAAGATAGTAAATTACGTCAGCTTTCAAATGAAGTATATTATATGGGCGTGGCATCAACAGTTTAGTTGAAAAACAAGTATTTGTAAATGCACATTTCCTAATTAAATGGGCAATGCCACGCCCATTAATTAGATATCCTCGCAAAGTTAGAGAAATTTCCTATATTTTGCAAAAAATTTCATCAAAATCGGAGCAGTAGTTCCCAAGTTATGGGCTGCGCAAATTCACCTTCATTCTCGTGGTCGTAATTTTGAAAATCATTTCTATACAAAAATAATAGCAAAATACCAGGCGCCCAGCATGCCCCAGCAAGCAAATATTGATTTTAGCAACTTTTTAAAGTCGTATAACTTTTGAACGGCTGCACGGATTTTGTTCAAATTTTTTGTGAAAGATAGTAAATTACGTCAGCTTTCAAATGAAGTATATTATATGGGCGTGGCATCAACAGTTTAGTTGAAAAACAAGTATTTGTAAATGCACATTTCCTAATTAAATGGGCAATGCCACGCCCATTAATTAGATATCCTCGCAAAGTTAGAGAAATTTCCTATATTTTGCAAAAAAATTCATCAAAATCGGAGCAGTAGTTCCCAAGTTATGGGCTGCGCAAATTCACCTTCATTCTCGTGGTCGTAATTTTGAAAATCATTTCTATACAAAAATAATAGCAAAATACCAGGCGCCCAGCATGCCCCAGCAAGCAAATATTGATTTTAGCAACTTTTTAAAGTCGTATAACTTTTGAACGGCTGCACGGATTTTGTTCAAATTTTTTGTGAAAGATAGTAAATTACGTCAGCTTTCAAATGAAGTATATTATATGGGCGTGGCATCAACAGTTTAGTTGAAAAATAAGTATTTGTAAATGCACATTTCCTAATTAAATTGGCAATGCCACGCCCATTAATTAGATATCCTCGCAAAGTTAGAGAAATTTCCTATATTTTGCAAAAAATTTCAACAAAATCGGAGCAGTAGTTCCCAAGTTATGGGCTGCGCAAATTCACCTTCATTCTCGTGGTCGTAATTTTGAAAATCATTTCTATACAAAAATAATAGCAAAATACCAGGCGCCCAGCATGCCCCAGCAAGCAAATATTGATTTTAGCAACTTTTTAAAGTCGTATAACTTTTGAACGGCTGCACGGATTTTGTTCAAATTTTTTGTGAAAGATAGTAAATTACGTCAGCTTTCAAATGAAGTATATTATATGGGCGTGGCATCAACAGTTTAGTTGAAAAATAAGTATTTGTAAATGCACATTTCCTAATTAAATTGGCAATGCCACGCCCATTAATTAGATATCCTCGCAAAGTTAGAGAAATTTCCTATATTTTGCAAAAAATTTCAACAAAATCGGAGCAGTAGTTCCCAAGTTATGGGCTGCGCAAATTCACCTTCATTCTCGTGGTCGTAATTTTGAAAATCATTTCTATACAAAAATAATAGCAAAATACCAGGCGCCCAGCATGCCCCAGCAAGCAAATATTGATTTTAGCAACTTTTTAAAGTCGTATAACTTTTGAACGGCTGCACGGATTTTGTTCAAATTTTTTGTGAAAGATAGTAAATTACGTCAGCTTTCAAATGAAGTATATTATATGGGCGTGGCATCAACAGTTTAGTTGAAAAACAAGTATTTGTAAATGCACATTTCCTAATTAAATGGGCAATGCCACGCCCATTAATTAGATATCCTCGCAAAGTTAGAGAAATTTCCTATATTTTGCAAAAAATTTCATCAAAATCGGAGCAGTAGTTCCCAAGTTATGGGCTGCGCAAATTCACCTTCATTCTCGTGGTCGTAATTTTGAAAATCATTTCTATACAAAAATAATAGCAAAATACCAGGCGCCCAGCATGCCCCAGCAAGCAAATATTGATTTTAGCAACTTTTTAAAGTCGTATAACTTTTGAACGGCTGCACGGATTTTGTTCAAATTTTTTGTGAAAGATAGTAAATTACGTCAGCTTTCAAATGAAGTATATTATATGGGCGTGGCATTAACAGTTTAGTTGAAAAACAAGTATTTGTAAATGCACATTTCCTAATTAAATGGGCAATGCCACGCCCATTAATTAGATATCCTCGCAAAGTTAGAGAAATTTCCTATATTTTGCAAAAAATTTCATCAAAATCGGAGCAGTAGTTCCCAAGTTATGGGCTGCGCAAATTCACCTTCATTCTCGTGGTCGTAATTTTGAAAATCATTTCTATACAAAAATAATAGCAAAATACCAGGCGCCCAGCATGCCCCAGCAAGCAAATATTGATTTTAGCAACTTTTTAAAGTCGTATAACTTTTGAACGGCTGCACGGATTTTGTTCAAATTTTTTGTGAAAGATAGTAAATTACGTCAGCTTTCAAATGAAGTATATTATATGGGCGTGGCATTAACAGTTTAGTTGAAAAACAAGTATTTGTAAATGCACATTTCCTAATTAAATGGGCAATGCCACGCCCATTAATTAGATATCCTCGCAAAGTTAGAGAAATTTCCTATATTTTGCAAAAAATTTCATCAAAATCGGAGCAGTAGTTCCCAAGTTATGGGCTGCGCAAATTCACCTTCATTCTCGTGGTCGTAATTTTGAAAATCATTTCTATACAAAAATAATAGCAAAATACCAGGCGCCCAGCATGCCCCAGCAAGCAAATATTGATTTTAGCAACTTTTTAAAGTCGTATAACTTTTGAACGGCTGCACGGATTTTGTTCAAATTTTTTGTGAAAGATAGTAAATTACGTCAGCTTTCAAATGAAGTATATTATATGGGCGTGGCATCAACAGTTTAGTTGAAAAACAAGTATTTGTAAATGCACATTTCCTAATTAAATGGGCAATGCCACGCCCATTAATTAGATATCCTCGCAAAGTTAGAGAAATTTCCTATATTTTGCAAAAAAATTCATCAAAATCGGAGCAGTAGTTCCCAAGTTATGGGCTGCGCAAATTCACCTTCATTCTCGTGGTCGTAATTTTGAAAATCATTTCTATACAAAAATAATAGCAAAATACCAGGCGCCCAGCATGCCCCAGCAAGCAAATATTGATTTTAGCAACTTTTTAAAGTCGTATAACTTTTGAACGGCTGCACGGATTTTGTTCAAATTTTTTGTGAAAGATAGTAAATTACGTCAGCTTTCAAATGAAGTATATTATATGGGCGTGGCATCAACAGTTTAGTTGAAAAACAAGTATTTGTAAATGCACATTTCCTAATTAAATGGGCAATGCCACGCCCATTAATTAGATATCCTCGCAAAGTTAGAGAAATTTCCTATATTTTGCAAAAAATTTCATCAAAATCGGAGCAGTAGTTCCCAAGTTATGGGCTGTGCAAATTCACCTTTATTCTCGTGGTCGTAATTTTGAAAATCATTTCTATACAAAAATAATAGCAAAATACCAGGCGCCCAGCATGCCCCAGCAAGCAAATATTGATTTTAGCAACTTTTTAAAGTCGTATAACTTTTGAACGGCTGCACGGATTTTGTTCAAATTTTTTGTGAAAGATAGCAAATTACGTCAGCTTTCAAATGAAGTATATTATATGGGCGTGGCATCAACAGTTTAGTTGAAAAATAAGTATTTGTAAATGCACATTTCCTAATTAAATTGGCAATGCCACGCCCATTAATTAGATATCCTCGCAAAGTTAGAGAAATTTCCTATATTTTGCAAAAAATTTCAACAAAATCGGAGCAGTAGTTCCCAAGTTATGGGCTGCGCAAATTCACCTTCATTCTCGTGGTCGTAATTTTGAAAATCATTTCTATACAAAAATAATAGCAAAATACCAGGCGCCCAGCATGCCCCAGCAAGCAAATATTGATTTTAGCAACTTTTTAAAGTCGTATAACTTTTGAACGGCTGCACGGATTTTGTTCAAATTTTTTGTGAAAGATAGTAAATTACGTCAGCTTTCAAATGAAGTACATTATATGGGCGTGGCATCAACAGTTTAGTTGAAAAATAAGTATTTGTAAATGCACATTTCCTAATTAAATTGGCAATGCCACGCCCATTAATTAGATATCCTCGCAAAGTTAGAGAAATTTCCTATATTTTGCAAAAAATTTCAACAAAATCGGAGCAGTAGTTCCCAAGTTATGGGCTGCGCAAATTCACCTTCATTCTCGTGGTCGTAATTTTGAAAATCATTTCTATACAAAAATAATAGCAAAATACCAGGCGCCCAGCATGCCCCAGCAAGCAAATATTGATTTTAGCAACTTTTTAAAGTCGTATAACTTTTGAACGGCTGCACGGATTTTGTTCAAATTTTTTGTGAAAGATAGTAAATTACGTCAGCTTTCAAATGAAGTATATTATATGGGCGTGGCATCAACAGTTTAGTTGAAAAACAAGTATTTGTAAATGCACATTTCCTAATTAAATGGGCAATGCCACGCCCATTAATTAGATATCCTCGCAAAGTTAGAGAAATTTCCTATATTTTGCAAAAAATTTCATCAAAATCGGAGCAGTAGTTCCCAAGTTATGGGCTGCGCAAATTCACCTTCATTCTCGTGGTCGTAATTTTGAAAATCATTTCTATACAAAAATAATAGCAAAATACCAGGCGCCCAGCATGCCCCAGCAAGCAAATATTGATTTTAGCAACTTTTTAAAGTCGTATAACTTTTGAACGGCTGCACGGATTTTGTTCAAATTTTTTGTGAAAGGTAAATTACGTCAGCTTTCAAATGAAGTATATTATATGGGCGTGGCATCAACAGTTTAGTTGAAAAATAAGTATTTGTAAATGCACATTTCCTAATTAAATTGGCAATGCCACGCCCATTAATTAGATATCCTCGCAAAGTTAGAGAAATTTCCTATATTTTGCAAAAAATTTCAACAAAATCGGAGCAGTAGTTCCCAAGTTATGGGCTGCGCAAATTCACCTTCATTCTCGTGGTCGTAATTTTGAAAATCATTTCTATACAAAAATAATAGCAAAATACCAGGCGCCCAGCATGCCCCAGCAAGCAAATATTGATTTTAGCAACTTTTTAAAGTCGTATAACTTTTGAACGGCTGCACGGATTTTGTTCAAATTTTTTGTGAAAGATAGTAAATTACGTCAGCTTTCAAATGAAGTATATTATATGGGCGTGGCATCAACAGTTTAGTTGAAAAACAAGTATTTGTAAATGCACATTTCCTAATTAAATGGGCAATGCCACGCCCATTAATTAGATATCCTCGCAAAGTTAGAGAAATTTCCTATATTTTGCAAAAAAATTCATCAAAATCGGAGCAGTAGTTCCCAAGTTATGGGCTGCGCAAATTCACCTTCATTCTCGTGGTCGTAATTTTGAAAATCATTTCTATACAAAAATAATAGCAAAATACCAGGCGCCCAGCATGCCCCAGCAAGCAAATATTGATTTTAGCAACTTTTTAAAGTCGTATAACTTTTGAACGGCTGCACGGATTTTGTTCAAATTTTTTGTGAAAGATAGTAAATTACGTCAGCTTTCAAATGAAGTATATTATATGGGCGTGGCATCAACAGTTTAGTTGAAAAACAAGTATTTGTAAATGCACATTTCCTAATTAAATGGGCAATGCCACGCCCATTAATTAGATATCCTCGCAAAGTTAGAGAAATTTCCTATATTTTGCAAAAAATTTCATCAAAATCGGAGCAGTAGTTCCCAAGTTATGGGCTGTGCAAATTCACCTTCATTCTCGTGGTCGTAATTTTGAAAATCATTTCTATACAAAAATAATAGCAAAATACCAGGCGCCCAGCATGCCCCAGCAAGCAAATATTGATTTTAGCAACTTTTTAAAGTCGTATAACTTTTGAACGGCTGCACGGATTTTGTTCAAATTTTTTGTGAAAGATAGTAAATTACGTCAGCTTTCAAATGAAGTACATTATATGGGCGTGGCATCAACAGTTTAGTTGAAAAATAAGTATTTGTAAATGCACATTTCCTAATTAAATTGGCAATGCCACGCCCATTAATTAGATATCCTCGCAAAGTTAGAGAAATTTCCTATATTTTGCAAAAAATTTCAACAAAATCGGAGCAGTAGTTCCCAAGTTATGGGCTGCGCAAATTCACCTTCATTCTCGTGGTCGTAATTTTGAAAATCATTTCTATACAAAAATAATAGCAAAATACCAGGCGCCCAGCATGCCCCAGCAAGCAAATATTGATTTTAGCAACTTTTTAAAGTCGTATAACTTTTGAACGGCTGCACGGATTTTGTTCAAATTTTTTGTGAAAGATAGTAAATTACGTCAGCTTTCAAATGAAGTATATTATATGGGCGTGGCATCAACAGTTTAGTTGAAAAACAAGTATTTGTAAATGCACATTTCCTAATTAAATGGGCAATGCCACGCCCATTAATTAGATATCCTCGCAAAGTTAGAGAAATTTCCTATATTTTGCAAAAAAATTCATCAAAATCGGAGCAGTAGTTCCCAAGTTATGGGCTGCGCAAATTCACCTTCATTCTCGTGGTCGTAATTTTGAAAATCATTTCTATACAAAAATAATAGCAAAATACCAGGCGCCCAGCATGCCCCAGCAAGCAAATATTGATTTTAGCAACTTTTTAAAGTCGTATAACTTTTGAACGGCTGCACGGATTTTGTTCAAATTTTTTGTGAAAGATAGTAAATTACGTCAGCTTTCAAATGAAGTATATTATATGGGCGTGGCATCAACAGTTTAGTTGAAAAACAAGTATTTGTAAATGCACATTTCCTAATTAAATGGGCAATGCCACGCCCATTAATTAGATATCCTCGCAAAGTTAGAGAAATTTCCTATATTTTGCAAAAAATTTCATCAAAATCGGAGCAGTAGTTCCCAAGTTATGGGCTGTGCAAATTCACCTTCATTCTCGTGGTCGTAATTTTGAAAATCATTTCTATACAAAAATAATAGCAAAATACCAGGCGCCCAGCATGCCCCAGCAAGCAAATATTGATTTTAGCAACTTTTTAAAGTCGTATAACTTTTGAACGGCTGCACGGATTTTGTTCAAATTTTTTGTGAAAGATAGTAAATTACGTCAGCTTTCAAATGAAGTATATTATATGGGCGTGGCATCAACAGTTTAGTTGAAAAACAAGTATTTGTAAATGCACATTTCCTAATTAAATGGGCAATGCCACGCCCATTAATTAGATATCCTCGCAAAGTTAGAGAAATTTCCTATATTTTGCAAAAAAATTCATCAAAATCGGAGCAGTAGTTCCCAAGTTATGGGCTGCGCAAATTCACCTTCATTCTCGTGGTCGTAATTTTGAAAATCATTTCTATACAAAAATAATAGCAAAATACCAGGCGCCCAGCATGCCCCAGCAAGCAAATATTGATTTTAGCAACTTTTTAAAGTCGTATAACTTTTGAACGGCTGCACGGATTTTGTTCAAATTTTTTGTGAAAGATAGTAAATTACGTCAGCTTTCAAATGAAGTATATTATATGGGCGTGGCATCAACAGTTTAGTTGAAAAACAAGTATTTGTAAATGCACATTTCCTAATTAAATGGGCAATGCCACGCCCATTAATTAGATATCCTCGCAAAGTTAGAGAAATTTCCTATATTTTGCAAAAAAATTCATCAAAATCGGAGCAGTAGTTCCCAAGTTATGGGCTGCGCAAATTCACCTTCATTCTCGTGGTCGTAATTTTGAAAATCATTTCTATACAAAAATAATAGCAAAATACCAGGCGCCCAGCATGCCCCAGCAAGCAAATATTGATTTTAGCAACTTTTTAAAGTCGTATAACTTTTGAACGGCTGCACGGATTTTGTTCAAATTTTTTGTGAAAGATAGTAAATTACGTCAGCTTTCAAATGAAGTACATTATATGGGCGTGGCATCAACAGTTTAGTTGAAAAATAAGTATTTGTAAATGCACATTTCCTAATTAAATTGGCAATGCCACGCCCATTAATTAGATATCCTCGCAAAGTTAGAGAAATTTCCTATATTTTGCAAAAAATTTCAACAAAATCGGAGCAGTAGTTCCCAAGTTATGGGCTGCGCAAATTCACCTTCATTCTCGTGGTCGTAATTTTGAAAATCATTTCTATACAAAAATAATAGCAAAATACCAGGCGCCCAGCATGCCCCAGCAAGCAAATATTGATTTTAGCAACTTTTTAAAGTCGTATAACTTTTGAACGGCTGCACGGATTTTGTTCAAATTTTTTGTGAAAGATAGTAAATTACGTCAGCTTTCAAATGAAGTATATTATATGGGCGTGGCATCAACAGTTTAGTTGAAAAACAAGTATTTGTAAATGCACATTTCCTAATTAAATGGGCAATGCCACGCCCATTAATTAGATATCCTCGCAAAGTTAGAGAAATTTCCTATATTTTGCAAAAAAATTCATCAAAATCGGAGCAGTAGTTCCCAAGTTATGGGCTGCGCAAATTCACCTTCATTCTCGTGGTCGTAATTTTGAAAATCATTTCTATACAAAAATAATAGCAAAATACCAGGCGCCCAGCATGCCCCAGCAAGCAAATATTGATTTTAGCAACTTTTTAAAGTCGTATAACTTTTGAACGGCTGCACGGATTTTGTTCAAATTTTTTGTGAAAGATAGTAAATTACGTCAGCTTTCAAATGAAGTACATTATATGGGCGTGGCATCAACAGTTTAGTTGAAAAATAAGTATTTGTAAATGCACATTTCCTAATTAAATTGGCAATGCCACGCCCATTAATTAGATATCCTCGCAAAGTTAGAGAAATTTCCTATATTTTGCAAAAAATTTCAACAAAATCGGAGCAGTAGTTCCCAAGTTATGGGCTGCGCAAATTCACCTTCATTCTCGTGGTCGTAATTTTGAAAATCATTTCTATACAAAAATAATAGCAAAATACCAGGCGCCCAGCATGCCCCAGCAAGCAAATATTGATTTTAGCAACTTTTTAAAGTCGTATAACTTTTGAACGGCTGCACGGATTTTGTTCAAATTTTTTGTGAAAGATAGTAAATTACGTCAGCTTTCAAATGAAGTATATTATATGGGCGTGGCATCAACAGTTTAGTTGAAAAACAAGTATTTGTAAATGCACATTTCCTAATTAAATGGGCAATGCCACGCCCATTAATTAGATATCCTCGCAAAGTTAGAGAAATTTCCTATATTTTGCAAAAAAATTCATCAAAATCGGAGCAGTAGTTCCCAAGTTATGGGCTGCGCAAATTCACCTTCATTCTCGTGGTCGTAATTTTGAAAATCATTTCTATACAAAAATAATAGCAAAATACCAGGCGCCCAGCATGCCCCAGCAAGCAAATATTGATTTTAGCAACTTTTTAAAGTCGTATAACTTTTGAACGGCTGCACGGATTTTGTTCAAATTTTTTGTGAAAGATAGTAAATTACGTCAGCTTTCAAATGAAGTATATTATATGGGCGTGGCATCAACAGTTTAGTTGAAAAACAAGTATTTGTAAATGCACATTTCCTAATTAAATGGGCAATGCCACGCCCATTAATTAGATATCCTCGCAAAGTTAGAGAAATTTCCTATATTTTGCAAAAAATTTCATCAAAATCGGAGCAGTAGTTCCCAAGTTATGGGCTGTGCAAATTCACCTTCATTCTCGTGGTCGTAATTTTGAAAATCATTTCTATACAAAAATAATAGCAAAATACCAGGCGCCCAGCATGCCCCAGCAAGCAAATATTGATTTTAGCAACTTTTTAAAGTCGTATAACTTTTGAACGGCTGCACGGATTTTGTTCAAATTTTTTGTGAAAGATAGTAAATTACGTCAGCTTTCAAATGAAGTATATTATATGGGCGTGGCATCAACAGTTTAGTTGAAAAATAAGTATTTGTAAATGCACATTTCCTAATTAAATTGGCAATGCCACGCCCATTAATTAGATATCCTCGCAAAGTTAGAGAAATTTCCTATATTTTGCAAAAAATTTCAACAAAATCGGAGCAGTAGTTCCCAAGTTATGGGCTGCGCAAATTCACCTTCATTCTCGTGGTCGTAATTTTGAAAATCATTTCTATACAAAAATAATAGCAAAATACCAGGCGCCCAGCATGCCCCAGCAAGCAAATATTGATTTTAGCAACTTTTTAAAGTCGTATAACTTTTGAACGGCTGCACGGATTTTGTTCAAATTTTTTGTGAAAGATAGTAAATTACGTCAGCTTTCAAATGAAGTACATTATATGGGCGTGGCATCAACAGTTTAGTTGAAAAATAAGTATTTGTAAATGCACATTTCCTAATTAAATTGGCAATGCCACGCCCATTAATTAGATATCCTCGCAAAGTTAGAGAAATTTCCTATATTTTGCAAAAAATTTCAACAAAATCGGAGCAGTAGTTCCCAAGTTATGGGCTGCGCAAATTCACCTTCATTCTCGTGGTCGTAATTTTGAAAATCATTTCTATACAAAAATAATAGCAAAATACCAGGCGCCCAGCATGCCCCAGCAAGCAAATATTGATTTTAGCAACTTTTTAAAGTCGTATAACTTTTGAACGGCTGCACGGATTTTGTTCAAATTTTTTGTGAAAGATAGTAAATTACGTCAGCTTTCAAATGAAGTATATTATATGGGCGTGGCATCAACAGTTTAGTTGAAAAACAAGTATTTGTAAATGCACATTTCCTAATTAAATGGGCAATGCCACGCCCATTAATTAGATATCCTCGCAAAGTTAGAGAAATTTCCTATATTTTGCAAAAAATTTCATCAAAATCGGAGCAGTAGTTCCCAAGTTATGGGCTGCGCAAATTCACCTTCATTCTCGTGGTCGTAATTTTGAAAATCATTTCTATACAAAAATAATAGCAAAATACCAGGCGCCCAGCATGCCCCAGCAAGCAAATATTGATTTTAGCAACTTTTTAAAGTCGTATAACTTTTGAACGGCTGCACGGATTTTGTTCAAATTTTTTGTGAAAGATAGTAAATTACGTCAGCTTTCAAATGAAGTATATTATATGGGCGTGGCATCAACAGTTTAGTTGAAAAACAAGTATTTGTAAATGCACATTTCCTAATTAAATGGGCAATGCCACGCCCATTAATTAGATATCCTCGCAAAGTTAGAGAAATTTCCTATATTTTGCAAAAAATTTCATCAAAATCGGAGCAGTAGTTCCCAAGTTATGGGCTGCGCAAATTCACCTTCATTCTCGTGGTCGTAATTTTGAAAATCATTTCTATACAAAAATAATAGCAAAATACCAGGCGCCCAGCATGCCCCAGCAAGCAAATATTGATTTTAGCAACTTTTTAAAGTCGTATAACTTTTGAACGGCTGCACGGATTTTGTTCAAATTTTTTGTGAAAGATAGTAAATTACGTCAGCTTTCAAATGAAGTATATTATATGGGCGTGGCATCAACAGTTTAGTTGAAAAACAAGTATTTGTAAATGCACATTTCCTAATTAAATGGGCAATGCCACGCCCATTAATTAGATATCCTCGCAAAGTTAGAGAAATTTCCTATATTTTGCAAAAAAATTCATCAAAATCGGAGCAGTAGTTCCCAAGTTATGGGCTGCGCAAATTCACCTTCATTCTCGTGGTCGTAATTTTGAAAATCATTTCTATACAAAAATAATAGCAAAATACCAGGCGCCCAGCATGCCCCAGCAAGCAAATATTGATTTTAGCAACTTTTTAAAGTCGTATAACTTTTGAACGGCTGCACGGATTTTGTTCAAATTTTTTGTGAAAGATAGTAAATTACGTCAGCTTTCAAATGAAGTATATTATATGGGCGTGGCATCAACAGTTTAGTTGAAAAACAAGTATTTGTAAATGCACATTTCCTAATTAAATGGGCAATGCCACGCCCATTAATTAGATATCCTCGCAAAGTTAGAGAAATTTCCTATATTTTGCAAAAAAATTCATCAAAATCGGAGCAGTAGTTCCCAAGTTATGGGCTGCGCAAATTCACCTTCATTCTCGTGGTCGTAATTTTGAAAATCATTTCTATACAAAAATAATAGCAAAATACCAGGCGCCCAGCATGCCCCAGCAAGCAAATATTGATTTTAGCAACTTTTTAAAGTCGTATAACTTTTGAACGGCTGCACGGATTTTGTTCAAATTTTTTGTGAAAGATAGTAAATTACGTCAGCTTTCAAATGAAGTATATTATATGGGCGTGGCATCAACAGTTTAGTTGAAAAACAAGTATTTGTAAATGCACATTTCCTAATTAAATGGGCAATGCCACGCCCATTAATTAGATATCCTCGCAAAGTTAGAGAAATTTCCTATATTTTGCAAAAAAATTCATCAAAATCGGAGCAGTAGTTCCCAAGTTATGGGCTGCGCAAATTCACCTTCATTCTCGTGGTCGTAATTTTGAAAATCATTTCTATACAAAAATAATAGCAAAATACCAGGCGCCCAGCATGCCCCAGCAAGCAAATATTGATTTTAGCAACTTTTTAAAGTCGTATAACTTTTGAACGGCTGCACGGATTTTGTTCAAATTTTTTGTGAAAGATAGTAAATTACGTCAGCTTTCAAATGAAGTATATTATATGGGCGTGGCATCAACAGTTTAGTTGAAAAACAAGTATTTGTAAATGCACATTTCCTAATTAAATGGGCAATGCCACGCCCATTAATTAGATATCCTCGCAAAGTTAGAGAAATTTCCTATATTTTGCAAAAAATTTCATCAAAATCGGAGCACTAGTTCCCAAGTTATGGGCTGCGCAAATTCACCTTCATTCTCGTGGTCGTAATTTTGAAAATCATTTCTATACAAAAATAATAGCAAAATACCAGGCGCCCAGCATGCCCCAGCAAGCAAATATTGATTTTAGCAACTTTTTAAAGTCGTATAACTTTTGAACGGCTGCACGGATTTTGTTCAAATTTTTTGTGAAAGATAGTAAATTACGTCAGCTTTCAAATGAAGTATATTATATGGGCGTGGCATCAACAGTTTAGTTGAAAAACAAGTATTTGTAAATGCACATTTCCTAATTAAATGGGCAATGCCACGCCCATTAATTAGATATCCTCGCAAAGTTAGAGAAATTTCCTATATTTTGCAAAAAAATTCATCAAAATCGGAGCAGTAGTTCCCAAGTTATGGGCTGCGCAAATTCACCTTCATTCTCGTGGTCGTAATTTTGAAAATCATTTCTATACAAAAATAATAGCAAAATACCAGGCGCCCAGCATGCCCCAGCAAGCAAATATTGATTTTAGCAACTTTTTAAAGTCGTATAACTTTTGAACGGCTGCACGGATTTTGTTCAAATTTTTTGTGAAAGATAGTAAATTACGTCAGCTTTCAAATGAAGTATATTATATGGGCGTGGCATCAACAGTTTAGTTGAAAAACAAGTATTTGTAAATGCACATTTCCTAATTAAATGGGCAATGCCACGCCCATTAATTAGATATCCTCGCAAAGTTAGAGAAATTTCCTATATTTTGCAAAAAATTTCATCAAAATCGGAGCACTAGTTCCCAAGTTATGGGCTGCGCAAATTCACCTTCATTCTCGTGGTCGTAATTTTGAAAATCATTTCTATACAAAAATAATAGCAAAATACCAGGCGCCCAGCATGCCCCAGCAAGCAAATATTGATTTTAGCAACTTTTTAAAGTCGTATAACTTTTGAACGGCTGCACGGATTTTGTTCAAATTTTTTGTGAAAGATAGTAAATTACGTCAGCTTTCAAATGAAGTATATTATATGGGCGTGGCATCAACAGTTTAGTTGAAAAACAAGTATTTGTAAATGCACATTTCCTAATTAAATGGGCAATGCCACGCCCATTAATTAGATATCCTCGCAAAGTTAGAGAAATTTCCTATATTTTGCAAAAAATTTCAACAAAATCGGAGCAGTAGTTCCCAAGTTATGGGCTGCGCAAATTCACCTTCATTCTCGTGGTCGTAATTTTGAAAATCATTTCTATACAAAAATAATAGCAAAATACCAGGCGCCCAGCATGCCCCAGCAAGCAAATATTGATTTTAGCAACTTTTTAAAGTCGTATAACTTTTGAACGGCTGCACGGATTTTGTTCAAATTTTTTGTGAAAGATAGTAAATTACGTCAGCTTTCAAATGAAGTATATTATATGGGCGTGGCATCAACAGTTTAGTTGAAAAACAAGTATTTGTAAATGCACATTTCCTAATTAAATGGGCAATGCCACGCCCATTAATTAGATATCCTCGCAAAGTTAGAGAAATTTCCTATATTTTGCAAAAAAATTCATCAAAATCGGAGCAGTAGTTCCCAAGTTATGGGCTGCGCAAATTCACCTTCATTCTCGTGGTCGTAATTTTGAAAATCATTTCTATACAAAAATAATAGCAAAATACCAGGCGCCCAGCATGCCCCAGCAAGCAAATATTGATTTTAGCAACTTTTTAAAGTCGTATAACTTTTGAACGGCTGCACGGATTTTGTTCAAATTTTTTGTGAAAGATAGTAAATTACGTCAGCTTTCAAATGAAGTATATTATATGGGCGTGGCATCAACAGTTTAGTTGAAAAACAAGTATTTGTAAATGCACATTTCCTAATTAAATGGGCAATGCCACGCCCATTAATTAGATATCCTCGCAAAGTTAGAGAAATTTCCTATATTTTGCAAAAAATTTCATCAAAATCGGAGCACTAGTTCCCAAGTTATGGGCTGCGCAAATTCACCTTCATTCTCGTGGTCGTAATTTTGAAAATCATTTCTATACAAAAATAATAGCAAAATACCAGGCGCCCAGCATGCCCCAGCAAGCAAATATTGATTTTAGCAACTTTTTAAAGTCGTATAACTTTTGAACGGCTGCACGGATTTTGTTCAAATTTTTTGTGAAAGATAGTAAATTACGTCAGCTTTCAAATGAAGTATATTATATGGGCGTGGCATCAACAGTTTAGTTGAAAAACAAGTATTTGTAAATGCACATTTCCTAATTAAATGGGCAATGCCACGCCCATTAATTAGATATCCTCGCAAAGTTAGAGAAATTTCCTATATTTTGCAAAAAATTTCAACAAAATCGGAGCAGTAGTTCCCAAGTTATGGGCTGCGCAAATTCACCTTCATTCTCGTGGTCGTAATTTTGAAAATCATTTCTATACAAAAATAATAGCAAAATACCAGGCGCCCAGCATGCCCCAGCAAGCAAATATTGATTTTAGCAACTTTTTAAAGTCGTATAACTTTTGAACGGCTGCACGGA
This sequence comes from Crataerina pallida, assembly GCA_949710015.1. NCBI lineage: Eukaryota > Metazoa > Arthropoda > Insecta > Diptera > Hippoboscidae > Crataerina > Crataerina pallida. The sequence goes on along the minus strand of OX453293.1, from coordinate 25,994,435 downwards.
TTTTGTTCAAATTTTTTGTGAAAGATAGTAAATTACGTCAGCTTTCAAATGAAGTATATTATATGGGCGTGGCATCAACAGTTTAGTTGAAAAACAAGTATTTGTAAATGCACATTTCCTAATTAAATGGGCAATGCCACGCCCATTAATTAGATATCCTCGCAAAGTTAGAGAAATTTCCTATATTTTGCAAAAAAATTCATCAAAATCGGAGCAGTAGTTCCCAAGTTATGGGCTGCGCAAATTCACCTTCATTCTCGTGGTCGTAATTTTGAAAATCATTTCTATACAAAAATAATAGCAAAATACCAGGCGCCCAGCATGCCCCAGCAAGCAAATATTGATTTTAGCAACTTTTTAAAGTCGTATAACTTTTGAACGGCTGCACGGATTTTGTTCAAATTTTTTGTGAAAGATAGTAAATTACGTCAGCTTTCAAATGAAGTATATTATATGGGCGTGGCATCAACAGTTTAGTTGAAAAACAAGTATTTGTAAATGCACATTTCCTAATTAAATGGGCAATGCCACGCCCATTAATTAGATATCCTCGCAAAGTTAGAGAAATTTCCTATATTTTGCAAAAAATTTCATCAAAATCGGAGCACTAGTTCCCAAGTTATGGGCTGCGCAAATTCACCTTCATTCTCGTGGTCGTAATTTTGAAAATCATTTCTATACAAAAATAATAGCAAAATACCAGGCGCCCAGCATGCCCCAGCAAGCAAATATTGATTTTAGCAACTTTTTAAAGTCGTATAACTTTTGAACGGCTGCACGGATTTTGTTCAAATTTTTTGTGAAAGATAGTAAATTACGTCAGCTTTCAAATGAAGTATATTATATGGGCGTGGCATCAACAGTTTAGTTGAAAAACAAGTATTTGTAAATGCACATTTCCTAATTAAATGGGCAATGCCACGCCCATTAATTAGATATCCTCGCAAAGTTAGAGAAATTTCCTATATTTTGCAAAAAAATTCATCAAAATCGGAGCAGTAGTTCCCAAGTTATGGGCTGCGCAAATTCACCTTCATTCTCGTGGTCGTAATTTTGAAAATCATTTCTATACAAAAATAATAGCAAAATACCAGGCGCCCAGCATGCCCCAGCAAGCAAATATTGATTTTAGCAACTTTTTAAAGTCGTATAACTTTTGAACGGCTGCACGGATTTTGTTCAAATTTTTTGTGAAAGATAGTAAATTACGTCAGCTTTCAAATGAAGTATATTATATGGGCGTGGCATCAACAGTTTAGTTGAAAAACAAGTATTTGTAAATGCACATTTCCTAATTAAATGGGCAATGCCACGCCCATTAATTAGATATCCTCGCAAAGTTAGAGAAATTTCCTATATTTTGCAAAAAAATTCATCAAAATCGGAGCAGTAGTTCCCAAGTTATGGGCTGCGCAAATTCACCTTCATTCTCGTGGTCGTAATTTTGAAAATCATTTCTATACAAAAATAATAGCAAAATACCAGGCGCCCAGCATGCCCCAGCAAGCAAATATTGATTTTAGCAACTTTTTAAAGTCGTATAACTTTTGAACGGCTGCACGGATTTTGTTCAAATTTTTTGTGAAAGATAGTAAATTACGTCAGCTTTCAAATGAAGTATATTATATGGGCGTGGCATCAACAGTTTAGTTGAAAAACAAGTATTTGTAAATGCACATTTCCTAATTAAATGGGCAATGCCACGCCCATTAATTAGATATCCTCGCAAAGTTAGAGAAATTTCCTATATTTTGCAAAAAAATTCATCAAAATCGGAGCAGTAGTTCCCAAGTTATGGGCTGCGCAAATTCACCTTCATTCTCGTGGTCGTAATTTTGAAAATCATTTCTATACAAAAATAATAGCAAAATACCAGGCGCCCAGCATGCCCCAGCAAGCAAATATTGATTTTAGCAACTTTTTAAAGTCGTATAACTTTTGAACGGCTGCACGGATTTTGTTCAAATTTTTTGTGAAAGATAGTAAATTACGTCAGCTTTCAAATGAAGTATATTATATGGGCGTGGCATCAACAGTTTAGTTGAAAAACAAGTATTTGTAAATGCACATTTCCTAATTAAATGGGCAATGCCACGCCCATTAATTAGATATCCTCGCAAAGTTAGAGAAATTTCCTATATTTTGCAAAAAAATTCATCAAAATCGGAGCAGTAGTTCCCAAGTTATGGGCTGCGCAAATTCACCTTCATTCTCGTGGTCGTAATTTTGAAAATCATTTCTATACAAAAATAATAGCAAAATACCAGGCGCCCAGCATGCCCCAGCAAGCAAATATTGATTTTAGCAACTTTTTAAAGTCGTATAACTTTTGAACGGCTGCACGGATTTTGTTCAAATTTTTTGTGAAAGATAGTAAATTACGTCAGCTTTCAAATGAAGTATATTATATGGGCGTGGCATCAACAGTTTAGTTGAAAAACAAGTATTTGTAAATGCACATTTCCTAATTAAATGGGCAATGCCACGCCCATTAATTAGATATCCTCGCAAAGTTAGAGAAATTTCCTATATTTTGCAAAAAAATTCATCAAAATCGGAGCAGTAGTTCCCAAGTTATGGGCTGCGCAAATTCACCTTCATTCTCGTGGTCGTAATTTTGAAAATCATTTCTATACAAAAATAATAGCAAAATACCAGGCGCCCAGCATGCCCCAGCAAGCAAATATTGATTTTAGCAACTTTTTAAAGTCGTATAACTTTTGAACGGCTGCACGGATTTTGTTCAAATTTTTTGTGAAAGATAGTAAATTACGTCAGCTTTCAAATGAAGTATATTATATGGGCGTGGCATCAACAGTTTAGTTGAAAAACAAGTATTTGTAAATGCACATTTCCTAATTAAATGGGCAATGCCACGCCCATTAATTAGATATCCTCGCAAAGTTAGAGAAATTTCCTATATTTTGCAAAAAATTTCATCAAAATCGGAGCACTAGTTCCCAAGTTATGGGCTGCGCAAATTCACCTTCATTCTCGTGGTCGTAATTTTGAAAATCATTTCTATACAAAAATAATAGCAAAATACCAGGCGCCCAGCATGCCCCAGCAAGCAAATATTGATTTTAGCAACTTTTTAAAGTCGTATAACTTTTGAACGGCTGCACGGATTTTGTTCAAATTTTTTGTGAAAGATAGTAAATTACGTCAGCTTTCAAATGAAGTATATTATATGGGCGTGGCATCAACAGTTTAGTTGAAAAACAAGTATTTGTAAATGCACATTTCCTAATTAAATGGGCAATGCCACGCCCATTAATTAGATATCCTCGCAAAGTTAGAGAAATTTCCTATATTTTGCAAAAAATTTCAACAAAATCGGAGCAGTAGTTCCCAAGTTATGGGCTGCGCAAATTCACCTTCATTCTCGTGGTCGTAATTTTGAAAATCATTTCTATACAAAAATAATAGCAAAATACCAGGCGCCCAGCATGCCCCAGCAAGCAAATATTGATTTTAGCAACTTTTTAAAGTCGTATAACTTTTGAACGGCTGCACGGATTTTGTTCAAATTTTTTGTGAAAGATAGTAAATTACGTCAGCTTTCAAATGAAGTATATTATATGGGCGTGGCATCAACAGTTTAGTTGAAAAACAAGTATTTGTAAATGCACATTTCCTAATTAAATGGGCAATGCCACGCCCATTAATTAGATATCCTCGCAAAGTTAGAGAAATTTCCTATATTTTGCAAAAAATTTCATCAAAATCGGAGCAGTAGTTCCCAAGTTATGGGCTGCGCAAATTCACCTTCATTCTCGTGGTCGTAATTTTGAAAATCATTTCTATACAAAAATAATAGCAAAATACCAGGCGCCCAGCATGCCCCAGCAAGCAAATATTGATTTTAGCAACTTTTTAAAGTCGTATAACTTTTGAACGGCTGCACGGATTTTGTTCAAATTTTTTGTGAAAGATAGTAAATTACGTCAGCTTTCAAATGAAGTATATTATATGGGCGTGGCATCAACAGTTTAGTTGAAAAACAAGTATTTGTAAATGCACATTTCCTAATTAAATGGGCAATGCCACGCCCATTAATTAGATATCCTCGCAAAGTTAGAGAAATTTCCTATATTTTGCAAAAAAATTCATCAAAATCGGAGCAGTAGTTCCCAAGTTATGGGCTGCGCAAATTCACCTTCATTCTCGTGGTCGTAATTTTGAAAATCATTTCTATACAAAAATAATAGCAAAATACCAGGCGCCCAGCATGCCCCAGCAAGCAAATATTGATTTTAGCAACTTTTTAAAGTCGTATAACTTTTGAACGGCTGCACGGATTTTGTTCAAATTTTTTGTGAAAGATAGTAAATTACGTCAGCTTTCAAATGAAGTATATTATATGGGCGTGGCATCAACAGTTTAGTTGAAAAACAAGTATTTGTAAATGCACATTTCCTAATTAAATGGGCAATGCCACGCCCATTAATTAGATATCCTCGCAAAGTTAGAGAAATTTCCTATATTTTGCAAAAAATTTCATCAAAATCGGAGCACTAGTTCCCAAGTTATGGGCTGCGCAAATTCACCTTCATTCTCGTGGTCGTAATTTTGAAAATCATTTCTATACAAAAATAATAGCAAAATACCAGGCGCCCAGCATGCCCCAGCAAGCAAATATTGATTTTAGCAACTTTTTAAAGTCGTATAACTTTTGAACGGCTGCACGGATTTTGTTCAAATTTTTTGTGAAAGATAGTAAATTACGTCAGCTTTCAAATGAAGTATATTATATGGGCGTGGCATCAACAGTTTAGTTGAAAAACAAGTATTTGTAAATGCACATTTCCTAATTAAATGGGCAATGCCACGCCCATTAATTAGATATCCTCGCAAAGTTAGAGAAATTTCCTATATTTTGCAAAAAATTTCAACAAAATCGGAGCAGTAGTTCCCAAGTTATGGGCTGCGCAAATTCACCTTCATTCTCGTGGTCGTAATTTTGAAAATCATTTCTATACAAAAATAATAGCAAAATACCAGGCGCCCAGCATGCCCCAGCAAGCAAATATTGATTTTAGCAACTTTTTAAAGTCGTATAACTTTTGAACGGCTGCACGGATTTTGTTCAAATTTTTTGTGAAAGATAGTAAATTACGTCAGCTTTCAAATGAAGTATATTATATGGGCGTGGCATCAACAGTTTAGTTGAAAAACAAGTATTTGTAAATGCACATTTCCTAATTAAATGGGCAATGCCACGCCCATTAATTAGATATCCTCGCAAAGTTAGAGAAATTTCCTATATTTTGCAAAAAAATTCATCAAAATCGGAGCAGTAGTTCCCAAGTTATGGGCTGCGCAAATTCACCTTCATTCTCGTGGTCGTAATTTTGAAAATCATTTCTATACAAAAATAATAGCAAAATACCAGGCGCCCAGCATGCCCCAGCAAGCAAATATTGATTTTAGCAACTTTTTAAAGTCGTATAACTTTTGAACGGCTGCACGGATTTTGTTCAAATTTTTTGTGAAAGATAGTAAATTACGTCAGCTTTCAAATGAAGTATATTATATGGGCGTGGCATCAACAGTTTAGTTGAAAAACAAGTATTTGTAAATGCACATTTCCTAATTAAATGGGCAATGCCACGCCCATTAATTAGATATCCTCGCAAAGTTAGAGAAATTTCCTATATTTTGCAAAAAATTTCATCAAAATCGGAGCACTAGTTCCCAAGTTATGGGCTGCGCAAATTCACCTTCATTCTCGTGGTCGTAATTTTGAAAATCATTTCTATACAAAAATAATAGCAAAATACCAGGCGCCCAGCATGCCCCAGCAAGCAAATATTGATTTTAGCAACTTTTTAAAGTCGTATAACTTTTGAACGGCTGCACGGATTTTGTTCAAATTTTTTGTGAAAGATAGTAAATTACGTCAGCTTTCAAATGAAGTATATTATATGGGCGTGGCATCAACAGTTTAGTTGAAAAACAAGTATTTGTAAATGCACATTTCCTAATTAAATGGGCAATGCCACGCCCATTAATTAGATATCCTCGCAAAGTTAGAGAAATTTCCTATATTTTGCAAAAAATTTCAACAAAATCGGAGCAGTAGTTCCCAAGTTATGGGCTGCGCAAATTCACCTTCATTCTCGTGGTCGTAATTTTGAAAATCATTTCTATACAAAAATAATAGCAAAATACCAGGCGCCCAGCATGCCCCAGCAAGCAAATATTGATTTTAGCAACTTTTTAAAGTCGTATAACTTTTGAACGGCTGCACGGATTTTGTTCAAATTTTTTGTGAAAGATAGTAAATTACGTCAGCTTTCAAATGAAGTATATTATATGGGCGTGGCATCAACAGTTTAGTTGAAAAACAAGTATTTGTAAATGCACATTTCCTAATTAAATGGGCAATGCCACGCCCATTAATTAGATATCCTCGCAAAGTTAGAGAAATTTCCTATATTTTGCAAAAAAATTCATCAAAATCGGAGCAGTAGTTCCCAAGTTATGGGCTGCGCAAATTCACCTTCATTCTCGTGGTCGTAATTTTGAAAATCATTTCTATACAAAAATAATAGCAAAATACCAGGCGCCCAGCATGCCCCAGCAAGCAAATATTGATTTTAGCAACTTTTTAAAGTCGTATAACTTTTGAACGGCTGCACGGATTTTGTTCAAATTTTTTGTGAAAGATAGTAAATTACGTCAGCTTTCAAATGAAGTATATTATATGGGCGTGGCATCAACAGTTTAGTTGAAAAACAAGTATTTGTAAATGCACATTTCCTAATTAAATGGGCAATGCCACGCCCATTAATTAGATATCCTCGCAAAGTTAGAGAAATTTCCTATATTTTGCAAAAAATTTCATCAAAATCGGAGCACTAGTTCCCAAGTTATGGGCTGCGCAAATTCACCTTCATTCTCGTGGTCGTAATTTTGAAAATCATTTCTATACAAAAATAATAGCAAAATACCAGGCGCCCAGCATGCCCCAGCAAGCAAATATTGATTTTAGCAACTTTTTAAAGTCGTATAACTTTTGAACGGCTGCACGGATTTTGTTCAAATTTTTTGTGAAAGATAGTAAATTACGTCAGCTTTCAAATGAAGTATATTATATGGGCGTGGCATCAACAGTTTAGTTGAAAAACAAGTATTTGTAAATGCACATTTCCTAATTAAATGGGCAATGCCACGCCCATTAATTAGATATCCTCGCAAAGTTAGAGAAATTTCCTATATTTTGCAAAAAATTTCAACAAAATCGGAGCAGTAGTTCCCAAGTTATGGGCTGCGCAAATTCACCTTCATTCTCGTGGTCGTAATTTTGAAAATCATTTCTATACAAAAATAATAGCAAAATACCAGGCGCCCAGCATGCCCCAGCAAGCAAATATTGATTTTAGCAACTTTTTAAAGTCGTATAACTTTTGAACGGCTGCACGGATTTTGTTCAAATTTTTTGTGAAAGATAGTAAATTACGTCAGCTTTCAAATGAAGTATATTATATGGGCGTGGCATCAACAGTTTAGTTGAAAAACAAGTATTTGTAAATGCACATTTCCTAATTAAATGGGCAATGCCACGCCCATTAATTAGATATCCTCGCAAAGTTAGAGAAATTTCCTATATTTTGCAAAAAATTTCATCAAAATCGGAGCAGTAGTTCCCAAGTTATGGGCTGCGCAAATTCACCTTCATTCTCGTGGTCGTAATTTTGAAAATCATTTCTATACAAAAATAATAGCAAAATACCAGGCGCCCAGCATGCCCCAGCAAGCAAATATTGATTTTAGCAACTTTTTAAAGTCGTATAACTTTTGAACGGCTGCACGGATTTTGTTCAAATTTTTTGTGAAAGATAGTAAATTACGTCAGCTTTCAAATGAAGTATATTATATGGGCGTGGCATCAACAGTTTAGTTGAAAAATAAGTATTTGTAAATGCACATTTCCTAATTAAATTGGCAATGCCACGCCCATTAATTAGATATCCTCGCAAAGTTAGAGAAATTTCCTATATTTTGCAAAAAATTTCAACAAAATCGGAGCAGTAGTTCCCAAGTTATGGGCTGCGCAAATTCACCTTCATTCTCGTGGTCGTAATTTTGAAAATCATTTCTATACAAAAATAATAGCAAAATACCAGGCGCCCAGCATGCCCCAGCAAGCAAATATTGATTTTAGCAACTTTTTAAAGTCGTATAACTTTTGAACGGCTGCACGGATTTTGTTCAAATTTTTTGTGAAAGATAGTAAATTACGTCAGCTTTCAAATGAAGTATATTATATGGGCGTGGCATCAACAGTTTAGTTGAAAAACAAGTATTTGTAAATGCACATTTCCTAATTAAATGGGCAATGCCACGCCCATTAATTAGATATCCTCGCAAAGTTAGAGAAATTTCCTATATTTTGCAAAAAAATTCATCAAAATCGGAGCAGTAGTTCCCAAGTTATGGGCTGCGCAAATTCACCTTCATTCTCGTGGTCGTAATTTTGAAAATCATTTCTATACAAAAATAATAGCAAAATACCAGGCGCCCAGCATGCCCCAGCAAGCAAATATTGATTTTAGCAACTTTTTAAAGTCGTATAACTTTTGAACGGCTGCACGGATTTTGTTCAAATTTTTTGTGAAAGATAGTAAATTACGTCAGCTTTCAAATGAAGTATATTATATGGGCGTGGCATCAACAGTTTAGTTGAAAAACAAGTATTTGTAAATGCACATTTCCTAATTAAATGGGCAATGCCACGCCCATTAATTAGATATCTTCGCAAAGTTAGAGAAATTTCCTATATTTTGCAAAAAATTTCATCAAAATCGGAGCAGTAGTTCCCAAGTTATGGGCTGTGCAAATTCACCTTCATTCTCGTGGTCGTAATTTTGAAAATCATTTCTATACAAAAATAATAGCAAAATACCAGGCGCCCAGCATGCCCCAGCAAGCAAATATTGATTTTAGCAACTTTTTAAAGTCGTATAACTTTTGAACGGCTGCACGGATTTTGTTCAAATTTTTTGTGAAAGATAGTAAATTACGTCAGCTTTCAAATGAAGTATATTATATGGGCGTGGCATCAACAGTTTAGTTGAAAAATAAGTATTTGTAAATGCACATTTCCTAATTAAATTGGCAATGCCACGCCCATTAATTAGATATCCTCGCAAAGTTAGAGAAATTTCCTATATTTTGCAAAAAATTTCAACAAAATCGGAGCAGTAGTTCCCAAGTTATGGGCTGCGCAAATTCACCTTCATTCTCGTGGTCGTAATTTTGAAAATCATTTCTATACAAAAATAATAGCAAAATATCAGGCGCCCAGCATGCCCCAGCAAGCAAATATTGATTTTAGCAACTTTTTAAAGTCGTATAACTTTTGAACGGCTGCACGGATTTTGTTCAAATTTTTTGTGAAAGATAGTAAATTACGTCAGCTTTCAAATGAAGTACATTATATGGGCGTGGCATCAACAGTTTAGTTGAAAAATAAGTATTTGTAAATGCACATTTCCTAATTAAATTGGCAATGCCACGCCCATTAATTAGATATCCTCGCAAAGTTAGAGAAATTTCCTATATTTTGCAAAAAATTTCAACAAAATCGGAGCAGTAGTTCCCAAGTTATGGGCTGCGCAAATTCACCTTCATTCTCGTGGTCGTAATTTTGAAAATCATTTCTATACAAAAATAATAGCAAAATACCAGGCGCCCAGCATGCCCCAGCAAGCAAATATTGATTTTAGCAACTTTTTAAAGTCGTATAACTTTTGAACGGCTGCACGGATTTTGTTCAAATTTTTTGTGAAAGATAGTAAATTACGTCAGCTTTCAAATGAAGTATATTATATGGGCGTGGCATCAACAGTTTAGTTGAAAAACAAGTATTTGTAAATGCACATTTCCTAATTAAATGGGCAATGCCACGCCCATTAATTAGATATCCTCGCAAAGTTAGAGAAATTTCCTATATTTTGCAAAAAATTTCAACAAAATCGGAGCAGTAGTTCCCAAGTTATGGGCTGCGCAAATTCACCTTCATTCTCGTGGTCGTAATTTTGAAAATCATTTCTATACAAAAATAATAGCAAAATACCAGGCGCCCAGCATGCCCCAGCAAGCAAATATTGATTTTAGCAACTTTTTAAAGTCGTATAACTTTTGAACGGCTGCACGGATTTTGTTCAAATTTTTTGTGAAAGATAGTAAATTACGTCAGCTTTCAAATGAAGTATATTATATGGGCGTGGCATCAACAGTTTAGTTGAAAAACAAGTATTTGTAAATGCACATTTCCTAATTAAATGGGCAATGCCACGCCCATTAATTAGATATCCTCGCAAAGTTAGAGAAATTTCCTATATTTTGCAAAAAATTTCATCAAAATCGGAGCAGTAGTTCCCAAGTTATGGGCTGCGCAAATTCACCTTCATTCTCGTGGTCGTAATTTTGAAAATCATTTCTATACAAAAATAATAGCAAAATACCAGGCGCCCAGCATGCCCCAGCAAGCAAATATTGATTTTAGCAACTTTTTAAAGTCGTATAACTTTTGAACGGCTGCACGGATTTTGTTCAAATTTTTTGTGAAAGATAGTAAATTACGTCAGCTTTCAAATGAAGTATATTATATGGGCGTGGCATCAACAGTTTAGTTGAAAAACAAGTATTTGTAAATGCACATTTCCTAATTAAATGGGCAATGCCACGCCCATTAATTAGATATCCTCGCAAAGTTAGAGAAATTTCCTATATTTTGCAAAAAATTTCATCAAAATCGGAGCAGTAGTTCCCAAGTTATGGGCTGCGCAAATTCACCTTCATTCTCGTGGTCGTAATTTTGAAAATCATTTCTATACAAAAATAATAGCAAAATACCAGGCGCCCAGCATGCCCCAGCAAGCAAATATTGATTTTAGCAACTTTTTAAAGTCGTATAACTTTTGAACGGCTGCACGGATTTTGTTCAAATTTTTTGTGAAAGATAGTAAATTACGTCAGCTTTCAAATGAAGTATATTATATGGGCGTGGCATTAACAGTTTAGTTGAAAAACAAGTATTTGTAAATGCACATTTCCTAATTAAATGGGCAATGCCACGCCCATTAATTAGATATCCTCGCAAAGTTAGAGAAATTTCCTATATTTTGCAAAAAATTTCATCAAAATCGGAGCAGTAGTTCCCAAGTTATGGGCTGCGCAAATTCACCTTCATTCTCGTGGTCGTAATTTTGAAAATCATTTCTATACAAAAATAATAGCAAAATACCAGGCGCCCAGCATGCCCCAGCAAGCAAATATTGATTTTAGCAACTTTTTAAAGTCATATAACTTTTGAACGGCTGCACGGATTTTGTTCAAATTTTTTGTGAAAGATAGTAAATTACGTCAGCTTTCAAATGAAGTATATTATATGGGCGTGGCATCAACAGTTTAGTTGAAAAACAAGTATTTGTAAATGCACATTTCCTAATTAAATGGGCAATGCCACGCCCATTAATTAGATATCCTCGCAAAGTTAGAGAAATTTCCTATATTTTGCAAAAAATTTCATCAAAATCGGAGCAGTAGTTCCCAAGTTATGGGCTGCGCAAATTCACCTTCATTCTCGTGGTCGTAATTTTGAAAATCATTTCTATACAAAAATAATAGCAAAATACCAGGCGCCCAGCATGCCCCAGCAAGCAAATATTGATTTTAGCAACTTTTTAAAGTCGTATAACTTTTGAACGGCTGCACGGATTTTGTTCAAATTTTTTGTGAAAGATAGTAAATTACGTCAGCTTTCAAATGAAGTATATTATATGGGCGTGGCATCAACAGTTTAGTTGAAAAATAAGTATTTGTAAATGCACATTTCCTAATTAAATTGGCAATGCCACGCCCATTAATTAGATATCCTCGCAAAGTTAGAGAAATTTCCTATATTTTGCAAAAAATTTCAACAAAATCGGAGCAGTAGTTCCCAAGTTATGGGCTGCGCAAATTCACCTTCATTCTCGTGGTCGTAATTTTGAAAATCATTTCTATACAAAAATAATAGCAAAATACCAGGCGCCCAGCATGCCCCAGCAAGCAAATATTGATTTTAGCAACTTTTTAAAGTCGTATAACTTTTGAACGGCTGCACGGATTTTGTTCAAATTTTTTGTGAAAGATAGTAAATTACGTCAGCTTTCAAATGAAGTATATTATATGGGCGTGGCATCAACAGTTTAGTTGAAAAACAAGTATTTGTAAATGCACATTTCCTAATTAAATGGGCAATGCCACGCCCATTAATTAGATATCCTCGCAAAGTTAGAGAAATTTCCTATATTTTGCAAAAAATTTCATCAAAATCGGAGCAGTAGTTCCCAAGTTATGGGCTGCGCAAATTCACCTTCATTCTCGTGGTCGTAATTTTGAAAATCATTTCTATACAAAAATAATAGCAAAATACCAGGCGCCCAGCATGCCCCAGCAAGCAAATATTGATTTTAGCAACTTTTTAAAGTCGTATAACTTTTGAACGGCTGCACGGATTTTGTTCAAATTTTTTGTGAAAGATAGTAAATTACGTCAGCTTTCAAATGAAGTATATTATATGGGCGTGGCATCAACAGTTTAGTTGAAAAACAAGTATTTGTAAATGCACATTTCCTAATTAAATGGGCAATGCCACGCCCATTAATTAGATATCCTCGCAAAGTTAGAGAAATTTCCTATATTTTGCAAAAAATTTCATCAAAATCGGAGCAGTAGTTCCCAAGTTATGGGCTGCGCAAATTCACCTTCATTCTCGTGGTCGTAATTTTGAAAATCATTTCTATACAAAAATAATAGCAAAATACCAGGCGCCCAGCATGCCCCAGCAAGCAAATATTGATTTTAGCAACTTTTTAAAGTCGTATAACTTTTGAACGGCTGCACGGATTTTGTTCAAATTTTTTGTGAAAGATAGTAAATTACGTCAGCTTTCAAATGAAGTATATTATATGGGCGTGGCATTAACAGTTTAGTTGAAAAACAAGTATTTGTAAATGCACATTTCCTAATTAAATGGGCAATGCCACGCCCATTAATTAGATATCCTCGCAAAGTTAGAGAAATTTCCTATATTTTGCAAAAAATTTCATCAAAATCGGAGCAGTAGTTCCCAAGTTATGGGCTGCGCAAATTCACCTTCATTCTCGTGGTCGTAATTTTGAAAATCATTTCTATACAAAAATAATAGCAAAATACCAGGCGCCCAGCATGCCCCAGCAAGCAAATATTGATTTTAGCAACTTTTTAAAGTCGTATAACTTTTGAACGGCTGCACGGATTTTGTTCAAATTTTTTGTGAAAGATAGTAAATTACGTCAGCTTTCAAATGAAGTATATTATATGGGCGTGGCATCAACAGTTTAGTTGAAAAATAAGTATTTGTAAATGCACATTTCCTAATTAAATTGGCAATGCCACGCCCATTAATTAGATATCCTCGCAAAGTTAGAGAAATTTCCTATATTTTGCAAAAAATTTCAACAAAATCGGAGCAGTAGTTCCCAAGTTATGGGCTGCGCAAATTCACCTTCATTCTCGTGGTCGTAATTTTGAAAATCATTTCTATACAAAAATAATAGCAAAATATCAGGCGCCCAGCATGCCCCAGCAAGCAAATATTGATTTTAGCAACTTTTTAAAGTCGTATAACTTTTGAACGGCTGCACGGATTTTGTTCAAATTTTTTGTGAAAGATAGTAAATTACGTCAGCTTTCAAATGAAGTATATTATATGGGCGTGGCATCAACAGTTTAGTTGAAAAACAAGTATTTGTAAATGCACATTTCCTAATTAAATGGGCAATGCCACGCCCATTAATTAGATATCCTCGCAAAGTTAGAGAAATTTCCTATATTTTGCAAAAAATTTCATCAAAATCGGAGCAGTAGTTCCCAAGTTATGGGCTGCGCAAATTCACCTTCATTCTCGTGGTCGTAATTTTGAAAATCATTTCTATACAAAAATAATAGCAAAATACCAGGCGCCCAGCATGCCCCAGCAAGCAAATATTGATTTTAGCAACTTTTTAAAGTCGTATAACTTTTGAACGGCTGCACGGATTTTGTTCAAATTTTTTGTGAAAGATAGTAAATTACGTCAGCTTTCAAATGAAGTATATTATATGGGCGTGGCATCAACAGTTTAGTTGAAAAATAAGTATTTGTAAATGCACATTTCCTAATTAAATTGGCAATGCCACGCCCATTAATTAGATATCCTCGCAAAGTTAGAGAAATTTCCTATATTTTGCAAAAAATTTCAACAAAATCGGAGCAGTAGTTCCCAAGTTATGGGCTGCGCAAATTCACCTTCATTCTCGTGGTCGTAATTTTGAAAATCATTTCTATACAAAAATAATAGCAAAATACCAGGCGCCCAGCATGCCCCAGCAAGCAAATATTGATTTTAACAACTTTTTAAAGTCGTATAACTTTTGAACGGCTGCACGGATTTTGTTCAAATTTTTTGTGAAAGATAGTAAATTACGTCAGCTTTCAAATGAAGTATATTATATGGGCGTGGCATCAACAGTTTAGTTGAAAAACAAGTATTTGTAAATGCACATTTCCTAATTAAATGGGCAATGCCACGCCCATTAATTAGATATCCTCGCAAAGTTAGAGAAATTTCCTATATTTTGCAAAAAATTTCATCAAAATCGGAGCAGTAGTTCCCAAGTTATGGGCTGCGCAAATTCACCTTCATTCTCGTGGTCGTAATTTTGAAAATCATTTCTATACAAAAATAATAGCAAAATACCAGGCGCCCAGCATGCCCCAGCAAGCAAATATTGATTTTAGCAACTTTTTAAAGTCGTATAACTTTTGAACGGCTGCACGGATTTTGTTCAAATTTTTTGTGAAAGATAGTAAATTACGTCAGCTTTCAAATGAAGTATATTATATGGGCGTGGCATCAACAGTTTAGTTGAAAAATAAGTATTTGTAAATGCACATTTCCTAATTAAATTGGCAATGCCACGCCCATTAATTAGATATCCTCGCAAAGTTAGAGAAATTTCCTATATTTTGCAAAAAATTTCAACAAAATCGGAGCAGTAGTTCCCAAGTTATGGGCTGCGCAAATTCACCTTCATTCTCGTGGTCGTAATTTTGAAAATCATTTCTATACAAAAATAATAGCAAAATACCAGGCGCCCAGCATGCCCCAGCAAGCAAATATTGATTTTAACAACTTTTTAAAGTCGTATAACTTTTGAACGGCTGCACGGATTTTGTTCAAATTTTTTGTGAAAGATAGTAAATTACGTCAGCTTTCAAATGAAGTATATTATATGGGCGTGGCATCAACAGTTTAGTTGAAAAACAAGTATTTGTAAATGCACATTTCCTAATTAAATGGGCAATGCCACGCCCATTAATTAGATATCCTCGCAAAGTTAGAGAAATTTCCTATATTTTGCAAAAAATTTCATCAAAATCGGAGCAGTAGTTCCCAAGTTATGGGCTGTGCAAATTCACCTTCATTCTCGTGGTCGTAATTTTGAAAATCATTTCTATACAAAAATAATAGCAAAATACCAGGCGCCCAGCATGCCCCAGCAAGCAAATATTGATTTTAGCAACTTTTTAAAGTCGTATAACTTTTGAACGGCTGCACGGATTTTGTTCAAATTTTTTGTGAAAGATAGTAAATTACGTCAGCTTTCAAATGAAGTATATTATATGGGCGTGGCATCAACAGTTTAGTTGAAAAACAAGTATTTGTAAATGCACATTTCCTAATTAAATGGGCAATGCCACGCCCATTAATTAGATATCCTCGCAAAGTTAGAGAAATTTCCTATATTTTGCAAAAAATTTCATCAAAATCGGAGCAGTAGTTCCCAAGTTATGGGCTGCGCAAATTCACCTTCATTCTCGTGGTCGTAATTTTGAAAATCATTTCTATACAAAAATAATAGCAAAATACCAGGCGCCCAGCATGCCCCAGCAAGCAAATATTGATTTTAGCAACTTTTTAAAGTCGTATAACTTTTGAACGG
Organism: Crataerina pallida; assembly: GCA_949710015.1. NCBI lineage: Eukaryota > Metazoa > Arthropoda > Insecta > Diptera > Hippoboscidae > Crataerina > Crataerina pallida. The sequence goes on along the minus strand of OX453293.1, from coordinate 25,978,413 downwards.
CTGCACGGATTTTGTTCAAATTTTTTGTGAAAGATAGTAAATTACGTCAGCTTTCAAATGAAGTATATTATATGGGCGTGGCATCAACAGTTTAGTTGAAAAACAAGTATTTGTAAATGCACATTTCCTAATTAAATGGGCAATGCCACGCCCATTAATTAGATATCCTCGCAAAGTTAGAGAAATTTCCTATATTTTGCAAAAAATTTCATCAAAATCGGAGCAGTAGTTCCCAAGTTATGGGCTGCGCAAATTCACCTTCATTCTCGTGGTCGTAATTTTGAAAATCATTTCTATACAAAAATAATAGCAAAATATCAGGCGCCCAGCATGCCCCAGCAAGCAAATATTGATTTTAGCAACTTTTTAAAGTCGTATAACTTTTGAACGGCTGCACGGATTTTGTTCAAATTTTTTGTGAAAGATAGTAAATTACGTCAGCTTTCAAATGAAGTATATTATATGGGCGTGGCATCAACAGTTTAGTTGAAAAACAAGTATTTGTAAATGCACATTTCCTAATTAAATGGGCAATGCCACGCCCATTAATTAGATATCCTCGCAAAGTTAGAGAAATTTCCTATATTTTGCAAAAAATTTCATCAAAATCGGAGCAGTAGTTCCCAAGTTATGGGCTGCGCAAATTCACCTTCATTCTCGTGGTCGTAATTTTGAAAATCATTTCTATACAAAAATAATAGCAAAATACCAGGCGCCCAGCATGCCCCAGCAAGCAAATATTGATTTTAGCAACTTTTTAAAGTCGTATAACTTTTGAACGGCTGCACGGATTTTGTTCAAATTTTTTGTGAAAGATAGTAAATTACGTCAGCTTTCAAATGAAGTATATTATATGGGCGTGGCATCAACAGTTTAGTTGAAAAATAAGTATTTGTAAATGCACATTTCCTAATTAAATTGGCAATGCCACGCCCATTAATTAGATATCCTCGCAAAGTTAGAGAAATTTCCTATATTTTGCAAAAAATTTCAACAAAATCGGAGCAGTAGTTCCCAAGTTATGGGCTGCGCAAATTCACCTTCATTCTCGTGGTCGTAATTTTGAAAATCATTTCTATACAAAAATAATAGCAAAATACCAGGCGCCCAGCATGCCCCAGCAAGCAAATATTGATTTTAACAACTTTTTAAAGTCGTATAACTTTTGAACGGCTGCACGGATTTTGTTCAAATTTTTTGTGAAAGATAGTAAATTACGTCAGCTTTCAAATGAAGTATATTATATGGGCGTGGCATCAACAGTTTAGTTGAAAAACAAGTATTTGTAAATGCACATTTCCTAATTAAATGGGCAATGCCACGCCCATTAATTAGATATCCTCGCAAAGTTAGAGAAATTTCCTATATTTTGCAAAAAATTTCATCAAAATCGGAGCAGTAGTTCCCAAGTTATGGGCTGCGCAAATTCACCTTCATTCTCGTGGTCGTAATTTTGAAAATCATTTCTATACAAAAATAATAGCAAAATACCAGGCGCCCAGCATGCCCCAGCAAGCAAATATTGATTTTAGCAACTTTTTAAAGTCGTATAACTTTTGAACGGCTGCACGGATTTTGTTCAAATTTTTTGTGAAAGATAGTAAATTACGTCAGCTTTCAAATGAAGTATATTATATGGGCGTGGCATCAACAGTTTAGTTGAAAAATAAGTATTTGTAAATGCACATTTCCTAATTAAATTGGCAATGCCACGCCCATTAATTAGATATCCTCGCAAAGTTAGAGAAATTTCCTATATTTTGCAAAAAATTTCAACAAAATCGGAGCAGTAGTTCCCAAGTTATGGGCTGCGCAAATTCACCTTCATTCTCGTGGTCGTAATTTTGAAAATCATTTCTATACAAAAATAATAGCAAAATACCAGGCGCCCAGCATGCCCCAGCAAGCAAATATTGATTTTAGCAACTTTTTAAAGTCGTATAACTTTTGAACGGCTGCACGGATTTTGTTCAAATTTTTTGTGAAAGATAGTAAATTACGTCAGCTTTCAAATGAAGTATATTATATGGGCGTGGCATCAACAGTTTAGTTGAAAAACAAGTATTTGTAAATGCACATTTCCTAATTAAATGGGCAATGCCACGCCCATTAATTAGATATCCTCGCAAAGTTAGAGAAATTTCCTATATTTTGCAAAAAAATTCATCAAAATCGGAGCAGTAGTTCCCAAGTTATGGGCTGCGCAAATTCACCTTCATTCTCGTGGTCGTAATTTTGAAAATCATTTCTATACAAAAATAATAGCAAAATACCAGGCGCCCAGCATGCCCCAGCAAGCAAATATTGATTTTAGCAACTTTTTAAAGTCGTATAACTTTTGAACGGCTGCACGGATTTTGTTCAAATTTTTTGTGAAAGATAGTAAATTACGTCAGCTTTCAAATGAAGTATATTATATGGGCGTGGCATCAACAGTTTAGTTGAAAAACAAGTATTTGTAAATGCACATTTCCTAATTAAATGGGCAATGCCACGCCCATTAATTAGATATCCTCGCAAAGTTAGAGAAATTTCCTATATTTTGCAAAAAATTTCATCAAAATCGGAGCAGTAGTTCCCAAGTTATGGGCTGCGCAAATTCACCTTCATTCTCGTGGTCGTAATTTTGAAAATCATTTCTATACAAAAATAATAGCAAAATACCAGGCGCCCAGCATGCCCCAGCAAGCAAATATTGATTTTAGCAACTTTTTAAAGTCGTATAACTTTTGAACGGCTGCACGGATTTTGTTCAAATTTTTTGTGAAAGATAGTAAATTACGTCAGCTTTCAAATGAAGTATATTATATGGGCGTGGCATCAACAGTTTAGTTGAAAAACAAGTATTTGTAAATGCACATTTCCTAATTAAATGGGCAATGCCACGCCCATTAATTAGATATCCTCGCAAAGTTAGAGAAATTTCCTATATTTTGCAAAAAATTTCATCAAAATCGGAGCAGTAGTTCCCAAGTTATGGGCTGCGCAAATTCACCTTCATTCTCGTGGTCGTAATTTTGAAAATCATTTCTATACAAAAATAATAGCAAAATACCAGGCGCCCAGCATGCCCCAGCAAGCAAATATTGATTTTAGCAACTTTTTAAAGTCGTATAACTTTTGAACGGCTGCACGGATTTTGTTCAAATTTTTTGTGAAAGATAGTAAATTACGTCAGCTTTCAAATGAAGTATATTATATGGGCGTGGCATCAACAGTTTAGTTGAAAAATAAGTATTTGTAAATGCACATTTCCTAATTAAATTGGCAATGCCACGCCCATTAATTAGATATCCTCGCAAAGTTAGAGAAATTTCCTATATTTTGCAAAAAATTTCAACAAAATCGGAGCAGTAGTTCCCAAGTTATGGGCTGCGCAAATTCACCTTCATTCTCGTGGTCGTAATTTTGAAAATCATTTCTATACAAAAATAATAGCAAAATACCAGGCGCCCAGCATGCCCCAGCAAGCAAATATTGATTTTAGCAACTTTTTAAAGTCGTATAACTTTTGAACGGCTGCACGGATTTTGTTCAAATTTTTTGTGAAAGATAGTAAATTACGTCAGCTTTCAAATGAAGTATATTATATGGGCGTGGCATCAACAGTTTAGTTGAAAAACAAGTATTTGTAAATGCACATTTCCTAATTAAATGGGCAATGCCACGCCCATTAATTAGATATCCTCGCAAAGTTAGAGAAATTTCCTATATTTTGCAAAAAATTTCATCAAAATCGGAGCAGTAGTTCCCAAGTTATGGGCTGCGCAAATTCACCTTCATTCTCGTGGTCGTAATTTTGAAAATCATTTCTATACAAAAATAATAGCAAAATACCAGGCGCCCAGCATGCCCCAGCAAGCAAATATTGATTTTAGCAACTTTTTAAAGTCGTATAACTTTTGAACGGCTGCACGGATTTTGTTCAAATTTTTTGTGAAAGATAGTAAATTACGTCAGCTTTCAAATGAAGTATATTATATGGGCGTGGCATCAACAGTTTAGTTGAAAAATAAGTATTTGTAAATGCACATTTCCTAATTAAATTGGCAATGCCACGCCCATTAATTAGATATCCTCGCAAAGTTAGAGAAATTTCCTATATTTTGCAAAAAATTTCAACAAAATCGGAGCAGTAGTTCCCAAGTTATGGGCTGCGCAAATTCACCTTCATTCTCGTGGTCGTAATTTTGAAAATCATTTCTATACAAAAATAATAGCAAAATACCAGGCGCCCAGCATGCCCCAGCAAGCAAATATTGATTTTAGCAACTTTTTAAAGTCGTATAACTTTTGAACGGCTGCACGGATTTTGTTCAAATTTTTTGTGAAAGATAGTAAATTACGTCAGCTTTCAAATGAAGTATATTATATGGGCGTGGCATCAACAGTTTAGTTGAAAAACAAGTATTTGTAAATGCACATTTCCTAATTAAATGGGCAATGCCACGCCCATTAATTAGATATCCTCGCAAAGTTAGAGAAATTTCCTATATTTTGCAAAAAAATTCATCAAAATCGGAGCAGTAGTTCCCAAGTTATGGGCTGCGCAAATTCACCTTCATTCTCGTGGTCGTAATTTTGAAAATCATTTCTATACAAAAATAATAGCAAAATACCAGGCGCCCAGCATGCCCCAGCAAGCAAATATTGATTTTAGCAACTTTTTAAAGTCGTATAACTTTTGAACGGCTGCACGGATTTTGTTCAAATTTTTTGTGAAAGATAGTAAATTACGTCAGCTTTCAAATGAAGTATATTATATGGGCGTGGCATCAACAGTTTAGTTGAAAAACAAGTATTTGTAAATGCACATTTCCTAATTAAATGGGCAATGCCACGCCCATTAATTAGATATCCTCGCAAAGTTAGAGAAATTTCCTATATTTTGCAAAAAAATTCATCAAAATCGGAGCAGTAGTTCCCAAGTTATGGGCTGCGCAAATTCACCTTCATTCTCGTGGTCGTAATTTTGAAAATCATTTCTATACAAAAATAATAGCAAAATACCAGGCGCCCAGCATGCCCCAGCAAGCAAATATTGATTTTAGCAACTTTTTAAAGTCGTATAACTTTTGAACGGCTGCACGGATTTTGTTCAAATTTTTTGTGAAAGATAGTAAATTACGTCAGCTTTCAAATGAAGTATATTATATGGGCGTGGCATCAACAGTTTAGTTGAAAAACAAGTATTTGTAAATGCACATTTCCTAATTAAATGGGCAATGCCACGCCCATTAATTAGATATCCTCGCAAAGTTAGAGAAATTTCCTATATTTTGCAAAAAATTTCATCAAAATCGGAGCAGTAGTTCCCAAGTTATGGGCTGTGCAAATTCACCTTCATTCTCGTGGTCGTAATTTTGAAAATCATTTCTATACAAAAATAATAGCAAAATACCAGGCGCCCAGCATGCCCCAGCAAGCAAATATTGATTTTAGCAACTTTTTAAAGTCGTATAACTTTTGAACGGCTGCACGGATTTTGTTCAAATTTTTTGTGAAAGATAGTAAATTACGTCAGCTTTCAAATGAAGTATATTATATGGGCGTGGCATCAACAGTTTAGTTGAAAAATAAGTATTTGTAAATGCACATTTCCTAATTAAATTGGCAATGCCACGCCCATTAATTAGATATCCTCGCAAAGTTAGAGAAATTTCCTATATTTTGCAAAAAATTTCAACAAAATCGGAGCAGTAGTTCCCAAGTTATGGGCTGCGCAAATTCACCTTCATTCTCGTGGTCGTAATTTTGAAAATCATTTCTATACAAAAATAATAGCAAAATACCAGGCGCCCAGCATGCCCCAGCAAGCAAATATTGATTTTAGCAACTTTTTAAAGTCGTATAACTTTTGAACGGCTGCACGGATTTTGTTCAAATTTTTTGTGAAAGATAGTAAATTACGTCAGCTTTCAAATGAAGTATATTATATGGGCGTGGCATCAACAGTTTAGTTGAAAAACAAGTATTTGTAAATGCACATTTCCTAATTAAATGGGCAATGCCACGCCCATTAATTAGATATCCTCGCAAAGTTAGAGAAATTTCCTATATTTTGCAAAAAAATTCATCAAAATCGGAGCAGTAGTTCCCAAGTTATGGGCTGCGCAAATTCACCTTCATTCTCGTGGTCGTAATTTTGAAAATCATTTCTATACAAAAATAATAGCAAAATACCAGGCGCCCAGCATGCCCCAGCAAGCAAATATTGATTTTAGCAACTTTTTAAAGTCGTATAACTTTTGAACGGCTGCACGGATTTTGTTCAAATTTTTTGTGAAAGATAGTAAATTACGTCAGCTTTCAAATGAAGTATATTATATGGGCGTGGCATCAACAGTTTAGTTGAAAAACAAGTATTTGTAAATGCACATTTCCTAATTAAATGGGCAATGCCACGCCCATTAATTAGATATCCTCGCAAAGTTAGAGAAATTTCCTATATTTTGCAAAAAATTTCATCAAAATCGGAGCAGTAGTTCCCAAGTTATGGGCTGTGCAAATTCACCTTCATTCTCGTGGTCGTAATTTTGAAAATCATTTCTATACAAAAATAATAGCAAAATACCAGGCGCCCAGCATGCCCCAGCAAGCAAATATTGATTTTAGCAACTTTTTAAAGTCGTATAACTTTTGAACGGCTGCACGGATTTTGTTCAAATTTTTTGTGAAAGATAGTAAATTACGTCAGCTTTCAAATGAAGTATATTATATGGGCGTGGCATCAACAGTTTAGTTGAAAAATAAGTATTTGTAAATGCACATTTCCTAATTAAATTGGCAATGCCACGCCCATTAATTAGATATCCTCGCAAAGTTAGAGAAATTTCCTATATTTTGCAAAAAATTTCAACAAAATCGGAGCAGTAGTTCCCAAGTTATGGGCTGCGCAAATTCACCTTCATTCTCGTGGTCGTAATTTTGAAAATCATTTCTATACAAAAATAATAGCAAAATACCAGGCGCCCAGCATGCCCCAGCAAGCAAATATTGATTTTAGCAACTTTTTAAAGTCGTATAACTTTTGAACGGCTGCACGGATTTTGTTCAAATTTTTTGTGAAAGATAGTAAATTACGTCAGCTTTCAAATGAAGTATATTATATGGGCGTGGCATCAACAGTTTAGTTGAAAAACAAGTATTTGTAAATGCACATTTCCTAATTAAATGGGCAATGCCACGCCCATTAATTAGATATCCTCGCAAAGTTAGAGAAATTTCCTATATTTTGCAAAAAAATTCATCAAAATCGGAGCAGTAGTTCCCAAGTTATGGGCTGCGCAAATTCACCTTCATTCTCGTGGTCGTAATTTTGAAAATCATTTCTATACAAAAATAATAGCAAAATACCAGGCGCCCAGCATGCCCCAGCAAGCAAATATTGATTTTAGCAACTTTTTAAAGTCGTATAACTTTTGAACGGCTGCACGGATTTTGTTCAAATTTTTTGTGAAAGATAGTAAATTACGTCAGCTTTCAAATGAAGTATATTATATGGGCGTGGCATCAACAGTTTAGTTGAAAAACAAGTATTTGTAAATGCACATTTCCTAATTAAATGGGCAATGCCACGCCCATTAATTAGATATCCTCGCAAAGTTAGAGAAATTTCCTATATTTTGCAAAAAATTTCATCAAAATCGGAGCAGTAGTTCCCAAGTTATGGGCTGTGCAAATTCACCTTCATTCTCGTGGTCGTAATTTTGAAAATCATTTCTATACAAAAATAATAGCAAAATACCAGGCGCCCAGCATGCCCCAGCAAGCAAATATTGATTTTAGCAACTTTTTAAAGTCGTATAACTTTTGAACGGCTGCACGGATTTTGTTCAAATTTTTTGTGAAAGATAGTAAATTACGTCAGCTTTCAAATGAAGTATATTATATGGGCGTGGCATCAACAGTTTAGTTGAAAAATAAGTATTTGTAAATGCACATTTCCTAATTAAATTGGCAATGCCACGCCCATTAATTAGATATCCTCGCAAAGTTAGAGAAATTTCCTATATTTTGCAAAAAATTTCAACAAAATCGGAGCAGTAGTTCCCAAGTTATGGGCTGCGCAAATTCACCTTCATTCTCGTGGTCGTAATTTTGAAAATCATTTCTATACAAAAATAATAGCAAAATACCAGGCGCCCAGCATGCCCCAGCAAGCAAATATTGATTTTAGCAACTTTTTAAAGTCGTATAACTTTTGAACGGCTGCACGGATTTTGTTCAAATTTTTTGTGAAAGATAGTAAATTACGTCAGCTTTCAAATGAAGTATATTATATGGGCGTGGCATCAACAGTTTAGTTGAAAAACAAGTATTTGTAAATGCACATTTCCTAATTAAATGGGCAATGCCACGCCCATTAATTAGATATCCTCGCAAAGTTAGAGAAATTTCCTATATTTTGCAAAAAATTTCATCAAAATCGGAGCAGTAGTTCCCAAGTTATGGGCTGCGCAAATTCACCTTCATTCTCGTGGTCGTAATTTTGAAAATCATTTCTATACAAAAATAATAGCAAAATACCAGGCGCCCAGCATGCCCCAGCAAGCAAATATTGATTTTAGCAACTTTTTAAAGTCGTATAACTTTTGAACGGCTGCACGGATTTTGTTCAAATTTTTTGTGAAAGATAGTAAATTACGTCAGCTTTCAAATGAAGTATATTATATGGGCGTGGCATCAACAGTTTAGTTGAAAAACAAGTATTTGTAAATGCACATTTCCTAATTAAATGGGCAATGCCACGCCCATTAATTAGATATCCTCGCAAAGTTAGAGAAATTTCCTATATTTTGCAAAAAATTTCATCAAAATCGGAGCAGTAGTTCCCAAGTTATGGGCTGCGCAAATTCACCTTCATTCTCGTGGTCGTAATTTTGAAAATCATTTCTATACAAAAATAATAGCAAAATACCAGGCGCCCAGCATGCCCCAGCAAGCAAATATTGATTTTAGCAACTTTTTAAAGTCGTATAACTTTTGAACGGCTGCACGGATTTTGTTCAAATTTTTTGTGAAAGATAGTAAATTACGTCAGCTTTCAAATGAAGTATATTATATGGGCGTGGCATTAACAGTTTAGTTGAAAAACAAGTATTTGTAAATGCACATTTCCTAATTAAATGGGCAATGCCACGCCCATTAATTAGATATCCTCGCAAAGTTAGAGAAATTTCCTATATTTTGCAAAAAATTTCAACAAAATCGGAGCAGTAGTTCCCAAGTTATGGGCTGCGCAAATTCACCTTCATTCTCGTGGTCGTAATTTTGAAAATCATTTCTATACAAAAATAATAGCAAAATACCAGGCGCCCAGCATGCCCCAGCAAGCAAATATTGATTTTAGCAACTTTTTAAAGTCGTATAACTTTTGAACGGCTGCACGGATTTTGTTCAAATTTTTTGTGAAAGATAGTAAATTACGTCAGCTTTCAAATGAAGTATATTATATGGGCGTGGCATCAACAGTTTAGTTGAAAAACAAGTATTTGTAAATGCACATTTCCTAATTAAATGGGCAATGCCACGCCCATTAATTAGATATCCTCGCAAAGTTAGAGAAATTTCCTATATTTTGCAAAAAATTTCATCAAAATCGGAGCAGTAGTTCCCAAGTTATGGGCTGCGCAAATTCACCTTCATTCTCGTGGTCGTAATTTTGAAAATCATTTCTATACAAAAATAATAGCAAAATACCAGGCGCCCAGCATGCCCCAGCAAGCAAATATTGATTTTAGCAACTTTTTAAAGTCGTATAACTTTTGAACGGCTGCACGGATTTTGTTCAAATTTTTTGTGAAAGATAGTAAATTACGTCAGCTTTCAAATGAAGTATATTATATGGGCGTGGCATCAACAGTTTAGTTGAAAAACAAGTATTTGTAAATGCACATTTCCTAATTAAATGGGCAATGCCACGCCCATTAATTAGATATCCTCGCAAAGTTAGAGAAATTTCCTATATTTTGCAAAAAATTTCATCAAAATCGGAGCAGTAGTTCCCAAGTTATGGGCTGTGCAAATTCACCTTCATTCTCGTGGTCGTAATTTTGAAAATCATTTCTATACAAAAATAATAGCAAAATACCAGGCGCCCAGCATGCCCCAGCAAGCAAATATTGATTTTAGCAACTTTTTAAAGTCGTATAACTTTTGAACGGCTGCACGGATTTTGTTCAAATTTTTTGTGAAAGATAGTAAATTACGTCAGCTTTCAAATGAAGTATATTATATGGGCGTGGCATCAACAGTTTAGTTGAAAAATAAGTATTTGTAAATGCACATTTCCTAATTAAATTGGCAATGCCACGCCCATTAATTAGATATCCTCGCAAAGTTAGAGAAATTTCCTATATTTTGCAAAAAATTTCAACAAAATCGGAGCAGTAGTTCCCAAGTTATGGGCTGCGCAAATTCACCTTCATTCTCGTGGTCGTAATTTTGAAAATCATTTCTATACAAAAATAATAGCAAAATACCAGGCGCCCAGCATGCCCCAGCAAGCAAATATTGATTTTAGCAACTTTTTAAAGTCGTATAACTTTTGAACGGCTGCACGGATTTTGTTCAAATTTTTTGTGAAAGATAGTAAATTACGTCAGCTTTCAAATGAAGTATATTATATGGGCGTGGCATCAACAGTTTAGTTGAAAAATAAGTATTTGTAAATGCACATTTCCTAATTAAATTGGCAATGCCACGCCCATTAATTAGATATCCTCGCAAAGTTAGAGAAATTTCCTATATTTTGCAAAAAATTTCAACAAAATCGGAGCAGTAGTTCCCAAGTTATGGGCTGCGCAAATTCACCTTCATTCTCGTGGTCGTAATTTTGAAAATCATTTCTATACAAAAATAATAGCAAAATACCAGGCGCCCAGCATGCCCCAGCAAGCAAATATTGATTTTAGCAACTTTTTAAAGTCGTATAACTTTTGAACGGCTGCACGGATTTTGTTCAAATTTTTTGTGAAAGATAGTAAATTACGTCAGCTTTCAAATGAAGTATATTATATGGGCGTGGCATCAACAGTTTAGTTGAAAAACAAGTATTTGTAAATGCACATTTCCTAATTAAATGGGCAATGCCACGCCCATTAATTAGATATCCTCGCAAAGTTAGAGAAATTTCCTATATTTTGCAAAAAATTTCATCAAAATCGGAGCAGTAGTTCCCAAGTTATGGGCTGCGCAAATTCACCTTCATTCTCGTGGTCGTAATTTTGAAAATCATTTCTATACAAAAATAATAGCAAAATACCAGGCGCCCAGCATGCCCCAGCAAGCAAATATTGATTTTAGCAACTTTTTAAAGTCGTATAACTTTTGAACGGCTGCACGGATTTTGTTCAAATTTTTTGTGAAAGATAGTAAATTACGTCAGCTTTCAAATGAAGTATATTATATGGGCGTGGCATCAACAGTTTAGTTGAAAAACAAGTATTTGTAAATGCACATTTCCTAATTAAATGGGCAATGCCACGCCCATTAATTAGATATCCTCGCAAAGTTAGAGAAATTTCCTATATTTTGCAAAAAATTTCATCAAAATCGGAGCACTAGTTCCCAAGTTATGGGCTGCGCAAATTCACCTTCATTCTCGTGGTCGTAATTTTGAAAATCATTTCTATACAAAAATAATAGCAAAATACCAGGCGCCCAGCATGCCCCAGCAAGCAAATATTGATTTTAGCAACTTTTTAAAGTCGTATAACTTTTGAACGGCTGCACGGATTTTGTTCAAATTTTTTGTGAAAGATAGTAAATTACGTCAGCTTTCAAATGAAGTATATTATATGGGCGTGGCATCAACAGTTTAGTTGAAAAACAAGTATTTGTAAATGCACATTTCCTAATTAAATGGGCAATGCCACGCCCATTAATTAGATATCCTCGCAAAGTTAGAGAAATTTCCTATATTTTGCAAAAAATTTCAACAAAATCGGAGCAGTAGTTCCCAAGTTATGGGCTGCGCAAATTCACCTTCATTCTCGTGGTCGTAATTTTGAAAATCATTTCTATACAAAAATAATAGCAAAATACCAGGCGCACAGCATGCCCCAGCAAGCAAATATTGATTTTAGCAACTTTTTAAAGTCGTATAACTTTTGAACGGCTGCACGGATTTTGTTCAAATTTTTTGTGAAAGATAGTAAATTACGTCAGCTTTCAAATGAAGTATATTATATGGGCGTGGCATCAACAGTTTAGTTGAAAAACAAGTATTTGTAAATGCACATTTCCTAATTAAATGGGCAATGCCACGCCCATTAATTAGATATCCTCGCAAAGTTAGAGAAATTTCCTATATTTTGCAAAAAATTTCATCAAAATCGGAGCAGTAGTTCCCAAGTTATGGGCTGCGCAAATTCACCTTCATTCTCGTGGTCGTAATTTTGAAAATCATTTCTATACAAAAATAATAGCAAAATACCAGGCGCCCAGCATGCCCCAGCAAGCAAATATTGATTTTAGCAACTTTTTAAAGTCGTATAACTTTTGAACGGCTGCACGGATTTTGTTCAAATTTTTTGTGAAAGATAGTAAATTACGTCAGCTTTCAAATGAAGTATATTATATGGGCGTGGCATCAACAGTTTAGTTGAAAAACAAGTATTTGTAAATGCACATTTCCTAATTAAATGGGCAATGCCACGCCCATTAATTAGATATCCTCGCAAAGTTAGAGAAATTTCCTATATTTTGCAAAAAATTTCATCAAAATCGGAGCAGTAGTTCCCAAGTTATGGGCTGCGCAAATTCACCTTCATTCTCGTGGTCGTAATTTTGAAAATCATTTCTATACAAAAATAATAGCAAAATACCAGGCGCCCAGCATGCCCCAGCAAGCAAATATTGATTTTAGCAACTTTTTAAAGTCGTATAACTTTTGAACGGCTGCACGGATTTTGTTCAAATTTTTTGTGAAAGATAGTAAATTACGTCAGCTTTCAAATGAAGTATATTATATGGGCGTGGCATCAACAGTTTAGTTGAAAAACAAGTATTTGTAAATGCACATTTCCTAATTAAATGGGCAATGCCACGCCCATTAATTAGATATCCTCGCAAAGTTAGAGAAATTTCCTATATTTTGCAAAAAATTTCATCAAAATCGGAGCAGTAGTTCCCAAGTTATGGGCTGCGCAAATTCACCTTCATTCTCGTGGTCGTAATTTTGAAAATCATTTCTATACAAAAATAATAGCAAAATACCAGGCGCCCAGCATGCCCCAGCAAGCAAATATTGATTTTAGCAACTTTTTAAAGTCGTATAACTTTTGAACGGCTGCACGGATTTTGTTCAAATTTTTTATGAAAGATAGTAAATTACGTCAGCTTTCAAATGAAGTATATTATATGGGCGTGACATCAACAGTTTAGTTGAAAAACAAGTATTTGTAAATGCACATTTCCTAATTAAATGGGCAATGCCACGCCCATTAATTAGATATCCTCGCAAAGTTAGAGAAATTTCCTATATTTTACAAAAAATTTCATCAAAATCGGAGCATCATCACCATCATTCATCTTTAGGATATATTTAAAAATATTATAGATATTTAGAAATTTTGGACTTAACGTGACTACGATATCTAAGAAGCAGTCCTAAACACAACACAGCTCTGGAATAATGTTTTTATAATTTCGCTTGCAGCGCTCTCCATATTAAAACTTGTGATTTCGAATTGGATTTGAAAACTATATATGTCCAGCTAACCGGGAAAAACGATATATGATTGGGTAGTCATGTTCTAATACTATGTTTAGACATTTTTAATACGTTTTGAGTATATATTATATATGTGTTCAAATGGCTTCTTCTCCATTATCCTTATAAATCCTTCTCAATCTCTCAATTTGATGAAAACTGAAACCATTTCAATGAACCGTCCATGAAAAATAACTTGTTCTCGTACATACGTGTACCGTATAAATGTACAAAAAAAAAAAAAAAATTAAACAATTTAAAACATGAAAGTGCAATGTGATAAAGAATTATTCTTGGGCTGCTAATGACCGTTTGCGTTGTCAACAATAAATTTTTCTGTTTGTGATCGGAAAGTTTTTCTTTTATTTTCTTTTTTTTTTCGAACTTGGTCAGTTTGTGCCACACGATACCACATCATAAGAGTAGCCACTAAAGATGCCGCTTACAGTACTATCAACATATACTTATGCAATTATAAATATTTACACATAGACTTTATTAATCGTTTTTGCCACATAGATAACAAGAACATGTTCATGTTAGAGATGCCTCTGCCATATATGGGGTTTAGGTATTTCACTAGAGGATCCACATATTGGATAAGAACAAACACAGTGTCACATACGCGTTTACTGAAGGAAACCAAAAAAGCAGAATGTGTGCAGTGAAGATAAAGAATGATAAAGGCAAAAGGCAAACAGTTTCATGTATAAGCTACGATTTATAAAAATATTGCAAGAATTGGGATTCATAAATAAATGTCTATAATTTTTTTAAATTATTTAGATGATTGTGTCATTGCGAATATGTTAAATAAAAAATCATAATACTTAATCGATTTTGCCGCATACACATGCACACTATGTGTGCGTACTTTACTGGATACTCTATTGGATTTCAGTGTTTATAAAATATATTCTGTTTTATTTTCTTCTTTATTCATTTATTTATATTAGCTACTAATTAACTCCCTAATGATGTTTGATCGCAAACATTAAAAAATAAGTCAACGTTAAAAATGCGTGTTAACGTATAAACCTGTATTTTTAGCATAAATGCATGTTCCAAGGTAGCCGGTGGTACAATATGATTTAAGAGAAATATGTGTTTATGCCATACACTCTACACAAAACGAGAGGTATTAAAAGTTTGTCATTTCGTTTGCTACACTAGGAAAAAAATGATCAACAACCACGCCCATAATCAATAAAAATGAATATATATCAGCCCCGACATTAAAGGTATTGAAGTAGTGACGCAAATGGGCGGGGTCATGCTTCTGACACGTCTTCAATGTACAAAAAATTAACGACGTGGAAGTTGATACATATTAAATAAAATAAATATTTAAAAAATTTTATATGTAGGCTGTATTTTAGATTCGCCTTAAAGCAAATAAATTTTTTTTTTTAGTTCTTTTATAAACCCAAAGGAATGTGTATCGTTTGTATTTAAGATTTGATGCATACCCTAGGTGGTCTTAGTTTTATTGAGATTATAGAAAATTATGAGAATTATTCCCTTATCTACAGTCTCTTACATTTTCATATTTGTTTTCAAAAAGAATAACACACAATTCAGTAATTAGCTGGTATTGCATCAGAGTGGTTCCTTATGAAAAAAATATGATCAAATTATTCAAAAACATACTACTTCTGGGTAAAGGTTTAATAAAAAGCTCCAAATAAATGATAAAAAAACATAATTTTTCCAACAGATCTTGACAAACATTTCATTAAATATGCTTCTAAGCAACATCGGTCTACATCATCAGCAGCTCTAACTAAATTACGTGACGTACTTAATAAACAATTGGTGGACATTCAAAAAACAGGCATTTATCAAAATCAACGTATCATTACTTCACCAATAAATAGTGAAATTACTATTGAAGGTCATCAAGAAAAGTTATTGAATTTTTGTGCCAACAACTATTTAGGTTTAGCGGTAAGTATGTAGAATTTGGAATGATTCGTTTAAAAATTGATTAGAATGAATTGATTTAGAGTGATTCCAGCGTTCTTAAGCATACGGGTAATATTCTAAAACAATATGGTGCTGGCTTGAGTTCAGTACGATTCATATGTGGTACTCAAGATATACATAAAAATTTGGAGAAAAAATTGGCTCAATTTCATGGTCGTGAAGATGCTATACTTTATGCCTCGTGTTTTAATGCAAACGGTGGTCTATTTGACGTCATCCTAGCACCTGAAGATGTAGTATTTTGGGATGAACTAAATCATGCCTCAAGTGTTGATGGGATTCGTTTATGTAAAGCTCAGAAGCAGCCATATAAACACCGTGATATGAATGGTAACATTAAAAATGGTTTCTTTGTAAATGTTATGTGATTACAAATATATTTCTATAATATTGTTTTGTAGATTTAGAAACTCACTTAAGAAACTGCAAAGCTCGCGTTAAATTAATTGCTACTGATGGAGTGTTTTCTGTAGCCGGTCACATTACTCCTCTTAAGGATATTTTGTTTTTAGCTAAGAAATACCAGGCTGTTACTTTCATAGATGAATCTCATGCTACCGGTATCTTGGGTCAAACTGGTCGTGGTACGGAAGAATACTACAATATCATGGGCAGTGTGGATATTATAAATTCAACATTAGGTAAAGCTTTGGGTGGTGCAGCTGGTGGTTATACCACGGGACCTAAAGAATTAATCACTTTGTTGAGACAAAAATCGAGACCGTACTTATTTTCCAGTAGTCTGCCACCAGCCTCAGTAGCCATTGCCACACATGCTATTGATATGTTGCTTACATCCAATGAGCGTTTAAAAAAACTGCACACAAATACTAAACATTTTCGTCAAGCTATGACTAAAGCAGGCTTTACATTAATGGGTGAGCAGCATCCCATTTGCCCCATAATGTTGGGGGATGTTCGCTTGGCTTTCACATTTGCTAATGAAATATTTAGTAAGTAAATTATATTCATTTAAACTATTCAAGTGAATTTATTGTCTTTTTCCAATGATATTTTAGAACGTGATATATATGCAATTGCGTTTGGTTTTCCAGTAGTGCCTGAAGGACAGTCTCGTATACGGGTGCAAATTTCCGCCGCTCATACCATGAAAGACATTGATCGGGCTATAGCAGCTTTTATGGAAGTCGGCAAATCACTTAATGTTGTTTAAAAATATTATGAATAAACTTAATAGCAATTAATATTAACAACAACAATTGCTATAAAAGACGCTTCAAAACATTATTAACTACTTGCAGACACTTAAATGAGGAGGTATAGGAGGGGCTAGGATAAATGTAACATAATGAAGGGCATCCAAAAGTTGTCTTAAACCAAACACCACTTTATTTGTTTATCGTTGTTATTGCTCTTAATTACTGTTGCCTCTGCGTTCTCTTAAAAAGATTTTAGCTGTTGAATATCATTTATTATTACAATGAAGAGTTCCGTTGCACTATAATTAACTTTTGCTTCTTAGTTCATGTTTTAAGAAAACATTCTAAAAAAAAAATGGTACTCTTTGTACGAACTCACAAAGTGATTTTATTATTAATACTTGTTAAACATAAGAAATAAGAGAAAGAAAAATCAAAAAAAGACAAATTATTTAAAGAAAGTTTGATTTAATTAAGTTAATTTTAACCTTTTAACAAGAAAGAAAGACGAATAAAATAACTAATGTTGGCTTATACCAAAATCTTAAATACCCTACTTTTCTTTATATAAAATGTGAATGGGGCTTGAACCTGTTTACATCTTATTATGCTGAACATATCCGATTGTATATTTTTGCAAATTGTGGAAAAGTCTGTTAAGCGCTTCCCTTTCAGATATCAATAAAAGTGCTTTGTGTATATATATACATGTAGGTATATGTACCAAATTTCAAATTTTTAGCTAATAACAAGATTTCTTTGGATTAAGTGTAATAATGGTCATATTTGGCCCATTTTAAATAGAAAGAAAAACTAGAAATGTGTATACAAAAATTTAAACTTTATAATATGCACGTGAACAAACATGACTAGATCGATTTTAACGTATACATATAGGTCTCTGAAGCCTCCTTTTGAGTGTTAGTAACAGAACAACCAATTTAGGAGACGCACTATCTAACTAGATCGACTCACAATTCCATTAGGATTCTGATGTCAATACATCTTCTCTCAGTCTCATCATAGATATAAAAAAATTCATGATTATGCACAATTCACTTTGGAATAATAAAGAATTAAAAAGTCCCTCTCCCCCCCCCCAAAAAAAAAAGAAAAAGAAACACACAAATTTAGAGAGAATTAAAGAAATTAAATCATACTGAGAGTAAGAATCTATATCTCAACGAATAATTAAGAAACAGTCAGTTTCATTTATTCAGTTCACTGCTGGAATTTTCAAACATCGGGTGTATCGTCTGCGTGTTTTACAAAAAACATCGAAAAATTTTTGGAAATATGCCAAATTTGTTAAAGCGTAACATTCTTAAAGGTAACTATTGAAAGAAATTATAATTTTTAAAAAACAAAATTTTAAAAAATAAAAAATTTTAAAAATATATATATAAATTTTTTATGTAATCATATTTTCCATCAGCCTACACTGATTTTAATCTATGTAACATTGTATTAAAACGTAATCAGTCTGCCACTGGAGCGATAGCCCAATTACGTGATATATTAAATGAACAATTAACGGGCATTCATGAAGCGGGTACATTCAAGTCTGAACGCATTATTACTTCCTCACAAAGTACTCACATAACGGTCGAGGGTAGCAACGAAAAAATATTGAATTTTTGTGCCAACAACTATTTAGGTCTAGCGGTAAGTTGAAATTAAAATAAAATAAATTAAGAGAGCTTGTAAAGTATTGCTGTAAAATTGTAGAATAATCCACAAGTAGTCAATTATACTCAGGATGTATTACATAAATATGGTGGCGGATTGAGTTCGGTACGCTTTATATGCGGCACTCAAGATATACATAAAGATTTGGAAAAGAAATTGGCCCAATTTCATGGTCGTGAAGACACTATTTTATATGCTTCATGTTTTGATGCTAATGCTGGACTGTTTGAGGCCATATTGACGCCAAATGATGCGATATTTTCCGATGAATTAAATCACGCCTCTATCATTGATGGCATACGCCTATGTAAGGCACAAAAACAACGTTACAAGCATCGCGACATGAATGGTGAGTGTCGTGTTCAATGAACTTAAAACTCTTTAATAAAATTTTTGCAAAAATTTCATCCAAAGATTTGGAAAATCAATTAAAATCATCCAAAGCTCGCTTAAAACTGATTGCCACTGATGGTGTTTTTTCAATGGACGGCAATATTGCTCCTCTTGGGGACATTATAACATTGGCGAAGAAATATAATGCTCTTACATTTATTGATGAATGTCATGCTACCGGTTTCTTTGGCAAGACTGGTCGTGGCACAGAGGAATACTACAATATTATGGGCAGTGTGGATATTATAAATTCCACATTAGGCAAAGCTTTGGGTGGTGCCGCTGGCGGTTATACGACCGGCCCTAAGGAACTAATATCTTTGCTGAGACAAAAGTCCAGACCATACCTATTTTCAAATAGTCTACCACCAGCCGTTGTCGCCACTGGCACAAAAGTTATTGATATGTTAATGTCTTCCAGTGAATTAACTGAAAAGGTACAAACTAATACTCAACATTTTCGTGAGGCCATGACTAAAGCGGGCTTTATATTATCTGGTGAAAATCATCCCATTTGCCCGGTAATGTTGGGTGAGGCACGTTTGGCCACAACGTTTGCGGATGAAATGCTAAGTACGCTACTTTGCTAATATTAAAATAGTTTGCTTTTAAATCAATTTCTCTTCAAATAATTATGCTTTCCTTTTAGAACGTGGTATATATGTTATAGGATTTAGTTATCCGGTAGTCCCTAATGGTAAAGCTCGTATTCGAGTGCAAATTTCTGCTGCTCATACCACGCAAGACATTGATCGCGCTATATCAGCCTTTATCGAAGTGGGCAAGTCACTTAAAGTTATTTGAAATTTTTCAAATCAAACTTTATTATTCCAGACTAGATTTATTGCATTTATAGATATTTTGTTAATCACAAAATTTGAATATTAAATAAAATTACTGTCAGTACGTTCTTAAATAATAGTTTATTATATAAGAAAGTAACTTACTCTAAGGTATATAGGCATCTAGATAAGATTCAATCGGGCCAGTTACTTGATATAAAAAGTGTTCTAACACCAAATGTGTAGAAAAATTCAACACTCCCCGACGTTTTAGTTATTTTTATTGTTTTTACTATTTATCTGTATTATTCATGAAATTTATTTGGTAACTTTTTGTTTAGTTTTCAATGCAAATTTTTCTCTTCCATTGAAATGAAATGCGAATAACATTGAACGAAATGTTACGGTTTGTAATGTGACATGATATGCTGTTCACCAGATATCGATTTTGCTAACCATATACACACATATAACTATTGGGTGCACGTTTGTTTAGCGCTCTGGTTTGATATTTTTATGCAAATGTAACTGTCAACTGAACAGCATTCATACGATCGATGAATCAATCAATAGGTTTTGAAATGGGAAGAGTTGAGACATAAATAACTGCAATAACAACTTTCCACGTTCCATTCAAATCCTACCATATAGTAGGTGTGCGGAAAAGTAAAAACTAATCAAAAGAGATTTTTATTTGTTCAAGTTATTTGAATAAAATCCAAGTTTAAGATATTTTTAAATTTCTTTATATATTCCATAAAAAATATCTCTCCATATACGTTAAGCACTTAAGGGAATACATCGGCATGAATATTTTGTATATAGGTATATATAATGTGTAATGACAATCGATAATCGTTGCTGTCAAACATTTAATACCTTAAAATTTTCCACAGAAAAGTTTCTTATACACATACATTGCTGTCGCCTGGAGAGTCTGCAACACTATGCTATTTATACTCAAGAAATTCAGAGAGTCTTTGAAATTCTAACACATATGCATCCATCTCCCACCAGTTTCTTTAATTTTAGCTAATTAACTAATTCTAATTGACGTGATGTCAAAGAGTGCACTTATTACCTTTTGTTCCTTTTAATGGTTTTAAAAATCCATGCAATAATATTTTTATATATACTTTTAAGAACCACACAAACTTTTAAAAAGTTTATAATTGCTCAGCCGCCCGATTATTTCATACAACAATAAAATTGTTTACAAATAAATTTTCTTGAGTGTATTAAGGGATGTTTAAGAATGTTTGCTGTATACTACATGGATTTTTTTCTTTGTTATGTTATAAAACCCAAGAAAACGTTGTTTGCATAACATATGGATTCATATTAAATTCTAAGCTTCCTGCAATATTATCTAGCCAACCATTTATCATTTTTGTATACTTGGAAAGTCTTGTGGATGCGCAAAAATTGTAAACATTTTTCAAATTCTAAATGGTTCATCTTTTCTAATAATATAAATATGAATTAGTCCATATTTCAATAGGCGTGGAAGGCATCTCATTACGTCTCCTATAGTTTGTACATTACATGTTAACTCACTGTGCGATATTATATGATTGCGATTATGAATGTTGATTATTAATAATAAAGCCTAAAAATATGTTATGTTATGTAAGTCAGTATAGCTGAATGCAGCTTCATTGAATTTATGTTAAGTTTCTTTCTTATTATAAAACAGTTCTCTCAAGTGCTTTCAGCAATATTCACCCAATTTATACTTTTGAAACTAAAATTAAAGAAATCTACTATTTGGCAACCAAATACGCATACTTCCGTTATTACAACATACTTCCTAGAGCGTAATTAACAAATTTTTAACATTTTAGTTGTACATCAAATGCATGAAACACTCATAAAATCACCGGAAGTCACTTAAACTTCAGCCGGTTTAAGTGACTTCCGTTTATATTGTATTTTCCGTTAGGTTGGAGAAGAAGCCTTTTCCTAACCTCTCTTCAAAAGCCCGGTTAGCATTTAGTACACGAGTACTTAACAATTCAGAGCTGTTATTGTTTTCTGTTATTATTGCAGCAATATGCTAAAGCATAAGCGTTAAGCTTAAAAACTCATTTCCGATTGGCGGACGTAAAATTCATTTTAGTGACATCAGGGAAACATGATATTATTACTAAAGTAGCCAAGTACACGAAAAAAGAACCGGAACTGAATATAAAATACAACAATAATGGAAATTTTGAACACTGTAATAAGTAACTACAACATCATGTGTATGTGTATCATTTACCTCAGCCACTGTGTACACATTTTCAGGATAAATTTATACTTCATTTTACACTTATCGCAAACTTTAGCAATACTCCACATTACAAATATGTGTTACTTTTAAGCAAATATTATGCTAAGCCTTCCTTATATTTTGTGAATTTGTAGTATACAATATTTTCTTTTGATTAACTCTCATCTCGTTTCATTAAATGCATGAAAGTGACAGTTGGCAACTTTCATTTTACAGTTCTAAAGTAACCATTAGTTACTAAGCTGTCGGTGACAGACGCCACCATCATTCATTATATTTCACTTTCATTATGGCGTCTTCAAAGTATGGCACTTACCTACACATACACTTTTATTCATTACTACACGACTAATAGCAAAATTCTTTACTTTTGAAGTTGTGGTGGTTGGATTGTTAACACTTTACTACAACTGTCGCTTAGAGTATATAACAATGATAAATTATTTATTATGAAATTGTTTTTAAAACTTTAAAATTGTTGGAATTTTTATAAATGTTGAAAGAGTCTTAAGAATTTTGGTAAGAATTCTGACGTAAGAATTAATTACGATGCTAAAATCAATATTTGCTTGCTGGGGCATGCTGGGCGCCTGGTATTTTGCTAATATTTTTGTATAGACGTGATTTTCAAAATTACGACCACAAAAATGAAGATTAAGTTGCTTTATTCATAACTAGAAAACGACTGCTCCGATTGTGGTCACGTTTTTTGAAAATGTTTGGAAATTGGAAATTTTAGTAGCTTAACGGGGATTAATAAATTAATGGGCGTGACACTGCCCGACTAAATTTTTAGAGGCGTATTTAAGCTTTGGACTGAGCCTAATTTTTTGATTTCACTTCTTGAAGTATATCTTTCATTCTGTTTGTGATATTTGTTTTATACATTTTCTTTCGTTAGATTTCTGTTAGTTTGAAAAGCTGGTACTTAGCCTTATGCGAATAAAATTATTATTAACATTGAATAAATGCTTTATAATTAATACTAAATGTTCCATATGGTTATAAAAGTTCAATACACCTTTTCCTACTTCATTTTAATGCATTTTCACTTCACACTTTTAGGTTAAAAAGTTATACAAAAAAAACCTTTCATATACGTTGTTGCTTTTCCGCCTGACTGAAGTGTTAAGTATAAGGTGCTTATAAGGTTGTTTTTATTATTTGCTTTCCTAGTAAAAGAAAAACTCTTTCCATTGAAAGGGACTCGTGAAAACCTTAGCAACACTTACTTTGATGTGGGAGGCAGAATCAGAGGAGGAGGCATTACCCAGACTATAGCATGTGTTAATATACACGCGACACCCATAACAATAGCAACCAACTAAGTTAAGTGGGAGTTACTCATATGTTATGACATAAAAAACTCAACAACACAAAGAAGAAATTCTATATAAAGATGTTTAAACTCTATTAGAATAAATGCTTCTACAGAATAAAAAGAGAGCTGACAGTTTATTTTCTTTTTATTTTATATATAAAAAAAGGCAACACATCCATTATAAAGCTTTACGCGTCAGTGATTAATCTTGTAGAATATTCGAAAAAAGAAAAACCCAAATATCAGCAAGTTTGTTTTTGAATCTCAGAAAAAAATCTACCAATTAGGAAAGAAATCTTTCTTTGGCTGTTCAAACCAATTAAATCAGCTTATGTTTTAAGAAGATAAATGAAAATGGAAACTTTCGAAGTTACACCTACCGAATATACTTTATATGCTCTGAAAAAAGATTTTGAAGACAAATGAAAATAAAACAAAAAGACTTTAAAAGTCGCCCTCCTCCTCTTCGCACACTTCTTACCGGCTTTAGCTTCATTGTTCTTGTGAAATATTATGCACATACTCCTGCCTTGTGATCCTTTTTTTTTTTTTCTTGTCTTTCTTAAGGAGATTGAAAAGCTTTCTTTATTGGAGTTATAAAACCTTCCTCCTACCTCTAGAACTTTTTTTCTACCCATTATTGTTGATTGTTTGCAAAGATTTCTCGCATGAATTTTCTTTACCAAACTGAGGGGTTAGCCATGTGTTGGTGGAAGAAACGTTTATAAAAGCTATGAATTTTAAAATGTATTGTATTGAGAAAAAAAGAAAGATTATAACAAAAAAAAAAAAAAAAAGAAAAATTCTCATAAAAACAAATCAACGTTGTTTGATAATAATGTCTAAATATATTATATAACCGGGTATTGGATGTTGGGAGCTTAGGCTTAAGGCTTAAGGGTGAATCTCTATCGCATTTAGTTAGTTACCACAACAACCGATAAAGAAGCTTTAATCATATGTATATATGCATACCATTCAATCAAAAAAGTGGAAGAAAATCCTATTAAGAAAGCAAAAAAAAAAAAAAGGAGTGAATTAAATTTTTTTTTATTTAATAAAGATTTTTGATAAACTTTATACTGTTTATAATACAGAAATAGGAAAAAATTAAAAAACCTTAAAATGGTTTATTAAAGATTTATTTTAGATCAATTTATGAGGGACTGCCTGTAGACGTTCATATATTTAGCAAAGCTTAAATATCAGGAATTCAACTTGGTGCATCAATTCCTTTCATTATAAGGATCAATCGCACAAAGTTTAACTAAAATCCGTTGACTTTTAATTTTTTCTTTTAATTTAGAAGGTTCTGTAACAAGGTAAGAATTGTTAGATATATAGAAATTTTGATGCCATTTGATTGATATTGACCATGGTGTTCATATTATTTTGCTTATCCCCTGTATACATATTAAACTTTTAAGAAAATCGAAATAAAGTAATAACACTTAATAATAAAAAAAATTGATAAATAGAAAAAAGTTTTTTAATAAATTATTAAACGATAATCGTTATTTTGCATAAACTTTTAAAGAGTTTAAGAAAGTTTTGATTTTCACCCCAAAGAAAAAAGGTGAAACCCACAAATTGTCAATCATTCTAAATAACTTATTTAAAATTATCATAATTTTACGTTTTTTTTTGCATAACTTTTACCTGTATTTTTCTTAAATAAGGGTACAATTGTATGTATGGTATTGTGGAGTATTCGGTCCTGTATAGAAAACTTGGCAACATTTGTATGTAATGCTGTGGCATTCGTTTTCTTTTCTTTCACACTTGCATTTATATTCCTTTCATAGAGAAACTGTATGTTGTTTACTGTGTGAAAAATCGTTAACAAGTCCCCTGGGATGGACTATAATATGGACATTTAATAGCCTTCATCATTACCATCATCATCATCTTGATTATTAGGTAACATTTTCTTTTAAGTAAAAGTTTTCGGTCAATCGCAAACATTTTCCATTTGTTTTAGTTTGTTTGCTTAATAAAATATTTATTTTATTTTACTCTGGTGGATTTTTTCCTTCTAAATATAACCTTCCCCAGCCCAGCGTAGCACTCCTATTTCATTACTATATTGCGTGCTTAACTCCTTACTGCTACACACACACACACACACACTTCAAACACATAAAATATGTACAAAACAAATGTGAGAAGTTTTTCCGAGCCAGACATTCTAAATGACTGATGTGTTTGTATATGTGTATTTTCTCTAGTGTACAGCTTTTGTCAATGTTTGGTGTCTGCCATCATTTCGCTTTGAAACACGCAATGGTAAATTTTATACACCTGTAAATACTTTTAAATATGTGTAAGTATATGTTAGATATCGTGTATATGCTTACGTCTCATATCTCCCTCTCTCTAATGGTATGTGTTTTCATTCTAAATAACTCAAAAGTGTTGGAAAAACTGTTTTGTTTGGTATTTCATGTCGAATTCTAACATAACAATGAAACTTTTAATAGGTGCGATAATATAAAAATTACTCGCAAGTATCACAACTAGAAATTTATTCCAGGTAAGCTTAATACATATAATTATATATGTATATATATATAGAGAATCGTTGAAACGTCTACAGTGGAAACTTTGCTGAGTAAAGCCTTCGCAGAATAATTTTTTAATAAAAACTTAACACTTGCTAATGCGCTCTTAGCACAGCACTTGACACGCACCTGTATAAATTTTCCTTATTACATGTGACTATTGTCACTAGAAAAGCTACTACTCAGTCATTTCTTATATGTTTTGCTTCTAGAACAATGCAGTAAAAACAACAACATTACATTGTTAGAATTTTTAGTTAATTAAGTTAATAAGCAGGACGGTATGATGAATTTAGGTTTAAATGTAAAAAAAAAAACTAACGTACAATGCATTTATTGCTTATAGATGGAGATTAGGTCTCCTACCTTTTTGAAAATTTTATTTGCCTTAAGTCGGATACCCTCCACATTTATGCCGAAAAAGGCCGTTTAAAAAGTTAAACCTCTTTTCACGATCACTTATCTCAATGTATGTTTTCTACACTAAAGAGAGTTTTTTTTAACTAGTGAGCGTATCCGTCATTCTGTCTCGATACGCTCAAATTTATGGAATTATAAATTTTCAAATTCGCAGCTTAATTTTTATATTTTTGTACGATGGATTGCTTAAAAAAACGCAATTGATTACAATTTTCATATATCGCGCAAAAAAAAAAATCGCACAAATAAAAAATTGCACAAAAACAGATTTGAATGTATTAAGTTTCCAAAAGCAGAACATTGTCCAAATGAACACAGATTTTAATATTGATCAAGAATATATAATTTTTATAGAGTCCCTGAAGCCTGATTTTGATGCTAATATTCTACATAAAAGATCAAAAGCTACAATAATTATTGAAACATGGAATGTATGTTGAAAATGTTCCATTCCATTCACATGCTTACAACACATATATTATCAGAGCTATTTACATAAAGCATGTTTGTGATGTTTTTATTGAAGTCTGTATTTTATAACTGTGTGATTTTTTGTTTTTTATTGGCATTTCATGTCCTTACACGCTTTCTCTGCTCTAGCCCAAGTTAAAAACAATCTCTGACCATAATTTTATTGGCCATTTTTACGATAAAAGTTAAGTGAATTGTACATTATAACATGGATAAGTAAGTGGTCGTAAAATATCATCTCTACCATTGCTGCTGTCCTTTACATCCATCTCTGGCAAAGTGTTTACGACATTTTAAGAAGTCAAGCAATGTCCTACAGCTGTAGAAAGGGATATGTATTGTATGCTTTTTATGAAATCAAGAAGATTTGTACATTTTATTGCAAACAAGATTTTGCGATATATGTGCGAGTGTTGAAAGGTATTTAAGAAGAATAAAATAAGTTTACTAACAAGGACTACGAGAGGGGATATAAAATAGTGAATAGAATATAAAAATTTTGAATCACACACATGATAATATAGTTGTTGTTGGTGTTGTTGTTGTTTTTGCAACTACTCTTCCTTCTTTAATAAACTATCGATGATTTTAGTATTCGAGTACTCACCACATGTAAACTTGAATGCATTTGATTAAAACTCAATATTTTACATATATTTGTCTGTATAAAGTGTTTTATATATTTGAAATTTTATTATCCATTTTATTCACATTATATGTCTTGATAATAATTGTGTTTCTTTAAAGAGACTTGTTTACAAACACATGTATTGTACATTTAACTTATTTTATGAAATGTTTTGTCTTTAAGTGGAAGTAAAATGGATAGAAATGCGTTTATAAAATTATGTACACGTTATATATATATATGTTAGTGGTAGTGAGGAAATATTTTACATATAATATAAATTTTATTTTAATACAAATTTATATCTTAACATAACTTGCACACTAAACTATATCTAGGGATGATATATGTATGTATACATCATATATATAAACAAACAGCTGGTGTCGAAAGTAAGTTAACATAAAAAATTAAGCAAAGAGAAAAAACAAGAAAAATAAATAACAAATCTGTCACATACATCTTAAACTTAATATATAAACCTTTAACTCCAGCAATTAAATCCTGCACCAAATAAGGGATTTTTTTTGTTAATTCACTTAAGTAAATTAAAGTCTCGCTATTTAGTTAGAGTTATAGATTGGAGCCCAAAAGTTATCTTTACTGGTGTTTTGTAGTAGAAATGAACCATAGTGCTGTTATAGAGGAAAATAAATAATTCCTACTCTCTTAATGGACGTACGGACGTTTTAGTTTTACATTCTATTCATTCTGTATTATTCCACTAACATCTAATATTTTATTTCACTACTTTACATTTTGGCTGTGTATTCATCAAATAAACAACAACAAAAAGAAATCACAACCGGTATTTAAAAAAACTGTTTATACTTTGTCACTAAATTAGTGACATAAGTGTTTAACAACTCATAAATATTTCATGTACATATGTTTGGAAGAAACCTTTCTTTTATTTATATTATATATTTAAAAGTTTTTTTTCTTTTTTGTTTGTTTCTGATATTATTGATTAGGGAAGAATTGATTGTTGCTGATTTTGTTGTTGACGTTGCTATGACTTTAAAGTTGTTGTTTTCGTTGTTTTACTTGTAGTATCTGTTTCATAGCAAATCTACTTTTTGTCATTTGTTTTTTGTGTTTTGTTTTATCATTGATTATTGTTCGTTGTCTTTTGATGTTTGTTTAAAAAATTTATATATTGTCAAGGGAAGGTGCATGATTTGGCTTATAATTAATAAGGAAAAAAAATTTTATAAATTTTTATGGCATAACAATGTTATAGAAAAATATTTTTTTGTATACCCTACACACAAGATGGGAGTTATACTAAGTTTGTCATTCCATTAGCCACCATACATAAGAGTTCCCATAAATCACAATGAATCTCAATCACCATAAAAAACTGAGTCGATCTAGATATGTACGTCTGTGCGTCCGCGTGTCTGAATGTTTGTCACGATTGTATATTTTAAGTTATAGAGCTGAAATGACGCAGATTACTACTTACATTGGGCCAAATCGGTCAACAGTCACGCCTACAATCGACAAAAATATATTTATCTGGAACTAAAATTGATCCATTAAATTGAAATTTGGTACACTGTATATAATTACCCCTTCCATTGATGTGCCAAAAATGGCCATAGTCGGATAACATACACGCTCACAATTAAGAAAAAAACATACTCAACGTAATACTCGACTTGCAATTTGTTATGCAAAACATATACTATTAGAGGGCGTCATCATATACCTGCCAGGCCCACCATCGTAGATGTGGAAGGTATTTAAGATTCGGTCCAATCCAAATTTAGTTTTCT
Source organism: Crataerina pallida (assembly GCA_949710015.1). Classification (NCBI taxonomy): domain Eukaryota; kingdom Metazoa; phylum Arthropoda; class Insecta; order Diptera; family Hippoboscidae; genus Crataerina; species Crataerina pallida. Next base: position 25,949,229 of record OX453293.1, on the reverse strand, counting down.
TACTTGTTTTAATTGTCGAACTAACTTCTACTTAAGTACAAAACTACCCAAACGATATGAATTTTCTTAGAGTTTTTTTTTCTTCTATGAATCACGAACCTCGATGATTTCTTTTGTTCAAAATATTTACAAAAAAAAACTTTTGGAAGGATTTTTATTATTATGTTTTTCTTGTTAGACATTTTGGTATAATTTCTTATCTTTTGTTGCTGTTAATAAATTCCAAAATCTACGCAAACAACCTGGTTTCTTATCTAAATTGGCCACCATTAAACGATCCTCCTCCATAATAGTGTCCAATATATAATAACTGCTTAGGTTAAACGGTGGTGGCGGTAGTAGGGGGGGTGGTCATGATATAATGCAATTTTTACTTTCACTATGCAACACTGGAGGATGATGGCCACCATTACCATTACTTTGATATTCCAAAGCTTGCTTTTTCTTCTTCTCATAAGCTATAGCATCATTGGGCACATACGAGACTCTTACACCGCCATAATGTCTACGCGCTGGCAAACGATAAACGTAATCATCCATATCGCTGGAAGAACTGGATGAACAAGTCGAACAAATACTGGCCACTTCAGCATTATCGGTATTTGTCATGGCACTAGCTGATGGCTGAGGGAGAGCAGGAACATGTGGTAATTTTGTATTGGTCTGATTAATTTGCACTTCGGAAGCGCTGCGCGCCTGATTTCGTTTACGCCTTCTTCTACGAGCATTAGAGTTGTCTGTATAGCTTTTTGACCTGGACATGGTATCTTGTATACTAAGAAATCTCATTTCTCTACCCATTTGTCCATAGCGATTTTCCTGCTCCACCTCTTCATCATCATCATCATCATCGTCCTCTTCATTATTTGTTGTAGTATTGTCTTCTTTAATACGTTCATACTTAACAGGTGATAGTGTTTCATGATCATGATCCATTTCTAAATTTTGACTAATTTCTTGCGTACTTTCCGTCATTTCCGAAGCTGAAGCTGAAGTAATTTGCATTTTATCGATACTCTGGTAACTATGAGAATCGTCAGCTTTAGATACCAACATGTCAGGCAGGGAACTGGTAATATTTGTATCCGGAAAACTTGATTTATCTGTAGCACAAATATTCTCCATACTCATGGCCACTTCAGTGAAATCCATGGGTAGCGGATGAGTGGGTCGGGTTGTAATGTTATTTTCCAAATTTTTTAAGACCAAGTCATGCAGGCACGGTTTCCGGGGACTGGCAAAGCTATTGTCCACATTATTAAGAATCTTACCGTCACTATTATTCAGACATCCTTGCGACAAACGGTCTACATGATTAGTGGTGGTAGTTCGTTGTATTGAGTTAAGTTGGGGTTCACTACTAGCATCTGATGGTGTTGGTGGTTCTCCTTTACTGCATGCTATCGAACAGTAGATGGTCCCACCACGTGGTAAAAATGCACGACCCAGCAATGAACAATGACACGTGCAACAGGAGAAACATTGATCTGTTGCATGCCAATGTTGACCATCGTGAGACATTTGCCCCTGATCTACACCAATCGCTTCGCCACAATAATCACAATATTCAGCAAACATATTATCAAAACAATTGAGGCAATACGGTTTGCCTTCGCGCATTATATAACGCTGCCCACCCAATTGTATGTCACATTCAAAGCAAGCGAAATGCTTCATGTGCCAGGTGCAGCCTTCAGCTTCAGTACATTCATCAGAAAATATAATCTGCAGGTGAAGAAATACAATAAAGTTTAAAAAAAATATATAAAATCAAAATCAATAACATTTAGCAATTATTTTATGTCTAATATTTCAATAAAGTCCATTTTGTCTCCAAAGCTTCGAATTGATTTTTAAATAAATTAAAGCCTTTGTCCATCCGTCCGTCTTAAGTATAGCAATTGTTAACACTTACATGAGCATCGTATTCAAACATAATACAAAAATAAGAGCCATTCCATCACCTCTTGTTTAATTATGATTAATTTAGAAGATAAAAAAAAGCGGACGTAAAGACAGACGTCCAAAAATTTCAGTGTATTTGAAGAAGATGGATGGATAATGAATGACAATCAAACTGAATTGACTGGACTGGATGTAATTAAAAGTCATCTTCAAGAATTGTATCACGAACTTTACTTTTCATTTAAATACTACAAGAACTGGAGAGTGTATCATTATCACATAAACACAATATTAAATTTCCGCCTTTCTACCAAGTGTGTAAATTAGCTTAAACAACTTGAGTATATAAACTTGTCTTCTTCGTTTTGTACACTATGTGTTTATATAATTACTGCTAAATAAACATAAACAAATTCTTCAGTTCAGAGCTGATAAGCTCATTAAGCAAAAAAGTGAGAACGTAAAGAATGAATATAAAAAAAGGAATAAAATAAACAGATAGCTTACCTCATCGCAAGCTGAACAACGCGGTTTCTGAGTTTCGGCATGATGACGGCCACAGTAGAATTGGCCGTTGCGATGAAAATAGATTAAATCCACCAGTAATTCTTTGCAAACACAACACACAAAACAAGCAGGATGCCAACACATCTGAGCACTGATACGCTGAGAGGCCAAGACCACAACGTTGCCGGGGGAAAGTGGTCCCTTGCACTGAAAACAATATAATGAGAGGTAAAAAAAGAAAACTAAGAAACTCGGTTTAAGTATAGATTGATAAGATTTTATTTTATTTTTAATGTTTTATTGAACTTTCTTAAATATATATATAAAACAAGTAATAAACTACATTTGGCTTAACTCAAATTTTAAATACATTCCACATCCCCAACTGTGAATATAGATATACATATAGAGACGAATAGAGAGCAGTAGTTTTTCAGTTAAGAGCCACGAAAATTCACCTTCATTTTTGTGGTCGTAATTTTAAAAGTCATGCCAATATAAAAATATGAATAAAAATACCAGACGCCCAGAATGGCTCAGTAAGCAAATCTTGATTATAGATACTATTTAAACTCTTATAACTTGCGAACGGCTCCACCGATTTTGTTCAAACTTTTTGTAAAAGCTTGTAAAATACGTCAGCTTTCAAACGAAGTATATTATGTGGGCGTGGCACTGCCCATTTAATAATTAAACGAGAAATACGATTTTAAAAGCTATTTTCTAAGAAAATGGACAGTGCCACGCCCATTAATTTATCAATCCCTGCCAAGCTACTGAAATTTCCAAACGTTTGCAAAAAATTTGACCAAAATCGGAGCAGTGGTTTTCTAGTTATAAGCCAAGCTTTTAATAGTTTATAAACAAAATTTTATCAAATCATTTAATGTCTCAATTATTCAAAAAAGAAAAAAATTGTAAAATGAAGAATTTCATAAGTGTTTAAAAAGTTCGCTGGAGGACTTTATTCTATTCTTCATTCTCATAAATGTTAAAAGCTGTTCATTAAAGTGCTTTTATATGCCTACTGAGTAAAGCATTTCAATTAAAAACTTAGCACAAAATACTAAAAAGTGGCCACTACCCTAGAGCTCATTATAGCATATACGCTATGTATACACTATGTATATATATGTAAGTATGTAATTAAACATTAACGCCTGACGTTATTAAATATAATATTTTGATAAGGAAAATATCAAAGTAGTAAGTTGGGGAAAGTAATCCCGAGAGGACGACACCACTTAGCAGCAGCTATCTTAGCTGCTAGGCGTTCAGTTAAAACAGAACGAAATATCATTTTTATATATTGTAAATATTTCAACGTTTATTATTTGTTTTTACTACCGCAGCCATGTCTTTGTTGTTGTACATGGACATAATAAAAAAGCCACTGGCTGGGTTGGTTCTCTCTTTATGCATCTTTTCCGTTTGCTTAGTCTTTTTCTTTCGTTCATATAAAAATATTTGTATTGTAAGTGGAGATCTTTTGTTGTTTTTCCTTTGCGTATGAGTGTGTTTGTGTTTTACTGAAGTTTTGTCAGTTATAATGATTTGACTCATTAAGTTAAAATGCGTATAATTAAGTTTTTATAAATGGTAATATAGTTAAAAGCTTTCGGGCTCTTATATTTTTAATTTCACGTATAAGGATGCATAATAGAAAGAACATGTGGAAAAATTGAATTTGGCTTAAGACCAATCTTAAAGATTCTCCATATCTTTATACCTGCTTGTGATCTCTAAAAGTGCACGAATTACGTGTCAACTACTAAATTGTATGTACATTGTAGGCGTGTCTGTTATAAAACGACATAAAAATTTTCAAATATCAACTTCATTGGTTAGCTTTTGTTTTGATAAATAGACTTTCTGTCCATTGTGAGCTTATCAACAAAGAAAGTTTCAGCTCTATACCTCAAAATTTATGACGCCGATTGTACCAAAAACCACAGACAGGAACAAACATGTCTAATTAGATTAAGATTGGAATGAAGTCAAGTGTTTAACGTGTGTTCCTGCCGTGGAGGCTTAATCACACGGCATCTCAAGCCGAAGCTCAGATGCAGGGGAAAGATATGCGCTTCCCAACGCCCCGTTAGGTACCGATCTAGGAGCCATATTGTAAGGATATGGACTCCACTCCTCGGTGGAGAGGATACAACCTACTCTCACCCCGTCAGGGGGAAATCACAGCCACCACGATGCTCCCACAAGGGGGCCTACTTCAATATGCTAGCAGGAACAAGTTCCTGGGGCTCTAGCATCCCGTGGTACCAGCAATAAGTTCCTGGGTCGAACCTCGTATCCCTCAAAGAGGAGTACTACCAGTGTAAGACCTTACATCTCCGGACTGGTCACCAAAAATTAAGATTGGAATGTCGATTAGAAATATATATACTTTTCAGCCTCACTGACATTTGTGTTTGGATGTTGCCAATGCAAGTACCATCTTTGTATACTCCGCCACCTTATATGAAGGGTATAAATAGTGCGTACTCATAAACTAACATTTTTTAAATATTTTGTAAAATTTTATATCCAATGTAAGTTTTATATGATAAAGGAAAGAGGAAAAGGTCTTTATTACGACAAGGATACTATGTTGCTTTCTTTGGGAATATCAGGTGGTTGTAAAAGTAAAGGTCACAGAACTGAATAGCACGTTAGGTACGTATTTAGTGAGTATTTGATTATGTATGCATATGTTATGCCGCTGTCGATATTATTATTAAAAAACTTTTAGTTTAGCTTGCATACTACATTCAATTATTACAAAATCACACCATCTTAAATAAAATATATTATTTTATATAAGCACACATTCCCTAATACGGTTAATGCACTTATTATTATTCCTCAGTAACAAACTCTTTATATTACTTGTCTTGCAAGGAAATTTTTATGTGTATGTGTATTTGTGTCATATTAAATAAGTCCTTATGCTCCAAATCATATCCAACTAACCATGGATAAAGCCATAAAGTCAGTTTAAATTGGAAACCACAATGTAAGTATATAAAGACCGATACACATACGACCAAACACTGAACCGGTTACTACTAATTGCATATTTTAGTTTTTCCAACCTATTAACTCGAGTGTTTTTTTGTGATGACAACGTATGTAGGAAGGCATATACATGTGGTATGTTTGAGCAAATAATTAACAACTTTAAGTGTGCTTCAACTTTGGCAAAGCTAGTAAGAGAATAATTAGTCTACTTTCCACATTCTTGGTGTTTAGTGTTCTGGAAAAGTTGCATAAATGATGTGCCGACTAAAACTGTTTTATTAGAAAATATTTAGCATGTTAAGCTTGTTTACTTTTTACGCTTAAATATAATAAAATGGAATAAAATAAAATTAAATTAAATATGAAAATCGAAAAAAAATTGCTACGAAAGTAGTGTCAGAAACATAAGCAAGAAAAAAAATTGCGAAAACATATTTATATCCCAACGCGAGTAGTCTCTTTTTAGTTCCATACACTTTTTTTGCCAATGTTTAATAGCTTTGATACCATGTTTGAAGAGAGAACTGGCGAGCTCTTTGAGATCACCAAAAGGGGCATCGAGAAATAGACCCATCCTGTTAAAATATCACACAGCTAATTGTTATGTTTTTCACCATTTGAAACTACTTGAATAAAGAAATTGAAATTGTGTTGTTAGCTGTTTTCAGTGACACTTATAAAAAAAATAAAGATTTGAAAACTTTTATAATCTTTCTCCCATTTTTTTCAGAATGCAACCAAGTATTTTTTAGTTTTTTTTTTCCGGAAATCGTTACTTTACGCATAAACTATATAACTGGTTAGCAAAGCGCAATTGGAATTATTAATGGGTCTCGTTATACTAACAGCCGTCCTTTCTCTTTCACAAAACATAAACTTACGTATACCAAAATTAAACAGCAATTTAAATCCAAAAAAAAAAAAAAAGAGCAATAGTAGAATTGAACATAAAAAATAAATAGCAAGGAAGTGAAATGGCGTGTGCTTAAGTTGCCAAAAACTGAGCACAAAAGCCTCACTCCCATCTAGTGCATATTCCATCGTAATAGCGGCTTTGTTGAAAAAGAGTTTTTTCTTGACATGTATTGTACGATTTTTTTTTTTTAATTCTTTTAAAAGAGAAAAAGAAAAATCTTTTATCAGAACGTTTTTAATGACAGTCTGACGCGTTTCTATACTTTTTTTTTGCATACACTTGAATGACTTTTTTGATTATTTCGCTCTATCGCAGTCTCGCCCTCTTTTTTCGAGTTGCATAACTATAAAACAATTAAATCATATTAAATTTTACTTGTCGTTTGTTACTGATTAGAAACGAAACAATATTCTTCAGCATAAAAAATTTTAAGTCAAATGTTCAAGTAGAAATAAAGAAGATTTAAATAAGGATAAAAGCATTTATTGAACATAATGATCTATGTAGTCAACAGTGCTTGTTATTTTAAAAACTTAACTATATGTATCTTAACAAGAAAATTAATATTATTAAACAGAAATGGTTTCTATTTTCAAATGGAAATCTCTCCATTTACAACCAAAAATGCTTTAGAAGAAGAAGAAGACTATGAAATTCGTCGACAACCGGATATAATTTGTTGTTCATTTTATACCATGTCACTTCCTTTTCATATTTCTTTTGCTGCTGCTGTCAAATTATTGTTTGTTAACACAATAGAGAGCAGTCTCAAAAAATTTCCCTGACATTGACTCGACGCTTTAATATATTTTTGTCAATAAAGAATACTCGTAAGCTTTTCTCTGTCATATTTTCTATAGGAAATATGTCATACGACAATGATGGCTTAATTGCAACACGCTTTTCATTCTATTGTACTTTTAAGGAAAAGCAAACAATAAGGAAAATGTACAGAGTGAATAATTACTTGCTTGCTAAAATCGTATAAGCAACGCAACTGGAGACTTTTTGAAAAAGTTCTGAAAGAAATTGTAAAAGAATGCACCGGTTAACCCAAACACAATTTGAATGGCAAACTGTAGTTAATGTTAGGTTCAGTTAAGTTAGATTGACTTAACCTTAGTTTCAATAAAATTTATTTAGGTTAGGTTCGTTTTTGTTTAGTTAAGGTTCTAATCATAAATTTTTAATCATTTTTCATTCCTTCAATATCTTGTCATTGTCAAAAAAAATTTTTAAATTTTAAACCCTTGAACAGTAAGTAAAATAAACTAAAGAAAGCTTATCATAACTGAAACTTTTTTTCAACTACCTATTATAATAAAATGCTGCATAAGTATTATTATTTCATATTTTATTAAAAGTTTTTCATAACTTTTAAATGTATGAAAAGAAAATGAAAATGAAAATGAAATATATGCAAGCAAACTATGGAACCCTTGAGATGCGACGTCTTTATAACTTACACTTCTTTACAGCTTCATACGTACACATTACATATTCAATCATTTTCAAGACACAGAACCTCTTTCCCTATAAACTTAAGCAAAAGGACGCACAGAGTTGAAGTGAGACTCTTATAGTATGCGCCCAGCAGCTATTAGGCTACTGTCTGGTTAGTCTGTGTTGGCCAATAATGAATGAAAAATTTGCATAAAAAACTTTTTCCACTTTTCTCTTAAAACACGAGATTGCTTTGTGTTCAAAGTATAAAGAATAGTTCAACAAAGGAGAATACACAAAATCTTACCACCAGCATAAATAGAAATTATTTTTTATTAAGTGTATGTTATGCTAAAATTGTAATCTTTTCTGCTTTTCTGCGCTTTGTTTATAATGACATTTTTCTTTGATAAATTTTTACCACACTTTCTTATTAAACTTTACGTCTATACACACAGAAATGAATTTAAGTCGTTTTCGTAAAAAGCTGTACTTTTACTAAAGAGTTTTTCTTGTTGTTTTCGATTTCTTTTCATTACTTTGTGAAAAGGAATGTGTATGTGTGTTTACTTTAACAAAAAACGTTCATTTCTTACAACAGCAGCTGAAAATCTATCTTAAGTAGTTTTCATTGTTGCGTTGTTGTTGTTATTATTATTATTATTGTTGTTATAGTTGTCTTTATTTATGCGCTTTTAATGAAATCTTTTTGTCATCCGTTGGAAAAGTTTTCCACAGCAAATGCTGTAGAGATGGAGAGCAACTAACAAAAAATATTTATTTCTGTTGTCGTTTATGTTTAAATTGTTGCATGAATTGTTGAAATGGGAAGAGGGTGCTATGGTTTTTCACATTTTTTTAACACTAACAAAAACAATGGAAGCCGTAACAGAAAAATGTGCAGAAAAAGTGTCAACCAAAGGAAAACTATAACATTTTATGATTTCCTGTGAAAATCGTTTCATTACAAATGAAGAGAAAAGTTTTTGTTGAACAAGGTTTTACAAATATTTGGGAGGGGGAGGGAGGGGGACCATAAAATCACAAACTTTTTTCAGCTCATAGTTATGTAGACATATGTATGTGTGTGCCCTTTATCCATAATAAAATGTTTTAGTTCATTCAGTCCAAGCGCAAGATAACACTTAATGTATAACTTAAGTATTTGTTCCTAAAATAAATCAAACTGCTTTAAAAAAACCTGTTAGAACTTGGAAAAAAAAAGAAAAAAGTGTTAAAGTATTTGAATTCTTTTATTTGTTTTACGTACAATGGTTAAAAAATTATCTAGAAATGCAAACATTCAAAATGAAAATAGGCAACGACAATGGTAAAGAGACAGCAATCACATACAGAGTTCCACAGGGATCTAAATTAGGCCCCTTTATGTACTTTATTACACTGGCTAAGCACTCTAAAAAATTGCCAAACATTTGCGTTTGTCGATGATATGATGATTGTTGTTACATACAAAGTTATAAAATCAGCGACTGATACAATGCAACGAGAGTTTGACATAATGATTAGATGGTGCTATGATAAAAGACTCGGAATAAATTCATCAAACTAATGCCCATCGAACCCTCACATTTACTTTATACAGAAGTTAACAAAAAATTCCCTGATTTTGATTGCTTGCACTCAAATATAAGCAACCAAAAGGGAGATGAATGTAAAACAATTATTGATATGATAAACGAATACACTAATCAATGAATTTGATAATCACAGGTGATTCTAAATAAACCTCACTTAAGCGTACTTAAGAACTCTGTATTACTTATTTTAATTTAAGAAAACAATACTTAAAAAACTTCAGTACTTTGTGTTTAGCATTTAAGAGTTTAAAAAACTTTAGTAATTCATTTAACTTGATAGATCTTAAGAGCTTAAGAAACCTTATATACTTAGACCTTAGCAATGTCCTATTACTTAGTTGTAGTACTTGTTTATTATGTCCATATAACCATAAGATTTTATTAAATAATTTTACTAACGACGAAACACTGTACGGGGCATCATTTAGTTTTAGTTTAAATTTTATAGATGATGATAACAAAAAATGATGAAAATATTTTAATAAAATTGTTCTCCTAACTCACATTTGTACACGGTCTTTCATCAGATAATAAACGTACTACACCGCGTCCCAATGCTTCACGTTTCCTTTGTGCTGAAAATATGCGCAATTCTTTGCGTTCTTCATCGCTCAGTGAGTGGCAATAACGTACCTACAATATCAACAAAAATGCATCACGTTTAAAACCATGAAAACATTTGAAAAGTTTTCTAATGTTAAAAATTTTTAATTAAAAATCTTCCCATACTGTGGAATTTTTTTTAAACATTTTATAACAAAAGAAAAGCATACTTTATCATGTTAATAAGATTAATAAATTTAACATTTATAAATATAAATCTAGGGTGCTCATCTTTTTTTAAATAAAAATGTAAATAAATCATGAGAATCGTTTACATACTTCATTGTCTTGTGGTGGTAATTGTTGAAGCAATTGTTTAATGCGATACTTTTCACCAGCACTGTTAACATATGGTACCTTATCATCGGGCAATTGGGAAAAATATAAACGCACCTAGAAAAATAAATGAAATGAAAATTTAGAAATTATGAAGCTTTTAAGAAAATTTATGGATAATATAAAAAGTATAAAAATATATTTGTTTCATGTACATTAATCACAACGATGGTAAGGAAAACAATAGTAAAAAAAAAAAAGAAAATTTCATTCTTTAACATTCAGATAAGGTAAGAATTCTTTATTATAGAACGAAAATGCGGTAAAAGAAGATCCAGCTTATGTTGAGGAGTCTCTGTGCTCTTCTTCTGAATGTGGCAAATGGAATGACACACTTTGTAAGTCCTTTATAGAACCAAAGAAGTGACTTTTGTATTATTATCTCATAATGAGTTGATTAGACAATATTTGTCCGTCAGTCTGTCTAATATCTGTGCTAATATTGATCATGTGAGTCCTAAAGATTGAAACCTAAACACTATTTTATATATTATATAATATACAAACAATCATACAATAGGCATTATAGGTATTATAAATATAATCCACATTGATAAGTTTAAAAATATGTGCTTTTAAATTTTTATAGCCAAGAGTGAAAGTCACGACTTTTCTCTACCAAAGATAACAACACAGCACAGCCATTCAACCATTACATATATAATCTTCCGAATTTGTGCAGCATACTAGGCCAACAAAAAAAAATGCTATGGCTATGAACATACAAGCACAGTTTTACAAAGTTATGGCAGTCGTTATTGGGAGAGATTTAGAGTGAGAGTAGTGGACATATACCACTCCCTCCCCCTATAAGTTGATTGGAAATGTATGTGTTTTTTTGAAGTTTTATGGTGTTTCGTTGTTGTTGTTTATTGTGGATGATGGCGATTTCACTTTTTTCCCAGCCTACGGAAGCAATTGCATTCTATTGGACACTCTAACCAATGTTTTCATTTTCAATTTCATTTAATCAACGTTAAGAGATTTTTCCTTTTTTTTTTGTTAAATGTTTAATCCAGCTTTTGATTTTAAGATTTACTAACATGACATATGAGACATAAGAATTGAATATTGTATTGTTTGTAAGTAAATGATTGGTGTTGTGCCCATGATTATAAAAGTGTTCTAAGTCAATTTTATCAATTTATCTATTTTATGCGGATTTGTTTTTTTATCAAAAATTTGTAAATTTCGATGTTTTTGGCACTTTTAAACTACAAGTGACTTGTAAACATACTAAACAAATTATAATTTAAAAACATTCTATACTTCTATAACTCATATGATCAATATTAGAACAAAAATTAGACAGACTGACGGACAAATATACTCTAATCGATTCATTTAAAGATATTTCCTTGACAAAAGTCATTTCTTTTAATCTTTATGCCTGTTACAAATAATAGCCCCACCTTATGATTTTTTGGTATATGTAAACTCTGTAGTTTAAAAGCTTGCTGTACACTCCATATGCAATTGATCTAATTACGGGAAATTGAGCGTCATTTAGCTGTTTGCCATTAAAAAAATAAAAACAGCAAAGTTTTTGCTAATCTAATGAAAATTGAAACTGGAAATTGTGAAATTAATCTAAATAAAAAAATATTTAAAAAAATCATTCAACTTTCCTTTCACCGTTAAAAAAATAAAAGCTTTGAAAAAAAAAATGTATAAAATCGATTTAAATTATAATCATGTTGTAAAACTAATTTTATTGTAGTTGGTTGGTTATGCTATAAAAACGTAACGAATCGTATTAAAAATGTGAATTTGTTCATGTAGAAATGTTTACACGTTCATAACGCAAGTCAACCGCGTCACCAGCCAGTAAAATAAATTCCCGCGTATTACAAGTTAACAAACAAACAAACAAAATACAAATACAGTTGTGTGTAAAGTATAAGATAGTGGCGTTGGTGGTGGGGTATTGTTGGAACCATTGGTTATGGCGTTTTGCAATTTTGTGATCGTGCTCTTTATACCAAAGTTGCCTTAATTATGTCCACTATTGGCAATGTGAGTTTTTTCTTTTCTTCTTTTTTTTTTTTTCTCAATAATACACTATGGTGAAGCATTTTCAATTTATCGTCATCATTGGTAATCAAACGAAGGCAAGAGTACACGTTAAACTATTGACTACTGGTAGACCAAGTAAAAGTATTGTTAACATGACTGTATCTGAAATATATTTGGTTGTAAGACTGAATAATTGGTACGCCACAGGTATGTTAGATATAATTAAGGAATTTTTTTATTGTTTTTTTTTTTTTGGTTTAATGATATCAAAAAATATGAAAAACTTATTCACATAGCAATGATTAATTTATATTAATTTGTTGTCGGTTTAGAGTTCAATAACTTATAAAATGAATTTTTATACCCTTCACATTAGAGATGAGGGTATACTAAGGTTGTTCTTCCGTTTACAACACTTAGAAAAAGGCATCAGAGACTCTACAAAGTATATATGTTCTTGATCAACATAACATCAAAAACTGAGTCGATACTACATAGATTTTCAAACTGACTACTGTTGCCAAGATCACAGAATGAATATTTGTGATTAAATTCAATTGAAAATGATTCAAGTCCACTTTTTTCAACCCATAGGAGTTTAACCAACTATGAAGACATATTGTTGTTAAATCAATATTTTTGAAAAATTGACTTGAACCACCTTTAAAGACACTTCTATTCATAAGGTTTTATTCAATTAAACTGCCGCACAGGGTTAAATGATGTTTGTGACGAAAGGACAAGGTTTCTAATTTTGTTAAAACTCTTGGCGAGTAGTAGTGACAAATACATTTCCATTATGTAATGCGAATTTCTAAGAAAAATTGGATTTGATTTGACCATAATTTTAAGAAATATTCCATATTCAGTTCAAGGCTTATGCTCAACGATCTCGATCTTACGTTAATTTAATAAGTATTTCTTGAAACGATTTTAAACGATTCATTATAAGTCATGTTATTCAACTCACTTGATCTGGCCTTAGGCCCGGCGGTACCCATGTATATTCCTCCAAAGCACAACCACTGTCATCGTCGGACTGTGAATTTCTGTGAAAATCCAAATGTTGATGATGACTATGCAAATATGAAGCCTTGTTATAATTGATACGTCTGGATGGTGATGAGGTTACTGAGCTATGACTTAAATTGGCCGATGCCGGACACTTGCGTCTCGGCAATGGAATCACAAAATTATGAGTAGGTGGCAATGTTTGAGTACTACCGCTGCCGGCATTACTGCTAATCGATGCCGGATCTGTTTGACTAGTGCTGGGTGTGGGTGTAGGTGTGGCACTGGCTGATGATGATGGTGTAGTGGTGCGATCATGTTGTTGTTGTTGTTGTTGATGATGACGCGTTATATGCTGTAATGGCTGGACATAATCGACCGCCTGCTGGCAGCCAGATGTTGAATGTGAGCTAGATCGCGCTTCCAATTGCAACAGTTCACTTTCGGTTTGTGTATAATAATCACTGGGTTGTTGCATTATGACTTCAGCTAATAATTCGTGATGAGTTTTGTTGTTATTGCTATTGCTATGCGTTGCTGTTGTTGCTATATTATTAACACAAGTTTTGTTGTTTGCCAAGTAATGATTAAATGTTCTGAAAAAAAAAGGAGAAGTAGAGTAGATCGTTGGGTAATGCGTTTCTAGTGGAAATAGATTTTTTTAAGTATAGGAAGCGGTATATCTAACCTAGTATACCAATCATCTTTGATTTAGAGTATAAAAGCATCGAGGTGTAAGTCTTAAAATAACATTTTCGACTGCATATGGTGGCTGTTTCATTTTTCTTGTTAAAAAAAAAAATTCATCAATCTGTTGTTTAATAGAATCTTTATATGTTGCTGTTGTTGTTGTTTTGTTTAAATTTATGAGAAAATTGTTTTTTAACGATTACTTTCTGTAATTTAAAGTTTTCTAAGAACTAAACACACCACACAAACACACACACACACGCATATGCGCAATCAGATCGTTTGGTTAAAATGAATTAAGATTTCATGTTCATTCATTCATTGTAACACAGTCTTCTTGTACATGGTAGGTTCTGCTGCTGTTAGACTTTAGCTGGAAATCGCATCTGCTTATTATACAAAATTAACAAACAGCAAATTACATACGAGTGCGATGGCAATGGTTGATGGAAGCGTTCATTTTTTTCTTTTATTTTTTGTTTTATAATTTTTTAGCTTATTTAAGATCTTAGCTCAAAGTAACGAAATGTATCATGTACAGTGCGGAAAAGTGAATAAACCACAAAACACTTGTTGCATGAAATTACCACAGACCAGATTTTCATTTTATAATCACTGATCATCTTTCATAATCGTATGAAAGTTTTCATTGTATTGTTGAGATACCATATATATGAGAAAATTTCCCATCAAAGTGTTGCACTTATTAGGAAAAGGAAGCCTTTGTTTCAAAGCAAAAGAAATTATGACGCCTCAACGTAATAAGTTATATAATTACTGATTAACTAGATCCCTGCAGTTGTTCAAAATTAACCAACAAAACTTACTATACATTCATTCATACCTCATGTTGGATGACAGCCGCTTATGGTATAATTTGATTGATGATGTACAACAAAAGTAAGACAAAACACACACACACACACACCCAACTTGTCGTGTTATGAGAAGAAGCCCACATGAAGTATCCTTATCGTTTTCAATCTCTAAACAGTAGTGGGCACCATTTATGAATATGCATAAATGATTATTTTTCTGCTTTAATGATAACTCCATACAATTCAAACGTAATTAATTGATTTCTTGTATCACTTTGACAACCCATTTATGCAGTTGGCATATCCTGGTTGCAACTAATTAGTTTCATTTTTATTGATTGTATTAATTATGAATTGTTGGCACAAATGAAATGGTTAGAATCAAAGAAACCGCATCATTAGTACATATAGTTCCATCCACAATTATACAAAAATACAATTAGTAGTAACGAACAATTGCAAAAGCATACCTTTTTAGCATAATGTATAGAGATGAAATTAATTTAGAAATATTTTTGATATTGAAAGGAGCCTAAGCATGTTAAACATCAGAGGAGAGAAGGAAAACGTTGTATATTTGCGCATTTACAAAATCTTTATTTTTTGCATTTTTTTATTACATATCAACTAATTAGTCAAAATTTGTGTCAAATAAAGTAAAATACTTTTATAGGCGTATCTATTATCCAACCATGCCCATTTTTGGTATTTTTGTTATGGTGCCCGAATTATAAATATTGCAAGTAGAGCAAATTTTAATTTTATTGGTTCATTTTTGGAATTTATGAACGATATGTGTTGATTGTGGGCGTGGCACTTGATCAATATTATCTAAATTTAAAAAAAAAAACCTGCAAATTTTCTTCTCAAAGTTTACACCTTTGAGCGTTCAAACAACAAACATTTGGACGGACATGTCCACAGTAACTCAGATTTTGACACTAATCAAGAATATATGGCATAAATGCAAGAAAAGAGTAAAATTTTATATGCATTAGTCATGATATCATGTCGAGTAGACATTTTTTTATATTAAACAAAAATATTTTCTTTTTCATTGATAGGTTAAAAGTGTTTTGATTGTCATATCAATTGTAAAACTTCAGTGAAATATTCCGCTACACGTTTTAATGATATACGATCTTTAAACTCAGCCTCATTGCTTTTATGGTTATCACCTAAAATCTATGTTAAATTTAAATGAAGCAAATATCCAACCAATCTAATCCTGTAATAAATAATTTCTTTATATTAAGAAATAAAATAAAAAAAAGTCTAGAATAAATTTTTACTGCTTTTCAATAAAGAAATTATAAACTTTTTAAAACGATTGAAAGAATTCAAGTCTATAGCAAACATTTTCATAACTTAT
Source organism: Crataerina pallida (assembly GCA_949710015.1). Classification (NCBI taxonomy): domain Eukaryota; kingdom Metazoa; phylum Arthropoda; class Insecta; order Diptera; family Hippoboscidae; genus Crataerina; species Crataerina pallida. The sequence continues at coordinate 25,932,999 of OX453293.1, read as the reverse complement.
AACTGTAATATATATCTATCTAGAAAAAAAAAAAAAGGTAAACATATCTATAGCTGTACGAGTGTGTGCATAATATTACACTTTAAAGTGTGTAAAAGTGTTCTGCCATATTTACGACTATTTCGTTTTGCTGCATGTTTGCTGCTGTAACCAAAAAAAAAATTAAAAAAATATTAACCATAGCATAAATGTGCATGGCGTTAGGCAGGTAGCGGCCGGCATTTGTGTATTAGCAGCTGAAACAACAACATGTTAGTGTCAGTATGATTTAGTACTCTAAAACCGTTACTTTAGCTGATAAGCCAACAACAAGTAACCAGTTATACGTCCAACAAGCAGCAGCCACCAACACACTCTCTAGTAGAAAAACAAATCTTTCTTTCTCTCTTATGATGTACGGTGTATACAATTATATGAAAAAAAAAACAACAACAACAAGGTACGATTACACTGTGAATCATACTAAAGTGCTTTTTTTACCCACGTACTGTAATATATATAAACAAGCATACAGGAATATTCTTGTCTGTCCGTTATTTGTGTAGATATGTTGTATGATAGAAAAAAAAGACACAACCTCCACATACGCGAAACAATTTTCATACAAAACGCTACATTTTCCACTCTGATTCTTGTTTACCCAACTCTTCTTGTTTTCCTCTTCTTCTTCTTTTTCTTTTTCTTCGTTTTCCTCATACTCAGTTATAATTTCCCCTAACATGAATGCCAGTTAACTAACGTTCACATAGCCATTCCTTCGTTTGCTTAATATAACATGTATACACACACATACATGCCATTTACTACTATATGGTACATGCATGGTGTCGATTTTAAATAAAACGTGTTTTTGTTGTAATTGTATATATTATATAAATATTATATTGGAGAATGCAAGTATTAGACTTTTTTGTACCAAAGTATGGATGCAAACAAAGCAACAACAAAAATAATGCTAAACAAGTTCAAATGCGTTTTGCGATGATGATGATGATGACCACGGTGATAATGATTATAATGATGGAGATGATGTATTGCATTTGACGTATTTTTCAACTTTTCAGCATCATGTGCATGGTGGTGGTGGTGTTGGTTTAAAATTATTATTTAAGCTTGCACACGTAATTTTATGCCTGTTAACACAATCCACTCTTTCCCTTTCTCTCTTATTCACTCTTTGAAGACATGTTTAATATGAATTCTTTCACAAAAAAAAAAAAAAAATATACGCGTTATATTTATAATAGCTCTTATAATTGGCAATATTGCCTGTATGGAGATTATACTTATTTAAAACTAAAACAAGAAGAAGAGGAAGAAGCCACTATAATAATTAAAAATTATCGAACACAATGAAAATTGTTTTAGATTACTATTTTTTTGTTTTATTATTATTAGTCATTAAACAAATATGTAAAGCATGTGAAAATAAGTTGGTTCTATGCGGAGCATTAATACCCGTCACCACTTGGTTGTACAATTTATGCTATTATGCAATTAAGTTGTATCAATAAATGCGAGTAATTGTTGTTTGGGAGACATTGCATGAAAAAGCGTTATACGCAAAAAAATTCTAAAAAGTATTCAATTGGCTCTAAATTTGTCTCAGAGAATTGTTAAGGTAATTAATTATTCTCCCCCAAATTTTGTCCAAGAAAAAATTCTAAAAAATGTCTTAGCATGGCTAAGAACCCTAAAAATGATCCGATCGGGTATATTCTATATAGTGAATATGCAAGACAAAAAAGACATCTCTGTGCCAAATTTCATCAACAAATTGAAACCTGAAAATTATTACAAGAAATATTTTAATAGACAAACGCATAGACGTACATGGTGAAATTTTAGATTTCGGCAACACTAATGTCACATGATACTTGCAAAAATTGTGGCCGTCATAAACCATTACCACATTTCAACGTATTCATTCATCTATTCCAACAAACACTTACAAATGTTATAAATGTTTCCTGATCATTACAATTTTCTTTCGCTTTATTTAAGCTATTTTAAAATATTTGCTATCAATGGCTGATTATCTAATCAATAATATCCATAATATCCATATTATCTATATTTCGAATGCGTTTTATATTAATGTCTACAAAGTACTTCATTAACAGTACCTGCTTTTTTACGTACACATGCAAGCAAAATTGTTCACATATATGGGGAAACATAATCTGCGTCTGGCAGCCATAACGGGGTTCTTATTGAATGCTTTTAAATCACATTATTAATTAAATCAATTCTCCTTTTAAGACAACTCTGATGTATGATTTGTTTAATTGGAAAACGAGTTGTGTGGTTAGTTACTTAAACACGTATTTATCTCTATATGTATTGCATATGTATGTGTATGTTTGTGCTTATCTCTTATTGCCTTCCATGATTATTACACATGTGTACGATGCACACATATAATTTATTGCGTGCTCACACTTACACATATAGATGCACATTTTAAACAACAATAAACAAACAAACTTACTAAAGAATAAAGTAAAGATTTTTCATTAAGTTTCAATCTTTAACAAAGTGTTGTTATTGTTATTGTTGTTGTTGTTGTTGTTAATGTTGCTGTTAATGAAAAATTTGTTTATTTTTGCTGTAGCAATATTAGAAGAGATTGCAGCAGTTGAACTAGATGTAATAGTAGCCGCAGCAAGCACGATAAAATAGTATTGATAGCGGTAGTGGCAAAAGTAGAAACTATAACAGTAATAATAGTACTTGTTGTTGCTTTTGTTACTGCCGTTATATAGTAAAATAATTTGGCTTAAACAAATTTTAGGATAAATTGATACACATATACATACACTGAGTGAGTGGCACATATAAAATTTTGCCTTCTTTGCAGAAATATTTAATTTCAATTTAACTTTTTAATCAAACACAATAATTTAGCAAACATTTGGAAATTTCAGTAACTTTTCGGAGATATCTAATTAATGGGCGTATCCCTGCACATTTAGTTAAAAAATTACTTTTTTTAAATAATTTCTATTTATTAAGTAAATGGGTGGTGGCATGGACCGTTTTGGTTATTTCTTAATCATAATTCTTGAATTCGCATAATTTTCATTTTTACATTTAACTCATTTCAAATGATACTTTAATTGTTGGGTACATGTTACTCTCGCTCCTTCTTTTTCTATGATTCTCTAATTACTCAAATTTAATAAAAATTTCGTTAAGTAATAGCATTCCTTGGCTCCTTCCATACCAAAGTGATATTTTCTCTGCAAATTGCAAATTGTTAGCAAATGGAAAATGTCATTAAGTGCACACTTAAGTTGAAAAAGCGGAGTGCAAATGTAAAAATCTGTAGACATTAACTCATACAATCACAACACAATAAACCATTTCCTGCAGCCAAGCATTCATAATTGTGCATATACTCGTACATGAACGTACTTGCCCCGCACAAAACATTATCAGACCGAAACCGAACAACAACAGCAGCATTCTGTGTTTTATTATCAAACATAAACATTTACGCTGATTAAATTCCCTTTCGAATTCATCAACAGGCGCGCCAAGAGAGTGGAGACAAACATACACGTAGATGGATAGATGGGTAGACAGACAGACAGACCGACAGATAAGATAGTGATTTTACACATATACAACTGTTATTACATGTTGATTGACAATACTCGTACAATACATTTACTTACGTCACATCAGCAGCTAGAATTGTGGGAATGTGTTCAAATTTGAGGAAAATTGAAATTAAATGCTAGAACACACACAAACAAAACAATGACTTGAATGTTTTCCTGAAGAAAGACCTTAAAGATCAAGTCACCCTTATAATATTTTGTGTGTATGTAGCATTTCAAAGCGTTAGCGGATGTTTCCAAATAAAAAAAATTATAAAAAAATTATTCAAACATTCAAATTAATGAGGAATATATTCAAAACACAAGAAGATCCCTTTTTAAATTTACAAATTCTTCAACAAATTTTCGTTACGCTCGGAATATTTTTAGAGCATTTCATTGATGGACTTACAAGTGTACTCGTACTAGGGATGACCTGCTCTAAAAACTCATCCAACCGTTACAATGTAGTCACACCAACAATTATATTGTGGAAACTTGCATTATATGGTCGGTGTCGGTCATATTCGTGTACTTCTTTTATAAACCGACAATGCAAAAATGCAAAAATAATATTCAGAAGAAGGGTCTAATTTAAAACATATATAATATATGTTTTTCTCCAACATACCGTTGGTCGTTGTAATTCGGTAGCAAAAAATTGAACATTGAGTTGAAATTTTGCTACAAACAAATTTTGTAACTGCACATAATTTCCTTGTAAAATTGTTTGACGTCCACACCTACAATTAATATACAAAAAACTGGCTACAAAAATTATGCTGTAAAGTTGCAATTTAGTATAATTTTGCAGTAAGCATCCATCAATCTGAATATTCCGATTCAGCTTACAACAGACATGCCACAATTAACTAATACAGAAGTAAAGGTGGCTTAGTTGGAATCTTAAATACGTGGAGGGTATTTTTGCACAAAATATGGGCATGGCAAGTACTAGATGACACCCTTCAATAGTGTCCAAAGAGGATTTAGCACAACATTTTTTTTTTTAAATGGTGGGCATGTCTAGAGTAACAGACGCGTATCAACAAATATATTTACCAAACAAATTTCACAGCTCAATTTTAGTGACTAATAAATACATTTTTGTGGATAGAAAGCATGTCAATAAGAAGCGTGATACGCCGAGAGACAAATATAGAAAATTATCTATAATAAGTACAGTCTCAGACGCCTTCTTTTCAGTGTTGCAAAGGGAAGTGCAAACGTATTATATCCTTCATTTTATTTGAAAGGTGTGCACGGTACGATCATCCTAATCTTTAATAAGATTGAAAAATGCATACAATTTACATAAGAGTATGAAAGGTGAAATCTGATTTCACCTAAGCTATTCTTATTTATTCCTTATTACATTTCTGTATAGTTTATACTGATTAGTTAAGGTATCCGTTGAGAATTCCTGATATTCTTTATATTATAATTATACAAAAATTTTTAACCCATTCATATAAAAATTCTTGGAATTTAAAGTGCTTTCCAACAAAAAAAAAAAAAAAAAAACAGAACCTTTTATTAAATTTTCCTAAGGACTGTTTATGTCAGGGCTTACCTCATATCTGTCCTTCTTATAGACATTAGTGTAATTGATTGCTTGTATATTTATGAGTATGCAAATTTATAAAAATGCTGCGACAGATAATGCTGGACACACACGCACATGGGTTTCTCTTTCGGTTTTGGTCTTTGTGGGAAATTATATAAAACTTCACATAAAATATATTTTGCACAAAGACGTTTTATTCATATTGACATCAAGTGCACTTTGTGTGGTCGCCGTCGTCCTCATCGAGAGAACCAGTTTTATTATTATACTACTCTAATGTATGAATATATGTATAGGTAGGACATATATTAATAGTTTTCACATTTTTATTTTTGCCGCTTATTGTAATGCATTTAAAAATAAAAAAAAAATCATTTGCTTCAAATGTGCTCAAAATGTGAATGTAAAGTTTAAAGTTTTTAAAATCTATGAGTTGATGTAAATATATTTAAAATGAATGTTATAATTAAATTAAAAGACGTCACAAAAATGTATTCTGTATGTCCGTATTCCGTAATGATTTAGTCATTTCTGTCTGTACGTCCATGCGTGCGTTCTGGGTAAATTTTTAAGCGGTTCCCAAAAAACGCTTATGTGTACACAACATCAAACTTGGTAAAAAAAAAAAAAAACTGAATGCTCTTGTATGTAGGTTAGTATTCAAAATAGTTAAAATCGGTCGCAAGATACGCCCACGATTAAGCAAACGTTGAAAAAAGATTTATTTTATAGAGAATTTTTAATCCGTTTTTAAAACTGCATTAAGAACACGCCCACAATACATAAATATCAAAATCAGTCATAAATGTTGTTTACATTTTCATATATAAGATGGAAGTATATAAAGTTTGTCATGCTGTTCGCCACATTTATATATAATCTTGACCAGAATTAAAATCTGAGTTTATCCAGCAATGTCCGTCTGTCTGTACGTCTGTCTATTGTAATTTTGAAGATATTAAAACAAAATTTTGTATTTTTGTATTTTATACTGCTGCACGCAAAGCGCTTTTTACAATGAACTAAAGCGGTAAAAAGGCACGCCCCTAATTGATATAAATATATATATCTTCCACAAAAAGTTCATTCCGGCCAAATACAGTTTTTTCTTTTTTTTTTTTTTCTATCTTAGCTGAATTTTCAATAAGAGCTTTTCCGTTTACTATTAAAAAATAATGTATTTCATAGGTTCATAGTTAAGGTTAACTTGAAGCACATTTAAGATACTCTGGTGTCCAAAAGAAGTAAAACACTTAAACCTCTAGTTTATTCTCAATTTAATCATACTTTGCATACGTTGTCTGAGGTAATTACTTAAATTCCCTTTCAACCCAGAATATAATTTTCTCAAATTTCAATTGTGGTTTTAAAACGTAATCGCAAGTGGAATTATGCTTTTTTTTTTTTAAAGGCTCACTATAGGTGCCTGCTGCTTGGTATAATTCAACAAAAGTGAACCCAAAACTTTGTGCGCTCTCATCTACTTTTTAAATTTTATCCTTAACTCCTTTTTTATGGTATTGTACGTACAAACTAAATTGGTTACGCCTTATGCTGAATGTGCAATCTTCCACAGATGAGTTATTGAAATAATACAATAATAATAATACTTCATGTGAGTATGGTATGGCCGTTTATTTGAACGTAATATAATATAAAAACGTACGAATGTGTGGTTTTATAACAGATTAGGTGCCAATGATTAAATTGTCAAGGTGAACCATAATTTAAAGTAATTTAAAATCGTAAAAAGCAATTCCATAGAAACGAAAGACGGATAGACGCAACTCCAAAGTACGCCCTTTGCATTGAACTTCATGATTACTATTATTATTATTATTATTGTTCTTTTTCATGTCTTGTTGATCTTCTCTCTTTACCTAAAAGAACTGCCCACGCCTACGATAACCACGTTGTATTGAATTATAAAACTTGAACTATTAAAAAGAAATCAATAATTTTCGCTTGATTATATGTTGTGTTAAAAAACATTACAAAACCTTAAGCTGGTAAATAAAGTGTGACGTGTTTTATGTGGGAATTATTATAAAAAAAATCTACTTTTCTACGATAGAAATCAGTAAAATGTTAAGAAGAAGAAAAGGCCTGTACTAGTTGAAAAGAATTTCATAAGCTTCACGTACCCACTTATAAAAATATACGTTTCTTTAATCAGCATAAAACAATTTAATGCAAACGGTTCTTTTAATAAGATGCGCAATACTTTCTCTATCGGAAAAGCACACTTTTCGTGAATTCTTCACTGCAACGCTGACTTCAAACAAAGCGTTAATAATTTTTAACATAAACAAAAGTGGACAAGTGTTGCAGTATTTTTTTTTTTTTATGTCTTTTCTTTAAAGCTTTTCTGACTGAAGTGGGTCAGAGATAAAATGTAAAATTTTTATATAGACAATGTATGCAAAAAAGGTAAAGAAGAAGAAATGGAAAGCCTTTACAGAGACAACAGTTACAACTGTCGGTTGTATGAAAAGTGGTGAAAGTATGAAATTTAGAATTGTGTGCATAATGAAAAATCATCAACACAACACTGCAACACTTCAGATCACGTCATGTTTCTGTTGATTATCAACATCAACTTTATTTAAATCATATGCTTACTAATGAGCGACAATGATGATGAATTTTTTTCACAAATTCTATATATCAGCCATAAAGATGTGCTATGTAGTTGAAAGTTGGTGTGATTCCGACTTGTTCGTTGAAAGGTAATAAATAAAATCTTAAAGACGTAATTTAGTATGTGCCACGCCCACTGTTTTTATGTGGATGGGAAAAATACTTAATTACTTAAGTTTTAATTAGTTGTTATATATTTTTTCTATATATTTCGCTTTTGTAAAAATTGACTTGAAATACTTTACAAATTATAGGCACAAATCGTGTACGTGCGTTTATGAGTCCCTCACTTCTTGGCACTCTTGCGTTAATGAATATTGATTGAAGTAAAATTTTGTACAAATATTTTAAGAGCCACGCCCACAATCGAAAAACTTTCGTATTTTACCAAAAAATTTAATTCTAAGTAGAAATCCAGTTGCAAATGGATATAAGCAATGCAGACATAATTAGGTACATGCCACGTCCACATTTTGTATATGTATGTAAAGAATAAATGTTTTGGAGTATTGTTAGATATTGACAATAGCTTTTAAACATAATGAATCAATATGTAAATGATAAACGCTGGAGCACATTTTAGTCGATGCTCTCCGCCTCTTTCTCTTAAAACAAGTTGCTACACATAAAAGCTTCTAATCGGTACTGCTACTGATGCTTTCTACCCTTTTTCAAGCTGAGCTATTCATTAATAAACTATAGCCGTTCAGCAGTTGAAGGTTTTAAATATCAAAATATGTCGGTGTTACTTCATATCAAAGTGCCGCTTAAAAAAAAAAGGAAATGCAGAACCTTAAAAAACACTAAGCACTCAAGCAAGGGTTAACAAAACTTTTCCATACAAAATATTATCTGTTGCAATGTTTCTTGTTTTTGTTTTCATAATTACTTTAAATGACTTTTTTTGTTGCAAATATCATCACATACACACATAACAAAGGAAACGTATTTCAAACATAAGTCAAGATTATTGCAACACACAAAAAGATTCAGTAACGTAGCAGTAGTATCGGTAGTAAGGTGGTAACTGGTAAGTAAGTATGTACAAGTATGTCGTTGCTTCTGTAGTAAACGCAGAGAGAAACACAAGAATAAAATAAAATTAAAATAAAAATTGGTCTAAAACACGCAAAACCAAGATTAAACTGCCGTTGTTGCAGTAGGCTTTTTCAACGTGAAGTGGGGGCGAGAGAGAAAGACAAACTAGACGGACAACTCAACTCGACTCAACTCAGATGAAGATGCACAAAATGCAAATGAAGCGATAACAAAAATTTCAAGATTGTGTGCTTTCAAAAAGAAGAAAAATAATAATAATAATACAACAATTTGTACGAAAAAGAAATACAAGAAAAAATGTACAGCAGGAAAGTTCAAGTTATGAATGTTAAGCACACAGCGGCAACAGTTTATGTTATACAATAAAACGAAAGCCTGAAGGTATTCCAACAGCCAACTACCAACAACCAACAACAAGCCAACCAAACACCAGACTTTTGAAATATGTACAAAAAAATCGAAAAAAAAATCTTAAGGTGGTAAACAGCCAGTTTTTGATGATGGTTAAAAAGAGAAGAAATCAAGAACGAAAAAAGGAGGTAGGGAAGGACATAGCTGGAAAGAAATATATATGATTTATGGCGACAACAATGAAAAGTTACTTCATAAACATACAATGAGCTGTAAGGAGTGGTCGGTGTCGCAGAGTATCCCGCACAACTTTATAAAAGTTATTTAGTTGTCCTTATGACTTTGCATTGAGTTATTGATTATTGTGAGTATTTAGTTTAATATATGTTAACCTTAACTCATCATTAATTATCATAAATGCCAAAACAATTAATTAATAATTTTATTAAAGCAGATGCAACAGGAAAAAGTTGCAATAAATTTAATAATTAATGGTGATGAGCTTACACTTACAATAATTTACTTTTCAATTTTGTTGCCGCCACCTCATTATCATTATTGCAATCATATTGAGGCAATAGTATCTTGTGCAGTTGCTCTTCAATGTCACTCAATTGTAAATCTTCAGTGGTTTCTAACAAGTGTTCAGCAGTAGCAGCGCAAGACTGGTTAGATGAGAGACAGGTGCTGGTGTTTGAAGTGGTCAAGAGCCATACAGCATTACGATTGCGACACTTATTCAAATTGTGCAAGTCGGCCACCGGCATTAGCAATGCAGTCTGCAACAATTCATTATTCGAGTGATAATCATTGCTGGCAAGATTGCTGCTTCTATGGTCTAGTGTTGTCGCCATTATTTGGCGTTTGGTCTGAGGTTGCTGTAATACATTTTCAATCATTTTTGTATTGTTTTCAATTTTACTGTTTTGTCCACGTGGAAATATTGGTGAGTTTGAGTTTGTTTCAGATTGTGTTTCACTGGGACACGATATACCCGACGATAGAAATGTGTCATCCAACATTATGTTGGGCATGATATGCTTAAGCTTGTCACCATTATGATCATTGTCATACTTAGTGGACAAACTTTGATAAGTAATGGCAGCTCTGGCTGTGTTTGTTGTCGGATAGCAACAACTCAAATCGTAATTAATGAGACTGGACTGTTGTGAGTGAAACGAATCACGACGCAACGATGTGTGAGTAACAGTTTGTGTCACTGGTGATGGTAATAGTGATGATGATGTTGATGATGATGAGGGTAGTAAATCTTTATTGTTAGCTTGGTGCTTAGACGAAGCATTTGATATTAGTGACAATTCAGTATTATTTGGTGGCAATGACAATAACATCTTGCTCTTTGGTATGGGTGACATGGTGCGTACATTTGTTATTATTGTACGACTAGATTTGGTTCGTGTTCGTTTATTACTATCCTGATCTTTATTGGCCTTATATAATTGGGCCTTTGACTCTTTCACATCAATTTCATTATCGTTGCCATATTGTTTTTGTAATAATCTTCGACTTTTCCGTACACTTGACATATTGCGCGGAAACAATTTACTATTATTTTCACGTATTGTTGTTGTTGTTGCTATTATGGTCGCTTTTTCCGATACGTTTGTTTGACTGGATAGTAAAGACTCTTCATCGTCATTTAAGTGGATTTCTTTTACACGTTTGGTATGTTGAGTGAAAAGATTCCACAAATTTTTTTCAGAACGCTTTCGGTAAGTGTTATTGTTATTGTTATTGTCATTGTTATTAATACTATTGTTAGAATGTTCAATTTTGGTCATTTTCTATAGAAAACCGTAAAGATTGCACAATTCCTTTTATAGATGATGCTTTTTTAACATATTGTACGATACGAGTAATAAAATATTTACTCTACGTAGTGTACAATGCTATTCCATATACCCCTACACCACATGCCATATAGAAAATATAAATAATGAAACGCTCCTCTTTGTTATAAGAGCTACCTAAGTATTTCTTTCCAACTCGATTTATTTGTCTGTCTGTCCACTTATAATAAAATAAATTTATGTGCAACCTACACTAGACACATAGTTGAGGGGGTTCCCCTCAGTTGTAGTTGTTCCCCAATTTTTAGAAATATAAAATTTTTCACAATGATTTCGATCAAATATTTTGAAAAAATTTTGAAAAATATGTGATCGAAATATCTATTATGATTAAATGAAACTTGGTGTCTTATTGAAGACTTCTCCAAACAAAAAATGCGTTTTTTATGTTTATAACGGTATGTTGTAGGGGAAAAAAAAAACGTTTGCTTAAGTCAAAATTTAAATCCTGAAAATTCTTAACGTTTATAAGTATCAGGTCGAAGTACTTCTTTTTGTTTACTGTACCATAGCAACTTAGTGGTATAGGGTATTAATTGGTCTAATTTGATGCACAACACAATATTTTCACTTCTTTCATACTTCACTTTATAATATGATTACATTCGTTATGGATCTGATTCTAGAAACAACAGAGTGGATTTTTATTGTTGTTGTTGTTGTTATGCGCTGTACTATGCTTTATAATTCTGTTGTTGTTCTTGTTGTTGTTGTTGATGGACGATACGGTTCTTTACTACAATTATATTGTAGACTGCAATTACGCTCCGTTTGTTTCACATACGTGATCAGTATTCAAGCGATGATCACAGCTCTCCTCTACATTACAATACATTATATTGAACTATTCCTTTTCAAACCAATTTTTTTTAATTGTGCATAAATCTTTGCTTTAGTGTGTTTTCTTGCTCTAATCGAAATTATTTGTTTTTCTTTTCTTTTTGTGGAAATTTCAAAGACAACAACAATTTACTCTTGAAACCAATAGATATTGAAAATTAAACTTAACACACACGCGCACACGATAAAATAAAAAAAAAACTGTTTTTAACACAAAAAATTCTTTTACGAACAGTACGTACACTCAGATGTATTGTGGCTTCCTCCGCAAGTACAACTAGCTACCTTGATGTTTGGCGAAAAACTAAATCAAACACACACAATTCGGTTTTATTTTTCGTATTGGGTTCCATTCATGTATAGTCATTCAGCAAACGCACAACACAGTAACCGCAACAATAGTAACACACAGCTAACATAGCTGTTGCTGCCAGCTCCGGCCTTTAGCTAAACTTCCAAGATCGTGTTTGCTAATGGATAAATGCATGTGTACTTAAGTGCATGTGTGTGTGTTTATGTTTTATACGTTAAAGAAAGTTTACCTATCGAAAAACAGAATAAAAACAAAAACAACAACAACAATAAAGTTTAATAATAATAAAGTTTATAACTTTAAAGTAAACATAACAAGAGAAACGTGCACACACCGGTTTTTATTTTTTATTTTTTGCTGCATTTTTGTATTTTGTTTTTCTTTTTCTTTTTTGTTTGTGAAAAAATTTGTGTTTTTTTATTTGTTCACCTGTTAAAAGTACTCTCTTACACAGCTCAACTATATTCTTATTGTATTTCTCCTGATTCTCCTTTTGTTTCACAACACACTTCTTTCCAGTAAACGCTCTGATGCCTTAACACACATCACTATTACGCTGTTTGACTTTGTTTTCAGTTATTTTTAAAGAAACACTATAAATACGACGGTATTTACTTAATTGCTGCCATTAAGCAGAACAAATATTTATTTTAAAATAAAAGGCAATTTAGACATTCCCTCTTGACTCGCACGTCCGTATGTACGTTTGTTGTTGGCATTCTCGCGGGCATAAAATTTGAGATATTGAGTTAAAATTTGGTACAAATACTTTTAGTTTTAAGTTTTTGCACGCAGATCGTTTTATAAAATGGTCAAAATTGGTCAAAGGCCACGCCCACAATTAACAAAAATATAATATCTGCCGCAAAAAATGAGCTATGAACTTAAAATTTAAATATCTATCAGTTCATCGATGTGTCAAAAATGCGCGTGGTCGAATAAAAGGCGCTTACATAATTTAGAAAAAATCATACTCCATATAAAACTGGACTTTCATATACCTGCTATGGCCATTACTTAGATGTGTAGGATTTTAAGATTTGGCCTAAACCAAATTAGGTTTTCTCACTTATTTTATATTTTGTCTCTGAACAGCCATTAAAAATATTTCACTATAAACGAATTTTTGAGTTTTTATTAACTACAACAACATACACAAATGTTATCACTTTGCGACTAATAAATTGTTTTCATTTTACTCTCAAGCAATGCTGAGGAAGTGATATTTGAGATGAAGGAAAACTTTTTAGTATAGTTTGTCGAAGATATCAACACAACATTTAGCTAATTACACAAACTAAACAACAAATCAAAACAAAAACACAAAAACACAAAACCTTTTATTTGTCTTTCAACATTTTTAATTAAACCAACGATTCTGTACAAAGAACTTTTCCAAAAGTATTTCAATTACAAATAAATGGAAAATACTTTTAACAACTATTTGTATTCATTGCATAAACATGTAATTGGGAATTTTATAATTTAAAGCCAAAAAAAAAAAACTCTAGAACAGTTTTCATTGAAAACAAATATTTCCTTCAACTGAATACAACTGATCCTACAACTGACAACAAGATGGGTGAAGAGATTTTTAAATTGCTGTTGTACGCTAACATGTATGCAGCAGTAGGAGATTTGTTTTTCTGAATACCTTTTAAGTTTTTTTGAAAAAAAAATGAATCTCATACTTGCCAGCGAAGGGAGTACACGTGTTAAAAATGTTATTTTCATTGCTACACAACCACCAACCATCAGCCGTTCATGGATATGAGTTTAAGTATGTGTCTACCACCATTTCTGAAGTTTACATTGCTTAACAACATAGCAACAATTTTGTAACAATACTCATAACACTAATAACAATACGGTGTACCAAGAGGGTGTGTAAACAACAACAACAACAACAACGAATAATAATAATAAACAACAAAAGTACTAAAACAATTTACACTCTGTAAAACAACAGAGAATTGCTAAAACATTTATTATCTCCATAATTTTCTGGTTTGAAAAAAAACCGAAAAGCAAAAGAAAATCATGAAATATCAAAGATACAGCAAACAAATATTTGGAGAAGTTCTTTTTTGAATTTATTATTTTCACTTAATTTTTTTTTATTTAAGATTTTTATCGAATAGATAATTTTTTTTTAGGGTACCGCGTTATGTAATGTCATCTATTTATTATCAAAGACTATATCAATCGTGAATTCTTATAAGCTTATAGGCTTCGTAAATTATTTGTTAGCATTAAAACGCGAAGAACCCCTTCAACCCCCTTAGGAGGCCACTCTGATTGTGAAGTTGCTTTCAAGGCCTTCAAAGGACTTATAGCAACTTTGAGGCTTGTATGAGAATGCACCAATGTTCCCCTAAGAAAGATAGACACAACAAATTATTCCCTATCTGGATGCCATAGTACTCATGTGGTAACGACAACAAAAAGCCAACTGTCTTGCAAAACTGTCACCCACAGTTTATTTATAGGTTGGAAATCTTTCTAGAGTACCCAGCCATAGTCACATAAAAAGAGAAGCGTACAGTAAAAATGAGCCTACCACTGAAACAATTTCACTGGCCATTATTAAAAATCATGGTGAAGCGTTTTGAAATTACTAAAGTCATTAAGTAACATTTGAATAATTTAGCTGATGATCTGTAGGAAGAGCACTGAGACACCCAAACGTATTCTATGTGGATATCCTGCAACCTAAGGAGGCAGATATCGGACGCTTGGATTTTACATTGTGACTCCAGGCACAATTTCAAATTCCGAACCCAAGAAGGTGGACACATTTGAAATGAAATAAACATATCCCAATTTTAAGGACCTAGAAAGCATTTAATCAGACGCCTTTGGTTAAGTCGATTCAGGGAACAGACGAACATAAAATATGAATAGAAATAATATAAAAATGTAAAGGCAAGGCATTTATTTTACTTCGTATTTACCCATCAAGGTTTGTTATTAAGCAGTAAAGTGAAAAAAGTCAACATAAAATTCAGATTCAGATTCAGAGTGATTTTCACTCGCAGCGAACATATATCACTACAAAAATTTAACACACGCGGATAAGATGCTATCAGATATAAGACTAATCTATCTAAGCATGACTCTATAGTGTATGGTGGTTGAAGCGTGCTGGAAAAAGTATAGAATAATAATTAATTAATTGTAAGTGACACCGAGGGATTCGTCTGATACAAAATACTTTATTGCTTATCAAATTATGCATTACGAATATTTGTCATTTCTTGCTGCTAAAATGTGTATTCGTACTTTTTTTAAAATTATATCCAAACTATATTTAAAGAATTTATTTGTTTATGATTATATTTACAATAATTTTCTTTCCTCACAGAAGCGAGTGCGTATGAGTAACAAAAAATAATATTTCAAGAAATTTAATTAAATTTAGAAAACTTGATTAACAATAAGAGTTTTTGATTTTTTTTATTTATGAAGACACTCTATACTGTTTACTTCTACGTTTTATTCCCAGTAACTTTATACATGTAACTAATCATTTATTTTAATAATATTTATACAACACCACCTCAACTAACGACCCATTTAACCCTTGTTAGCATGTACTATAACGTTTTTTCTTTTATTCGTTTTATTATTCTTAACAAGCATGTATATAATTTTTTCATAAGGTTACCGAACAAGTTGTTTAAACGGGAAGATTGAACACAAGAGAGTTGCTTGTCATTTAATTAATCTAAATAATGTATAAGACCATGGAAAAATGACGACATTGTTTGTGCCTACCACCGACACACACACACACATATCTATAATTCAAAATTTTTGAGCATATTAATAAGAAAATTAATATTCATGATGTGTGACATTTGAAGGTAACGAAAAACGAAGAAAGACACTTTAATTCCCTTAAACCAACAATTCATTATAAATGCAAATTAATTTTTCCTTTTTTTTTAAAGGAAGACAAACAATTTTAACTTACCGGCAGATTTATTAAAAGAAATTATTTAAAATATATCCGCAAAGTTCAAGTGTTTTTTTACATCAATTATTGTAATTTTGAATTTTATTTTTAAAGCAAGATATATTTATAAAAAGTTGATTTTTTATTTAACACTTTTATTATTTTAGCACATTTATGAAATCATTAATAATGTTAAGAAGCCGTAATAAAGCTAAACACAACTAATTTGGCAAAACAAACTTTTAATGGTTTTTTGATGTATGAAGAAAATCAAGACAGAAATATGCCGAGCGAGCTGGAGTAATGTAACGTAACGTTTGCTGTTTAGTCCGCAACTGATTTTTATTATACGCAACCTGCTCCTTTTAAAAACATCAACAAGGATATGTTCCCAAATTGTGTTTGACACATCGAACAAGCAGTCTCACAGGAGTCACTAAGTCTACCCACATCTAACATCAAGTACACAGTCATGGCATGTGTTTGTACAATTCATTTCATTCATTTATATGGAGGTCATACGACAAAATCAAAACAATAATATTTACAATTGCATTCTTGTAAATTCTGCTGTCAATGGCTCAAGTATGTTTTGTTATGTTCTCAATGGTTGCAACAGAGCAGGCGCACTACTTTTTTATTCCATATTGTAACTCTTTTTTTGTTGAGAAGTTCTCTTGAAATTTTATACTATACAATATATAATAAGAGATAAAGGACATGTGTATGTACTTTATAATAAAAACTGAGGGTGAATGAAAGGAATTAAAGTGAAAAAATTTCATAAATTCTGATCCTATAATATTTCAAACTATTCAGTCTTGTTACAATCCAAACATAATGGAATAAAATTTGCTGATTTTATCCGTAAAATCTACAAATATTTTGAACCATCCACCATCAATATTTAGAGCATATAGTTGTTAGCTTAAGTTAATCATATTCGATTAATTTAATCTTTATTAAAATTACTTGAACGATTCTAAATTTAACAAAATTAATTATTATGCCAAAAAAAATATTAACAATTGGAAATTCTCCCTAGAGACTTCCTTTATAATGTGGTTTTATACTAGTATGGGTTTCAGAAACATCCCAATCTGGTATACTTTCAATACGAAGCATTTTTGGTCCAAAATAGGTCCTTATACTAAAATTTATTTTTATGTATGGTTTGTGCTCCTATTGAAAGATCGATGCTTTAAACAAAACAATAATTCTAATAATTCATTACTGACTGATAATTTTTTAATCTCATTGTTACAAAATTTAATTTAATTTTCATTTTGAAATTTTCTTTACTAATTTATGAGATTTTAAAAACCATTCATATGTTTTAAAAACTTTTATTAATTGACTAAAAGAAAATACTGTCATTCTATAATAACAACAACAAAAATAACAAAACAACAACAACAACAACAACAACATAAAGTCATTTATTCTAGCAGGAAAGTCTTAAGTCTTACAACGCTCACAATGTTTATGTAGATTTTGTGGTAGAGTGTGTGTGTGTAGTGTGTGCTGCTTGACAAATTTACAAGAATAACTTAATCCTGTTTAAATAAGGATATCAAAAATAATTTTAATATCCTTAAATTAACAACAGCAACACCGACAACAAGCAACAATTGCTTGCAACGCATACGCAAAAGGATAAGTTGTGGTAGAGAGCTTGTCTTGTGGTCCTACTACCCAATAAATAGTTGTCTTGTGTTGGGCTAGCTTGCACCATAATACGTATGCATTTAAGCATACAGTTAACCCTCATATAACGTTGTTTTATACATTTAGAATCATAAAATAATAATATTAATATAATATTGTGCGATATTTAATTAATGAATAAATGAATGTAAAAATATTTAAAAGTTATTACTTAACTATATGTTACGTTACCATCTACGTTTTATCAAGACTAACTGTTAGTCAAAGTTGTTCGTTTCCGTAGCACAGAAGATGATATTTTCATGCAAGTGCAATAATTTTGTGGCTTAAGCTTTTGTTTGGCTGATATCACAACATTTTCGGCTGTTTATTGTTTTTGGCAGCTTCACATATTTGTGCAAAACATAATACAATGTGGAAAAAACACACAAAACAATACAAAAAACCAGTAAAAGAGTCAAAGTTTTAATCCTTTGGTGTTGTGCGTGTGTGTATGTGTGTGTGTGTGTGGTTAAGGAAACTCATAAATTGCAATCTTTTTTGCTTAGGGCCAAACATTTCATATTGTTTAGCCAAAATATTTGCTTTTACTCTCTCACTGCCACTGGGAGGAGGCAATTAATTGCGGCAAAAATGTAAATAAAAAATGGAGGGATAGTGTACATAGTGGATTCATGCGTTTGTTTTTGATATTGTACATGTATCATAATTGCTAATAATAAACTTTATACTTTGCTAAAGATCCATTTTGTTTGTATTGTTGTTATATTACTGAGTTATGGTTTCAGACTGACCACTATAATAAATCCGATAATATGTTATAAAACGGGTTGGTAAGTGGAAAAGTATGCATGTTACTCGTTCACATAGGGAAGTTTAAGATAAAGAGTTAATAAATTTCTCATTTTAAGCTGTTTATCATTCGTTCACATAGAAAGGAACACACTGTGATTTCATTATAAAGCCATAAAGCTACAAATGCCCAGTTAAAAACGTAAACAAGGAAAAAGCTATAAGGATGGGATAAGTCATTTTCATTATCTGGGACTTAGCGTCCGTCTTTGCTGGTTCTACTTTCACATAAATAATGCTTCGTAATTCAATACTGTAAACATATTCATTCATTAATTTTGCTAATTTTTATTTAAAATTAAAAAAAAATAATATAAAATAAAAATCATGTGAAACAAAGCTTGTAATAATTGCTCTGACCATATATAAAACTCCTAAATTATGGACCCAACAACACATGAATACACCCTTTAAGAGACTATACAGTGAGGATAATCGTTCAGTTTTAATTCTATGCAAATCTATTATCCAATCATACCCATTTCTGGCACATCGTTAAATTATAAATGCGATGTATTTTTATTTTTGTAGCTGTGCTGCATTATTAAGGCCTTTGGGCGTGGCACTTTACCGATTTAGCTAATTAAATAGGCTCCTGAATACAGAAACTAAATTTGACTTAGACCACATCTTAAATATCCTCCATATCTATAAATAAACATTGGAAGGACTTATATCAAAATATATACACTATAGTTTACTCTATATTTAAACTAGCTATGTTGGCCGACCATGCCTATATCTTACAAATCGATGTATGCCCTAATTATAAATAAGTATGCTAACTTTATAAGCGTTCTTATGGTAGTAGGGCGTGAGCGTGGCACTTCCGGACTTAAATGTACACCCTGGCAAAATTGTTACACCCACCTTCAAATATACTGATCGATTCAGAATCAAAATCTAAACCGATTTAACCAAGTCCATCTGTCTGTCCATGTAAATTTGCTTGCAAGCTATAGGTCGCACATTTTCATATATTTTTTAATGAAGTGTTTCAAAGAGAACTCTTATTGAAAATGGACCAAATTGGACTATTTTTAAAACCCCTCCCGCTATAAGATCCTATTATAATGGAAGTATTCCATAAGTATATGGAAAATAATTGCAATTCTTAATATTTTTTGACAAAATTTGGTGAAAAATAGTTAATTAATTTAATATTTAGCTATGCCAAATTTGGATTTCGTCAGACCATTTTTAGATACCTTATGATATTTCTACTACAAAATAACTTACATGGCAATACCTCGCGTTTACTGCCGCAACTAAACTAATAATCTAATTTAAGGAGCTCAATGGTGTAGGGTACTAAATGGTCGCTCGTAGCTGACTGAAACACTTTCACCTGTTACTCCAAAGAATTTCTATAAATATTTATATTTTCATAAATAAATTTTCAGGTTTTTGATTTATATAAAAAACTGAAAGGTATACTGTGGTCGACATTGATCAACTTTCTCTCTTGTTTGTTATTTTTGTTATTTTATTTTGTTTTGTTTTGGTTGTGCTTTTATAGTTTTCTTTTTATTTTTTTTTAGTAATGCCATCATAAGAGCATCGCACTTGACATCAGATGTTGATGGTAGTTTTTGTCGTTACTGGTTGTTGTCGTTGTCGCTATTATTATTGTTGTAGCGTAGTTTATGTGCAATTTCAGTTTTAAATCAACATTTAAAAAACCTGTGCCACAATGACTTTGACATTCTTTAACATGTTTTCATCATTTGCTGTCCTTCTGCTTCTGCTACGAAATACCTTCAATAATAGCCGGTTATAAAAAGTCAGTTGAAGAAGTTTTATTACGATAACAGAAAAGGAAAGCCCATATATTTTTGTTTTATATTATAGATGGTCTAGCAATTTTATAAATGAAACTTTTAGATTTTGAAATAGGTAGGAATGTGTTAAATATTTGTTTTACGATTTTTGCAAGATAGTTAAGAGAAAAATCACTTGCGACTAATTGATACAAATTTAGTCTATATTGAAAATTCAAAGTTTTCCCTCGTGCGAAAGCAGCTAAAGAAGAAAATTCTTATTGTTATGATTTGTAATGATTTGAAACTTTACTAAAGAAATGAATTTTTTTTTTCATTTTAAAAAAAATAAGTTATCTATTCTCTCTTGGAAATTAATTATTCGAAATAGATTTTCAATACCATTCAGATACGATAGAACTCAATTCAATTCAACTTCAGATAGACGAGTAAATTTTTACTAATTTATCCAAGCAAAGATCCGCTCCTTTAGGTTGCCTCTACCTTTACATCGCGTAAAACTTCGGCCCAAACCAAATATGTTTATGTTTCCTTTCCTTTCACATGTTTAATTGGCAATCATTATACAAAAGTCTTTTTAAAACAATTTCATACCTTAACCAGAAAAAAGGAAAAGAAAACAATTGTTTTAGCATGATTGAGAAAAAGAGGCAGAGAAAGAATTACAACACAAAGAACATTGTGTTGCTTTGCTAAATGCCAACGATCGTGTGAAATGTTGTTGGCAGAGTGTGTGCATGTGTTGTGGTCTCATGCCATATTCACATTCGCCAATGGCGGACACAATACTTACAGTTCACAACACAAATCGATTGTCATCTATCAAGCCTGATGCCCTATGCAAATGATTACCATTGATGACTGAATGACTCTCATATGGTGGTTGTTGCTTAATGAAGCTGCATTAAATGGGTGTCATTACAATCTGTGTGCCAAGATGCATGCCAAGAAAAACACAAACAAAAAACAATCAAAACATTAACAACATACCCTCGTAAATTGCCCAAAAAGAATACAATTACACAAAGTAAATGGAAACAATACAAGGCAAGGTACAGAATTTAGAAAAGGTACAAATGGCAACAAAGAAAATTGCACAGACAGACGTACAGACAGAGAGAAACAGTGAGACAGGCATTGATAAAATTAACAACTTAATTGGATTTACATGTTATTTAAATCAGGATAACAAAATCAACCAAAACAAATACAACAAAATAAAACAAAACAAAACCAAAATCGATTATTGTTGTTGTTCGTTCTTCATTTAGTGAAATGCATGATCTTTGCACTAAATCAACGCCAAGCAACAGGCATCAATTGCTAGGGTTTCTTGATTAAATTTATCAGACAATGTGTTCAATTTAAATATTTTCGAAGCGATTTTATGAACATTCAAGTTTTTTTTTGTTGTTACCGACAATTCTAGGACATTATCTTAGTAAACGCTTTCATGCTCAAATGGTGCGCGATAGATTTCGATATAAAATCAGGTTGAGTTGAACAAAAAGTTTGTAGACGAAGATGTAGAAAGACTAGTCGAAGAGGGTCAAGGTTAGACATTAATAAAGGCTTCCATTCGTAGATAAACGTAAAAAACAAGGCATTTTTATATCGACATAACATTTGGTTGCTGCCAGAGCGATGCAATTAGTCCCTACTTCACAATGGCATAAAAATGTTGAAATAGAAGTGAGTGTCGTCTTGATTAAGTCTGTTATAAAGAATTTAAAGAAAACCATTATTAAGGAGGCAATTTGATATACTTTTCATTGAAATGAAAACATAATTGAATAATAGATAGGGACTTATCTATTCCACTATAATACAGAAGCTGTAATAAGCATTTTAAAGATACGTGGAGTTTAGGTATCATAAGCGATAACCTTTTCAAATACAGCAGTGTTGTCAATATTGCATCACTGAATAGTTTGAGTTTAAAATTGCAGAATATTATCTTTAAAATATATATATAGTTAGTTAGGAAGGCGTGACATCGCCCGTTTAGTTTTAATATCAATATTTGTACACAGACCAAAAACTTCAATAAAAACCGTATTTTTGGGTACAAAGGTTTGTGTTGGCCTTTGCTTTGTGAATGGATACTAAAAAAGGCGTGATAATTATAATTTAAAAAACCCAAAGGCTTTAAAATTTATATAAACCTTGAAACATAACTGAAAAATGTAAAATTTTCATGAAATTTTTTTTCTTCATTCCAGCTGAGACGGGCTAACTAAACCTTAATAAAAATACTCAATCACTGCAAAAATTACATATTACATTCTTACACATTACGACTTATGCATTTAGAGAAATATATTATATAATACTTTTACTCTATTCAACATTTACACCATAATGTAGAAAAAAACCACTAGCGGCTTATATTCTTTTTTAATCAATTGTATTGATTTAAGAAAACTACAAAATAAAAATTTTATATATGTAAACGGTATTTTATGTATGATATAATAGTGATATTATTCTACTCACCCTAGATGAAAAATATTGGCGTGTACAGCTTGTAATGTGTTAAAGCCTGAAGCGTTTAAATGTTGTTCCATAGTTTTTATAACAAAACACAAGAATAAAAAGTTAGCGCCGTAGCATCGGTAGCGTGAAGTAGGCGTTATGACTCAAGTATAGTAAAGTCCAATTTTCACATGTATATGTATGCACAATATATGGTAAGCAGCACTTCCGTCCGTACGTCCATACCATCATATATTCATTCATATATGAAAACTTCTTCTTCTTTTTTTATTTTTTATTTTTATTTTTATTTTTCTTTTTGTGTAAGATATCTTTTACTTTTACACTAAGTATACATTTAGGTTTTTGTTTTTTTTAGGAGGATCGTGTACAGTACGGATTGGCAAAATGCTTACCGACGGTTTTAATATGTTGCGAAAAGTGGATTTTAAATTGAAACTGCAACCGTGCATGATTACCGATTGTGGTGAGGCGTTGTTCGATGTTTTTAATTTATGATCCCTTTTGGGCAATACAGCACAAACATCATACAACCTCATTTTCAGCGGCTTTACGGCTTACTGCTGCTATAAGCACTAGTCCATGGCGTATTGATTTTTTTTATCGTAATTTTGTTTTTTTTTCCTTTTAATTTTTCTTTACTTTACTCTATGTTGTGTTTTAATTCGTTCATTAAACGATAAGCTTCCCATAAATTCATATAAGTTTGATTATTATTTTTTCAGTTATTAATGTTGTTTTTTGTAACCTTAACGCGTTTTTATAATCACTTGCAGTATATATGGTTGAAATTTCCTCTTTCTGGATATTCTTTTCTTTTCTAACCTCTTCTTTTCTTTTTTTTCACAAAAGATTAATTCCTTGCTAAACGTGTCTAAACAAAACAAAAATCTTACTTACTATAGAGAGAGACTGATACCATCACTACATAGCGCTCTTGTGATGATGGTGATGCAATAAAATGCAATAATTATATACAATATATATCGTGTACGTGTTGTGTGTTGCGTTTTATGACCAACGTTATATTATTTGCGCACTTTGGTAATGCACTCTGATCGCGTTGAGTTATAATTTTGCACTGTTTTCGTCTGGCAGACACGTTCACCGTTTTCCTCCAATTCAATACTTATCTCTGGACTTGTATATATATATGTATGTATATATCAATATAATACATAACATAACAGCAGCTTTAGAATGAAATGGAGTGAGGCGTACTGCCTGCCTACTGTGCTTGGGTTTTTTGTGTTCAGTTTAGTTCAGTTGAGTTTTGTTTTGAAAATCCATAGAATGCAGGCCTAAAAGGCAGTTTCCCCTATTAACTAACGTATACATACACAAACATGTATACTACTCCTCACACATTAATTCTGAAACTATGGCATAAAAATGACAATCGATGCCTTGTGCGCCTGTTGCTTGTGTGTCTGCTGCATGTGGCAAAACATGATTGTGTCCATTTACACCGGTTCGGTTCATTCTATGACGATTGCTGTTTTTAATGCAAACATTGAAATACATATCGCGTCTCTCAACAAGCACACAATGATTTTTATACCAAGAAGGCAGGCCAACAGGGTTTCCCAACTATATTTCAAGTACCACCAAGTTACAAAATGTTCTTTTTAGTGGATTTCGGTGAAAACATACGAACAATAATCATATAATCATGTAAGTCATTACAAAAAGGAAAACGTTGGACATCCCTGTTCAATATACAGGTTCATCATCGTAAATATAATTATTGTTGTTGTTGTAAGAAATATTGAGAACAAAACAGAAGAAAAATCTTATCTACTTGTTACTGTCTTGGTTCGTCTTCTGGTTTTTGCGTGAGTCTGACGCTTTTGTAATAATTTTCTCTTCTTTTTATCATCATTTTATGTGTATGAAACTAAAGTGGCCAAGTGGCAAAGCGGCAAAGTTTATTGGGAGGCTAGCTTGGGTATGGCAACGAAGAATATAAGGAAAAATGTTAGATCAGCCAAATTACTGTGGTTAAGTAGAGAAAAAGAGTGTAAGTGGCTGCCACTACAAGTTTTTCTTTTAATTGAAATTGTAAAACTTTTAATATATTATATATTAGATGAAAACTGGTGATTCGGGAAAAGCCTCTAAACCATTTCTCATACTATGATTGTAAATAATTTTTTTTTTTTTTTTAATTTAAATGATAATTTATTTTATTTTTTTTTTTTTATTTTTAATATAAAATGTTTTCTAAAATTATCTTATGAAAAAATGGACATTGCTGGTGAAAGGCAGGTCGCCTCCAATTAAAACACTCCAATCCAATTCAATCCCCACCAATAAATACAAATCAATTAATAATTTTACAAATAACCCGTTACTTAGAGTCCATGTAACCCTAAAATATATTTTTGATGTATTAAAAGGAAATCTAAATTATCTATATCTACTACTACAAAAATGGTCGAGGTTGTATAACAGACACGCCTAAAATTTATAAAAATTCTTCTTTGAGGAAAAACTCTTTAAAAGTTATGCTATAATTAGTAACTAATCATAAAATCGCTTCGTATAATACTGTTATGTAGAGAAAGCTTCTAATAATGCTCCCTTTGGGTTGAAATTTCTTTTTCTATTCTTTACCACATTTTATTAAACAATTTCAAAAAGTAGATATTTGCTTTATATAAAGAGGCTCCATAAAATGGAACTACCACATCTATTTTCAAAAAAGGCCCAAAAAACACCCCCGAGCCAAAATTTTATTGAAAAATGTCAAAAATGAGTTCGTTTTTACAAAAATACATAAACGGACAGACGGACATGCCCAAATCAATTGAAGTTTTGATTCTAAAATGAACTAAAGATAGGTGTGGCACTTGCCTTTAGAAGTTCCACATATATCCGTCTATAAAAATCGTTTAAATATGATGTACTGTAAACATAACATTTAGGTATCTTCATGAACTTAATATATCTACGTCTTCTTGCCTAGCATACAGACAAACACAAACTAACTTCAATTTTTTAAATACTTGTAAGTACTAAGTATGTGTTTGTATGTGTATTATTAGGTAGTAACGTTGTTGATTGAAAATGGATAAAATGTCCCCGTTAAGTTGAAGAATATGAAAGAGAACAATCCAAAGAAGATGTGTGGATGATGAGTGGAGAAGAAAGCTGCATGAAACCTCTTAAGTATTGTTGATGGTTATCGCATGGCAAGTTATTTTCACATTAGTTTAGACATGTCCGTGAATGCTCTTTATGATGGTTGATTGCCAACAATAACAACAACAATCTATATACACATATACACATATATTGTACATTTATAGAGCAGGTACATCTGTGTTGTAGTATTTTATTGATATGTTCAGGTATATGATAGATGCCTTCTTCTTGTTGATTTATTTTTCTTCTTCTTTTACATTTTTTTTTTACCGAAAACTAAAACAGTACAATTATATTAAATTTATTAGAATTTTTTGTAACATTTTTTTTATTTTTCCATATAATTGATATATAAAAAATTTTTAAATTTATATATTCCAACACGTATGTATGGAGGTTAAGTGAAATCCATTTAATAAAGCGTTTGCCTTGTCTTGAAACAATGTATGTACTTAAATTCAAATATGGCTGACAAGCCATGTTGTACCTGCAGACTTACAGGTACAATGACGCATCCTACCTTTTTTAGTAATTTACAAACAATATGAAGGATTTACAAAATTCGTTTTTAGCTATAAAAGTATTTTGCTTTCTTGTTCATATATGTACATATTATCTTGTTAACATTCTTACTGTTTCCCATTTACCATAAATAATTAACTGTTAAATCACTCAGCAGTTAATACATTGTAGAGTAGCTGCTAGAGCGATTCACATCACATATACCAACTAATCAACTTGGATTTTGACAAGGTATGTTTACATACGAAAAAGAAAAGCAATTAAATACGATTATCAACAATTGATTAGCTACGAACAAACACACTCATGTACAGGTAGTGTACAATAATGAACTCTTCAAAACCTAATTGTGATTTATACAACAACATAAACAAGTAGTTAAAAGCTCTTATCATTAGCGCAGCAATCTCTTGTTGTGTTGAGTTTGATGTTTAATGGTCATTAGGTTTTGTTGTTGTTATTGTTGTTGTTATTATTATTATTGTATTCTAACAAGCAAAACTGTTAGATTTTGATGAAACTCGTATTTATAGACATTTTTAACATGGATTTGGCAGCTGTACCAATAATAAATTTCTTAATTGTGCGGTTCTTTCACCAAAACCTTGCCTTCATAACATTAAACCGGTTTGCTTGATATTGTTTTTGTTTTAAGAATTAATAAAGGCTTGCGTATGTTCTCAGAAGTAATTACAGATAAAATTGTTATTTTTTTTTATAAGGAAATATATTGTATTGGATATAACTTTAAAATGAACGGTAAATATATGTATGTGCTTATAATTGGGAGAGTGATCAAAGTCACAATTTTCCAAAAACATCTAAATTTCGAAATTTATGAAATTAATTTGACTATTAAAATATCTAAATGGATGAGTAACAAAAAGACCATTTGGACCATTATCAATTATGAGCAATTAAATTTTAAGTACCCTCCACATCTCTATACAAAAAGTGGGCGTGGCGTGTTACGTTATCAACAATTTGGTATTATATATAAATCCAAACAAGTTTGATTTCACGCCAAAAAAAAGTTTCCTTTAATTTTATTTGTATTAATTATTCAAACTCACAACACCCAGAAGTTGGCGTTAATGATACCATAAAATTTATACATTCTTGATAAGCATCAAACTTAAGGCCCTGGTCACTTACCCAGGGCACCATTTAAATTGGCCAAAACTATATTGAAAGCCCCGCCCACAATCGACAGAGAACTCTCTATTACTTGGTAAAAGTTAAGTAGCTTAACTTTTGTGGCTTATATTAAACGTTTCCATTATTATTCCAAAAGTAGGCGTGGTCAAATAACAATTTCGTGCTAGAGGAAAGTTTATACATGTAATTAGAAGACTTAATCAGGTGCATGCCATGTCTCGATGTTTTATATATGTGCGTAGGATATTTTAAAATTGATCTAAACCTAATTTTTTTTCTTTTAATTTAAAAGGCGAGCTTAACCCTAATCAATAATGCAAAGTGATTTCTTTAATTAATGGGCCCCAAAAATTTATTCCACTACGTCCCCAAGTACCTGTATACGCCACTGCCTACATTTGCATGCAATATATTTTATATATGTACATATTTTAATTCATATTCACTTCAAACATTGAACTCATGTAAAGGGCAAAATAGTTCAAGTAAACGTGTATAGTTTGAGGAAATTAATGCATACACTCATCACGTTTATTTTATGGTGCATAATCTTATTGAACACATGTGTCTGTACACACGCTCGTATGATATGAATCTGCAAAGCTACAAATAAAATAAGCATTCGTGTAAAATAATCAAACATAAATCTTATCTCACCTTTATAGCTGCTTATAAAAGAAAAAAAAAAAAAAAGCGCGGTTAAATGGCAACACAACACCCTAGCACTACACCATCGTATACAATAAAAGCAATTGTTAATGCGTAAGCTAAATCTTTCACCTTCCGCCTCTAAGCACGATGATACTGCGAGTAACGATGAAATTTATGTTTAACGCAAGAGAAGTCGTAGCACTTCACTCTAAAGCTTGTTTTATATATATATCAGTTCAAGTGATCCTTACCATTACACCTTACCTCACACACACACACATACGTACATACATCACCTACCGTACTTCTTCGTAAACAAGCTGAGCTATTACTTGACCAAAAAAACAAAAAAGGAAACTTTACACGTTCTTTCTGTTCCATCAATTTATTCTTCACTTGTTTTTGGGAGAAAAAAATGAAATAAAAGTGAAACATATGATAAACTTTTAACGTGTACATGCTATCACCTGACAAGTCACAATTTATGATAAAAATCTATTGAAAACATATGACACACGGCATACCATACCACACCAACAACCACTTGATATCAAAATATAATAAGATTTCTTGGAAGAGTCAAGAGAATTAAGCAACATCAACACACCCAACAGGATAATCTTGACTTTTCTTATTTGAAAATGCTTGTCTGCACGTAAGTATTCTTGCATCATATTTTACAAGTACCTAAGAAGACATTACATAAATGTGAGCATTTATATGTAGAGATCGGATAAGGTTAATGTAACCTGTAATATATGGTAGCAGGGTGATGTACTGATTTTTATACTTTCCACGTAAATTTTGGTGGGAGGTATTCCGTTTGCTATATCGGGAAGAAAATATTGGAGACCTCACATAGCTTGCGTATCCCTGATTAGGATCAAAGTCGCAGTCGATCTATTCATAACCATTCCTGTGTCTGTATGTGATTGGTTGGTATTCGTTCGATTGTAAATTTTTAAAATATCAGGCTAAAGTTTTTACAAGATTTTAAATAAAATATAACACAAAATAAATTGTATATAAGGCTTTACTGTACTTATAAATATTGAGGCTGTCTCAGATTTTACCTAAACTAACTGCACTTTTGCAGTAAGCTGCACCTGAGAAATTTAATCCCGTTATAAATGTTGATTTGTATTTTAATCTAAACTTTTTATCATTCTCACATATTCTTTTATACACACACACACACACACACACACACACACACACACACACACACACACACACACACACATCTACATTTGATTTTACATATGTATGTACACGTATGCTTATGTTATATATGTTATGTTTTGCGTTCAATTTTGCATGCAATCCCATGTGTGTGGTATTGTGGAATCTATTATTATTATTATTTTGTGAAACTCTCACAGAATACTAACAAGGCACGAGTCAAGAGGTATTTGATAAGAAAGAAATTTTATACACAGAAGCCATTAAATGTTACTTCAAACATTTTTATCAAGAAATTTGTATTGTGAAAAAACGTATCACAGTAAATAATAAATATTTTAATAAAAATGTTTAAATTAAAATAGAGTATAAAATATTATACAAATATGTTGAATAAGTTTTCTGTTTAACTTATTATTTATTTCATTTTAAAAAATATAATTTTTTTTAAATGATCATTTAAAAAATTATTTTTATACGATTAAATAAAAAAAAATTATAAATAACTTTTTTATAATTGTTTAAAAGATTAAATTATAACATGTAAAAATATTTTTATAAAAAATAAAATAAATAATGTTTAAACGATAATATTAATATATTAAAAATTATTTAAAATCGTTTAAAGATAAATATTTTTTAAAGTTTAAAAATATTTTTTGAAGGATTTTTGCAACATATCCTAAAAATGACATACACTGTATGTTCAGTTGTTACTTGTATCCTAAGCAATGCATCTGTATTCGCTCTACGGTGTAGTTGTGAAGATAAGCTTCCATATGTGTTGCAATTTCTTTTGAAAAATGGTTTTCTAAAACATTTAAGCTACCAATTGTGTACATGTATGGAATTTTAAAATAAGGACGAATTACACAAACGCATGCATTTGTATGTATTATCGTATACACTCACATACAAATAAAGTGAAAGAAGAAGTTGAATAGTTGGCACTCTGTTACACGGAGTCGTCTATCTGTGTCCGTTAGTGTGTTTATAAAAATGTTGAAAACACTTCCACTTAAAAACCACCCTAGTATTGTAGTTGTAAGAAAATGTTTTCACTTTTTAGTACGTGATCCAATTTTCTATACATTTCTCTTTCATTCTGTCTCTAAGCTTAACGAACAGAATTCACATTTTTAATAATTTAGTACAAGAACCTTTACATAAATTCTTTAATACAAATTAAGGTTCTGGTTAAACTACTAATATGACAGAGAGAGAGAGAACTTTTTGAAATATTTCTTAAACTATTTACGACTTTTCCTAATCATTTTATACATATAGCCATTACACATAGAATAGAGAACCCTCGTAGTATAAATAAAATGTGATTTAAAAATAAGAAAATTAATGAGTTGTACGGTCATTGAAAGGTAGTGAAGTACAAACGTTGAATAAGAAGAAATTTCATATGCTAAGTAGCACTCTCTGCAGGTCACTTATTACACGGAATGCGTTTGAATGAAATTTAAGCAGCTTAACATAATACGAACACAAATCCATAGAAATCTATAGAATTATTAAAAAAGTTATCAAAGAATAGATTTTTATTTACTCTCAATAGTATTTTGGATTGATATTAAAGTTGAAAATTCTTGCTCAACTCTTTAATGGATTAAATATAATTTGCTCTTAAAAAGAAATGGCAACAGTATGTAATGGAAATATTGCAGAAGCGAGAGTAGAAGTGAAAGTGGTTAGTTAGTTAGTAATTAATATCAAATATCAACAGCGGCAGCATAAAATTCTTGATCTGTTTAGCTTAGTTTAACTGTGTATTATATTAAAACCACACCCACAATTTGAAATCATTGCTACAAATCGTAAAGAACTTATTGTGTAATAAGTGGAGAGTGTACAAAATTTAGTCTCAGACAGATACTTCTTGAATTGATTTTGTTGCTTTTGTATTTTTATACCATTCATCTACTCATTATTGTTACTGCTGTTGTTGTTGTTGTTGTTATTTTTGTTGCTGTTTTCGTTGTAATAACCACGGTTCACATTATTTCATTCTTCTCCTTTCATTTTTTCTTATTGTTCTTTTCCTTCCCCATCCAAACCGTCACTATCATTATTATTGTTGCTGCTGCTTCTATTGTTGCACATGTTGATTATATTTTATTTGATTTCATTCTCTGCTCTTGTATGTGTTGATTGAAATATTGTGTAAGACACGTGTTAAACAATATTACTTACATTGACTTGTTAAGTATAATTTTTTTCCAACAATATATAAACATTTGAAAATTCTGGCACGTTTTAAGCTTTGTCGCTCACAACAACCAAATAGTCTTGTTACTGCATGGAACTAATAAGTGCGGCTACCATCTTGTATCCGTTACAAATATGATCACGTAGGTTTCTCCTGTAAATATGTTGCAACAACAACAAAAATTATTTTCCTAATTCTATAAATTCGATTTATTTCAAAAGAAGGGAATTAGTGACTAAAATAAAATGAATAAAATAATAATGTTTAGAAAGAAGAATTTCACTTTTTTTAAAGTTTTAATTCAATGCATAAAAAGTTGATATAAATTAATACAAGAATCTTTTATTAAAAGCACAGCTCCAGACTGTTAAACTGATAAAGTTTCATGTGATTTTAAAAACAGTAAAAATTGCCACCTACCACCCTCTTCACTCACTCATTCCTGTGATATATTGTAAAACTTTGATTTACGATATTAGCACGCAAGGACAGAGAAAAGAAATTATATTCATAGTGACGTCGTCAACACAGTTTTATAGCAATGAGTTCACGTTATGGTTATTGCATTGAAAGCAGTCGTAATCGCAATCGCTGAGTCTTCATAAATTGAAAAAGAAAAGCAAAAAAGAAGAGAAGTATAAAATAAAAGAAAGTTAAAGTCGCATATGGTGTCGCAATGGATACAAACACATGCACATGAACAACAATATTTCTTTAGTTTATGACATAATAACACTCACGTAAGTTATAGAAAAGAACGTTTCGATGGGTAGAATGTGGATTTTTATATACGACCATTCGCAAAATATATAAAAATATTTGCCGTTCTAATGCTATCATGTAACAATGGACTGAGAGTAAGAAATTCCAATATTCGAGATATAAACAACAACAAAAAAAGAAAAAAAACTTTTGTTAAGATCTTGAATGAAAACACTAGCAGCGTTCAATTGAAAAGTGTAGTGAAATCAATGTAAACCAGTCAAAAATTGTTCGAAGCCCACACTTCATCATATTTAGTTGTTGTTATTGTTGTGCTAAAACTTTATGGCTGAGACGCTCATTTCTGCTTAGAAGTGACGTGTGCTAAACGAGTGGTACCACAGCAACAACCAACCACTTCCTTAAGGCATAAGAAGGCATTCAATTTTGCTTATTGTTATTATATCACAAAGTCCAAAAAAAAAAAAAACAAAGACCGAATAGACAGGATATAAATAATAATACAAGGACTACACTTATTTTACACACAGTGTATTGAATACCTCTTACAAACACATGCCTCAAATGCTTAACAGAGAATAGAGAATTTCCATCAAATTTACACAATTTTTTTCTTAAACGTTTACGAATAAGATTAAGGGAAAATTTTATATATTGGTTCATAATTTTAAATCAACTTCTTATCGACCTTTTCTAAGAGAGTAAAGGATATAAAAATATAATAATATCAAGTTAGTAATACTCATAAACTAAAGAGAATAAAAAAGACAATAATTGAGTCCCTTTTTAAGAGTTTAAATATTAAGCAAAGATACGTTATGATATATATGTAATTGGTGTTGGAATTAATTCAAATGCAAATTTAAATGTTTAGAATTGAATAGAAAGCAAATAAAAATGAAAACACTGCAATGGAATTAAAAAGAATTTAAATGTAATTGGAAAAGAATTACAATGAAATAGAAAGTACTCAAATGGAATTAAAAATAACTTATTTAGAATAGGGAATAACTTAAATTGAGAAGAATTACAATGAAATAGAAAGTACTCAAATAGAATTCGAAATATTTCAAATGGAATTAAAAAGAACTCATATAAATAACTCATTTAAATACTCGAATGGAATTGGAAAGAATTCAAGTGTGATTAAGAAAGATTCAATGGCTTATGGAAGGAACTCGAATTTGTTTAGAAAGAACTCAATTGGAAAAGGG
The DNA here is from genome assembly GCA_949710015.1 of Crataerina pallida. Lineage (NCBI taxonomy): Eukaryota > Metazoa > Arthropoda > Insecta > Diptera > Hippoboscidae > Crataerina > Crataerina pallida. Next base: position 25,899,183 of record OX453293.1, on the reverse strand, counting down.
ACGAAAGAAAAAAACATAGTTTAGACGCAAAAAGACACAACGTGTGGGCAAGTGTGTTGACAACGTTTTCTAACAATTTTTACAAATTTTAACAATCTTTAACAAACTTACAAATCGTACTCTGCACCGAGCAAAGTTTTTTGTAAATGGTGGGTGGGTCCGCCTATTACCCATATTTGTTTGATAATCTTGTTCGTACCATGTTTCATTTCAAATTACGAAAGCTCAATTTTTGTAACTGATTGAGAGATTTTTGACCGTGGAACTTGGCTGTTGCGTATCTACTCCTAGAAAGTAGAAGTATTTGTACAAAACTTTAGCGTAATATCAAAAAATTTACAACTTAGAGCATTTTAAAGGCTGCCTAATACAGAACAGATTTTATTCTGAGTTTTGTAAATGAAATAACAAATTTGATACATCCTACATCTAATACCATTTAACGGGATGAACGTTCTAATTCTCAGACTAAAATCTTGAAATCTTTGTTTCTATAAAGGTGTTCTATGAACTGATTATTACTAAAGTTAATAAAGTTGCAACTAAGTAGATAGGGGAACAGTATTGAGAATGCGGTCTAGATTTCATATTTCATTTCGTATTATAAACTTTTCTGACATATATCATAATAACATTTTATATGTTTAGTGATTGATAGAAAATGTTAATTTTTTTTAAGTTCATCTAAAAAAGTCAACATTGAAAGAATTATTGATATTTTTATTAGTTTTCTTACCAAATTTTAAATTTTCGCTAAATAATAAAACGGAAACACATTCGAAATGGATATTTTTCAGCGAACCTGCTGTAAACCGCTTAAAATCTCACTAAAAGAAGAAGAAATTGAGATATTTGATGCCGAAACGGCCGAAGGTGAAGAAGAAATCGAAGAAGAATTATCTAGTGTAGATGAACCCGTTGACCTACAAGCGGTTTTTAATGAGTTAGATTGCATGAAGAGACGCATTCAATTTATTCAATTGCGCTTAAAAACGGATGTTAATGAATGCCCCGAAGAAAAATGTGTTGATCCGGAAGTTTTATTAACCTGTTCCGAAAATAAAGAAATCTGTGCTCTGCAAAAGAATCAATACAAGTTGCAGTGTCAAATAAATGAATTGGTTAAATGTTGTAGCGTAGCCAAAAATCAAATTAAAGAGTTACGCTTGCGGATGTGCGATAAGTCAAGAGATATATTGGAATTGCAAAAACTCGTAACCAATCTGATAATGTGGAAGAATACCCTGGAGCAAGAATTTGGCAAATGTATTGAACGTTTCGAGTACTTAAAACATGTAAAAGCTGAATGGCAAGATGTGGAGGATAAATTGGAAAAGCAAAGGAAATATTTTGAGGCAATGGCGGATACATTTGTCTCGAAGCTGTGTCTACTGCAGGAGAAGAAATTTTTCATCAATGCCATTAACGAGATGAAGGAAATGTTGAGAGAAATGATGGAACATCAACTTCATCGTTTTAGTGTTTTAGAAAAGCGAATTAATAAAGATTAATCGTGTGAAAGGAATTGATTTATGTAACAATTGTTTATAAATGTGTATATTATAATAAAATTATTTTTTTTGGTTATCTAAAATAACTTTACCTTTTAATACTTACCACATTAAATGCGGGGTATACTAAGTTTATGATTCCATTTGCTTCACTCAGAAGGAGGCGTTGAAGACCCTTCAAATAATATATATATTCTGAGTCGATTTAGACATATATGTCCGTGTATCCTTGTATCAGTGAGTCCGTTTGTTGTTGGCATTTTCACGGACTTAAATTTTGACATATTAAGATGAAATTTTTTACAGACAAAATCGGGTAAAATCGCTTAAAAACCACGCCCATAATCGACAAGAATTGTCCTATCTGCCACAAAAATTGAACTATGAAGTCAACATTCATTACATATGTTTACAATTGTCTAAAAAATGGAAGTGGTTGTGGGTAAAATCCACGCCCACAATCACTAAAATATTTACACAGACCGAACAAATAACCTATAAACTTGAAATTTGGTACGTTTTTTCCTAATTATCTTAACCATTGTTGTGCCTAAATGGGCGTGATCGTGGTGTGGCGCACATCCAATTTCTCCATAATCTATATGATTGGGATATTATCACATAATAGAATTCATTATTGCTGTCGACCGAAAGTGTTTTAATACTTTTCTATACAACTTCAATTTCAAATTTCTAAAATTGTCATATTTATTTCATACGATATTTATGTGCACCAGATACATATTAATAAATAATAAATAGTTTTATCGAATTTAACTTTTCATATAAAAATAAGATTACAAATAAAAAAAAAGTAAAAAATCATGGAGCAAAAGGCTTTCTTAAAATGGGCTTTATATTTAGTATTCGTCTATTTTTTGGTATGTAAAGGTTTGAAAATGAACCACAGCTAATCACAGATAAGTCGCCTTATTCTTTTTTCAGTTATATACAATAATCAGTATTGTGCTACTTATTATATTGGTTACCTTTTTAAGGCCTCACACGGCTTCATTAATTTTATCTATAATAATAATTGCAGCAACTTTTTTAATTACTGCGTTAGGATACTACGGTACTAGAACTGAAAATACGCGATACCTTCTATCCGTAAGTTGATATAGAAATGATACATACCCTGGCATTATATGCATCGAATAATAATTGTGAATTGAATTTTAAATCCTTTTTAGTATATAATCGCAATGATTCTATTATCAATTGCAATTCTCTCTAATTTCATTTTGATTAACACGGCACTGAGAAGAGTTTACAAATATCATTTAAAATTGGAGGATATACGATATGTTGAATTGCAAGTAAGTTGAATCAAAATTGTTTTAGAAAGTACTCTGCATGACGCGACTCTTACCCTGTACCACTTAGTTCCACAATTTAAGTTGTAATTAGTTCATTAAAAAGCACTATAGGGGAACGTCTTGTAAAAAATGGTCCGGTCTTGTTTAAATTTGATATCGTTAATTATCAATCTTAATTAACTGTTCTTCAAGAAAATTTTTAATAATAAAATGTGGGAATTTTTGTTCTTTAAAGGATAACTTTATGTGAGGGGTTCCTAAAATCAACCCCAGTTTTTATAGTTGACGTCATCATCATCATCATCATCATTTATTTAGATCTTTGGCCTTCCTTTTCTTTCGAACATACTTTGAACCACGTTGCGTTAGAGTGCGTTCTTCAGCGCCTTGAAAAAACATGATAATGATGAGGATCTTATAGAGTGTTTGCTTTGTCACTCGAGAGAAGTCTTTGCTGTTGAATTGCATATTTAGCAACATTCTACCATACCCCCTTCTTGACATATTTGCATTAAATATAATCAAATGGACTACAACAACAACAACAACGACTTAAATTTTGAATAATTTAATCAAATTAAATTAAGTGTGTGATGTTTACCGCTTAAGAGTTGCAACATATGTGACACTCGTCATATATTTTTATACAAGGTATTAACACTGTATCCCCGTTGATCTGGGCAGTATATAACTTTACACTTGTACTCTATTTTAATTACAGTTACACTGTTGCGGTATAGAGAGTTTCAGGGATTATACCGAAAAATCTATGCCCGTACCAAGCAGTTGTTGTGGCCTAAAAAATAAACATGTCGAATGCTCACCAAAAGTTTATACAATAACGCTTGGCTGTCATTACATTATCGATATTTTATGGCATTTTTTTACTGTACCAAATAGCATAATGACTATGTTGAATTTTGTTTGTATCATTCTTGTTTTATTGTTATCTGGAACACTGTTTCATGTTCTATTGGAAGAAAGACGAGCCATTATTTTATAAAAAATTATTTATGAATCTCACTTTTTAGAAATGTGTTACAAAAATAATGGGTAGCTATTATTTAATTTATAAGAAACAGATTAGCATATAGCTTAAAGTTATAGCAAGTAAATCGATTACAGCTGATATTATAATCATAACTTTAGGAGTGTGCAACGAGGACTCCACAGATATGATTAGCGTGCGACAACCAGGCCTAGTTAAATATTCATCTGTCGTACAACTTAGCTCAATGTCTTGACTACAACAGACACCGGGTACTTTCAAATTTTCCGCTTCATAATCTTTATAACTATCAACGCCACAGCAACTATACTGGAATACAAAAAAAAAACAGATATCATCACTTTCCCCTAAACAGCATATCAAAAAAAAGATCCTATCATTATAGATATAGATTTGATACTCTACCATAATGGATTTTATCAAATCTAAATGGAAAATATTTTTACAAATCGACCATCATACATTTGCTTCCATAGGTTTGATTTTCACTAAATCCAATTCCCGTTCCAACTTTTTAAGCATTGATTCGGCAAAAATGAATGCAACGAAGGTGCCAACTTTTAGTATTAACAACACCGTTGTTATGGCATTGAACTGAAATGAAGTTTCCACATATTAATTACTCAATGCACCTTTAAGATGTCGGCCTGAACTTACGGTAAACAATGAAGCTTTTCTTTCTTTTATAGCGCCAAAAAAAGCAATTAGTACCAGAAGCAAAGTTAGAATACCAATCACAAGCACTCCCAGACCAACCCATTTAGTCACGTGTATTGCACGCATCATTATGGCCCCATACACCACTAACGTCAAGCCTATTATCTAAAATAGACACAAGTGTTCCACCATCATATGGTTGGTATACGAGTACATCAGCTAGATTTTAGTTGCATATCTTGTCGCCTTAACATTCACTTACGATATATATTCCAAGTATTACATAAAATGCAATTTTGGCAATTTTTTTATATGCAACCATTTTCTTTCGATTATCTGCACCGAACGGAGGACTATCACTTGAATGTATATTTTGTTAAATGTATTCGAAAAATGTATAAAAAATATCATTTTAGAGATCATAAATGTTTAAAATCAATAAAAAAAAAATTATTGATATAATTTAAAATATTGATGTGATTTTATGTTTTTTATAATTCTAGAAAAAGATATCATAAAAATTTGATTACTTAGTTATCCAAGAGATAAATCTTTATTATATTATAGATATTATGGAATATATTCTTAATCTTTATGTACCAGGTAAACTACAGCAATAATAAAGTATGACGGCCTCTCATGTACCAAACTAGCAAAATTATCTAATTGTTCGTCCATTAAATGACGCATTGCCATCATAACACCTTGATTTTGTTTCTCAATCACCGTTACAAAGCATACAATTCGATGTCTTTAATATAAAAATCAAATCAAATCAAATTTAAAAAAATAATTAACAATTTTTTCAATATTTTCAATTAGATACCGTTCGTGATTAATTTTCTTAACTCGATTTCGAATATCAGCGGCCAAATTTTCGCTTAGTTGTAATGAACGCCTGGAATCATACGAACGGCTACAGTGATCCCAAATCAAACGCTCCTCAATGGCCGTCTCCATTAATTTATAGATTTGTTCCATACTGAAATTCGTGTGAAAGTAGTCCCAATTGTTTTTTGGTTTTTCAATAAGCATTCCATTGTCTGAGGTATTGGCTTCAGTGTTGTTGACGTTTAGCAGAACTTTACGTTTATTTAACATTGATTCCGATAATAAAGCATTCATACGACTGGTGGTACGCACAGTGGCCTTGATGCTGAAAAATTAAACTTTTTTTTATTTAATTTATTTAAAAATGATTTTATTTTCAAACAAATCTAACCGTGATTTCATATTACTCCAAGAAGCCATTAGAGCAAATTTGTTAATAATTTCTTTTCTTTTTTTTTTTTTTCTTGCCCGAAATTTTTACGCGATTGCAACTTTCAGTGCCTGACTTAAGACTACGTATGTAACTAAACGAATGTTGTTGAACGAATAAGACTTTCTTCCTTAAACAATTGAAATCGCATTTGCTTTAGTCAACTCACCGCCCACATAATAGGTAAACACTCAACATTAGTCGTTAAGCCAGCCAATCTCAGTAGCAGCTCTATATGTACATACACCCCCAAAAATTACGTTAATCAAATTATTTGAAAATTATATTTGATGAGGATTTCAAAAAAGAAACAAGTAAGTTTGGCTAAGGACAAATCTTATATACACAATTGTTTCTGGTACTGAGCTTTCTAATACCGACACGACAGAAATGTTTCTTTGAGGGTTTGTACATTTTACTACTGTTTGACTGTTGATTCATTTGTAGGGCATATTATTGGTTTGCGTGCCACTCGCAATCGACAATTGGTAACTTATAGACTTTCTCGAAGAATATTTTTTATAAAAAGAAAAAAATTGAATAAATTTTTTGATAATTTGCCAAAACTTACGAGCCAGCAGACCAAAACGTGCATATGGAAATTTATTAAACAACACGCTTATAGAGAACAATACCAATGAGTGTTAGTAATGATAAGTTTGAGTCTGTGTTTCATTTGAAAATGTTTGCAATATAAAGAAGAAGGTCTCTACGAAGTCCATTCCACTTTTGGTCCACAGTCCTCTGTTTCGAATTACATACTGCTTAGTAGGGAAAATTGGGAAAATCGGTCTAAGGGCGCGATTATGTTAGAACGAAAAGAAGAACTTTTTAAGGCTGGAAGTATTTTGTTAGACTTCCTGGGTGTTCAAAATTCAATCTAAATTAAATTTAGCAATTTTATTGGGTATTCTTATTTCATTCTTTAGAAATATTCTTGTTGCATAAAAGCCTAAAAATGAATGAGTTGGTTTGATAGAAAATGCGAAGGAAAATTCTACCAACTTGTAATAGAAATTTATACATCAAAATGGAAAGGAAACATTCCGCTATCTGTAAGCATTTAATTACTTTTCTACACTATTTACAATTTAAAAAACTTTGCCCTAAACTGTGAAAGTTTCTTTTTTACAGCTGCATAGCAGTAAAAGTTGTACTAAACAACATGTTAGAAAGTTATCTGTTTGCAATGTAAAGAAACGTTCTTTTATCATTAATGTACGAAACGCACTATATACGGAGCAGTGACTAAGCGGTTGCAGAAAACCCCGAAATTGTAAAATTGTGTGTTTTAAAATAAACTTTTTTTTTTAAAGATAAAATCGCATGCTACATACACTTATAGTAGTTTTATCCTGAGAACTGATCTTTTAATAAAAAAAACATATCGGAAAAAATTAAATCATCCATGAAACAGGCGTCTTTTCTCAAAGCTACAATTTTTTTTTTTAAATGAATCCATTTCGGACACTGAACACACTTCCCTAGTAGAAAAGAAGTACTGGCATGTTATTGTGGTAGCTCTGTGCAAAGCAAGGAAGAATTAATGTACAGCCAAGGCTCTCGAACAGTGAACGAACAGATAAGTTGATTATGGAAAGCAATACAGTTTCTCCTTAAAATGGAGGTATTCATATAATAAGTTTTAAATGCTTGAATAGGTGCCATTATCATGGAAGTATCTTAGCAAAAAAAGGCCAATGTCCAATAGGCGTCACAGACTATAGCAGACTTCTAAGCTAACATTTAAAAGATTAATTATTATTGTAAACTTACTTAACATTAAGCCTAAAAGTTTGTTACGAAACTGTTAAATCTATCAATGTATTGGAAACTACCTAGAATATGAAGATACTTTATATTTAATGGCTGTGTGTTGAAATATAATTTAAGGTATAGAGTACCTGTGGTTGTGAAAAAGTTGAGGAAAAACTTTTTATATATACAAGGGTTGCGAAAATTTTATTAAACATTTCAAAAATTAACACATAATCACATATATCGATAAGATTTACGCCTTTTATCATGCTTTAAACTAATAGCCAAAAAAATTGTTGTCAGCATAGAGAAAATCTATTAATAAAAAATTTAAAAAAAAAAAAGAAAAAAAACATAAAACAAAACATACCTTCAAACTTAACGATGAACAATTATAGATAGTCTGTAGATTACTGTAAGTATTCAAGTATTTATGTAATTTCGTTACACAACCCTCTGAATTTAAATGTTCTGTAATATTGCTGTTTAAACTGGCAAAACATGTTGGCGGTATAGCTTGACCATAATTTTCATAATCTTTAGGTCCCAACTTGCCGCAACATTGAAGCTAGAATAAATTATAAATTAATTCATCATCAAGTTTTATTTATTTCTATTACAAATAAAGCAAACAAACCTGAATTTCATAAGAAGCCATATTTCGCGATTTTATTAATTCAGAATTCCAGCTATTTGTTATTACATTATCGGCTAATTCTTGATTACTTGGCATCATAAATAATATAATAATTTCTCCAATTAACAATACAAATATAGTAACAACATACTTTTTAGATAAAAAGAGAAATAAACTTAAAAAATTCTGTTATAATTATTTAAAAACGAGTACTTGCCAGCCATAACATGTATATGCCATTATAAAATATACCGCAACAGTGTACTAAACTGATGAAAAATAGTACACAACCTAATATTAAATCCGCCAACCATTGCGTATATATAATGTCCATTTCAGTGTAGAAGATTAGCTGGTAGCCGTTCATTGCTACTATTAGTACAGCAGCAATCTAGTTAAAGTTAACGATAAAATATTTTATCCTTCAATCATATATTTAGTCAAGACTTACACCGCACAACACATTTAATGTTAATGCTATATATTTTAATATTGCAATTTTACAATTCATTTTAATCGAATTACGAAAAAACTTCTTCTTTTACTTCTAAATCAATTGAACGAATCACAGCAACATACTGATCGTTTAGATAGAGAGAGCAAAATATTTATTAATATAATCTTTGCGTTGTGAATCATATTGATATGACCATATTTTATATGATAACCTAACTTTGATATCAACATATTAACTAGACAAGAAAACAAATATAATACAAAACTTATCTTTGTAATAAGATAAAGCAGGCAATATGAGAAAACAAATACAGAAAAAATTTATTTTTCGTTTCAAAAGAACAACATTTTGCAATACAATTACGTTGTGTGTCTTTAATTAGAACAGCTGTCATTTTCATTCCCTGTAAATCGCTTACTTAAAATTCACAGCTGTTATAAGAGATAACAAAAGTTTACTTTGCAACACTGCACAATTTTATCATATGTGCTTATAAGTAAAACAAAAACCTTATACCTTATACACCTAAAACATACTCAAGTACTTTTTACAGAAATATTTTAAAAGAATTTAGTATAAATTATTAATTTTAATAAAGTGGTTTACAATAATAAAAATAAAAATAATCAATTAGAATTAACTTCAATTATATGTAAATAAAGTGCTCTTTCAACTGAGCTAAACATCCCAATTTCACACTTATATGGTTTTTACATTAATAACAAATGATTTGATATTATTTGATAAATTATTTAGTGATTGCAATGTGAAGTGAATGAAATCTCTCATCAGCTAAAAAAAAAAAAAAATGCCTTTACGGAACCAGTTAAAAGCATTCAGTGGTGAGTGTACCACAGCTATACCGCAATAATCATTCATTGGTAATACAATCTATTACAAATATTCGCGCTTGTGTACACTACCTACTTCATAGTAATACAACGGCTGGTAAAGCGTTATCAAATTATGGGTTTACGTTTTCAACAATTGAAAAGATTATGGCTATTGTATTTATTTTTGCTGTTCTTTGCATTCTTTATGTTTGCACTTAGCATTAATTTGTATGTAAGCAGTTTACAAAGCACAAACCCGGAACAAGTGTAAGTTTATACATAATTATATACATACTCGTATATGTGATCTACTAAGCTAAACTATACATATACTTGAACAATTTCTTAGTGGTAAGCATACAATTCATAAATGCGAACAGTTGGCCAATTGGTTATTGTGGTTCAGTGAAGAAATAAACAGATGTTTATGAAGAAAATTATTATTTCGTATTTTGTAATTAACTGTTCTAACCTTTATGAAATTTAAAATAACGGATACAAACTTATTGTATTTATCACTTTGTGAAAACGTTTCTAACGCCCAAAAAGGAAGCATCAAAGACCCCTAAGAAGTAATATAAAATTTTCTTCCAGCTCAAGCAATAAAAAACACTTCATTTTAGATCAGCTTAGTGGTAAATTCTAAATCAATATAAAAATGTCTGTTTATACATCCACGATTCTGTATGTGGTAAAAGGCAGATATCGAGATCTCGGTGTTATAATTAAAGTAATTTTACAAATTTTCCACTTTGGGTTTTATTCCATTCCTGTGTTTATAAAAATGTTTGAAAATTTAATCAACCCAGAAATACTTCCTTGTTCAGCATCAAAAACTGCGTCAATCTAGACATGTGTCTCCGTGTACGCGTGCATTATTGGCACTCTCGCGGTCGTAAATTAAGTTTAAATATTTTTATTTCAACACTTCTAGCGTAGAACGCTACTTAGATTGATCAAAATAGGTCAAAAGCCGCACCCACAATCAATCAATACTACAAAGTAAAAAATTGATAAACAATGTGCCGAAAATAGGCGTGGTCCTGCAAGTTTTTGCCTAATTTATCATTATTTTCTTTTGAAACCAACAGACAACCGAAACCACCACCAAAACGACGCTCAGTATGGCCTTTAAAACATATTGTGGCTCATTATATAGGTAGAGGCGACATCTTTGGTAACATGACAGCAGGTATATGAAATTACACCAAACTCTTGTCAAAAAACATGCAATAGAATTTTTTATATCTTACAGATGATTACAATATCAATTTATTTCGACCGGTACGTGGAGAGGGTGCTGATGGACATCCAGTTGTTATACCCCCCAAAGATCGTTATCGCATGCAACGTTTCTTTCGCTTAAACAGTTTTAATGTATTAGCCAGTGATCGTATACCGCTTAATCGGACCCTGAAAGATTATCGCACACAAGAGTAATTGTTACTTTTTTCTTAAATTCATTTTTTTTTTTTTTTTTGGCAACATTTTGTTACGATGATGACGACATTATCATGTTAACAAACTACAACTACAAACGAAATTTTATTACAAATTTTATTATAAATAATGGCCACAACATGTTAATTGTTTTTGCTGTTTAATGAATCTTATTACTAACAAATTACTGATTATACATTTAATTGAACGGCATCTTCTTAATCACGACTTTTTTATTACGTTGACACTGATGTTTATAATTGGATAAGACAGTTTTAACTTGTATAATTAATCAAGTGTTTTATAATGTTTTTTAGATGCCGCAAGGAATCTTACAATATACACAGATTACCCACCACTTCTGTTATCATTGTATTCCATAATGAAGCTTGGTCGGTTTTGTTGCGCACTTTGACATCTGTCATTAATCGAACGCCACGTCAATTACTTAAAGAAATTATTTTAGTGGATGATGCCAGTACACGCAGTAAATATTTTGTTTCATATTTTTCACAAATCCAATAACGAACCATTCCTTTCTAATCTAGGTTACTTGAAAAAACAATTGGAAAGTTATATAAAAGTATTAGAAGTACCCACGAGACTGTTGCGTATGCCGAGAAGAGGCGGCTTAGTGCCAGCACGTCTTATGGGGGCTCAACAGGCAACAGGTGATGTTTTAACATTTCTTGATGCTCATTGCGAGTGCTCCAGAGGTTGGATGGAGCCGTTACTACAACGTATTAAAGAATCGCGCAAAAGTGTTGTGTGTCCCGTGATCGATATTATATCAGATGACAATTTCGGTTATATGAAAACTTTTGAAAATCATTGGGGCGCTTTCAATTGGCAACTTAGCTTTCGTTGGTTCTCTACGCAACGTCAAGGCTCTATATTGAATTTGAAACCTACAAAACCTATCAAAACACCGGCCATGGCTGGAGGCTTATTTGCCATAGATCGCAATTACTTTTATGAAATGGGTGCCTATGATGAGGAAATGAAGGTTTGTTAAGTAACAAATTGTGAAACTTACAAGTTGATTAAGTTTTCTGTGATTTTTAGATATGGGGCGGGGAAAATGTTGAAATGTCTTTTCGCATATGGCAATGTGGTGGTTCGGTGGAGATTAGTCCGTGTTCTCATGTGGGTCATGTATTCCGCAGCAGCACTCCTTACACATTTCCCGGTGGCATGAGTGAAGTTTTAGGTAAAAATTTGGCACGTGCTGCTATGGTGTGGATGGATGATTGGCAATATTTTATTATGTTATATATCAACGGTTTGAATTTGAATATACGCGATGACATAGACGTTTCTAAACGTTTAGCATTACGTGAAAAGCTACAATGTAAACCATTCGCCTGGTATTTGGAGAATGTATGGCCTGAGCATTTTTTTCCCGCTCCCGATCGCTTTTTTGGTAAAATTATTTGGTTAGATGGTGAGACGGAATGTGCACAAGCGTATACGCGTTATATGAAAAGCATACCGGGCCGTCGTTTATCGAGAGAATGGCCACGCATTATACGAGAAATTGAGGAAAATTCCGAACAATTTTCTACACTATTGGATTTAGATCGCGATAAATGTTTAAGACCTCTCAAGGAGGATGCTCCACGTACCACCTTACAACCAGTAACAGTAGGTGATTGTAATGCTCACGCTCAAACAATGGATATGTACGTGATAACGCCTTCCGGCAAAGTCATGACCAATAATAATATCTGTCTGACATACAGTGAACCGAAGCAAAGTGTTGTGCAAATGCTTAAATACCGCAATGTTACAGCGTCCAATGTACAATTGACCCATTGTCTAAATGGCAACGATTCGAGACAATTGTGGGATTATGATATGGATGTAAGAAAGCCTTAGAAAATTCTTTTAGAAAACATATCAATATATTTTTTTTTTTTTTTTAAATCATTTTCAGAGTCAACATATATCGCATCGTCAAACGAAATTATGCTTAACATTAAAATCCACTTTAACAGCTCGACCACCTAAATCAGAAAAAATCGTTATGGCTGTTGAATGTGATTTTAGGGATATTACACAAAAATGGGGACTTATACTACTGCCATGGAAGTTATAAACAAACAAAGAAACATTTTACAAATTATATACACAAACGAAGCAAGGTGCTATTAGTGGATTGTTAGAAGAAATTCACCTCTACATTAGTAGACATTTGGTTAGATTATAAGTAAAAAATTATCTGCATTATTTACCATCGAATATTGAATGTGATAGGTCTATATAATGTATAACTTATTAATTTATTGGTGTCGCATTGAAGCGGCCCTCTCATCTAAATGCCAATTTTAAATCTTTACACTTTGCATTATACTTGTATAACTTTACTTATATCTAGGCCTTAATTTCTAAAAACAATTACTAAAAATATGAGTATTTATTAAGCAACACTTGAATTTTTATATTTTGTTTATATTTATATATATAACAGCTTAAATATATATAAAAAATAAAAAAAAATTAATTTTGTATGAAAAATTTTTGTGCATTTTAAGTTTTGTCAAAAGAATGCCTAAAAAGGTCAGTAATAAGACCTTCTCTGGTGTTATCACCATATACAAATAAACAAACAAACAACAACAAAACAACAGAAGAAATGATGTATGAGTGGTGATTAAAACATTGAAGCATTTCTGTTGAGCACATCGCCCCAAAAAATATTTCAATATCATTTTCTTTGTCTTTTTCATAAAGTATAGTCCGCATTGTCTGAATTAAACAGGTTGTTAATTTATTATATTGACAGCACCACCAACATGAGTATTGCTATAACACTTTGTAAACGTTTGATTGTAAGCTTAAATGTCATTTTTCTGGTAAGTGTGTGTATACTTCAACTTTCAATTTATTATGTCTCATTGATTGTAGTTTTTAGGAGTGGCTACGATTTACATAAATGCTAGTAATCTGGAGGATTCTAATCCCGGCACCGATGCTCATACATTTTACATTATGGGCATACTGTTATGCTCCCTACTATGTTTAACTGTTATTATTGGCTGTTATGGTGTCACCAGTGAAGTGTTGGGCATGAACATTATTGTAAGTGAAAAAAATTGATAATAATTACTAGCCGTAGAGGGGCATCTTGATTTACTAAGAAAATAACGTGTTTTTCTGTTAATTGCAAAAAATTTCTAAATATCATTAATTGATTGACCAATATATACACGTAATGTTGTTGTTTACATTGGATACGTGACAAGCGTATAAAAAATATACAAAGAACAACTTCAGTGAACCATCATGGTTGAATCATTTAATTCAAAATAAACTTTAATTTTTATCACTCAGTCGTACGCATAATAATACTGTGAGAATATATATAAGCGCGTGTATAAAACTGCAAAAAAAAACTTTAATCTTTTTTATATCAAACTTTTTTTTAACAATTTTTACAAATCAATTTGTCCGTATCATGTTTATTTATTCTCAACTCCTATATAGTAAATTAATTAGGTCGATATGTTCAAAGGCAAAACATGACTCGATATAACCATGTTCATCGGTCCGTCCATGTATAATTTGTACTTAACCTTTAGGTTCGTATTTGACCCAGAAAGTTGTATATTGTGCCAAGAACAATAACCGTCTAGAATGGACCTGATTACTAAACAAATATATTTGTAGCAAGAGTTAAAATTTATCAAGTGATTCTGATTTGAGATTTATTGATAATAATGATAAAACAAGATTTTTGAAAATGAGAGCGTTTTTCTTTTTATGCAACTTTTCAATTATTAAATCCAATATATATAATATAGTTATATATAATATAGTTATATATATATATATATACAGTTAACACCACCCACCACTTAGAGCCTTAAATTATACTTCATTAGTTTACATGCTATCCACGTTTACGCGAGGCCCTGCCCTAACAGTTACTTCGTGACATATAATTATATGGGAAGAGGTTCTAAAAATGGTCCGATGGGGTTCAAATTTGTCATAGCCCAATATGAAGCTAATTAACTATTTTTCAACAAATTTTGTTAAAAAATATTTAAAATTGTGAATTTTTTTCATATAAAAACTTTCTTTATAAAAGGATTTTATATGGGGAGGGGCTCTAAACATAATCCAATCTGATCCATTTTGAATAAAATTACCCTTTGGGCTAAAATATGTTCTTGTACCAAATTTCATTAAAATATCTTTAAAAATGCGATCTGTAGCTTGCGTACAAATTTGCATGGATAGACAGACGGACATTATTAAATCGATTTAATTTTAACTCCATTTTTTCTTTTCATTTCTATTCTTTAGTATTCCTTATTTGTTTTATCGCTGTTGATTATTCAATATTTACAATTGCGTTCCCTGCAAGAACTGGGCAATGATTTTAGTGCTTTGAAGCGAGTGGAAAATGCTTGGCGCTTAGTAGATTACCGGCCAGATATTATGCAATTTTATGAGACCAATGTAAGCTTCTTTTCCAGCTTTATAAATAGACAGAATATTTATATAAAGATTTTTCATTTGCAGTATCAATGCTGTGCTTTATTTAATGCTCACGATTATATTAATAAACATTTAATCATACCGGACTCCTGTTACGAGAGAAATGATTTATCTAAAGATTTAAGTTTACGGAAAATTGGTTGTTTGGAAGCATTAAATGATTTCTATCACAGCAAACTGTTTGCACAAAGTATACTCAATTGGTCTCTCATCATAAGTGAAGTATGAGTAATAATTTACATACAATTTTTTAATTATTTTTAAGAGTTTGCATTTTTTAGGCAATGGCTTTTATTTTTACGGTAATATTGTGCATGTTACAATGTCGTCGCCTGCATTCCCGGTATCGCTCAAGAGACGAGAGTGAAGAACAACATAATGCCGAAAATCATATATCATCACAAACACCATTAATAGCTCCTTAATAATGTAGAGAATTGATGCTAATTGAGAGCTACATCACCAGCATTTACCACACATGGTACATATTTATATTCGAGGCGTATTTTATGAGATAATATATAAGCCAGTATAACCACCAAACCTTGAAATATCTACAAATGTATAAAAATATTTAAATCAAATTGAATTTATATATATTTTGCCTTTCTTTTAAAAAGTTGTGCTTTTTAACTTACTATATAATAAATTCTATTCCAGAAAAAGTTGTGAACAAAAGTCCAAATCATTAAACGTGATGTCACCTCAGCTATGAGAATGTTTGCGGTCTGAAAATTAGTAAAAATGTAAATTTGAAGAATTTTTTTTGTTTTTTTTTATTAATTTTTACCATTTCCAAAAGCCACGTTTGTTCTAATAAGCTGGCTATACAAAACAATGTCGATAAAATCATATTCAAATAATTTAACGCCAAAAATTGTCCAAAACCTTCATGATATATAAAAACTGAAAAAACTACGTGAGCAATTGCTCCGACCTAGATATAAATATACATAAATATTAATACACACAAACATTAAACTCAACTTACTATGTTGCAGGCATTTATGATTTTGCAGACAGAGCCATTATTGTAGTGGGTTGTATATCTAAACAACTAAAATTTTGCTGGATTATAAAAATATACATTAAATGAATAAGAACAGAAGAAAACTTTAAATAAGTTTGTGGTTTTGTGTCACACCACAACGTGTACAGATATCGTAAGGCACATTAAAGTGCTTTATATGTATTTCATAAGACTTTTTATTTAATTTAAAAGGCAATGCAATGCAATCTTTAGGTGATTTTTTATTAACTCTTTCAGCTATTGAAACAAAATAAAAAAAATATCAGCCACCACTTAGCACCTTAAGTTATGCTACAATTAGTTTGGTTATATACACGAGGCACAGTTTCTACGTAAAATATAATTATCTAATCGTAGTCCGATCGGGTTCAAATTTGGCACAGACATATATGACGCTAATTAATTATTCTTTACAAAATTTTGTTTAAAAAAAAAGTTAAACATTGCGATATTTTTTCATATAAAGACTTTTTTATAGTAGAACCTTATATGGGGAAGGGTTCTAAAAATTATCCAATTTAGTTTATTTTCAATAGAGTTTCTCCCTCTAGGCCAAAGCATGTCTTTATTTTAAATTTCATCGAGATATCTCAAGAAATGCTACCTGTAGCTTGGACACAAATGTAATGCATAGACAGACAGACAGATGGACATTGTTAAATCAATTCAGATTTTGATTCTAAATCGATGGGTGCCACAAATGGTGAAAGATATATAAAAGGGCGTGGCACGTACATTCTTTTTTACAAATCACTTGTTACATTTCAATTTAAAAAGAGTTTCTCGACAAATTGTGGGCGTTCCGCTCCATGAATAGAATATTTTCAAATATGTACCATATACTAAAATTTCAGAATAGTATTTCGCAGGCACTCCGTTAAAAATATTAAGCAGTTCCTTGTTTTTCTGATCCAAAAATGCTTCACTTATGTAAAAAGGGAAAAAATATTAAACGAAACCGTAGAGGAGCTCTTACTAGGTCACTACTTAAAAGAAATTAATTTTAGACATTTCTGTTAAACGATGCAGCTCATCTTTGACGACTTGTATGCAGAAAATTAAACTTCATAAACTTTTCAACAACACCGACGCTTTGACGGGCGAGCCTAGATCGTTTCAGAGTTTCGTGCTATTTGAAGAAGTTTACGCGGTACCTGAAGTCGTCTGATTTCTAAGGTGAAGAATATAATGATCATTTACACTATAATTCTCTTAAGCAAATGTTAATTAATTTTTAATTAATTTCATGCTTTATTGGAAATAAGAAGCTTTACTAAACTTTAACTCTTACACTTAAAAAAAAACTGCTTCAGTAATTATAACGTAAAGTTTCTTTCGTCATATTGCAAATTAATAGAACCGTGAGCATTATGCCGAAAACCTAGAAAATGTACAAAATTACTACAAATTCAATGAAAAAATTCTTGATCCATTTACCTCCACACCAATTAAGGAAATGTGAAACCATTTCTCCATACGATAAACAGCAAGATACGCTGTAGTGACAGATGTTAGGCAACCTTCTGTATACGGATAAAATGTTTTATTATTATTATTCGATTGATGATAGCAACTGTCAGGTACAGGAATATTTAAAGTAATATAATCCGTATAACCACGTTGGCCACAGCATTCATACTATAAATTATAGATAAATGACAAGATATAAAAAATATATATAAATTTTAATTTAGTTTTTCTTAACCTTTTCTTGCCACTTATCCATTTTACCCTTTTCCACCAGGTCCTCTATCCACGTATAAATTATCATAATTTCTGTAGCATTACGTACACGATTCTCATCGTGACGCCATAAACGCCACACATGTGATATAATTAGGACCAATAAAATGATAATAAACTGCAGAAATAATGAAAATCATAATTGAATAGATAGAGGAACAGAGAATTTCTTGTTAACCTACGAAAACGAGCAGTTTCATAGAATTTTGCACAGCACCACTGCAACCCACAAAAGCCGCTGCAATCAGCGTTAAACCCATAACAATTTGAAGACATTTTTCGGTATAGTCGGGCGATCCACTGTTGAACTTTTCCAATTCAAAAATACTTTCTACAACAACTAATATGCCCAAGACCTGAAAAAATATATGGAATATAAAAAGAAAATATTATGGTTGATCAGTTTGTCAAATGGCATGCAAAGCCCTGAAATATTTTTTTAGACATTTTACATTAAAGCTTCGCTTACAATTAGCCAGGAACAATGCCAGTCAAAAATCACCTCCATTTAACACAAATTTACCCATTAGCCATAATTCAACTATAAAGAATATTTATATATATATAAATCTAATGATCGATTTGGCAAAAATGGGCGTGATCAATTAAGGGAAACGCCCACAGTTTGGATAAAATGAACTGATCAATTGTATAAATGCCACGCCCTCTTATTATGTGTATATAGAGACTATTTAAGATTTGACCTTTCTGTACTTTTCATTATTCGTTATACAATCAAAAATTCTCACCGCACATATTCCACTAAATATCACTATAGTCCACTGCAACAGAGTACCCGCTGAAGCCATAAAGATTTCAAATCTTTAATTTACTTGTATGCAAAAAATTTTTTAAAAATATTTAATATTTTTTAA
Source organism: Crataerina pallida (assembly GCA_949710015.1). NCBI lineage: Eukaryota > Metazoa > Arthropoda > Insecta > Diptera > Hippoboscidae > Crataerina > Crataerina pallida. The sequence continues at coordinate 25,880,147 of OX453293.1, read as the reverse complement.
TTGTTTTTAACTTTTTTCAACTATACCAAACCAATAAAAAAAATTAAATACAAAACATAAAAAAAATGTTCCTCAAAATTTTATTAAACGCATACACACGTTACGGTAGCAGACTTTCAAATGAAAATGAAAATGTTTTTAGGAAGAAAAAATTCACTTTTCATTCGCAAAACTAATGGAGAAACAGTACGTTTCGTGTATTTACAAAAAAATTTGAGGAAAACATTTCAAACAATGCGAGAGAAGTGCGTCAGTCATACAGATATATATAAAATCTATCAATAAATTTAGCAAGATGCAAGTTTATATGGTATACGTGATAGGGTGTCTGTAGATGCCTTCTAAAATTGTACAATTTACCATATTCGTTGCTTTTTATTAAACACCTGACTCATTGCTGTGCTCTGCAACCAATTCTGGACATACATATAGAAAATGCCTTGATTTTTTCCAATAAAAATATTTTCCATCTAGACGTAATTGGGTTTCTTTTCAGTTTAGTGCATTGGCATGAATGAACATTTTTAAAAAAAGATTCTTTTTACATTATTAGCTCTGCTCTCTTATTCATGTTTTTGTTTTTCGTTTGTTTATATACATATATAGTATATAATATAGATGTATGTGCAATATTGAATAATGACTTATTTTCATTAATTTTAATTGATTTCAACGCTTTAGTATTTTGGTATGGTACTCATTTGTGAAAGTATAGTGAGTTTCTATGTATGCTTTGTAATATCTCAAAAGAAGTCTTAAAGACTTTACATGTAAAACACATTTAATTATAAGTTACATTCCGTATTAAGTTTGTTGTTATTGTTCACCATCAAAATCAAAAACTGATCTAACTCTGTACGTCCTGTCTGTACCTGTTTGTTGTAGGAACGCCCCATATGGATATTGAACTGAAATTCTGCACATACATTGCTAGTTACAGCTTAGAAATTACTATTGAAATTGAGAAAAATCAAGCGTGAGAGCCATGCCCACAATCTACAACAAACATTTGTAAACATTTTCTCTTTGTTGAACCTAAAGTTGAAAGTTTATATATATTACATAAAATATGAGGAGGCACAATTAAATATCTGCCACGCCCACATTATTTTTACAGATGGGGAAAGTATTTAAAATTTGTTTTAAGTCAAATTTGAATTTTTATTTTTTTAAACTTAAAAATTTATTTGTTTTCTCAAACCTTCTCATCACAATATCATCTATCCAACTATCTGTGTTGTTGTAAACAACAAAATTTTCAATTTACCTCATTTTTACATCCGCCACATGAAATGGGAAGTATACTATGTTTCTAATTCCGTTTTCAATACCCGGAAGAAGACGTCAGAGACTCTATAAAATATGAATATTCTTGACCACTTGAGAGCTATGCCCAAAAAATTTAGAAAAAATTATATATCAGTCACAAAAGTGTTGTAATCAAATTAGATACACATATATATATTTATCGGCTACATCGGTATACGAAAAGTGGCCAGGTTTTGAGAAAAAACACACCCACAATTAACAGTTTTAGTGTAGTATACGACAAGTAAGTTAAATTTTCATTATTAGGTTTTTGCCACGTCCTCTGTTTGTATAAAGATATGAACTTAATATCATATATAAATAAATATATATTTATTCTTATACACACACACACAATTAAAACCTTTAACCTCATACATTTCTGATTTATCACAATCATAAAATGCTAGCAACTGTAAGATTTATAACGAAGAATAAATATTTATTTGTGGTAAAGGAGATATTAAGTTGTATTCGTAACTTCTGAATGACAAATTCCGAACGATTCAGAATCAAAAACTGAATTTTTTGAACTATATCCGTCGGTCCCTTTGTATATTCATGTGCAATTGTGCGCAAGCTACAAATTGCATTTTTTGAAATATTTCAATGAAATTTGGTACAAGAACATATTTTAGCCCAAAGGATTATTCTATTAAAAATGGACTAAATCGAACCATTTTTAGAGCTCCTCGCCATATAAAGTCCTACTGCAATGGTAAAAAAAAATCGCAATTCTTAATGATTTTGGACATTTTGGTTAATTAGCTTCAAATTTCGACCTGATTGCACCATTTTTAGAAACCCTTCCCATATTATTATATTTCACGAAGTAACTTCTATGGCAGTGCCTCGCTTATGTAGACACAACTAAACTAATTGTAGCGTAATATAAGGATGTAGGGTATTAAATGGTGAGGCTTGACCGACTATAACATTTTTACTTATTTTGCAATTACAAAATGTCTTGTATTTTTAATATTTACAATACTTACCACTACCACTACCACTACCACCACCACCTACTACTCTTTTATGTGCAAACAATTTCATTTGATATAAAAGCAATGTACCATTAAATAAACTTAATTATCTTAACAACAACAACAATAATAAATACTACATATGTTATAAACACTTTGTCTACAGTATGTCTATGTTGGCATCAAAATAAACAAAGCGGGTGTTAAACTACTTTAAAGAAATCACACAATGAAACTCTCCCTCCCTCTCTCACTCTCTCTGTATTTCTATATATACACCCTGACGTATTTATATTATGTAGTCATGCAAGTGTACTTAGCGTAAAGAAATCATTCTAAGGAGAAAATCAAATAAGAAAATTTTAATTTAAGATATATAAAGAAATCTCTATCAGTGTAAATATAAATAATGATGTTTATTTATTAAGCAATTACCATTTATACGAAGTAAATACAAAGCATTAATACGTTACCTGAAACCTTTCTTAAGACATATCACATAGAGGCTCTAATGATGTACTTAATACTAAATATCATTTTGCATTACTTTTCTAATTCTCTTTAATCTTATTTTTTATACATATATGTTTGTAATATATCCTTCTTGAGTATGATTTACTAATTGACAGGAGTTTTTCTATGTGGGGGGAGGGCAGCCTTTAAAACCGCATACGTCTCTGAGTGTTGCGAAAATTGATTACCAAAAATAACGCCAACAAAAAACCCAAAATCTAAATATTTTCATAAAGATAAAGTTATAATAAAACATCTCTTCCATTTCATTTATGTAGAATTATATAATATTATAAAATCATTACCTCAAGTGCTATTAATATCCAGGAAAACATATTAAAATACCACCATTCATCATTATAGTACTGATGCAATTTGTTGCTGCAACCCTCTGTAAATAGATTGTTCACATTGCTTGAATCCTTGTCCACATAGCAGCTCAATGGAACCGCTTCATTCAACAATATATAATCATTAGCACTAATCCGACCACAACATTCATATTTGCTTTGTATGGAATCCATTTCTTGATTATTCCAAGCATCATTCAACATTTTATTACCATCCTGCATGCTGCCTTCATCTGTATCCATTGATGTGAAAACAATTTGAATAATAGCCAAAATCAACAAGAATGCAGCGCACTATAACCAAACGTGATTAATTAAGATTCTGCTGAATAAAAAATAAATAGAAAACACTTACTGTCGCCGTTAGATTGACAGATTCCCGTATGGCCGCAAAGCAACCCAAAAACGCAAAGAATACTATTAGAGAACAAGCGATATAAGCACTAATCGCTATTTCTTCGCGCAGTGAATCTGGATTGAAAGATATCCATATAATTGTAGCGATTGCTAATATCTAACGAATAAAATAAACATTTAAATATAAGTAACATTAAATATATTGAATAATTTACATCACTCTGTAGATTTATGTTGTTTCTAATGAGACAACATTTGAACATAAATTCTAAAAAATTTTCTGAAAATGATTTTTCATGAAAACTACTTATAAAAAATCTATGCACTCTACACTTGACTCTATTCAAATTCTTGCACATTTGTGAGACGTATGATGATAAATTCTTTTCGTTGGTTTTGTCCGCATCTTCTTGTTACTTGTTACCTAAACGAATATATCTTCTACAAGGATTGTGTCTATACACATTAATTCTTAAATCTGTGAACAACTTTGTCAATATTTTTGAAGAATTATTCAAAATTTTATTTCAAAAATGAATAAATGGACGTAAGGACGTAAGGATAGTTTATTCATTTATACTCTCCAGTTTATTTATAGATGTGAAGGGTATTTAAGAATTGGTCTGTGATTTTTTAACCCAATAATATATTATATATCTACAGATATTTACCGACTAAGCAACTTGGAGTAAAACAAATAAAAATGCTTTAGTCGGTCACGGTGCCGTATAAGTTACTTTGTGAAATATCATTATATGGGGTGTGGTTTTAAAAATAGTCTGACCTGGTTCAAATTTGGCATACTGAAATATTACTTCAATTAACTATTCTTCACTAAATTTTGTCCAAAAATATTAAGAAATGCAATTTTTTGTCATATGAAAACTTTCATTAAAATAAGATCTTATATGGGAAGAGATACTAAAAATAATCCGATCCGGTTCATTTTCAATACAGTTTCTCTTTGAATCAATACATGTCTTTATACTAAATTTCTTTGAAATATCTCAAAAAAATTTTTATCTCGCGCATAAATTTACATGGACAGAGAGACGGACAGATGGTCATTATTAAATAGATTCAAATTTTTATTCCAAATATAATAAAATAATATAATTAAAGGTAAATGTGGCATTTGTATTTAACATTTAGAAGTTACAAACGCCAACTTAATATAACCTTTGCCACAAGTGGTGTCCTCCTTAATTTTAAACGTCAGCTTCCTGCCAGTAATGAACGTAAATCTTATTAATTTACAATTGATGTTGTTCTATGTATGATGGTTTTATGCTTGTTAAGACTCTCAAGGAAATGTATAAAGAAATTATAAACAATATACCATTAATCTAATTACCATTAACTTGTTTAATTCAATTCTATTAAATTAGGACGTACGGACATTAATGCCAACACGCTTCTATAATATTGTTTAAATATATTATTATACATAAATCGAATTTTTTTGAATAAACAACTATTTAATATAAATGATAAAGAATAAAGATGATTATTTTTTATTTGAGTTTTTAATTTTATGTGGGCGTTTTCTTCAACCGATTGCGCTCTACTTTAAAACGAACTAACTGGCAAAAATTTAAATATATCAATTTTTAAGCGTTCAAAAGGTAATAAATTTTACGTTTCTTTACTCAAAGGATTCTTTTCATTTAAGTATATAAACAAATCAATCATTTAAGCTTGTCATTATTTTTCTCTGCCGGAGAAAGTTACTTAAGATGGAAATTGCCGACCTTGTGGTATATATTTTTAATAGAAAAAGAAATATTCTTTTGACAGCATTAATTAACAATTGATTTTATTTCACATTTCTTTCTAAGGGTACCATTCTTTTGTCTATATGAAATTTCGTATAAAGCATATATCACAGTTTTTTTAATCATTTTTAAAATATTTTGTAATATCAAGTCTTCGATTTAATTCCTTGACTAATATAAATGGAATGCTGAGTCACTTTAATTGAAGGAATGGTAATTAGTTGAATGAGAGGATAGGACTTTTTTATAAAATTAACGAATTCATTGAACTAATGAGTGACTCAAAATGACTCAGCGTTCATTTTACACAAGTTAATGAATTCCATTCCCTGGAGTTAGAACTAAAGACTTGAAATGAATTGAATTGTGTTTAATTGAAAAAGTATTGAAATTTTTAAAAATGCATGAATAATGAATAATAAATAATATGAATTCAATATATGATATGAAAATATTTTAAAGGCGATAGAAATTGAAATTTTTCTTTCTTCATGTAACACTTACTAAGTTACGTGACAAACTGCCTCACTAACCTAACCTAACTTAAACTAAAACTTTGAGTTTTTATATCAAACAGAAACTTTTTTTTAGACCAATCATGAATATAAACTTAAAATATCTCCTTCTTTTAATAAAATTTCGCTTTTCTATTATATAGGTGCCAAGCTACAAGTCATGACATCATAACAAACAGCAGATGACTGAATAACTGACACACTCATACAAGTTTATAATGAATGAACATGAACTTGAACATAAACTTGAGTATTGAAAATGTGCAATTGAAAAATGTATACATGCGGGTCGCAAAATATTGTATAATCCCTACATATACTCTAACGAATGATTATGTTTAGAAGCAATTATTATTGGCTTAATTATCATAAAAATCTCAGTTGATTTGAACTTCTGGAAATTGGCAAATCGTTTTTAATGCCACGCCCACAACCACAAATATTTCCCTTTTTACAATAACAACGCTACAACGTTAAAATGGTTATAACAATAAATGTGATAAAAAAAAGTGCGCGTAATCAAATATAGGACACGCCCACTAACGCAAATAAATCTCTTCATAACAATAACTAAGCTACGACTTTCAAAATGGTTACATATATAAAAATATAATTTAAAAATTTACAAAAAATCTTTATTTAGTGCCAAATTCGAATTATTAGATCATATGTGGCATAATATATGCCCAACCAACAAGCCACACCCACACTCTACATATCCACATGAAGGGTATTTAACGTTTGAACGAAACCAATGGTACTGTTCTTACTTAACTTTTCATTAAAATTTAATTCCATATATGCATACTCGTACGTTAATAAAAAATAAAAATAAAAAATGTATATTTTCATTAATTTATTGAAATGAGTCATTAAAGAAAAGTAGCTGACGGACAAGTCAAGGTATAAATAAATAAAAGTATTTTAAAAAATGAAATAATTCATGCACTTATTAGTTTGTGTTAATGACCCTCGCTCTTGAAAATTAATCTTAAAATGACATCACACACAAAACAAAACAAACAAACAAACAAAAAAACTATAAATAGATTTCAAAGAAGAAAAAAGAAGAGTGCTTTTCCAAAAAATACATCAAGGATTTTCTATTTGAAAGATTTGTTTTTGTTTTATTTTATTTTTTATTTAATACCTACCGCTAAAATGATATTGAGGATTATATAGGAAATTCTCACTGTGGTGGAAGCACAGCCCATTTTTAGTTTTTCTATGAAATTACTTGAAATGGAGAAATTTTTAATATTTTCTTTTCTTTTTTTTTTTTAATTAATTGATTTTAAAACACGTTTAATTTTGATTCGTTTACTATTAGAAAGTTTTTGTTATTTATTTTTATTTAACATAAATAAACATTCAGTACGACTCGTAGCACGTTCACTTACAAACTAAACACAACAAAGTTTTTATATATTTTGTTTACCCGCTAAACTATAGAGCGAACGACCGTTACGAGTACTGTATGTGAGTAAATGATGAGCTCACACACACATATATATGATTACATATATATACAAGAAAAGTCACACAAATAAAAGCAAAAGCTATTAACTTATACATACAAACCTTAATGCACATTCGCACGCTTAAATGCACACACCCACACAGATACATACCCGCATAAACACTACAAGTACACGGTATTAAATTAAATAAATTTATATTGTATTAAGTTGTTGATTGGGTGAAAACATTTAATGACGTCACAGACACTCCTAATAAACATACAAGGCAATAGGTACAGATACCGATTGTTGAAGAGTTAGACGATAAAATACGAAAGAAATTTCCGTACTACCTAAACGGGCATGCTCGAACAAACACAGGTGCGGTTCTAACTGTAATTATGCTGTTATTATGTATATACACATATACACATATATAGACTGCTTGTTTACTTTATATATATTGTATATATATTGTTGTATAGTAACAGGTTTTTTGGCCACTTAAGCGTGCCTGTAAGTGTGCGTATGCTCGCTCAATAAAATTTTTAATGAATGAAACTTGATTGATTCTTGATGCAATTTTTCTCTTTAATTAAATGATTTAACAGATAAAAGAACGAACAAATGTAGGTGAGAATGAATTTTTCAAATACATTACTTAGCGCCATGTACAGGGTGTCTCTGTACGGGATGTCAAGCAGGCAATATGTGAAATAGCAATAAAAATTTATAATAAATAAATATCATATGTTTGTCTATCCGTCCCTATATAAATTTTAATCAATTATTTTTATCTATCGATGAAACTTGTGCTTTTAGCAAAGGATGCTTTTTATTAAAAATAGGCCTGATGGGTTTATTTTGAGGACCCTTTCCATATAACACTCTATTTAATATTAGACAAGAAAATCTATTAGAAATCTTACATAGTATACATATGTCCGACCGATGGTGAGGTTGTTAATTTTTAATAAAATCACGCTGTTGCAACATTCGATTATGGAGATTAAGTGCGTACTTTATTAGGTATTAAAATAGGACACACCGACATCCACGCGACACCCTTGCATTATATATAAATGTACTTAATGAAATGTAAATTTTGTTATATTTATCTCTTTCAAAAATGCTATCTATGAAATCTAACCAATATTTACCGCACTCTGTAAAAATAACTTGTAACTTATGTCTGCTCGGAAACTAATATATGTAAAAATATTTTAGTAGTTTCTTATCTAGGCTCCCTTGGATACAATTAATTACTTTTTCATAAAGTGCTTTCAAAAATTAAATTTTTATCATTTGTTTTTTTTTCTTATTTTATTTAATTTTTTTTTTTTTTTTTAGTATTAATATAAAAGTTTTAAACACTAAGTAACATTTTATTTACATGTAAAGGTTGTCATATAATCTTCGATGAAAAAATTTAAATTAACTATTTATAAAGTGATTGATTAAATGTAAAATACTATGATAAAGAATAATACTAAAAAAAAATGAAGAAAAGGTACTCGTGTAATTGTTGTTGTTGGTTGCCTTCGAGAGAGGTAGTGAAATGGTTTTATATGCAGATTTAATAAATATAACGGCGCTTTTGATTTGTGTAATGAAGGGCCATTATAACGGCTAATAACAGTATTACCACCTGAAATAAGAAAATGAAGAACAATTATATAAAAAATAAATAAAAAAATTAACAGAAAAAAAAAGTTTCAACTTACATTGAAACCGAACAAACACCATTCATAGATTTGTGTTGTAACGACTTCGTCGGCAAACGCTTCTTCTATTTTTGTTAAACAGCCCGTTACGTACACATTTAAAGGATTTATACAATTGTTATCTTTGCAGCAACTGGCTGGCACTGATAAACGCCCTATATTTATATAATCCTCAGCTGAATTGCGTCCACAACAGGAATACTGTTAAACCAAAAGATAAACAAGAACATGAATAATTGAAACAAAGCGTATTTTATTCGCTTTATTTATTATTGTTGTAATTTATGTAACATTTACCACTTTTTGCATATTGTCCATAGCGCCCGGTTCTGCTAGTTCCTGCTGCCACAATTCATTGACCTCATCTACAGCATATGTCTTGAATACGTCACGTGTATTATAACAAATGAATACCACAATGAGTACCAAGAGCACCAACATTATGAATGCATACTGCGGTTAAGATAAATTTCAAATGAGTTTTTTCTCGTTAATTTTTTTTAATGCAATTTCTTTACTTTAAGTTCAAGAAGTGTTGTGTTTGTATGTAAAAAGTAAATCTCGTAAATATTTACGAGATAATATTTTTATATACATACCGACCACAGAGAACGCGCCGATTCACGCATGGCACCCATACAGCCAAACAATGCTATCAATAGCATTATACTGCCCAATGTGATGGCACCAACGGCGTAGGCACGTGGCATGCCGCCCCAACCAAAACCACCAAACAATATCAATAATATACCCAAAATCTATAGATTTCAAATATGAGGGATTTTAAAGGATTATTAAAATTTTAGTAAATATTCATGAAAATATAATAATTGATATAACAGGTACAGTGGTGGTTCAATGAATAGATACCACACACATTTTTCTAAAATAATTTTTCGTTTTTTTTGGATTTTGGATAAAAATCAAGTAAGAAAACTAAATTTAGTTTAGACCAAATCTTAAATATCCTTCACATCTACAATAGTGGGCGTGACAGATATGTTATTACGCCCTCCCTATATATAACTTGCATGTCAAATTTTACGCTGATTGTGGTTTTCCGTTAACTGTGGTCGTGTTTGTTATCGGACCATGCCCCTTTTTGGCACATCCATGGATAGGACAATTATAGAAATACATACTAAATTATAAGTTGATAGTTTTATGAAGAATATAGAGATTTTTATCAACTATGGACGATTTTGCCCATTTTAAAAAGCGATCTGCCTATAAAAACTAAAAATGTCGGACATACATATCTAGAACGACTCAGTTTTTAATGCTGATCAAGCATCATGTAGTTATAGTGTATAATAAGATTCGGCTTAGAGTGGACCAGTAACTACGTATGCTATATAAACTTATAAATCAGGCTCTACATCAAGATTGCCGTTCTTGCCCATAGTTACGATTATATGTCCCAAATTTTAACTTTATAGATTTTTTTTGGAGCTTAGTAATTGACCGATTTTATGTAGTTTAAATAGCAATCTATATATATACAAAGATATGCACATACGGATACATGAACCATAAGAATGTCTTAAAAGAAGGAGAAAATGTTTTTGTTAACTTATAATAATATTATGAGTGAGAAAATTTATGAACTTTTATTTATATTTATAAGTTTTATGATATCAACACTACAACCGGAAGCAGAAAACCCCATTTAATACAATCAATCAACCATGTAACCCCATGTAAAAAAAAAATTATTAATAATTTATGTTAATTGTAAAACCAGTTATTTTGTACAATCATTTAAGCATTTGTCTCTACAAATATTAAAACAAAAATCTATGAAGTCTAACTAATTAACTAATCAAAAAAGAATTTAAAGATGATTAAAGTAAAAAAATTAAAAAATTAAAGCGTGACAAACATACCACAAAGTAATAAAAATTTAATATTAATATTGAGCATTATCGCATTAAGCCCTCATTCTTTATAAATTAATTAAAATTTTAATACAAGACCAAGCAGTTGACTTTTATTAATTACAATAATTAAAAGTGATTCTTATCGTGCATTTATAAAAATATAATCCCAGCAGATATGAGCTCATCTTATACACGGAAGCTCAACAAATATAAGAGACACGATATTCATTCATATCAATGTAAACGTTTGAGACATACTATCGAGTGATATCAACTTACTCTTCACTATGACTATGACTACACCTTTATGTATGTAACTATATTTATGAGCGCTTTTTAGAGAGTGAGAAATATTGTTAGGATTAAATCACTAACGCTTTGGAAATGCAGTTACATTGAATTATTATAATTTAGTCGACTAGAGAAATTATCAAAGCTACCATAGATAAATTTATTAACTATTCTGATGTCAATGCACCTTTTCATCTAATCCTATATCGTATTTCTTAAATTAGATCTAAAACAAAATGAGTTTACTAGATAAAAATTATTTTAAGGCGGTTTTCGCATATTTAGTGAATAATATATTTTTTTTTTTAGGTGTCGTCTCACATAAATTAAAAACGCATTCAAATGACTAATGACCTAAGATTTAGACTGATATGGCTCACGACACCTAACACCACAAAGCGATAAAAGAGAATATTTTGGACAGAATACATTTATGCAGATCTTTGTAACTCCTAAAAGGCAAACAGCGTAACTCCTTTTAATGAAACAGATTGGATCAACATCAAAATCTGAAGCGATTTAATTATATTAATCCGTTCGTCTATATATTTTATGTAATCTATGCGCAATTTTTGATACTTTTTTATGAAATTTAACGCAGAAATGTCTTTTAAGATAAGAACGGTCCCCATTAAATATTAAATCTGTTTGGTCCACTTTTAGGACCGTAGAGTGCTAAGTCTTAATGAAGAATAATTAATTAGTTTAATAATAATTTAGGCCTATTCGCACGATTTTTAGAATTACATTTCATATAATATTTTTTTACAAAATGGCTTTAAAAAGACAATGAACTACGATTACTAATACAATTAAACTAGTTGTAGCACAAATTTTGGCATTAAGTGAAAATCGAGTGAACCAATTATGGGAATTTTACTTTTTTTTTTTTTAATTAATTTTTGTTTTACAAAGTGTTTTACAAAGAGCGGATGTACGGAGACCGTCAAAAACAAATTCCTATACATAATTGTATATGCCATTACTAAAATACGATACAATTTCAATTCCAGGTAAAAGTGATTTATATAAAAAATTTTCTGAATTTTTTCGGCAAATCTAAACAAATCATTAACCTAATACAACCGGATTAATAAACCACAAAATAGTTATTGACCTGCAATTATATATCAATTTCACTTAATTATTGCTTTATGAATTCAAAGAAAAATTGAATAAACATTACTTTAAATAAATCATTCGTTAACGTCGTGTGATCTCATAGCTGCGAGAAAACTCATAGAATAACAGCTTTAATGGCATAATACAACCTATAATTATTACAAACAAAAAATATAAATAATCAAGTTAAAAAGGATAACATTTTTCTAGTCTTTTAACTTTAATAATATAACACTAGGGCTGAAAGATGACTAAGCGATCGCGTGGGGCGCGGATCTAGGGATCTTAAAATTGTAAGATATCTTTTAGGCAAAGTGTTTCCTTAAGCTAATAAGAGCACAAAAGTTTTCCCGCTTATTGTTAAGTACCAGTATCCGCCGCTACATATACACAACATAACCTTCTTTTAAATTTTCAAAACAATTGAAAAAATACACCTTTTGTTCTTGCTTCCACAAGTGATGATATATTTTCCAAAAATAATTAATTCTAAATACTTACAGCCCAACTTATATTGAACACAATCAGTGCATATTTAATCGTTTTTGTAGCACAACCCATTCTACAATATGTTTCACATACATATAAATACAAAAAATATTGTAGCGTGAAACGCGTTTTATTTTCAATTAAGCTTCAAATTTAATTTTTCAGTTAGACACGTACGTTGAAAATCAAAGCACTTTTTTGGGGGGCGCAAAATAGCGTAAAACAATTAGATTTCACTTAAAAAAAAAAACAACTACCAACTACCACGGTCTCGAGCAAACTAAATAATGATGAAGCTTTAATATTTGCATTTACTGTAGAATACAAAAATAATAATAAAAAAAAAAAAACACATACAAACGTACATGTAAAGTATGTGCGTTCATGTGTACGTTTATAAGTATATACTGTACAATATATAAACAAACATTACATACATGAATAAAACAAATCCAGAAAAGTAAACACCAACAATAGACTCTCATCAAGTGTAACCCATACCATATGCCATCATAGCCCCCACAACCAGAGCCACACTGTACAGTTGAAATAATGCCTAAAGTTCTCGTAATTATATGTAGATGCTTATACATACACATGCGCACAATATTGAACGGTGTACTTAACATAGAATGTAGACAAATTGCGAGATTTATTTATGTGTGTATATGGCAGTCGGCCAAACGTACGGACGATCAAAACATCTGTCTTTTTGACAGTCACTCTCAAGTGTGCAGCTCTTTCGTATGATATTTCTAACAACACTTTAACTTGAAAGAGTTCTTTAATAGCTTAAAATGCTAACCAGCTGCTTCTTTACACAAGTAACGACCACCAACCCAACCACCACCACCACTACCACACACGAGACCATCATCTTTGGCCATAAACAACCGCAGATGTTAAGCAGAGTGTAGGTATTTTTAAAAGTAAAACGCCATGATCACGTATATTTAATTTTTTACGCTTTTTGTTACGCTATGTTGAAGCGTCTCAGTTTTGATTTGCCTTCATTCATACAACAATGACAAATTGTTGTACACTCCCATAAAGAAAGCATTCAACCATTACCATCACACTTCAACTTTTTGCGGATACTTGTACAAATAGTTATTTTCATATAGAACTACACTCACATACATACGTACAATATTTGTTTTCCTATTAAAATCTAAGCCACATAAAATGTATTTTATAGTTTTTTTAAGATTTCTAAAAAGTAATGGTCTGTAAAGGCAAAGGTATGATATGACCATCTGATTATCAAAACTGCTCCTCTAAATCAGTTGAAAGCCACGCCCACAAACAAAACAAAAATCTATTTGTTGGCAACAAAAATTAAATTAGTTTTAGTTTTTAAGTTAAACTTTTAAACACATATCTAAAATTACCCCCTTCGTCAATCCACAAATGGTCGGGGACGAATAACAAACATGCCTACAATTTATCAAAAATCTATAAACTATAATATTTGTAATTAGGTAACTGTCCCGCCCATTTTTTAATATATATATTAATGTGGAACCCCTTCTCGTTACTCGTTACTTTACTAATCAATAAAATCGCTGAAAACTGCCACACCTATAATCTACAATCATTTGGTAAAATTAATCGCATATGTATCACGCCCACATTTTTTACGTGTAAATAAAATCTAATTCAACTACAACTTGTTGACTTATAAACATATTTCAATTACAAAAATTTTTGTCTGTACGTCCATAAGTGAAAGGTAACATTTAAATCACTTACTCTTTTTTTTTATAGATGTTATTATTTAAACTTTAAATATATATTATTTAAGAGTAAAATTTACTTTAGAATTTAAATTTTTATAAATTGATGTCATTTCTTTATTGAACATAAACCTTTATAATAAACATTTATGATTAATGTGTTCATCTCATGCAATATATAGCAACATATTAAATATGTCAAGAACTACTCATTTAATTTCAATTTAATTTTGCTTTGAATAATGTGCGTAGTATAAGTGTATTTTTAATCATCATTTAAAAGTTGGTGTGATAATCCAATACAACACAATTAGAATCGAACGATATGTTGTATGTATGAACTAATCACCTTCAATAGTACCAAAGTTTTTCAAGAAATTTCAGCGTTTCACTACCTACATTTTTATAAAATAAACTAAATTGTAATTGACCATAAATTCATCTGTAAAGCTGTAAAAATTTAATAAAAATTCAATGTATTGTAGTAGAGAGTTAAGTCCAGCCAGAATGGTGTTCGACAGGGAACTGGAAGAGGCAGACCGAAATTGCGATGGAGAGACCAAAACCACCCAAAGCCGCAGCACGTGTCTCTCTTCTGCAACAGGCCAAAGACCTACATAGGTTATAATCGGCCAGTAATAATAATCGTGAACTATTTTTCATATTTCATTCTTTTTTTTTAATATATTTTTGAACTTTTCGTAATTTTTTTATATCTTATATATGCATGAAAAGGGTGTCTACTATTCGGATTAGACCTTTCGCAACTATTCACATATATATTATGCGCAATTTAAAAATTGTACTCTTCGTAGCTAGCAAATAACGCCCACTATTTGTATATGAATCTCGTTGCCTTATTTAAGAGAAAATTTGTGATAATTTAGTAGTTATTTTTCAAGTAAATCAATCATACATGTTCACAGTAAGAAGATTTTGAAAAAAATGAAGTAATGTGTTTAAATTTCACTAAGTAAATTATTTAAATTAAATAAAAACGTACCTGCAGACAATCGACGCGCAAAGTAACTGAACAGCTTTCTCTTTTTTTTTTTTTTTTTCTTTAATATTACAAAAAAAACTATTAAAATTATATTTTGAATTACGATTGATGAAGTAATTTCTGAAACTTAACTTAAGGAAGGAGGGAAAACGTTTAAAGCTAATTACTTCTCTAGACTAATTAATAATTTTAAAGTGAAAAAAAAAAAAACATGATACGATAAACAGTTATGTTTTAAGAAGGACTACCTGTCTTTGTCTAAATAAATTTAATAAATTTATGAATTCGTTTCGAAAACTTTATTATTTCACAGTATCCATATTAATTGAGAGTAAACGCTATATTGTGCGATATAAATCTTAAAAAGTATTCAGTTTTCTATGATATATTATCAATGTTTTAAATTATTCAAATACGTAGCATAACCTGTAAGAAGTATGACAAAAAGCAAAAATTTAAAATTCCTTCAATACTGCTCCACTGCGTGAAGTTGCTGCCATTTTATTATTCCGATATAACGATTTGTTCATTTTTGGTAATTAATGCTTGTGTAATTTTACCATAATAATAAGCAGATAGCATGCCAAGAGCCTAGAAATGAAAAATGAGGAAAACATATAAACCCCATTATTCTTAATAAATATTTTCAAATCAAATACCTCCAAGGCCACCACTCCTAATATACTCAGGATAAGCAAATCACTGTTATAATTTACGAAACGTACAGCATTCGATAAACAGCCATTTGTACGGATATTTTCATTAAGTGAACAATCAAACCAATAACAACAGCTGGAGGGCAATTCATCATCATCATCCTTTAAATAATCCTGAGGACTGTCTTTGCCACAGCATTCATACTACAAACCCAACAACAATTGGTACGAGTACACAAAAATGATTAAATGAAAATAATTCCAATTTCTTTTTACCTGCACTTCGATATCATACATAGCACCCGGTTCCAAAAGTTCTTCTTCCCATAAATTGGTTACACGATTGCCAGTCATCTCAATATAGTCAGTTTTCATGGCTGCAAAAGCTATCATGAAAATTGTTTCACATGCTACTAGAAAGGCGGCCAATCCTAGAAACTGAAATAATTGTAAAAAAAAATTTCAATATTTTTACTTTTTTTCTTTTAAACTTTTTTTTTCTTAGGCCAAACCTTCCACCACCACCCCCATTGATGCGCCGAAGCATTTTAGAAGTAATACGGAAACTTCACTACTTTTTAGGAGTCGTTTCATTGTAGGCGTGTAGCTTGACCCCTACTAACCCATTGGAATCTTAACAAACACACATACACAAAACAGACGGACAGGCAGACAGGTATCCGACTCATCCTTTTGGACGTTGCAAACGTTTTGACATATATAAGTGTTTACCACCATATAATGACGAGTATATAACAACAACATATAAAGAAATTTATAAAAATTATTTTAAATTCAATATTTTAATAAACCTACCACTACTGTTAGCGTATAAGATTCACGCATTGAACAGAAACAACCGACAGCTCCCAGACTTAGTACCAGAAAACCCAATAAGGTGATAACATATGCTCCAATAGTAGAACCGGCGCCACCTAACACCAACACCCCAATTGATATGACAGCCATTGCATTCAACTGCGAAAAGAGAGAAAGCATTACAAAAAAAAAAACATTATTTATAAATATACTACAAACTACATTAAGGTGGCTCAAGTGAAACATTTAACACCCGCTATATTAGAGGGCTTCATTTAAACGTATTTATACGTAATATAAACATAAGTAAGAATTGAAAAATTTATTTGAAATTATATCTAAAATATCTTCCATATATAAATACAAAATGTGGGCATGACAGATATTTAATTATGCATATTATTAGTGCATATATTGCGTTCAACTTCCACTCCAGATTCTGCATAAAAAAAGGCTTCTTGTACATTGTGGGCATTTCTGATATCCTATACCTCTCACATTAGAGTAAATTTTACTTCTTTAGCTTTATTTTTGTGACTGATCGATAGTTTGTTGTTCAATGTGGGCGTGGCTGTCAAACAATTTCCCTCATTTGAAATAGGATTTTGCGTTCTTCACTAAAAATTTGTGTGACACTAGGAAACTAGGTCTAGGAACATAGACCTTATAAGAACGCTTCTCAGATTTTGTTTTAATCTTTTTTTACTTTTACGAAATCCCATTATTTCAAGTTTTTTAGATCGGAAAAGGTTCATCTTCACGAAGAAAGAATTCGAATTTTTAAATATTTTAATAAATGTTTTTAAAAAGATATTATGTCGTCCAAGCGACAGACAATTTTGTATATCTGAACAGTAAAAGTCCCACCTTAGTCCTCTATCACCTTCAATTCATTCATATTTTTTTAGCAGAGTGGTTATCTCTGCTTGCAATACCAACTTTTGCGCAATATGCGAACTTAAGTGAAAGCTTTCTATATAATATCATCTTCCCTATCTTTCATAGGGCAACGCAGACTTTTAAGTAATTTCTTTTTAAACATTATCATTTAAGATTATTAATAGTTACATACTTACCGAAATGAAAATACTCAAGACGAGTAGAACATATCTCCAGACCTCACTTGATATAGACATTTTCATATTGAGACTACCAACTCTAAAAGATTGAATTGTAAAAATTAGATCATTTTTAATTTAACCATTTCCCCATTAATAAATTAAAGGTTTTTTTTTTTTTCTTTCTTTATTTCTAATGATGCTAATTAGCAGCTTCACCCGAAATAGACAAATTTTCGTCACAATAATTCTTGTCTTGTAATATTTCAGCTAAGTATATACATACGTGTTTAATTATAAATGAAAACAGTGGCATATTATGAAAAGGAAAACAACAAACAAATAAACACACATAAATATTTACACACACATATGTGTTATGGGTTATGTTGCTTCTAAAAAAAGCTACAATTTGATTTTTATATTTTCTTACACATTTAATGTACACAACAAGTGTACCGATAGGATACTTTTTTGTATCGTTCTTTATTTGTTTACATTAACTGTACACATCCCCGTTAATTAGAATCTGTCCGTATGCTGTTTAATAATTGGCCCAAACGCACGCAACTTTTAAATACAACTGAAAATGTGGTGAAAAACTTTTTAAGAAGATTCTTTTCAAAATATACAATATTTCATATTTATGCTTGCTCTCTTTCTCTTTCTTTCTTTTGCTCTCTTTAGATTGCCTTGTGCTCTGAATGAAATTTAAAAAAATTAAGCATCAAAACATCTGCTTACACGACATACATATGTTCAAAAATGCTAATGGATACTTGTTATTACTTATATAAGTATTTCCCCAAGGTAGGCAGGCAAACACAATACACCTATCCCTCGTTTTACACGCTACTCGTTTTGCACGTTTTCGATCTTACACGGTTTTTAAAATTAATATTGTGTGCAAGTCTAAGTTTTTTTTTCCTTAGGGGTATACAATAACGTTCAAATTTTGGCAAAGCAAACATAGATGAATTACTTGAAAAAAGTCGAATTTTTCTTGTAAGTTTCGCTGCTCAGGAAAGGACTTCTATAAGCATGGTGCTGATCTTAGCCCCGATATTTCAGAAATTTCACTTTGAAAAACTCCCTCATTCGCAATCTTCAGTTCATCAAACTTACCTTTTACAGGACTCCACAGTACCATGCCTTCTGCTCATAGGAAAAATAATTAACCTTAAGCTGTGTAAGTGCTTATAATAATGAAATTGGTCTAAGCTTCATATTAGAAAAATACCAAAATTTGAAAATTGAAAGAAAAGTATGTTCCTTCCAACAAGCTCAATCTATGTGTGTTTGAAAATTGATTCAAAATATATATAAAACATAAATATTAGCTTTCTTTAAAGCGCTTGCTTATCCTTTGTACAAGAGTTGGTTTTTAACTAAACTAAAATTTTGTAAAAAAAATTTCATGTTTTTATTGTTATTATAAATATTTTTATATTGCTTTTAAATCTTAAAAAAAAAACAAAAACAAATTTCATTTTCACCTTAAAAGTTATAATAAAGTTTCCCAGTTTATCACTACATCCAACGTGCATTTAAGCGGTGTCTCTCATGTTTCAGGCGCGTTATCAACAGCCAGCCTAAAATAATAGCTACCACCTATTCAAATAAAATAAAACAAATAAAAAACAAATAAGAAAACTAAATTTGGCTTAAGCCAAATCTTAAATACCCTTCATATCTACATTAGTGGGCGTAACAGGTAAGTGATTACGCCCTCTAACAGTGCATCAGCTTAAAACTCGAGTTTTACGTGAAATTTTTTGTAAATTGTAAGCGCTTCTGTTATTCGATCTTGCCCATGGCACATCGATGGATGAAATAACTATAAATATGTGTACCAAATTTTAAGTTAAAAGCTCAAAGTTTGTGGCAGATATATAGTTTTTTGTCAATTGTGGGCGTGTCTGTAATCCAACCACGCCCATTTTTGGCACATCGATGCCAGAACTATTTAATTTCAAATTTTGTGTCAGATAAATAGAGATTTGCCGATTTGTGGGCATGGCTCTTGACCCATTTTGCCCATTTTTAATAGCGGATAGACTCAGTATTCGATGTTGATTCAGAGTATATATACTTTGAAAGGTCGGCTATAACTTTTTTTGTGCAAAAAACAAAATCATGTATACCCCCATATGATGGTAAGTACATTGCAATATATATAATATATTTAAACTTACTTCGCCCACTATTAATAAACCATTGACAATACTGAACGTTAGCATTTTATCAAATAAATATTCTTCAAATTTTTGTAAGCAACCCTCCGGATATATATGATCTGGTAAATAACAATTACGTTCAATACAACAGGTATTTGGCACAGAATGATGAATCCGATGATAATCATCTGTATTATTAACACCACAACAATGCAGCTAAAATATGTTAATAAATATTTATTGTTAAAATTCATGTCGTTTTATTGTTTATAAGTAAAACTCACCCAATCTTCATAATAAGCTAAAGCACCGGGTGCTTTCAACTCTGATTCCCACAACTGATCAAAACCTTGACGTATGCTGCCCGCAATACCATCACGTGTACCATGCGATGCCATACTGGTCATTACCAATTGTACCAGCGCCAGCACTATTAAAATCACTAAATACTACAAAGTGTGGTTATATTTTATAAGATTTTAAATCTAGAATGACTTTGATTTACAATAACAAGTTTCTGCCTGGACTCACGCATGGTTGCTAAAAATCCAAATACAACAATGATTAGAATAATAAAACCTAGGGTAAGAATTAAGGCGCCAGCAACATTCTCGCCATGATCGATTTGATTGCGTGCTGCACTCACCAACACAAATATACCGAAACACAACAAAATCAAACCAAATAACTAAATAGAGAAACGATTAAAGTGAAATGTTTTTATCTCGAAAGGATCCTTTTATCACTACTTACCATAAATATAAAATTTAATAGCAGCAGTATATGTTTTATGGTAGCAGTAGTTAAACCCATTTTCAATATTTTTCTTTTTAAATTAAAAATTTCAAATAAATGCAAAAACTTTTTTAATAATGACGTAATATTATGAAATGGAAAGTGTGTTCTTTTTTCCGTCCTTCCTTTACTTTTCTGATATAAACAATTTTGTAAAGTGTGCGTATTGGCTTTTTTTTCAATAATGCTTCAGACTATTCCATTTCGTTGTCAAAGATCAACTAAAATATTGAGAAAAATCTGAATATCACCAAATGTCCATTTATTCACAGATATTTTTTAAAATATGCAATCGTAGAGAATGTTGGAAAAGGCGTAGCACAGAAAAGGGGATTCATTCTCTATTTAAACAATTTCTTATTGTTCATAATAAAAATTCAAAATAATTAATAGTTAAGATATTTTTTTGTGTTATTTTATTTTATTTCATGGTACAGCCCTGCCCTTAAATTATAACCTAACCCCGCCCGTGTAACTAAAGGCTTACAAGTGTGTTTGTAAATATTACTGTTGATTTGTTATAAAGATGCTGTCTTGACATTGATCTTATTGCACTTACACCTACACTTCCGTTCGTTTGCTGTTGTATTGTTTACACTTATTCTCGCTTTTGCCAATTACGTCCATAACAATTTGAGCCGGTTTACTTTTTGCAATAAAAATATTGTAGCAAATATATTTATCAAAACAAATGAAATTAATTTAGTTCGTTAAGCATGAATTTTTAATATTCCGCAGTCTTTAGTATCAAACTGTTCAAGTAACAAAAATTATTTAATAGCGTGCAAAAGCATTTCCAGTTTCTGCACCTAGATTCGTATTTCACAAAATGGGACGAAATCGGTAAGATGCCACGCCCACAATTAACAACAATTTATGTATCAGCCACAAAAAGTATCCCATTACAATAAAATTTCTTATGCAAGAGGTATTACTGATTAGTTTATTTGTGGATGTGACAAAAATGGGCGAGGTTGGGAAAAAAAACTATACTTGGTGCAAAATTCGACTCGTAAGTTGAACATATAATACAAAGGCTACTAGAAGTTGTAGTCAGGTACATGCCACGCCCACATTTGATATATGGACGTGGAGGGCCTAAACATCTTTGTTATTTTACTTGTTGTAAATAGATCTTATATAAAAGACTTTTCTAAAGTTCAACTATTTGGATTTAAATTTAACCCAAACTATTATTTTAACAAAAAACTTTTTATTCCCGTTTTTTATATCTATTCTTTTTTTTAATTTAATGAAATACCCGATTAACTCTTTCACTTTTTTGCTCAAATGGATTTAAGCCTATGCCCTACAGCGGGTAGAGTTTACTAAAACAAAACCTTAGCCCTAAATAGTCATATAAGTTTGGATATTATATAGTTGCATATTCGTTGAAAGAAAAGATCAAAGGATTGGACAGATTTTATAATGGACTAAGTTTGTTTTTACAAAATATCAACTCAACACCTCAATTAATGCCACCGCAACTATTTCACCAAGGGGTAACAGGCGTCCAAGCGTAGGGATTTATATATTGATAATTATTAAGGTATTTAACACTTTTTGGGGTCTCTAAGTAAACGTGGAAAGATATATTTCCCATTAAAATGTGTTATAAGGCAAAACTATATATAATTTCCATGTAGAGATTCATTAAAATTATCAAACCATAATCCCCATCTCTGACAAGCGGTTACACTTTATAAATGATTATTTTACGCTATTTTCATGTCCAACATTTCATTTATTTTCTATTTTTTTACTACATTTTTCACTATAATTATTAAATAATTAAAACATACATTATAACACAAAATCATATGATGGTGAATATAGTAATCATTCGTCATTGATATGTTAGGCATATAAACGTTGGCGATCTCTGCGGTTACGTATACTGTCTACTAATAGACATACACATACTATATCAAAAAACTGTAAACAAAAATACAGACACAAAGAAAACAATTACAAAAAATATTCAGAAAGTGTTTCATATATAGCGACCACCTTAACTGTCATAATTTTTAATATTATTATTATCGTAAAAGTCATATAGGGATATAGAGAAAATTTTTTATCTATATTTCTTCTAATTCTGTGAAATATTTTTAAATATTTCTTAAAAACATATTTTTTATCTCCTTTTTATGTTTATCTTAAACTACAAAAAAGAACCCAAAGCAGTCGCCTATAACTGAAAAAGAAGCTTTTTTTTTTAAACGAAAGGAGTCGTAAAAAATGTAATTATATATTTATTTCCACAAAATTGACCAAGGTAGTAGTTTTAATATGTTTAACATTTACCAATAATTTATAATATTCCCACCCACCTGAAGCAATATATTTATACCGCTAATAATATTGAAATATTTCGTTTTCTCTGTCACATAATTATGATATTTTGGTTCACAACCTTCCACATATAAATTTAATATATTAGAACAATCATGATAACGACAACAGCTGGCTGGCGGAATTTTATTAAGTAATAAATAATCTTCGGCACTATTTTTTCCGCAACATTGTAGCTTTAAAAAATCCAAAAATAACGTAAAAAAAAATGTACTTTGTAAAATATTCGGAATAATTTTTACCCAAGCCTCGTACACGGCTAATGTGCTATTTGTATGTAACTGTTCATCCCATAATTCATCGAAACCTTGCTTGATGCGATATGCCAAACCCATATTAGCCATAAAATAACTTATACTTAGCAAAATCAAGTGTAGAATTATTAGCAGCATTAATATGATAGCAAACTGAAAGAATATTAATTGTTATTGCACAATAAAATATTAAGAAAACTTACCTGAATTAAAACTTTTTTACGACCTAGTACACAACCAATCGTACCATAAAATATAACCACGAGTGTTAAAATGCCCAGTGACATTATGAATATACCGCCCAATCTCTCACCATGATCATAATCAGACGATTCTATACTATACCAAAGCCAAGATCCATACCACAGAAGTAGAGAGCTGATAATCTGCCAAGAAAAAGTTAAAAAATTAATAAAAACAAGTAAAGAATTATAAGCGGTCAAGCTCACAGCACTTAGATACTTAAATTAGGATACAATTAGTTTGCTTGTATCTGTATCCACTGCCCTGGGGAGGGGTTTCTAAAATGGTCCAATCGGGTTCGGATTAATCCAGCCAAATATAAAGCTAATTAACTATTCTTAGCCTAATTTTTGTCTAAAAATATTAAGAATTGCGATATTTTTCCATATAAAGACTTTCATTACAATAGGACCTTGTATAAGAAGAGGTTCTAAATATAATATAGTCCGATCTGTTCCATTTTCAAAAGAGTTCTTCTTTAATCAATTTATCTCCTTGTACCAAATTGCAATATCTCAAAAACGACCTTATATGGAAAGGGGTTCTAAAAATGTTCCGATGCGATCCATTTTCAATAAAATTTCTCTTTGGGCCAATATCTGGGCTTGTACCAAATTTCATTAAAATATCTTAAAATTCGACCTATAGCTTACACATAATTTACGTGGACAGACAGACGGACTGGCGATCTTGATCAGTATAATTGAAGATAGTTGTAGACATTTGCGATTAGGAGTTACAAACATCTACGCAAACTTAAGCAAATGATTCAGGGTATATAAAAACTTCAAGGCCTTTCTATTTCTGCCTCTTTAATGTTTAAGCTACAAACTAGTTGATGACAATTTAAGGTTACATATAAATCTAAGGATAGTTTTATTATTATTTTTTGTTTATACGTTAACATATGGCATCCTGTCTGATAATTTATAAGAATCCTCGACATGCGTCATCTTAACACACAATGAAAAAAAAAAATTGAAGGGTTTTAAATATTTTTAATTACACACTTCTTATTTTTTCTTTACATTTATTTATTCTTTATTATTCACTTACCGCACATGATGCATTCAATATTAAAACGATTATTTTATATAAGCGAACAGTTAAAACCATTTTATAAAGTTTTTCTTTTTTAAATCCTTAATTAATTAATTAATACTCGTATACATATTTATTTATATTTATAAATAATTAAATAACTTTTAATTTCCTTAAAAAAACGGAAACTTATTCAAATGTTTTGTCGTTCAAAGTTATACAGACTGAGCAAAAGATACAATATTTTTTTTTTTTTTTTTTGAAAATAACAACAACAACAATTTTGTTTGATCTCATAGGCAATAAATTTTCAAAAGTCACACAAACAGTACACAGCACTTATTACCACCGAGCAGTCTGTGTGTGTTCATCATTTATTTCTAAATTTCACATAGAGAGACAAATTTTACGGTACAATGTCAAAGTTATCTTTGGCTTTGATTCATGATATAGAAATAAAGGAAAAAAGCAAACAAAAAATATGTGCTAGAGAAAATAAGATTCTGAAAAATGAAAAAAAAAAAACTATAAAAAGAATGCAATAAAAAGAAACAAGACGCTGTCAAAACAATGTCTTAAAGTTCAAAGCGATCATTTTCATTAAACGGAATGCTATTCGGTTATAAAAATTACAGTTTATTAAATTTTATTTTTGTGATTTTACTCTAAAATATTGAGGAGCGGTACACAACGTTAAAATGCTTACGTATACAGGGCGAAGAAAACGTTATAAGTTGAAATTATACGAAAAAAACTTTACATAAAAAAGTTTTTAGGTTAAAAGATGGTGATCTTGCTGTTGTTCTTGATCTGCCCTCTTTCATCCCGACAACTTTTATATATGATTATTTTTTATAAATTTTACTCTATGACATATTATTTAAGAGTTTCCATATGTTTTCCTCCCCCTTTTTACAACGACTGAGTGTATGTTGATATAAAATTTTGATAAAAAATTTTGTCCTAACTTTTCAATATTTATTGTATTTTTATATTAATACATATATGTTTGATAATTATAAATAATAAGATTAAAATTAATATTAATTAATATTATAAATATTGCTTAACAAAATATAATAAAATTATTTTTAAAAAAAGAAACATAAGCAAAAACCTAAAGCAAAAGAAAATCGATCGAATTTTCGGAATGATACCCCACACCGGCCCTTTCCTTAGAGCGCCACATAATATATCAAATATCACCTATGATTATTATATTCAAAACATGGCGAATTTCTCGGTAGGCGAACTTAACAGTTAAGAAGAGTTTTGTAATGTTTTGCGGCTTCCAATCAAGTTTTAAATGTTTCCAAGTGAAAAGTTTCTGTCAAAATTCTACGAAATATACAAAAAGTAACGGTTATGGGTTTCATATAAGAATAGACAGACAGAAAGACAAGTTTAAGTATGGGGGAATCTAAGCTATTGTTCTTCGTGGATCATTAAAGAAACAAAACTGAAATTTGCGGATCACAAAAGAAAATTCGTGACCCACTTGGAAAGTCTCTTTGATCACCGCCCTCACTTCAAGAACTAATTTTATAGAATATAAAAATATATTCCGAGTATAAATTTTGTTTCCTTTGCATCATTGAATTATTTCATTCAGGTGGGATTAAATTAATGAAGCGATTAGAAGAAGCTATAGATATTATGAGCGAGGTAGACTAGAGACCAAAAAAAAAAAAATTATGAAATTATGATGATGACCTCTCTCTAGCATCCAGACATAAATTATTTTCTCATATTATTTATATACTTTTATGATCATAACCATTTATTTCGGATAATATTTTGCACGACGCCAACGATTTAATATACTACTGCTCAACATAAAGGCCAACACCGCGCATATTATCTGAAATATAATAAAATTGTTAATAAATTATAATCCCGAGCAATACTAAGTAAATTATATACCTGAACAGCAGCCACCACTAAAGCAAATATATTAAAAGCCAACCATTGTTCGGAAATGAAATCTAAAAATCTTTGACGGCAACCATCCATACTTAACTTGTCCGTTTTACTGTTATAACAGCTATAGGGTGGCAACATATAATCTTTGGGGCCCTTATTGCCGCAACATTCCAACTGAAATTTAAACATTTCACCATAGAAATATATTAGCTTAACTTATCATTTAATTACCCAACGCTCTAAGCTAGCTATGTGACTGCTGGCATTTCCCGGTTTTATTGGTACCGGCTGTTCACGCCACAATTTATCAAATGTTTTATCAACATTTATCAATAAAGTCGTTTTGAAAAACCACATAAAAGCCACTGTTAGACACAAGACTACAGTTAATACGGCCAGAGCAAGAGCAAACTGAAATAATTAAGAAATCAAATGAAATCAAATATTTTTAATAAAAATTAATAAAAAATTGAAAACATACTATTTTCAATAGGCGGCTGTTTTCACGCAGAGCAGCAAAACTACCGAAACAACAGCATAATAAAGCCAACAGACCCAATGAGATGATCACGAAGGCGGCATTATTGAAATGATCAAATTTTATTATAATATAAATGCCGATGCCAATAACAGCAAATGCTAATATCTGTCAATAAAAACAATAAAAATAAATTGTAGCATAATTTGAAAAACTACATGAATGGACGGGCTTGACCGACTATAACATTTTCACTTGCATAAAAATGTAATAAAAATTCAAAAATCAAACAAAAAACGTAAAAATTTGACTTGCGCTAAATCTTAAATGGTTTCCTCCTTATTTGTAAACTATGGGCGTGTTATATATAAAATATCCGCCTTCTTTTAAAGCCAATTAAATTATATGTTTCACTTTATTCCAAGACTCGAACGAGTCTGCTTTCCATATTATGTGGCCGCGCTTATCTTCAGCACTTCAGCTCTAAGTAATTAAATCATTTTTTAAGTGAATATCAATGAAGAGCTTCTCAAATAGATTATAGGGATGCTTTCAATACGCTAGCTGCCCTATGATGATTAAATACTTTACAATCATATTAAAAGTTTTGCACGTAACTTGGGTCAAAGTAAAATAATTTTTTTGTGGTATGAAAATTAAATGAAAATGCTTGACGAGTAGAATTACATCAACTAAATGACATTATAAAACAATTCAATACAGCAACCGTACAAAAATATTATAAAAATATTTTTCTCAGACTATTCAAAGTGGATATCAAAGGGAAGGTCTTAATTAATTGCAGACCTAAATGCTAAAACTATGTGTCGCCTTACGACGGATGTATCAAAACGACTAATTAACAATTTTTTCACCATTATTGGGATATGAGTATCAAACGAAGGAGCTTGACGAATAAAAAGCCAAAACAAATATCAAATAAGATAGTTCAATGTATTTGCTTGATATGAGCATAAGAAAAAGATCCTCTCATTACATGTATACTTGTTATTGTGAAGTAGAATTTGAGCAATAAAGAACATTACTCATACGCACTGAAAACCATTAAAATAAAGATTTTTTTTATAATTTGCAAGTTCATGTATTTGGATTCGGATTTTATAACTAAAAAGTAAGTTTTTGTCACGTTTTCCATTACACATAAATAGCTAAATTGGTTAAATGAAGCAAAACGTTGAAATTACTGCACAAGTCGAAAAACATTTTCAATGATTCAGTAACTGATTGTCATGATTTCAGCTCTAATCAAAAAGTTCATGAATCTAGTTTGCATACTGTAGCTAATAATATACTTCTCATATATGTTTATACCGCACTTGACCAATAATCATAATGTCAATTTTCAGTACAAGTTGACACCGGAATGTAAATTATTTTCGATTTGCATGCAAGCATTTTTTTCTTAATCATTTGTCGTTTGGTAATGGAAACAAATTTACATTTTTTTTTTATTAAGAAAACTGCAACATTTTATATATAATAATATGGTTGTGTGTGTTTAGTAGAATGAGTCATGGTAAAGTAATGATCATGCATACGCATTAAACTTTATGAATATGTGTTTTAATATTTACTATTTTTTATTTTTTATTATTTTTTCAAACAAAAGCTATTTAAAATATATTACAAGGTTACAGATTGTGTATTTGAATAGATTTTTATTTATTTTTTTTTTTTTTCTAACACACAATAAATCAATAATTTAATAAAATGAGATTTTTAAATTAATTTTTATTATACCCTTTACTACTTTACTAAGTAATACTAAGTTTTTTTATTCCATTTGCACACTTTTTAATTCGAAAAAGGCATCAAAGACCTTAGAAAGTATAATTATTTTTAATCATCGTGTCAATGTGTCCGTATGTCCATCTGTTCTTGACATTCTTACGTGCGTAATTATTGAGATATTGTGCTGAAATTTTGTATAGACAGTTTATGTACGTAGATCGCTTTTAAAAATGAGCAAAATCGATTAAGAGCCACGCCCACAATCGACAAATATCTTAGTATTTGCCACAAAAGTTGAGCTACAAAATTGAAATTTAGTATACGTATCCATAAGTGCTCCATGCATTAATGTGCCAAAAATGGGTGTAGCCGAATAACAAACACGCCTACAATCAACAAAAATCTTTATATCTACCACAAAAATTGACCTATGAACTTGAAATTTGGATTACGTATTTATTGTGATCCCCTTAATCGATGTGCCAAAAATGGGCGTGGTCGGTTAACAAACACGGTCATAATTTACAAAAAACCATACTCAACTTAAAACTTGACTTGCAAGTTGAGTTTGAAGTTGTGTACTATTAGAGAATGGAATCATATACCTGCCACTAGCACCGTTTGTATATAGATGTGGAGGGTATTCATGCTGCTGACTTTATAGAGTCTCCAACGTTTCCTTGTGAGCGTTGCAAACGTATTAACAAAGTGATGGTGAGTATAAAAATGCTAAATATACGCATAAACACATATGCACACACATTTATGTACCATAGAAAACACATCAAAACATCAACGTCTCTCTTAATTTTAAACAAGTATGTACAGTTAAAATGTACAAACCGTTACTTTTGTGTGTGGTTACAATGTTTCTACTCAATTGATTAGAAGTTAAATTTTAAAAAAAGATGAGATCATTAAGGAAGAAGATTATGCAAAATGATAACCAGCAAATTTCTTTATCACAACAACACTCGTACATCAGCATTCACATCATGTTGCACTTCGTATGATATAAAAAGCAAAAATAAATGATAAAAAAAGAACAGAGGAAACGCAATGTAACGCAGAGGTGTGTTTGTGTGTTTATGTGCGACTATAAATGAGAAAAGGTTAAACTAGCACGAATTGCAGGGAAACTAACAGAACCATAAAATTTATGCAATTTACAATAAACCAACAACTATAAATAAAACATATAACTAAAACAATGCTGATGTAATAATTACTATAAACACAAACACACACTCACACACAAGCATTCATACTACTATTTAAATTCATGCATTCATTCATTCATTTTTATATATTTTGCACAAAATATTATGAATTTATACACACTTACGGTATAAATGAAATCCCAAATGAGCGTAACAACTCTTAGTGTCGAAGTAGAACAAGACATTTTTTTAACTTTTTTTTTTGAATATCTCAAAATGTTTATATATAAATAAATATTCTCTTTATATATGTATATAAGTTACAAGTTAGTGCAAAGTATTTTTTTAGCATATTTTGTTAACAATTTGTTTTGTATTCGGTTTTTAATTAATTTTTATTAAATAAATATTTCAATGCACTTTTCTAAATGCAATCATTCTTCTTTTGTTTTTCTATACTTTTAAATTATTCTCACCGCTCTTTAAAAAAAAAAAATTGGAATTTTATTTATATATCTTTAAATGTCTTCATACAACAAAAATAACCGTCAAGTTGGTCGTTTACTATTAAACTAAAAATTATTAATAGTTTTTCATATACTTGGCGCTTTTCCTCAAGCACCCACTGTTCATATTGATCTACAGTCTACACTCTCTCCTTTGTCTCATTAGGAATGTGTTGAAAAATGAAATTAAAACGTAACGTAATATATTTTATTAACAGTATGGCAACTCTATTCTAGGTAATTATTACTAAAAAGTAGATGTTAAAAAATTTTACCAGAGAAAATTATTATATTTATTAATTTTTTTTTTTTTTTTATAATAAATAAATTTTAGTTATAATCATAGATTCTTTGTCCTATAGAGATAGTTAAAGAAAATTTCAATCGGTATAAAAATTGAAAAAAAAGGAAATTCAACTCAAAAGTTGCCATTTAATACGCCACTTTATTTAGCTCTTTAAAGTATGCTACAATTAATTTCATAAAAGTTTCTTGGTGATATATACTTACTTGGAAATTTGGTCCAGCTAAATATGAAGCTAATTAACTATTCATCAAATTTTGTCAAAAAGTGCGATTTTTTCCATATAAAGTCTTCCATTATAGTAAGACTTTATATAAGGAAGGGTTCTAAATATCGTCCGATTCGGTCCATTCTCAATAGTTTCTCTTAAAGCCAATGCATATCCTTGTGCCAAATTTTATTAAAATATTTATAAAAAAAACACGACCTGTAGCTTGCGCACAAATTTACATAGACAGACAGACGTACTGACGAAGATGATTAAAAAGATTCAGACTTTAATTCGGAATCGATCGGAAGAATTGAAGGTGGCTGTGGTATTAGCCGTTTAGTTGTTACAAACATCAGCAGGGTATAAAAAAGTATATAAATGAAACACAATTGTTTGTTTAAATAATTTATAATGATTTTTGTAATTAAAGTTTTTAGGTAAAGAATAACGATTATATTTATTTATAATATTTATATATATTTATATAATAGCAACTAAAATATGTAAAAAAAGTTTTTATCAAAAGAAAATTAAAGTGTGAACCGAAATTGAATAAATTTTCCAATGGGCGGCATAT
Source organism: Crataerina pallida (assembly GCA_949710015.1). Taxonomy (NCBI): domain Eukaryota; kingdom Metazoa; phylum Arthropoda; class Insecta; order Diptera; family Hippoboscidae; genus Crataerina; species Crataerina pallida. The sequence goes on along the minus strand of OX453293.1, from coordinate 25,848,332 downwards.
ACCATTTCACTATATTTTTCAATATTGGACACTTCATTAACACAATAAAGATAAAAGATTATGTAAATTGAATTTTAGACCGATCTGATCCATATCTTGGTTGCTAGCCACATTTTTCAACTGACGGACGTAAGGACAAAATTCTATATTATGCAGAATAATTTTATTCTAACGTTCGTCCATTGAAAAATTAAGCCAAGATAAAAAAAAAAAAACAATTTCATATACATCTGAGAAAATTAATTTGGCATACAAGTATCATATCTATATAAATGCTTACAATTATTATTACAAAGGCCACTATTGCGTGTATTTGGTAAAAAAATTAATATAAACCTTATATACTCTATACATAGTTGAACACTTTAACAAACATTTTATAATGAAAAATAAAGTTATTGTCGTCAACAATTCGATTCAATGAGATTCGAAAATTATTCATTTACTGAGCGCACACAAACGACCGTCAATAGTATAGGTGATGGGATAGTGTGTCAGTAAAGTTATTTTTAAAGCTGTATAGTAAACATTTCAACGGTTACAAACGAAAACACACGATAAAACAATTACAACAGCCTGTTAATGAATACATTTTCATAAGATTCTATTTTTATATGGAAATTATCACAAGAAACACTTACTTCCATAGCTATCAATACCCAAGCAACGACATTATAGCGTAACAATAATTTCGTTATGGATTCTTCAAAAACAATGCGACAACCAATACCAAATAAGCTTTCGGGTGAACTACTGGCACCATTGAAAAAGCAAGAATCTGGCGGAAAACGACCATTAACGACATAATCTTGAGGGCTGGCACGACCACAGCAATTATACTAAGCAAAATTAAAAATTATTAGAAAAGTTAACAACGATTATAATGCATATCAAATAAAATATACTCACTGTACTCTCATAGATAGACATGGCACCAGCACTTTTCAGCTCCTCCTCCCAGGCTAAATCTACAACATTGGCTAAATTGGAACCCAATGATATAGAACCCGTTGTTAACATATAGGCAAGTACCGCTTGAGCCAAAAAGCCCAATATTTGTGTTATGGTAAACTATGATAATCAAGATTATTAATCATTCATTTAATAATTTCTCACATTTACGAAAAAGAAACAATTTACCGTTATAATGCAACAAGAATTTTTCCACACGTAACCAATACATAAAAATATAAAGAACAGATAAGGAACTAAACCAATACATAAATAGGCATAGGAGCACATATATCCCGTGGAGTTGGTGGCATAATTCTCATGCACGTGTACACCAAACCCCACTAAAACTCCGGCAAGAATCTAAAATAAAAATTATCAAATTATTTACTTTATTAGATTTAGAGAAATATATATAAATGATACAAATTTATGCTTATAATCTATACTAATTACAGTAAGAAAACTTTATCGCATGGACTATGTGGCCATCTTCATAAATATACATACATTTCAACAGATCAGCAAAACATTAAAGGTTGGCTCAGCAGGGTGTCTTATCTTACGTTAGCCTTAAAGAAGATGATTTACTCTCTTATTTTAAATATTTAATTTTAAATAATAATAATCTACCCCAGACGAAAAATTAAATAATGAATAAAAAAGAAACGAGTAGCCATAATAGATCCAACTGATTTGAAAGATATATACTTTGTGAGGTTTCCGACGCTTCCTTCTCGACATTGTAAAGGCTTTAACAAAGTCATATATATCCTTTTACGTATGTGATAGTGGTTATAATTACGGTAAAAGTATATGTATTATTATATATATGTGTCAAATAACAAATGCTTTACTAAAAACGTCCGTCTATCCGTCCATGTCTTTCTTGTAATCAACGTACGGATCGCAATTTTTGATATTTTCTAATGAAATTGGGCACAGAGAAGCATTTAAAGCCAAGGATGATGATGATGATCATCATCATGGCTGGCCGATTACAACCTATGTAGGGCTTTGACTTGATGCGAAAGAGAACAGCACGCGCTTCGATCTTGATGACGCCTTCTCCAGTTTTGTACACCAAATGTTTGCAGGGCATCAAACAGTTGGTCTCTCCAACGGAGTTTCAACCTGCCTCTTGCGTGACGTCCTTTCGGTTCCCTTTTGAACACCATTCTAACTGGAGCATTTTCACCCGTCGCGTCATCACGTCGCCAACGCGTACACGACTTTCGGAGAATTTTTTTCTTTGCCAAGAATAGTCACTATCAAAAATAAAGCTAATCGCTCAATTTTTAAGACATTTCCTCATATAATGCCATATCGAGCACTCTACACTACTTGGTTTATAAAGGAGATTTTTATATGGCAATAATTCGCGGTTCTTAATATTTTTTGACAACATGTGATGAAGAATAATTAAATGGTTGAATAACGTGCCTATACCACATGTAGATCCGATCGAACTCTTTTAGAAAATCTCTCCATATAAAGTTTTTTTTACAAAGTGTCTTTTATAACAAAAATCTGCGTTTAGTAGCACATTCCAACTAATTATAAATTAGAATCAAGTGAAAAAGGGTAATAAAAAGTCGAATAGTGCCGACTATACATATTTACTGTTTAAAATTTGGATTAGATCATCTTTTTGTTGAATATAAATTCTCGTACAACATATTTTTACTATTAATTGATACTCATACACGGATAAATGGTAATATTAGCAGCCATACGCTAATTAATTATTCTATTGTTACATTAATTATAATAATAATAATTTTTATGTATACTTACAAGGCAAGTAATAGGAGGAATAAACGCACATGCTCTTAATACCATTGTTTTTTTTTTTTTGTTCCAAATATTTAAAACGCACAAAAATGAGAAGAAACACTTGAGAGAAATGATTAATGATGAAATTCTAAAAATTACAATGAATGCTTATGTGGAGAAAGGTAAACCTCATTATTGTCATTTCCCATTCATTCACTGCTGCAACAAGGAAATAAGTTTTCTTGTACTTTGTTTTAGTCGTTCTTCTTTAACCACTTTAAGATATTAGTGAAATAAATTTTTGTATGAAATATATTTAGAAATTCCGCACAGTGTGTATAAAACAGGTATGTTTATTATCACTATGAAGCAAAAATAAAACACAACCTCAAACCGTAATGTTTACCTTTAGACTGAGGAGACAATCATTTAATGTGATAAGTTTTGCTCATTTTTTCCATAACTACATTTAAACTGGATGTACTCGCGTAGAGAGTATTGAAAATTTTAAAGATTTCATATATGTGCATGTGCTAAACATATATAAACAAATATTTGAACAAATATTATATATCATTCATCTGAATAGTTTGTAATGGTATTGTGCATATGGTCGTGTAAATTTTATACCTAGTAGAGATCCCATGTTGATGTTCATTTATATATTGTTTTTTGAGAGATGGCTGATTGGACTATTCTGTGGGTATAATAGAATTTTGTATACCCTACATTACTTGTGACTATTAAAATGGTACGAATGTTTATCTACCCAAAGTGTTATAAAACACTTATGCTAGCAAAATTGAATCAGAAAGAAAGCTTTCGGAATGCCTAATATTTGTCAACACATAAATCTAACATAAGGAATTTTTGCACAGAATATATTTTAAATGTCTGTCTGTATGCATCTGACTAGTATTGATACTCTCATAATTGAAAATACTATTTTATTTAGATGAAATTTATGACAAACATTTTTGCTAAATAGCCAAAAAAAAGGGGCGGTATTATTTAATAAGTACATCCCCCAATTTTCCAAAAAAAAAAACAAACATTTTTCCCTTTTTTATACCCTACACATAGAAAGTAGAGAGACCTGAGAGACCCTCAGAGAAATTCTTGATCATCTTTAAGAACTGCACCAATCTAGCCAATACTGTCATAGTCGTAGATTTTAAGATATTGAACTGGAAGTTGGTACAAACACTTCCAGTTGGCACATTGCTATTTCAATTGAGCAAAATTGGTTGAAAACCCCAAGAAATTAAATAAAAACATTTTGGCCGCAATGTTACCGATTCCACCCCTTACCAAATTGGGCATCTTCGTAAATATATCGATTATGTAAAAAAAAATATAACCTCATTCTTTAAATTTCTTACTAAAAATTACGTACAATTTCTGATTCTATAGAGATTTCTCAGAAAATTATCCTCTATCTCTTCTCCAACTAATCAAATGATAAATAATATAAATTGCCCCACTAAGTGATCTAAATGCTCAACCTTCGCCGACCATAACATATTTAACTTGTTAAGTTTATTAATTGATTTCTTATTTTTTTTATTCAAAAATATTCATTCATTATTCAAAAAAAATTTGACAAATTTCTTCTTAACACTAATGCAATATATCAATTAAAAAGTTAACAGAGCAAAAAAAAAAATTATTATTACATATTATAAAGCAATGAAAAAAAGGACATTTGGTTTTCAATATAATGGAAATACACTCAGACGTATAAAAATGTAAATATATTCATGTATAGAGTGTATAATAATAAGTATATAATAAAGTTGAGAAAATCTATATCAAAAACGATTGTATGTGTATATGTATGATTAATGAGATATTTTATAATTTTTAGGTATATTCAAGAAAATGCATTTCTTTAAAAAATTTTGATCGTACATCTACAATGTTTTACGCAAAAAATTGTTATTGTTTGTATTATAATAAATGCGAAATATTATCAAATCCTCTCTTCTCTGCTCAATATTTCTTTTATGTATTTAACAACTTTCGATTTTCTTTCAACATCTAATTGTTGAGCTAGTTCAAGCTAGTCCCTTAAAAATCGTTGGCATTTCAGTTTATAACTAAATTTAATAGACATTGCGGCGCATATTATTAGCCAAACAGCAGGCAAATATAAAGCCAACAAGCTATAATTTTAAAGTAAATATAAAAAAAATATATTAACATCTTATTTAACGAATATTATACAAACACTAAGCACCAACCTCAACTACCATTAAACCCAAACCAAAGAAACGGGCATTATCGGTGCTACCAGTAACCAAATCAACAAACTTTTTACGACACCCTGGATAAAATTGAAGTGTTAAACAGGAGTTATTCTCACAGCAACTGGGTGGTGGTGTTTTCAGTTCAGCTAAATAATCTATAGAGCCATGAACACCACAACATTTCAACTAAACATTGAGATTAAAGAAAATGAGAATTTTGTTATTTTTTGAGAACAAAAATAATATCCCATTACTTTACCGATTCCTGTATAGCTTCAAAAACGCCAACACTATTCTGTTGTTCAGATTCTTTCCAAGCTGCTTCGATCACTTTACCCATACTTTCCGTTATTTTATCTCTATTAGTCCATAACAATACGACAACAACTAATTGTAGTATAAGCAGAACCAGCATAAATGTAGCATAACACATAGTCTTGCAGACATCTTCCTGTATGGCACCGCAACAGCCACACAATGATATCAAAACAACAATCGAACCGATTGCAATTAAACCGATAGGAACAAGAGCTTGTGGTGGCATTTCTGCACTACCATTAACTTCCACTACATTTACATTGTTCAGAACAATAATCCCATAAATAATGGTCACCACGCCAATTATCTGCAAAGAGAGAGAGAGAGAGAGAGAGAGAGATGATAACAAACATTTTTATAAAGAGAAAGTTAATTTAAAAAAAAAGCAATTTTTAAATAATTCTTTACATGTATACGTAAAATGTGGGCGTGGCAGGTACTTTCAATACCTATCAACTTACAAGTCGGATTTTGCATCAAGTGTTACTTTTTTTGAAAATTGAGAGCGCATATATTATCCCACCACTCTCTTATTCTCTGGTTGGTGCTTATTACATAAGAGAGCATCAAAATTTAGCTTAACAGCTTCATGTTGATGGATAGATAGATTTCCCTATAATATGGGCATGGCCCTGAATCAATTTCAATTATAAGAATCCAAAAATATTTGTGTACAAAATATTTACTCAATATTTTAACATTTACGAACATGATCGTTTCAAAGCAAAACATTACTAAATCGATTCATATAATTTTTTTTACACGAATTTGATTTAACACGAATTAAAACGAAAACAATTCTCTTTTTACACGAATTGTTTTGTTTTACCACGATTTTCAATTTTTTTTTTTTTTATCTGGAATCAATCGATTCTTCCATTTAGTTAATATCATTTTTTATACGAAATTTTTTTTCCACAAATTTTTTGGGAACGTATCTATCGTGTAATAAGAGAATTAGGTGTAATATGTAACACTTTGTAGGGTCTTTGATGTCTCCTTGTAAGTGTAACACCTGGATTGACAAACGTAAGATACCGCACACAAATCGTATGAGGCCCGTATATAAATATCATTCATTCATTATAAAGAAACGAAATGATACGTAACTAAGAAATTACTCTGATGTTGCACTTATATGCATAATTTCATATTTATGAGTATATATGTGTGTATTAATGTTCAATGAATTGCGGTTTCATTTTATTTGCAAACATAAACACATAAACAGTTTTTTGTTTACAATGAATCATTTGTGAAATTCAACTTTTTCAACTAAAAAAAGAAAAAAAAATGCTGATTAATACATTTTCTCAAGTTACAAAATACACAAACAAATAAAAAACTAGTAATTGTGTAAACATTTTCCCAATTCTAGTATGAAATTCTACGAACTGCTTTAACAATAATAATCAATTTTCAATTGTCTAGTTAAACGTTATCAAATGAAAGAATTTATTGGATATAAATAAAAAGATAGTAAATCTCACACTTGTGTGATTGATTGTTGATAAAATTATCAAATTTCCAAGAATATGAAAACATAAGCTAATTATAAATATGTGTACCATATATTAATGTGTGAAATATATTAGGATCTAAGCAAAATATATTTTACAGACTTACAATGCCAAAAAACAACGCACTCGTCTATTATTTAGGTTAAAACATATCCACATCAGTCTCATTTCGTAGCAATATCTTAAACACAGTATTCTATAGATTATTTACACAATTATATACAAACTTATTCATGTCATTCTGGGGAGTTTATGCAAGTAAAAAAATTTTAGAGAGAAGCAACGTTAAGGAGATATTTATACCATGGCCCATATGTGACAAGGAGTATATTAAGTTTATGCTTAAAGGGAAATGCCACACCCACTTTACCAATCGAATCAGAATCAAAATTCTTAATCGATTCTGTCCGTCTGTCTATCCAGGTAAATATTTGAGCTCAAATTAGTCACTTAGTCATTAGAAGTCATTAAATGACAAAAAAATCCCAATTCTTAATAAATTTTGATAAAATTTCGTGAATTTAAATAATTTTACACTTAGCTGTGCCAAATTTGGACTTGATCGGACCATTTTCAGAACCCCTTTTTCATATAATTATATTTCAGGAAATAACTTTTAGGGTAAAGCCTCTCATATACAACTAAACTAATTGTAGCATAATTTAAGGAGTTAAGTGATGTAGTCAAGCTTGACCGTCTATAATATTTTCACTTGTTTCCATTTTTAAAAAAATGTGAAATTCTCATTCTAAAAATACTTACAAACACAAATGAAAGCAATAAAAAATGACATGTGTCTACATTTAAAGTCATATAAAAATTTGTCCATTTTATAATCAAACGGAAATTACAGACTGTAACGCATCAACATGTTCAATTGTTTTCTTACTAATTGTTTTCACTCATTTAAAAACAAAATCTCAAGCTTGAACAACTTAATGATGATAAAAAGCAAACAATGAAATTGTGCAAAAGTCACGTTTTCCAAAAAAAAAAACAAAAACAAAAACAAAAAAGCCGAATAAGCGCATTTTAACGAAACCAAACGCATATACAATAAATAAACATTAAAAAAAATAATTTTACCATATATAAATATGGTCAAAAAATGCAAAGACTCATTTACATACATATAAATGACGCAATTTGTTTGTCAGAACTTCAAAATACAATAAAAATGTGTAAGCCATGAAAACATTCTTTAACAAACCGTATGATATTGATGATGTAATAAAAGTAAAGTTTCATAACATAACATAACAATAAAATCATCATCATCTTAAGACGAAACTTCAATACTCATTATGTACAGTGTACTCATAGAACATTAAAGAGAAATATTTACACAAATATTCATTTAAAGCAAATACACAAACAACTAAGTAATTAGAATAGAGCATGTCTGGTATGCTATTAAACATGTAATAATATCAAGTGTTTGTACATTAATACTTTTCTAGTGTCCCTGTGGTTTTCTTTAGTAAAAAAAAAAAAAAAAACAAGTGTTAACAAAAAGTTGAAAACATATGGAGTTAATAACTTTCACTTAAATAACATTTTAACCTTCACACACCCAAAACAATATAAATATGTTAAATAAGTATTAAATTATATACATTTTAGTATATTTCGTGAATATTAATAAATGAACGAATTATACATAAAAAATTTAATGTATGATTGGGAGGATTAATCATATATACGTATAATGTAATTATCTACACAATATGTGTATATGTATGAATAGCTGTCATATATGTAAAACAACGCATAATTTACAAACATTTCCTTCTTTTCTCTCTACACACGATATAAGATAAACTAAGTTTGCCGTTCCGCTGGCAACAAGTAGAAGATGTCAGAGAGACGCGAGAAAGTTTAGATAAATATATTATTCATCAGCATATAACATCTAAATCTCAAAAATTAAGTTGTAAAGCTGATATTTATACTGAAATTTAAAGAAATCTATACAAAGCCATGCACGTACATATTGTGAACAATATTAAAGAAACTAAATACGTCAGGGTTTCTTTATACATAGATGTACAGGGTATTCAAGAATTCGTTGAAGCCAAAATGTAAAATTTTCACTTGTTTTTAATGATGTTGAGTATATGGGGGACAAATAAATGCGGAAAATGTTTATATCCATGGTGGGCAACTAACTCACAACCAATTTCTTGTTATGCAGATTTTGTTTCTTAAAAGATTTAGTAAATTTTTAACCTAAATTTACAGTATATTTAATAAATGTATATTTCATATATCATTTATTTTGTTTTTATAGCATGCGAAAAATTAAATAAAAGTTTCATGTGCCCACCTCTGTTTTAACTTTTAATTTCTTTCTTCTTTACAAAACAATTCTTAAACACGTTGAGCAAGCTTATCTCTTCTGAGTATTATTGAGTTTAAATTGAAGATAGACTGAGTCAATGAAATTCTATTCATTTTATTAAAAAAGATTTCCTTCTAAAATATTATAAATATATTTTCATTACGCAAAAAAAAAAACCTCACTTTCATTCTCACTTGACAAAATTGAAAACTTGAATGTACAGCTGCTTTACTATATAAACGCGCCATTACTGAACTTCGTTTGTCGATAAAATATTTTGGCATGATTTACTATTAAAATTTTATACTCTTTATAATTTTTATAGGTAAGCAAAAATATTCTTATTATTACATTATCTTCAAGTACAATGTTTTTCTTATAAAAACAATAATAATTAAGACAAATTGTCAATTAATCATTACTTACCGATACCAAAGTATTGAAGATAAATAGTATATATTTCACCAAAGTTGTACCACAATCCATATTCGTAGCCTTGAATTTTTACGTTTGCGTTTTATTAAATCTGTAAGTTTTTCATACGTATATAAACTGGTTTTGAAAATATAGTTGTGCGCAATATAATATTTATAGAGATGAATAAAAGGTTTTTTTTTTTTTTTTAATAAAAAGCAATTCAAAACAAAAGCATAACTCTCTCTTTCATTTAGGCGGCCTTTGTGGAGTGAAGATTAAATATTCAAGAATGTTGAATAAATTAAAAAGCATCACATATGTCAAAAATATTTATAAATCCGCTAATTATTCCGGAACTTAATCAAAAGTGTTTAAAAATTCATATTGACGTGTAAAACGGCAAAAAATCATCATCAAAAGCAGCAAACGAAAAAAAATACCGTATTACGAAATAAATATATAAAAAAATCCCATTATATTCCCTTTGTTAAATTGAGTAATAATAAAAAACAATCATCGGACCGTGCAAATTATATTATTTATCGTATACATTAATTTATAAATATATATGTATGTAGCGCAACAAAATAATTTCTTTAACACGCCATTTTGCTTCTTTTGTAAGCATCTCAAGTTATCTACAAGTAGCTGCTTAAAAATTTACTGGAATGTATCACAATGTTATTAAACTCACGCAATGCTTTCATGTTACCATTTTATCAATATTAACCTTTCATTCATTTATTTATATGATTCATGTAATATATTATAATTACTTTTTAAATGTTTAAATAATTTTTATGCACAGCAAACAATTTCACAACAAAAAAAATGAATTAAAGCTGCTTATAAGCACATTGTACTCCAACAGTGGTTATTATACAACTGATTTTATACAAACAATATTTGTTTGTATTATAGAAGAGTCTGATATAAAAGAAAATGGCACAATATTATGAGAATAAAAAGGGAGTATGAAATACTGCTCTGAAATATTCTATAAAAATGTAACGGCAGCATGTACATATAAAAAGCAAAATTTAAGAAAATAAAAAAAATCTGAAAACAAAGCAATATCAGTGAAGCAGCTACATATTAAATTTTTTAAATTGTTAATAAGAATTAAATGGAAATTAAAATTCTATAGATGTTTGATAATAGTGTAGTACATTTATCATGTGTTCATATTCGTTATTTATATGTCTCAGCAGAGTCAGTGGTAGTGACGCAGTAAACAGTTTGTTATTACTTTGACAGGGTTGTTATTTCTTCTTGTTCGCTGTTAATTTATCACATACATGAAAACGGAAGCACAAATAGAGAAGAAAATACGAAATTTTCAAAAGGAAAAAACTAAGAATATAAAAAATACTTTTAACATTTAAAGTTGTTGTTTAATAAAAAACTAAAACATTAAAAGAAAATTGGGGAAAGTAATTACATACAGTACCACTTAAAATGAACAAGATGCCCAATAAAAGTTGGAAAAACATTTTTTATACATTTCTTTGAGTTTCGCATATGCGCAAAGATAAACTGGAATCATAATGTTGCTTATAAGAGTGAAACTGTATTATTGATGGATGCTATTTTCACAAATGCGGAAGTTATTTATCCCGAAAGTAGTCACAAATTATTGACAATTGCTTTTTTATATATTAAAGAAAACAAGATTTTAAATTCATGTACACCAACTTCAAAATATAAACGTTAATCAACTAAGGCACGCTTGTAGAGATCTTTGGGGTATATTTGGTCAGTTTAAGCATATTTTTTAGCCAAATATAATGTAATAGCATGTGAATCGACTAATCTTCTAATAGTGATATGCAATGCTGAGGATTTTTCGCAAGAAAACCCTCCTTAAAATGTTCTCCCCTGAACAAATCTATCACTTTATCTATCAAAGAAAATGTTCTAATTTAAATATTTAATTTACTTAATACAATGTATATATAGAAATATACGATTCTAATAAATGTTGTTTTCTATTTTTCTTCAATAATGGTGAAATTTAAAGATTTCATAAAGCAAACAAACTCATGAGCACCTTTACCATTAGTTACTTTATAATAACTTAAAGATTCCATCAGTTTTATCCAACGAATCAAATTAGGATATTTATCAGGATCGATCTCAAGGAAGGCTACCAAAGATGTAACAGTTGTTATCAAGCTAAAGTCTGCAATTGTTAATACCTCTCCGGCCACGTATGTTGACAGTTTTAGAAATATCTCTAAAAATCTATATATCCGTGTAATATTCTCAATTTTATTAAACGGTATTCGAGTTTCCTTATCGAGCAATAATTGTGCGGTAATATTCCGTAGACCACCTTGAAACACTACGCCAGCCTCAAAATATAAACGTTGTTCGACAATGGAACGTTTTACCAAATCATTCGGATATAATGCATCATCTTTGGCATATTTGCTGACCAAATAAGCCATAATGGCATGTGAATCCCATATTATATGATCGTCATCCTCCAAAGTTGGTACAGTATGTTGAGGATTCTTTAAGCGATATTCTACCGTTAGATGTTCGCCTTTCATTAAATCAATAAACTTGTAGTCATAGGTGAGATTCAGTGCTTTTAATGTCATTAAACAGGCACGCACTGGGGGACTGTGATCCAAGCCGTATAATATTAACTTGCCCATGTTTCTCAATATACTGTTTTTTGCTTAGCTTAATAACTTGTACTTAAATGATACAAATTTCACTTAAACAGAAACTGAACACGAAATATATTTTTTCACTTATTATTGTACTTAAAAATTAAAATGTAAAATAAGGTTAATATTCTGAACAAAGGTTGCCCTTAGGTAAATATTAATTTAAAAAAAAAAAAAAAAAACAAGTATAACAATTAAATTTGTCTTAGATTGTTTGTATACAAATGGAGGGCATGGCAGCGTACGTATCAACTTGGAAGTCAAGTTTTACGCTGAATATGGTTTTGAATACGTTACCCAGCCACGCCTAATTTTGACACATTCAATTTCAATTTTTTTCAATTTCATAGCTCAACTCTCATACAATATATTAATAGATAAATCGTGGCCGTGTCGCTTAGTCCAATTTAGAATTTATTTGTGTAAAATTTTATTTCAATATCTCAAATTTACGAATTTAGTTTTTGTTATTGAAACCTAAAATTTGCAACTGTGAACATATACAGTTTTAGTACAACTCTGTAAGTGATGCTTGCTGGCTTGTTCTTCTCTACATACTGAGTGACACATACAATAATTTTGCAAATTTTTGTTTTATGAAATAAAAGTATTTTTGTATATATTTGACATAAATGTTAATTATAATAAAATTCCGTTTTATAACAGTTTTAGGGCCAATTTGTCGACTACCCTAAGCACCCTGTGGTGGGCGCCAAGTTATTTATGAAGGTTCAATAGAAATTCAAAAATGATCAATTTTGATTAAAAATGTACCAGTAGAAAGAAACCTTTTTGCAATTTTTGAAAGCATATATGCCGATTTTAAAACAACCCTTCTATTTATTATGAAATCAAGTAAATTTTATAGTATTTTTAATTACCCTGTTAATAACAATTATTATCTATGAATACTATTTATTTAAAGCAGGAACTTTACGTAAACTTTTCTCACATTTGTTTGGATATAGAAAAATATTTGATTTCAATAAGAGATATCAGAATCTGCATTTTCCAATGACCGTTGCGATTTGTGTATATAATTTGTTATTAATATAAGGAGAAGAACAAGAGTTTCAATTAATACCACAGCAATTAGAACGTTACGTGTTGGTATTAAAGTTGTCTGTATAGCATCGCGTAGATATGGATAGCAACCCTTTTTCTTCATATAAATGGCTGCTTTGCAATATCCGGACCCTGAGAAACCGCAACAGGTATTGGGTATGTTTTGATGTAAACGATGATAATCTCGCCATCCATAGATACCGCAACAATGATACTAAAGTTATGATAATATATCAAAATTATTATTATTGTTATAAACAAAAGATTTTGAAACTAATAATAAGAACTAATTAAAGGAGAGGCAATGTGAGGAAAATAGTTTAAGTTTATAACAAAAGTATGCCTGAACCTTACGCGTAATTCTGACACTTGGACATCTGAAGTTTGAAGCAGTAGAATGATCAAATCCTTGTTGTGTAGCTTGACAAAACTTTTCTTTATACGAATACAGATATAGATGAGAAATCCCAAGTGGATGCACAACAGTACAATTAAAATGATTATATACTACAAAAGCCAGTTCAGTATTATATGCGGTAAGCTCGTAATTCCTATACTTACGACAAATATGAGCCGACTACGACCCCGTAAAAGAGCATAAAATCCCACCCCTGAAGCCACCATTTTTATTAAAGACACCACAAGACTAAAGCTATAAAAGAATTTAAATTGGGTCCTTTTTGTGCATAGCTCCCACATCGACACGATAAACAAGAATATACTGTAACCCTAAAAGATTAATAAAGAATGCATCACTTGTTGGGTCGTAAGTTCAGTTAAAATGTACAACTATTTACCATAAAAAATAGATGCGTTAACGAAAAGATAATAATGCGCCAAAATGAAACGCTCTTTAAGAGGTTTACGATTTTTGCCTTATATGTATAATTTTTTCCAATGGCATCGGGCGGAGATTTTACAATTTCAACAGATTTGGCCGATGATTGCTTTCTTGACATATTATAACTAAAAATTTTTTTTAATTATTGGTGTTCCTTTTTCTATCCCCTTTGGAAACAAAACATTCTTTATAATTGGAACATTTTTTTCACATGTTTTTAATGACAGTAAATATATTTAAATGAACACCCTACACTTTGTAGTTGGCATTAGGGGTAAACGGTTTTGTTAGTCCGTTTGGGTTCTAATTTTTTTCATAGATTTTCATTAACTTTTAATAAAAAATTATTAAGAAAATTGAGATTTTTCATTGTCGATGGCGGTATACTTCAACGAAGTGGCCAACTTGATCAACTTTAAGGTTTGATTCGGTCCACACTTTCTCTAAAGTAGTATTCGTGTATATTCCACTCACTTCAAATCTCATATTATATCTTTCTCATCTAGGTTCTCTTCAGAAATTCTGAATATTGTTAGAGGCGGGTTCAAAATTCTTTAAGCTAGTATTTAACCATGTCTATGAAACCCGACGGGATTCAATATTATTCGACTCCAACCCCCCCCCCTCCTATTCTTCAAACAACAATAACTTTGTTTTGGAATGTTGTATCATATTAGATTCCATAGGCTAAGCTTTATTAAGTAATCAGTTTATTCGTAAATATTACAGCTAAGAAGAGATGATTGTGGATGTACCACTCTCAAGAGATACCCGACGGGAACGAATCGTTGTAACGAGAAGCATGATTAGCAAGAAAACTTCTGTCACTACCACTGAAATGTATATATCACGCATCGGTATTATTTGATTCTTTAGAGCATTTAATAATGCTTTTGAACAACCCGGTCGTTTGGAATAAATAGCCGCTCTGCAAATACCCGAATTGTAGAAACCGCAACAAGAAATCGGTACATATTCTTTGATTTCAAAATAATCCCGCCAACCCCTATAACCGCAACATTTGTACTAAAATAAAAAATTGCATGAATAAGTTTCTAAATGGCTACAGATAACTAAAAATGGATTTATTTTTTTAGTAAAAAAATCAATATTTACGCGTATCTCTGAATATTTCAAGCCACCAAAACGCAATAATTGCAAATTTAAATCACTTCTTTCCAATATCCTTCGTTTGCGTTTAATGTGAATCCATAAATAGCTGAGAAATCCAAAATGAAAACATAACAGAATTACCAAAAAAATTGAATACTATAAGAAAAAATAAATCCATTAAGAGCGAAAAAAAAATATTATGTAATGCAACATAATATTGTGACTTACGTAAAAGATGAGATAATTGCGACGTGTTGCAAAAGCGTAAATACCAATTATAGTGGCTATCAATTTAACCAAAGATGCAGCAAATATTGCACCAAAAAACAATTGATATTCATGATAAGTTAGCTCCTTCAGTGACAAAATAAGCAAAATTAAACTATATATCTATATAGATATAATTAATGTCTAGCATCATTAATTATTTTCTGTTATTCCACACTGTAGCAATTCTGTTTACCATGAACAGCACATGTGCTAAGTACAAAAAAGCATTTTGCCAAAATGGCCACGTCTTCAAATACATTATAGACTCCTTGGTAAACAAAATACTCTCTCTGATGTTTATTCTGCGAATTCTGTTTAACACCTCCATTGATTTTTACTGTTTTTTTTTTTTTTTTGTTTTTCTATTTCTAAATTTTTGTCATCATATCAATGAGATTTTCTTATCATTGCAATTTTCATTTTGTGATTTATTGTTTATATTTTTTATTTTTAGATATACGAGTATTTAAATGTCAAAATTACGGTTAAGAGGTAGACATGTTACATATAATGCACATCAATCAATTTATAAACATTTTCGGTAACAATTTTTAATCAAGTCCGTACGTCGGTCCTTGCTAATTCATTAGTGTGTTGTAGAACCTTTAGGTATCTTCTTCGCATTTTATTATTTAGTTGGCATAATAATGTTAAGCATTCTTGCCTTCTCTGCACGTTTCTGTATTATTTTCAGTTTTTTTTTTTTTTTTTTTTTTTTTTTTTATATTATTACAAATTGCTATTATATGTAGGGTTGAGATGATAATGAGAAATCGGATACGACATTTGTTTGCATATTGTTTATACGTGAACATATTAATATGACTAAGGACATCAGTTGTAGTATGGCCAAAACAGCAAGGATCGCACATCTAGGCTTCAACGTAGTATACACATACATCCTTAGAGACTCAGCACAACCTACCCTTTCAGCAGCAATTTTTTTTTTACACGAATAGTACCCGGAAAAGCCACAACAACTGGGCGGTATTTGTTTCTTCAAATCTTCATAATCCTTCCAACCATTGTAACCACAACAGCCATACTGTAAAAATGCTTTTGCTTAAGTACATTGGAATTTAAATCATATCACTTACGCGTAATTCCATATTACGTATGCGACCACTTTGAATTAATTCCAGGTAAAGACTTTGATCATTTAACACATCCAAATCTCTCTGTATACGAATAATGGTATAAGTGAGCAGACCCACATAGATACAAAACAGAATAACTAAACAAATTGTACACTATAAAGAATTAAAACACATTTCAAAACGTTCAAAAACACATTTGCCCAAATGCTCTTACGCAGCACTCCAAATTACTAAGATGCCGCCAAATTGCATAACAGCTAATACACGAATTTATAATGTTTAGTATGCACACGACTATGTGAAATGAGTTCGTAAATATGTGTGTGGTGGGAGGCTTTGTAAAAAAACGGGACACGGTTTTAACGGCCAAAACACTAGCGCAAATCTTTAAAAAAAAATACATGAAAGCAAATTGTTTCAAATCAATCAACAACAGCAATACGTTACCACAATGAAAATATTTAGTACGGTAAGGGTGATTGGGAGACAAAGCGAACATTTCATTATGAGATTCTATTTGAATTCCATAAGCATTCTTTTTTGCTGTGTATCCCCTCTGATCATAATTTTTAATTTCGTTATTTGTAAAATTGTACAATATTACGTTTATTTGCGGTTTGTATTGGTTTCGTAAATGAAAAAAAACTGTTTGGCTTGAAAGCAATCAATTATAACTTTTGAAGTTTTTTTGGTTTATAGTGTTGATAAGAATAGAAACAAATGTAAATGATTGTAGTTTCAAAAAATATTTGTCTTCATTAAACATTAGTTAATTTGATTGGTGTAGGCACATTTTACAACTTGCTGTAATAACTTTCACTTTCAACAAGAGATTGTCACATGTGGCGGTTTCTACTTTTACAAATGCATACACACTCGAGTACACACGCATTAGAGGCGTTCTGCACTTGGACTGTTTAATAATTAATCAAATGCCACGCCCACAAACAAACAAAAATTGATTGACAAAGATGAAATTTGATACACAATATATACTTGGCGACGAATTCAACTTGTAAGTAAATAAAGAATTTGTGCGGTATGGGAAGACATGGTCAGATAATGGCCACGTTCACAATTGATGCTATAGTATGAATGAGAAATCAGATGTGTCTGTGTCCTCATTATTTATACGTGGACATATTAAAATTGCTAAAGCAATTAATTCTAATACTAATATGGTAGCAATGAATGCACTTCCAGGTATTAATATACGATACACATTTTTGGTTAGAGCCTCAGCGCAACCCATCTTTTTAACAGCAATGTCTTTCATGCATAAAGTGTACTCTTTAAGGCCACAACAACTGCCAGCTATGGGTTTATTCAAATCTTCATAATCCTTCCACCCATTATATCCACAGCAACCATACTACAAAAAGCACAATCAATGTAAAATTTCAAAAATAAAATTTAAAAAAAACACCCTTACACGTAACTCCCAATAACGTATATGGCCAGTTTGAAGTAATTCAAAGAAATAACTTTGATCCTGTACCAAATTCAAATCGTTTTGTATACGTATACCAAAATAACTTAGTAAGCCCGCATAGAGACAAAACATTACAACTAAAAAAGTTGCATACTGCAACGAATAAGGTGATAATTTCAATAGAGACTTACTAGACATATTTCATGAGTGCTTACTTACTAAGCATTCCAGAGGTGTGTTATTTTGCCATATAGCATAACAGCCTATGCCCGAACAGGCAACTTTTACGGCAGCCACGAAAATATTAAACGAATTTAAAAATGTGTATTGTACGGTAAGAGGCCTCTTGTTAATAAGGTACGCAGACTTGGCCATTAGAATGCCAGCGCATGCCTTTAAAATGAAAATTTGAATTTTTCAACCAAATTGTTTTATGGAGAGAGATCAACAGCAACAACAACACTTTACCACAAACAAAATATTAATTATGGTAATGGAGATTTGACGACAACGCAAGCAATTCATTTTGATATTTGTCGTTTTCTATTTGAATTCCATTAGCATTCAATTTTGTTGGATTTCCCTTCTGGTCATTGCTTTTACTTTAGTTGAAAAATATTGCTTTTTTTATTATTTCTTACTTGTCTGTTTCTTCATCATCACACAATTTTATTATATTCATTACACATAAACACATTTCAATCTCATATTATTTGTATTTAAATGACATGAATTTCATTGAAAATATCAAGTGGGGGAACATATAAATCAATTCCATTCATCATACGTAGATGAATTGTTAATTTTTCAAATACAAAAGGACACATTTTTAAACAAAACTGGTAAAAATTTATAAATTACTACCATATGAAAATCTTTTTTGTACATATTTAGTACGTGCGCCAAAATAGCAACTCTAGTTAATAACGATATTTTTTTGGCGTAGTGGTAACGCTGTGAGAAAGAAAAAAGAGAAATAATTTAATAGAGAGAGAATTACAAAAAATTAAAGTTATTAAACCCTCCACCTTAATAATGAAGGTATACTAAGTTTGTTTTTCCGTTTGTAACATCCAGAAGGAGGATCTACAAAGTATATATATTCTTGATTAGCATCAAAAACTGAATCGATATAGATATTGAATGTCTGTCCGACTGTTGTTGACATTCTAGCGGGAGATATTTATACGCAGATCGCTTTTGTAAAATGGGCAAAATCGGTCAATGGCCACGCCCATAATTGACATAATATGATGATATTTATCTGCCTTAAAAATTGAGCCATAAACTTGAAATTTGGTATGCGTATTTATAGTTAGCCCAACCATCGATGTACTAAAAATGGGCGTGGTTCGTCAACAAACACGCCCACAATCGACAAAACTCTATATATCTGCCATAAAAGTCGACCTATGACCTATGGTGCACTTATTCCCATCCATTGTTATGCCAAAAATGGACATGATCTGATAACAGCCACGCCCACATTTTACAAAATACCACATACACCATAAAACTAGACTTACGAGCTGAAACATAGTACATATATAATTAGAGAGCGCAATATATATATTTGCCACGCCTACCATTGTGGATGTGTAGAGTTTTAAGTATTTCTAAGCCAAATTTAGTTTTTTTATTTGTTTTTATATGTTTATGATTAATGTTGAAAAGCGAAATGAAAAATGGATCATAGTCTAGTCTCCCATAACGGTATACAGGGTGCGTCCGTGGTATAGGTTACCCTGAAATTGAACAAAATGTTTATCTTCCCATATTGTTCCGGTAAAAAGAAAACATTTCTTGTTCAATCAAGAGTTGTTGATAAATACAACAAATATATGGGCGTGTGTAAATGAACCAAAATATAAATTTATATAACATTCGTAATAGAAGAAACGAGTAGCTGGTTAATGTATGCGTACAAAATGCATGGCAATTAATCAGAAAACATAAGAGAAAATTGCAAATAGATTTTAGAAGAGATATTTCAACTTTTAGGGTCCAAAGATACGGGCCCGAAATAAGAATTAGAATCATATGTTATCATATAAAAGAATAAAGTATTTTATACTAATAAAATACAAATCAAAATATCCAAAAGTAGCCCATGTAATACTTGTCCAAATATTTTTTCAAGTTTCAAAAAGAAAAGAAAAAGAATTTGAGTTAATCAAAAATGAACAGCGTATACCTGTATAGCATTTTAACAGACTTGCAATTAAAGGAAAAGGGCAATTGTTTATTCATAGCCCGCAAGTACCGAAGCGCCATTTTTTTCTATACAATAGCCATAGTAAGTAAATTCCCAAAGTTAACTATTCGTGAAATGAATGAACGAAAAGTAAAATATTATTCATTGGTAGATAAAAAACCCCTCTAATGCCACATATTTTACAAATCGAGCATTGTGCCACTTGAAACTGAAACAATGGCAATTGTGCAGCCAAGATTGTCAACGAGCTTTGCAAATCGACTCTAAGCTGTTAAAGGCACATTTCTTTTTAGGACAATCTTTAATCGAGTTGGAGATGTATAATTCAGCCATTAAACATTTAAGGAAAGGTTGGTTTTATTAAAAATTTATTTTTCGGAAAAAACAAATAATTCAAAATTTTAGCATTCGATTTATCAAGAGAGCAAAAGCAAAACTTTGGTGGTGAAATAATTGCACTATTGCTAATAGCCCGCAACAAAAGCTGCAATCACTTGCAACAGCAAGAAATTGAATTGAAGGGTTACTTGAGCAGGTTGGTTTCAATAGTCATACATTTTAAATCATTGGTTCAACGTTCACAATGTGTCATTTAATTAAGGCTTATCAAGGAGGATATGAGGCGTTCTATGCTAAAGCGTACTGCAGTTGAAACCGGTAATGTGGATATTTTAGAGAAACGGTTCAAAATTTTCCAAGAATATGTAAGATTCAATAATAACAAAGTACTAAAACTTACATATGTATATATATATATATATATGTGTGTGTGTGTTTATTCCTTCTAGAAAGCTCATATAAAATTGTTGAACAATATCTTTGCAAGAGTTGATGAACAACGGAGAGTAAAGAGAGTAAGTTTGAGTGGAAGTTGTATACAAATTATAGTCGCCATGTTTTTTTTCCCCGTTCCTTTTTTTCTTTTTTTGCAGAATCTCGATATACCACCCTATTTGTGTGGTAAAATTAGTTTAGAAATTTTAAGCGATCCTGTTATAACACCATCGGGCATTACGTATGAGCGTAAATACATTGAAGAACATTTGAAAAGGTGTGGTCATTTTGATCCGGTAACCAGAGTTAAACTTACCAAGAAGCAGTTAATACCGAATTTCTCTATAAAAGAGGCGGTGGATGCATTCCTTACTGAAAAAGAAGGGATGTATTGTTAAGAGCAACCATATGCACCATCCTGACTACTGGTTTTATCTCACATTATTGATTTCTTTATAATTTTACTTATTTCGTTCAAAAATTATGAATTTTTTTTTTTTAATATATTTCTTCCAATGGTATATAAAACAAAACAATCGATTTATTGTTTATATTAGTTTGTACAAAATTAAACATATTAATCAACTTTCGCCATCAAACACATACTAGGCCGATTTTCATAAAAAAGATGTATACGTACGTTAAATACGTACCGCCGCCAGTGCGTTAGTAAATACTTTTTCAGTTGAATGCTTTTTAATAACCCGAACGACGTTTGTAGTTGCGTATATTGTTGGCCAAACAGCAGGCAAAAATAAAGCCAGCAAACTGTTTATAAAAAAAAAAAAAATTAAAAATCAAAAATCTTTCTTAACTATTGTGCTAAATGCTGTTACCTCAATGACCGCCACCACCAGACCGGCATATTTAATGATATCAGCATTTTTATCCCAAAATTCTACGAATGCTTGTTTGCAACCTTTCTTGTAAACCGTGTCGGAGCGACAATTGTGAGTATCCTTACAGCATGATGGTGGGAAATAGCCTTGAAAACGATAATCGTCGGGGCTACTTCTGCCACAACATTCCATCTATAAAAAAAAATCCGCCTTTAGTACATAAATTATTTTCATTTTAAAAATCTTTACACTTATCTGTATGGCGTCCATGTAATCAGCCTTACGCGTACGATTCTGCCAAGCTTTTTCTACAACATCACCCATTATAACCAAATAACGATCCTTCTGCAACCACATGTATGTAACCAAAACCAATTGTCCAACCATTAAAACGAACAATAGAACTGAATACTATACAAAATCGAAGAATTTTTAATTAAATCGTAGACATTCATTTTAATAAGCCCAACCTACCGTCATTGACATGCAGTAGCTTTCGCGTAAGGCACCGCAACAGCCAAAGAATGATATCATAAGGATAACAATACCCAACACAATCAAAGTAATCGGGACTTGTTGGGTTTTTAAGGCATCAGCGAAATCTTCCACGGTATGTATGTTGCTGAATAGCAACGAACCGAAAACAATCAACAATACGCCGCATATCTATAAAAAACATTTAATATTTTAGAAATATTGTACACAATCGAATAATTTATTATGAAATTTTTAATTTATAAATTAAACAAAGAGCGTTTTAATGACTAATTAAAACTTTAAATAACAAGTGGAAATGTTGTAGTTAATGTCACCCGATCCTTCCAATTTGAAAATGTTAAGATTTAGACATGTATGTCCGTCTGTCCATCTGTTGTTGGCATTGTCACGGGTGTAAATTTATATGCTCAAATTTTGAACCCGATCAAATCATTTCTAGATCCTCAATGTTTACAAATAGTGACTGTATTTAACAATGCCTCGCCTTTACTTACATTACTTAACGACTAATATAATAAATTGTGTTGCTTTTGCAACTACTTTGACCTTTTTCCTTGACCCACTATTAAGTTATCTTGTTTATCAACCCTCGCACTTTTCTTTAATACATAAATATGTATGTGTATATATGTAATATGTGTATAAATGAAAGACAAATTTGTAAATATTCATATAAACATATTGCACATATCAGAATCATTATAAAAAATTATATATTCCCACCTATTTGTAAATAAACTGTAATTTAGTCATAAACTGGTTTTGTGAAATACAAATTGAAGCCACCAAAACCGTAGCAAAGAAACCAGTTTTTTTTTTCGAACTGAAACAATCACTTATAAACCTCATATATACAAAATATGTAACGAGAGAAGGTTTACTCTCTCAGAAATAAATGCCAAAAATGAATAAAAAGCCAGCCTCCAAAATATATAAAATATGTGGTAAATAAAAAAAAAACGAAAAATCTTATCTTAAGTCGAGGTTAACGAATTGTTTTTAACTATTGCTTCAATACAAAATTTATAAAATATCACATTTCCAGCACAAAAGAAAAAAAAATTGTTTTCAATTATTTGTCTTCATTTAAAAACCAGGGATGCCTGTGTTGGAAGAGAGATAATTCACCGTTAACTAAAAATCATATCAAATTACAACTAAACGTTGTATGAAATTTCAAATAGGGTGACTTGGGTATAAACATGCACAATAAAATTATAATTCATGTTAAATTTTAAGAGTGAAAAATTCAAATAAGGTGTTTTTTCCTTAAATGTATACTTCGTCATTATCTTAATACTTACCGCGCACAGTAAATTGAATAAAAATAGAATATATTTGACCATGGACATGCCACAACTCATTTTCTTGCTTTTGTTGGCGCTGTTTTCTATCAATAAATATCATAACGCAAAACACATTAATATACAAAAGCTTTGTATTTTAAGTTATGGAAACCAATATAAACACATATATATATATATATATATATCCCAAGTAATTATTGTGAACTTTTGCAACGAATCAATTTATATATAAAAACGAGAGAAAGGGAGAGAGAGAGAGATCTGCCTTTTAACATTAATTGTGATCAAATTATTTTAATCATTTATTTTTTATATTTCATATTCATGTTTATATTATAATTTTAAACTTCCAAGTCAAAACGGCAGCCTACAGTTTTAATTATATAATTATTAATAAAATAACTTAAAAACAAGTTTAAACGAGTAAAAAAAAAGCGAAATTTGGTGTAGACCATATTTCAAATGCCCTCCACAGGTGCATGCAGTGTTTATAAACACTGTTAAGTACTTGAAAACGCCCCTTTAGTAGTGTGTACATTATGTCATCCGTAAATCAAAACTGTGCCAAGTGTGATTTCTTGTAAATTTTAAGCATTTCTGATTACCTGACCGCACTTGTAAATATTTGTACAACATTTTAAATGAATGGCTTAATTTTGGTGGCAGATTTTATGAAAGATTTTTGGCAGCCTTCATCCAATTTCATGTACGGATATTAAAATGACTAAAATTGTGCAAAAATGTTTCTTAACATAACCCCGTAAACACTGCAACAGACAGACTTGACTAAATCTATTCAACTTTTCTAATTCTGATTACAAATCTGGGTAGGCGGTACAACATACTTAGTATGCTTTCTTTATATTATGTGAAGGGAATATAGAGAGTTTAAAATCTAATCATTATGAAATATTTTATTTATGTGTTGGAATACCCCACATAACTATGATTAATCGGCATTCTTGGAAGCACTTCGTACTACGCTTTATTAACGAATCAAATCCGGCAATAGTTTTTGTTTGGACAAGAGAAAACTTTTCAAATTGTGAAAAGACTGCCAAAATTTAGGATAACGTGCTAACAGCTGAAACCATTTTTCACGTCTGGACGCTTTAGTATCCACTTTTTCTAAATGCTTATAATATTTTATATAAGGTTTTATGGCTTCTTCATCAATATACTTCTCGAAATGAGCAAAACGCAGTTTTAATAAACTTTCCGATATATCCAACAAATACTCCTTCTTGGCCGGATTCACTATAAAAACTTGACTCACAACATATTCGTTGTTAATGTGTTTTTGTAATGGGATAAAAGTGGCTTTATGACCAATTACAGAATTTTGCAACCAAGCAATGCCATTTCCAGTTACTTTAACGCCCACCAATTTAATGGGTAAGAAGCGTGTATTGCTGGCAAATAGTGGAATCCATGGCCGATGGCTGGCTAACAATACCGTATCGTGGCCTTTTTGTTGTACATCACAAATAATGGCTGTGTGTTTAACACCCTCCTTAATCAATTGGTCGGGGATATGTGAAGGTTTGGTGAAAGGACGCACCAAATACCAAGGACGCCGTTTAGCATAAGCCACCATCAGCATGACACTGGAAGTGCCATAAATTAATATTTCCGATCCGATGGTGTCACGTTCTAACAAATTGCTTAAGCTGGTAAAATTTTGCTTGAACAAATTCCCACTCGACTCCATTTTGTTTATTCGCGTAACGTTAAAGAAGTCTCTCAACTTTTATTAACAATTATTTACTCTTTGTTTATTTAGTTTTTGTTAACATCTACAAAATGTGAAAAATTGTTAAAATTTTATTTTATTTTGCTTTTAGTCTATATGCCAAACACATACACTGTTTGTGTTAATAATCCACAATGCATGAGCCATCTAATGACATCATTGCTATAAAATAACAATTCGTTTCATAGGGTAATTATTTTCCCTGCTTGCCGTACAGGAGGATCGTATTAATTATCACTTTTTAAATTGTACTGATTATTATTATTCATACTTTTTGGATACGTGGATAAATTCTAAAATGATTACACTTTTATTACCAGATCTTCGGTGCAAAATAAACGTAGTTGCTTATGTTTTTTGCTTGTTTCCCTACTTTTGTCAGTTTTTCGTAATAATTCGTAATTGAAATCCACGACTCTCTCTCGCATTTAATATTGTTCGAGAAACTATTATAAAACTAAGAAATCTCTCTCTTTCTCTCTCTCTTTTCCCACCACTTGAATTCTCAATGATTCTCAATTTTTCATTTTATTAAGCAAGCTTTGTATAAATTACTAATATATATGTATAAATATATGTGTGTGAAATTGTTTCCGATCACTGTTTTTTTGTTTTTCCTTTTTTAATAATAAACTTGAACCTTACCACTCGCACGATATAACAATAAAAAAAACCGTTTTAAACTGTAACTGTTTTTGTTCTATACTCAATTAGAGAATTTTTTCCTTTTTGAATATTTCTCGTTGTTATTATTATTTTTAACCAAGCGAAGTGGTGTCTTATTGCTGCTGTTGTTGGCTACGAACTGTTTGTTGGAGATCATTGTAAACTGACAAACCACCAGTTGAATCAACCACTTTA
The DNA here is from genome assembly GCA_949710015.1 of Crataerina pallida. Lineage (NCBI taxonomy): Eukaryota > Metazoa > Arthropoda > Insecta > Diptera > Hippoboscidae > Crataerina > Crataerina pallida. The sequence continues at coordinate 25,822,017 of OX453293.1, read as the reverse complement.
TATATATATACATATATACGTGACTTTTTCAACTCTCCTACAAAGTATACACACGATACGATACGACGCTTACACAATGGCAGACACATTCTCATAACAGTTCAGTGTAATCATTGGACAACAAATTGATACAATATGAGAGATAAAATATATGTGTTGGCACTTACATTTCCATATATATATATACGTACATGAATGTACGAATCGAAAATATATTACTTCAACACATGCATACATTAACACTCAATATGCGTTTAAAGTTGTTGTTATTAATTGCGACCTATATACACAACTGCACACACATTAAAATAAACAAAATTTTTAAAATAATGGGCTCATCTGTATACATAAATTATTATAATGACGTCATATTGTATAAATATCTAAATAACTGGATTTTATATATAATTTATAAATTTCTAGATAATATTGATTTCCGTTTTCATCAATCGTTTCAAAAAATTAATATTTTAATAGCCTCTACATAAAGCGGAGGTATATTAAGTTTGATATTCCGTAAGGAAGGTAGCGTCAGAGACCGCACAAAGTATATATATTCTTGATCAGTACCAAAATCTGAGTCAATCTAGACGTGTCCGTCCGTGTGTCTAAAGTTGGCACTCTCAGGGGCGAAAAAGAGGCACCCCATACTTGTCAAAAATCCATCTATCTGCCACAAAAATTAAAATTAAAATTTTGTATACAAAGGAACACCATCCATCAAAGGCCCAAGAAGTGGGTGTGGTCAATTTTGGCCTTATTTGGGTTTTTTCCTTTTTTAAAACGAGATCATCTTTTTATGAAAAATAAATACTTTATCTCTTCCCTCTCCCTGATAGTTAGTTATCATGAGATATTTGTATGCCTTTTTTTCTCTTATATAAATTGTTTGTTTGAATATAATAAAAAATAATAAAATAAAATAATGTTTAAATAAAATTAAAGGTAACAGAAAAAAGCTTCTCCAACCGAGCAAGTCGTCTAAGCGTATGAGTAATGTGTGTCGGCAATTAAAAAAATCACTCACTCCCTGACGTTGTATGATTACTACCTGCTAACCGCGGCCAGCAATTTTACTCAATGAATTGTAGTATATTTATAGTTACAATAGTTACTTTGTAAAACACTTGACCTTGACTTGAATTTATTGCGATGTATTTTCATTTAGTTAATCTCTCATTTTTTCATAGTTGTAATAGTCATTAAGCAACTGTACAAATAATAAAATGTGAAATAGTAACAATAACAATAACAACAACAACAAATACATTATAACTTGAATAAATAATAATAACAATGTGAAGATAATACGCTCTCTGGAAATAAGTATCATATACAGAGAGAGAAAAAAAGAGAGAGAGAGAACATAACATGATAACATAACTTTGAAATACACATATATACTAAATAAAATGAAAAAAATAAAAAAAGCTAAAAAAATTTGAAGCAAAAGCTTAACAATGTAAAGAAAAAAATTAAAGATTAGAAAAAAATAATTATTTTTTAATTTTTCAGTTACACTGTGGAGGTGTCGTTTAAACAAAGTTACCCACTTGTAATGTCAATCATCATACACAGACTATTCATTCAAATGGATGGATAAATTTTTCCAATAAAGAGAATAATTTACACACACACACAGAGGCATACTTAAAACGACTCAGTATGGGAAGGGTATCTAAAATTTGGCCTGATTCATTAATAGCCATTTTTTCATTATTTTTATACAAACTTAATTCATTGTTATTCACTAAACGTGCACGTTAGAAATTTCAATCGTTTGCAACCGGTATAGAATGGCGGCAAATACTACGGGTAACCTTAACTAACCTAACTCATCAATATTTATGAAATGAAGTGTTTTTGAAATGCTGTTTATTAGAGTGTTATGATTACAAAAGCAACAACAATAACAAAATAAGCTTCTCTATTTCAAACGCCTTTCGAATGAATCATTCATTATGGAAGTTGTCAACAAGACCGATCACATATAAAGTCAAATACGTAATTAGTGCTAAGCGCACACTAATGCAACTTCAACACATAAATTTATTACATGTAATCATTCAGTCACAACAACCATAATATCTCTAATAAGGGAAACTTTTTATTTTTTTTATTATTTTTTACATATTTTACACTCTATGCATAGAGTTTGTATGCTGATCAAATATACGAAATTCCTCTACAACTAATATCAGTTTTGTGTGTTTTTTCTAAATCTAACTTTTGAATACTTATAGTCAAGAATAAAATCAAAGATCAAAACATGCGACGTTGATAGTGCATGGGCTGTTGGGGCGGCTGCTGACCTCCGGGCTGTCCCCCACCACCAGGTATAACCGTTAATTGTTGTTGCCGCGTTATTTGACTCTCATGCGGTACACCAGATCCCCGGGACGGAGCATAAGCTTGACTTATCCCTACACCAGCTTTTGAATTCTAAAATAATTAAAAAAAAAAAAAACCCGAAAAACAAAAAAAATATATTTTCAAACCACTGGACATAATTTTTATTGTCACCTGAGGTGGAGCACCACTTATTTGCATAACATTGGGATGCAAAGTCATCCCCGGTATATAAACGACATCTTCAGGTAATTGATGTGAGGGGGGTGGACAATGGCTCTGCGGGCCTTCATGCTTTACCTCAACATGATACCGATCGTTGATTTTTTCCATAGTTATTTGCGGCTTTTGTTGTTGTGATGTCTGCACAATATTGCCGCCACCAGCGCTCGTTTGTACAATATATGTTGTCTTTTGATCCGCCTTGGATACAGGGCCTGCCGAAGTGCATGGCATCTCTAAATGATAGCCTTGCCGCAATGGTAAATTATAAGGTGTATAAATGATTGATGGATTTCTTGTATCGGGTGTCTGTTGGGGTGGCGGTGGTCCACTGCTGGTGGTCTGGTAAAATAATGTTCCAGGACTCTGGTAAGTTGTGTGCGGTTCTAAAGGGTTCGAGAGAGAAAATCAACGCCGGCATTCAAGTAAGCATTGTATTAAATGTAAGCACGAAACATGTTACACTTACTATTCCACAAAACTCTGGCATAGTCGACACCACGTCTACCTTCATCGTGTTCTACGAGAAACGTAATAAAATGGAACATATTTTAAGAGAAAATTCATAACTTAACGGCTTAATTTGCTTACTGGGCTGAGAATAACCCGTGTTCTTATAATAACCCTGCTGGGTGGGCGAGGGACTTCTTCCTCTCTTTATAGGAGGATTATTGACCGGCTTAAAATATAAAATTCTTATAACAATTTTTAACATATTAATATAACGTGTAAGAAACCTTCGTTATGATAGGCATTTGATGATGCTGCACACGTACGGGTGGTAAAAATACTTGAGGTTGCGGCACGGAAGCTTGTTGTGCTTGTGCTGCTTGCATTGCCATAATCTCATTGTCTTTTTGTTGTTTCTTTCGCATTTCATCTTCGTTTAGAACTTTCTTCAGCTGCAAGAACAGTTGCTGCTTCTGATTGTGCAACTCAAACAGTCTTTTCTCCAGTTTAGATATTTGAACTCGTGTTTCTTCTAAAGTCATAGCATTTTGTCTTTCACGTGCTTCGCGTTCTTTACGTTGTCGCACTTCTTCAACTTTAGCCTCAAACTCTGCAACAATTTTTTTTTTAAATACTAACTTTTCTAATAATGAGTAACAAAACATTTCAAAGCCGTACCCTCCTTTTTTCTTTGCCGTTCTCTAATGATAAACGCTGCCACAGCTGAACGCACCTTTTCTTCACGTTCTGCCTTGGCGGCTGTTTGATTTGCCGCATTTGACATATTATTATTATTATTTGAGGCGGCATTACACCCTTTATCTAATTTATTATTACGTTTTATGTTTAAAGTTTCCATCTTATTAGAAACGTAAAGATGTCTGTGACGAAAAATGATAATAATTTCTAAACATATGTGAACATTATCAATACGTTATATACAGATGCATTTCTTTTATTATAAAGAATATAATTTTCGAAATGTGAAAATATTACAGTTTCTACAGAGGGCGCTTTGGTATATAAAATAATTATTTGTTTGTACATAAATAAGATATCTTGAAATACTAATGTATACAATTAGAATAATTTAATAATAATTATTTAAAATATTAACAAACAACAACATAAAATTTTACATAAACTATATAAATGACATGACTATATACAACGACAGTTTTTCACTGACTTCTTTATATCTACTCTCACAAGAAAAAAGAGAAAGAGAAATACCTAAACAGAGTTGCCAGAATTTGATGAACATACATACAAGTCTGATTTTAGTAGCTAACAAAGTAGATTTTTGCAATCAATCGCATAATTCCAAATGTTAATCACTTTATTAGTTCAAGTGTGTAGAAGTTTAAACTTTAATTCATTGTGTAAAAGGAAAATTTGTAAATGATCATATATAATAAGTAAACAAGTATTAAGTAAGGTGTGTACAAAAATTGTAAAAATTAAGTGAAAAGAAAATAAATAATAACAAAATAAATTGGTGCGTTTATGCGTGAGCGTGTGTGTGTGTGTGTGTGTGTACATTGGCGTTTTAGAAAGGTATTCATAATCGGAAAGCAAATACCAATAAGTAATTTTATTATAATTAAATAATATAATAAAGTTAAATACACTGTCAGCAAGTGAACGGATATTGTGAATAGTTGGTGAACCATGGCAAGTAAGTAAAATTTTACACCAACATATAGATTTTTCGTTTTAAAATTCTTATACATCCAGTTAACAGATTCATAATACATAAGAGCTTAAATTAAATGCTAAGTCATTTTAAAAGTCAAATTTTATTTAAATTTACTATAAAAATTTGTTAAATAATGTTTATATAGATATTTTTCGTGACCAATAAACGTTGGCCATAAAATGCAAAAAAAAAAAATTTATTTTCATGTGTGTGTGTTTTACGAAAAAATCGATAAATCCTATGCGTTTATATTATATTACATTACATTAAGTTCACTTCATTACAGCGCAACATTAAATCAATAAGTCTTACGCTATGGGTACATTTTTATCGTATTTGTAAAAGATGAAAGAATGGGTAAACGAATTTCAAAAGAAGAAGTTAAGCAAGTAACATTTAATTACGGGCAATAATATACATTCATGCATACACATATTACAAAAAATCATTGAACCCTCTAAACACAACAAGAAACTAACATTTGGTCGGAATAAAACTCATAGAAGTTTATTTAACTTCAGCATTCAGTTCATTATGAATGCATGTTTATAATATGAAAACATGCTATTGCTAGCATTTGTTACGGTGTTGAAAAAAATTAAAAAAAACAAAAACATATAAAAGAACAGAACTTGTGTGTGTGTGTGGTATGCTCCATTAAGCTGCTGGTTCGTTTCTTTCCATGCACAAATTACTTTACATCTACTACCTATAAAAAAAAAAGAAGGAATATCATAAAACACCACCAAGAACTTCTCGCGCATCAAGTGTTCTACATTATAGCAAAAAAAAAACGAAAACTTCAAGTACAGAACTAACCATAACATACTGGTCTCATATTAAGGTGCAAGTATTGTGTATAAATACGAGCACTGTGTCTGGCACAAATGACTTGTGCAATGCTTTTCTTTATAATGCATATGCTTCCCTTTCATAAATATTACCATGTATGTGCACATGTATGGGTATAATTTATATGGGATCATACAATCATAAATAACTTTATGCACGTGTACATATAGAGGGATAGCAGGTAACATAGAGAATCAAATATTTATTTGTTTAAAGCAAATACTCATCAGCAATGTTGTGTACAATTATTCGACATGGTTGAGCGTACAGGGTAATAGGGGTGGTTGAAAATTCTACGCACTTATATCACATAACAGCAAACCGACTTTTGCCATTGAGGTGTACATTTGTTTGTTTGGATTTGTTACCATTTCCCTCCTTAGGCAGTTCTCTTCAATTAGTGTTCTGAACCTTTTTTTTTTTTTTTTTAACCATATTATGTTGAATTTTAGTAGAGGTGTTGGAGATAAATTGTGCTTAAAATTTTTGGGTGCTTCTGCAGTAATGTGCTGCTTACATATTCTTTTTGGTACTTTTGTACTGTAATTATAGTATTTGAGCATTAATTATTAAAACGCACATTGTTGAGTATTTCATATCAATGTTATTTTAGTTGGCTGGTTAAACATATATGTACTCTATATTACTTGTAGGAAATTTTGCGTACATGTTTTTATATAAATATTGTGAAATTTAATAAGAAATTCGATAAGGTGCAATTCTTAAAATTATTAGCCAGGGTTGTTGTCGATCGGACTTTTTTGTAAAAGCCATCCCCGTTTTATTTATATCCTAGTTGTTCTAATTTCAAAAGACAAATATTAAGTTTAGTACTAGCGCTTTAAAATATTATTGTGAAACTCTTGAAAAGTATACATTTTTTACATTCAAATCAATAAATATAGATTAAATTTCCAACCTAAATGCATTTCTAAAATATTAAATAAAGCTTTCAACAAATTTTTCCGTCTAATAACAAAATTCTCTTCAGAAATATTTTTGTAAATAATTTCAAAAAAGTTCGTTATCACCTAAAGACCGAACAGCTTTTGTCAGTCCATAAAAAAAAAAACCAATTGGCGTTTATTAGGCAAACATATGGACACATACATAAAACAGATGTCATGCACACATCCTCCTTGTCATACGTCTAATTAAGGTATTGCAAAAAAAAAAAAAAAAGTCAATACAATATTGTTGTTGTTGTTGTGTCATTGTTAAAATCAAACAGCTAACGGAATGCAAACGAATTTGAATGGAGCAGCTGCCGATCCCTCAAAATCGGCAGGAAAGCATGAAGACGTTCCAATAAATAGAGACGTTGATAAATATATAAATGCAGCGCTGCAACAAATGAATAATGGAAATTATGAAGAAGCGATTAAATTATTGGATGCTGTAAAAAATATACCCGGTTCAAGAGCTGAAGAGTTGCAAGCATTGATATTAAAATTAAAAGGCAAAACGTCCACACAATCAAAGGCTAGTTATGGTAATACGATGCCAACAACATCAACATCTGATCCTACCCTACTCCGCCAAAGGAACAAAACTCAATCGCAATCTCAAGCAGATACGTCCCAATACAAGTCGTATGCTGAGTACGATGCCGCACAGTTGAGTTTGGTGAAACATCTTAAAAATTGTAAAAGTTTCTATGAAATATTGGGCGTAACACGTTATGCCAGCGATGCTCAAATAAGGAAATCGTATAAAAAGTTGGCTTTGCAATTGCATCCTGATAAAAATCGAGCACCGGGTGCAGCGGAAGCCTTCAAATTGCTGGGCAATGCATGGTCTGTGCTAAGCGATGTGCAGAAACGTAAAGAATACGATGCAGCCGGTGCCACCGGTTTATTGTGCAATAATGGTTATGTCAGTACTCAGCGGAGAGCCACAAAGTATCAGCATCAACAATATTATTCCGAACACACTTCATATACGGAGTCCTTCTTCAGGGATGATGATGATCTAACTGCCGAGGATCTCTTTCACATGTTCTTTGGCAATCAAAATACGCAACAGCAACGCACCCATTATCGTCAACGTACGTATCAGAGCGCTAATCAGCGTCAACCCCAAGAGAATTCTAATCAGCAACCAAGCATAGCTTTCGGTTTTATTTTAATATTAATTTTAATATCAATGTTAACATCGCTGTTCGCCTCGGATCCGATTTACAGTTTAGCACCATCCAAGTAGGTGTCATTCATAATTTTAAAAGTGAATTTCTTTATATAATTATTTATACGATTCCAGCAAATATTCTGTACAGCGTAAAACGCAACATTTGTCGGTGACGTATTATGTTAAAGAGAAATTCATTAACGACTATCACGGCTCGTTGGCACGCTTGGAAAATTCGGTAGAGGAAGATTACATTTATACCATGAAACAGAATTGTCTGCGTGAACGTAATTATCGTAAGTGCTGGTTGTGTTTAAAAAATGTTCAACCGCATCTTCATTCTTCGTCTCTGTTTTATTATTAATTAACAGGTGAAGCATTATTGGCACGCGCACACAATTTCGGCAGTCGTGTACAATATGCTCAAGCTCAAGATATGAAAATGCCATCGTGTGATAATCTGTCCAGGCTGGGTATTAAACGCTACTCCTTATATTAATCGATCATGTGGAAATGTTTCACAATTAAAAAATAATATATATCACGTTATTATGTACACGTAGAACAGTATTAGTGGTGGAGGTGTGTTTATGTTTATGTGTGTGTGTTTGTGTGCATGCATGTTTCCTATATATTTGTCTATGGTGTGTAAAATTTATTATTATTTACATGAAGTTAATGAACTTTTTTTGTAATGGACTGTTCTCCTACTCCTACCATTTACCCACATATACAATACTTGAAACATTGAAATAAAACTAATTATGAAGAATTTTTCGATACAAACTGAAATTGATTTTATTTACAAGTTGGGTGTTGAAGGTAATGCGAGATGATAAACAGATGACACCAAAGTAATAAGAACTGCAACTGAACAAGTTGCATTGTGCATAAAGAGAAGAAGCACAAAAGGCATAAACATTTATATGAAAAACAAACATACAAACTGTAGCATCATTTAGTGCCATGTGTAGAATATTTTGAAATCCTATTTAAAAGTTGGAAGATTTCTTTGGTAAAAAATACAGAAAGAAAGAAGAGCCCGAGACCAATTTATTATTGCTGCCACAGAGAGAGGTTGCGTTTGAATAAGGGGCACGCCCACAATGTTAATTCGATTATCATGTTGATAGGTTTTTTTACATAGAAAGCCGAAGCTTACATTCCCAGGCATATTAAATTTTCTTTTGAGTAAATTGTGATTTAATTGTACTTTGAAACAGTGAGGGCGTGATTTTTACGAATGATATATAAAGTGAAAGTCCGTTAAGTCCTTCCAGTAGCTGGGTGGGCTAAGGCTTTGTCTTAGTAAAACTCTGATCGCTGTAGGACGTGCGTTCAAATCCAGCTGAGGAAAAAGGTTAAGAATTTTTGTCAGCTGAAATTTGAACTCAAGTGGTGTCGAGATGGTTGTATTGTGGTAATTAATTGGTTTGGTTGTGGTGGTTATAAACTCAACCCACTGGAAGTTAGGAATTATTACCATGAAAGTCGCAGCGAATGAGCAATTTTAAGCCACATAAAGCTCGAACTTTAGATAGCCTTGTAACACTTTTTATATATTATTTTATTCAATTTAATTTTTTAAAAATTTTTTTATTCATAAAATCGAAAATTTTTATATATTATTAACTATTTTTCACCAAAAAAAAAAAAAAAAAATATATAAAAAATTGCGTCTTTTCGTTATAAACTGATTTTTTTTTTTATAAAAAAAAAAATTATATGAGAAGGGGTTCTAAAAATGGTACGATCTAGTCCAAATTGAACACAGCCAATTAATTAATTAACTATTCTTCATCAAATATTAAAAATTGTTGACTTTTTATCATATAAAAATTTCTATTATAATGGAACCTTATATGGTCCAATTTGGTCCATTATGATTCAATGGGTCAATACATGTGTTCTTGTACCAAATTTCATTAAAATATCTCAAAAAATGCCACCATTAGTTACACTAATCGATTCAGATTAAAAATTCTGAATCGATTTAACAATGTCCGTCTGTCAGTCTATCTGTCCATGTAGATTTCTGCGCAAGCCACAGGTCGTATTTTTTTGAGATATTTCAATGAAATTTTATAAAAGGACATTTATAAGTGTAAAGAGGAACCCTATTGTAAATGGACTGGATTGAACCATTTTTAGAACCCATTCCCATACAAGATCTCAAGATATAATGGAGGTCTTTATACATCAAAATGTGTCTTGGGTATTTGATGGTCGGGCCTAACCGATTTTAATATTTTCATTTGTTTATCTGAATGGTCGTCTTCAGTTTTCGTAAATGATGGGCGTGTCTGTTGGTCGATTGCAGCCATTTCACATAGAATACCCACCAAACCAATTATCTTCAATATCAAATTTTTATGTATATTGTATTTGCAACAATTGTGGGCGTGGCCACCTACGCGTTTTTGCCCATTTTACATAAGGCGGATTTGTAATAAGTAATAATTAAGGGTAATAGCAATAAATTCCAGATCAATGTATGGTGAGTTGCGTTATCCTTGAGACCTCTCAATTGAAATGACAAACCTAACATACTGCCGCATTCATGTACGATGCATATAAAAAGGAATAACAAAGTTTTGTATTACTTTTCTGCTATTTACCTTTGAATGTTTGTTACTTGTCTGTCGTCGTCATAGAGCGCTTGCACGAGCTGTATTGTTCTGGCAGACTTCTATTTCATTTCCGTTTGATGTGATGTGATTACCTGCACTTTTGTAAGAGTTCACATGCTATGCTTTTCATTTCAATTACCAAAGGCATCGAGCAATGTAATGCGCACCAGCTTGTACCATTCACAACAGCATTCAATTTAAAATAGTTGTGTATACACAGAAACGGAGGAAAATAGGAAAAATTTCATAAAGTCAACACGGAATGTACGAAATAAGTTTGTGTTAACCCAAATTCAGTTGATGGGCGTGTGGCCAGTTACAGTTACAATGTGAAATATTTTATTTATTAAGTTAAATTTATTCTGTGCCAACGGCTGACACAGTGATGGTTTTTCCTTTTTATTCTTTAATCAAGTAATTTGCGGCAAGTGTTGGGCGTAGAAATAATCGTTTTATTATTGTTGTACTTTCAGCCGAAATGGATGATCTTATTGAGAAGTTAAAGGCCACCACAGTTAGTGCAACGAGTGCTGCGGAAAATACCACTTCATTGTTAACAGAAATATCTGCTACGAAAAATCCGAAATTGTTCGACAAACACGAGCTGGCCGATTTCTTTTTGTCATTAATCCAATCGAAGGATCTGAAAATCAGTAAGGAGGCTGCCAAATGTATAGCGGAAATCACCAAATCCGAAGTGCAACGGAAAAAATTCTCCAAACCGGAAGTGGTGAAAATATTTCTAGATTATCTGCGCAATATAAACGAGGACACGGCCAACCTGGAACTGGCCATTCAAATATGTAGAGCTTTGGGTAACATTTGCTATTTGAATGATGAGGCGCGCGACATTATACTAGATTTACAAGGCGATGCGGTATTAATTAGTACGCTGGATATAACGGATATTAAGGATAAGGAGAATGCCTTGCAATTCATTAAAGTGCGCGGTGGTTTGCTAAGCAATTATTTGCTGGGTGGTGAAGGTTTGGCGAAGCGTGCCATGGACTTGGAAATTATGCAAAAGTTGCAAAATCTTATTGCCATTGGTGTGGCCAACGTGGAGGCTAATGAGGATTTACTACTCAACACTCTGCCTTTGATGAGTATATTGACGGAAAATGTTATGGACTTGAATTTTGAAGCAGCTCTCAATGTGCATTTGTCCCATGTACTGGCCTTATCGAAAGATCCCGATTTAGCTGAAATGTGCCTTGAATTGTTGCATTATCAGGCGGAGAGTGATGAGGTGAAATTTCTGTTGGCCAAGGATGGATTGTGTGAGACAATCTTTAAATTGTTGGAAAAATACAAAACCTTGGCCAGTACCAGTGAGGCGCGTGCTCTAATGAAGCTGGCTTGTGAACTAATTGTCTTGATACTGACAGGAGGTGGATGCCAAGTGTTTTATGGTCTTATCTTATCCGCTTATCTTATTCTTCTTCTTCTTTTCCATTTACAGATGAATCCATGCATTATTTATACACTACGTCATTATTGCAGCATATGGAATCTTGGTTAGATTCTGACGATATAGATCTGTTAACAACGGGTGTATTGGCTTTGGGCAATTTTGCTCGCACCGACAGCCATTGCATCTATATGGTGGAAAACAAGATAATGGACAAATTGCTGGTAGTGTTGGCTAAGAATAACGGCGTCAGGGATGATGTGCGTTTGCAGCATGCTTTGTTAAGTACCATGCGCAACTTGGTTATACCCAAACCAAATAAGCCCGCTGTTATACAAGCTGGTCTTGTACAAACTATATTGCCCATGCTGGAGATTCATCAACCGCCAGTTGTTTTTAAATTATTGGGCACCTTACGTATGACTGTGGATGGTCAAGGTATAAATTAACGAACCCAATAGTTAAGCTTAGTTTTCTTACTTAATTGTTAAATATATTAAATATTTTAATTACAATTTTGCATTTTTTTCTTTTTTTTTTTTTTGCATTTGTATAGAAAAACTGGCCTTGGAATTGCTTAAAAATAATACTTTAATTGAACAATTAGTACACTGGAGTAATTCATCTGATTATGCCGGAGTGACGGGTGAATCGTTACGTTTAATGGCGTGGCTGATTAAGCACGCGTACCTCAGTAAAATAGCTTATACTCTGCCACGTAAAGGTGATGCTCCCGTTGAACAATTAGCCGATAATATACCGGCCATGGATTATGATTGCACTCCGCTGAGCACATTTATAAATAATGAGGGCACCATAGAAGCAATGATCAATATGTTAACATCCCAGCATTTGGTTATGCAAAACGAAGCATTGATCGCCTTGTGCATATTATGTGTAATATTCTTAAATAATGCTGCACCAGGTGATAGAATAGCTGTACAGCTGGAAGATACTTTTATTTCAGGTGAAGTGGGTAAAAAATTGGCTGAATTTATTAATAAATCATCCGATTCGATGACAAAGGAAATTGTTGAGAATTTAGAAAATTTCATCAATCTGTTGCGTACCTCTGACAAGCTGAATAAACATTTGCAACAGCACAATATCAACGAATTATTGAAATCGATACCCATTCTAACGGAATATTGTACTCTTTAAGATTAAATGTTTACTGTACGCTTCTGATGTAGTTGCACATGTTTCATATGAAATATTAAGTATTAGGGAAAGTTCAGGCATATAAATAACAGACCACAAGCAATTATTCTTAAAGCATCCAATAAACATACATATATAATTACAGACTTATGTATAAAATTTTAAAATTATAACAATTCTATTATTGATAATGCCGTTAAGCTTTTAAGCATTTTACAGTGAAAATCATTTGTTTATAAGAAATAGTTTTTAATCCCTCCAATATATATATATAATTTGTCTAATAACCGTTACATAGATTTGTAAATCATTAACAACAACGAGAAATAACGTTTTTTATATAAAATTTTTTTAGATGTAGATTTCAAAACACAACTATAATATATACGTACAGTCAACACATGCATATAAACAAATAGTTCACAAAATTCGATAACAGATTGCATTTTGCAATGTATTTGCACTTTCATTTATTTATTAAATATATATTTTAAGCAAATATATTAAGTTTTATGTAGAATTATCCATATTATATATGAATATATATAATTTCTTTGCATTAATAAATCGATTAAGCACTATTTCGAATCAACAATTACTACATAATTAGTGCATACCAGAAGTAACAGTAAAAATGGTGGTAATATGTAAACTATATAAACATAACAGGGTTGTCAAAAGTCAGGACAATGTATTACATAAACAATTACTGTTGTTTTATGGCCTATAAATTAAAAAAAGTGCAATGAAGATTTTAATACTCTGCTTTTAGTCGGCAAAGTGATATATTAAAATATTATTTTATATATATATTTCTATATATATATATAGAAACCGTCCCTATTGAGCTAAGCAATTAAAATTAATACCCTAGACATTGAAACAAAAATTTGTTTGTAATTTTATTTATATTTTAATTTCTCTTTTCAACACAAATTACTTTTTCTCCTTTGTGTCTTTTCTAATTTCTATAATTCATATGTTAATTTATAAATAATGTTAAATGTTTTAATTTCTTTATATTAAAAATATTCCCAAAAGAATTATAAATCAATTATTATTTTATTTATTTATGACAGTATTAGGGGAATAAACTAATTAAAGAAAAAAAAAAAAAAACTTTATCGCTCATTTATGCGCCATCTTGTGTTTTGTTTAAACACATTAGTATTCCTAAAGATTTGTTTTGTCAATATGGTGGCAACGCTAAATATACATTTTCATTTAATTGTATGCTGTGCTGTCAATTGTAAGCTGAGTTGTCTTTTTTCTCTGCCTAAGTATTATTAATTTTTTTTGTTTGTGGCAAAAAGTGGAAAAATCTATTAAAATAAAGGAAGAAAAATTTATGCAAATTGTAAAGAAAAAGTTGAAATCATTTTACATTACTATATTTAATGTATGAAGTGTAATAAAAGTGAATAGAAAATCATTTCGTATGTGTTAGGGAGGGGACAAATATTATTTAGAGCCAGCCAACCAAACAATCAATTATACGCGAACTTTGAAACCGTCAAATAGTCAAATACAAGGATTTATTTCTTAATAGCTGTGTGCTATAATTAATTGCAGGTATTCATCTCTTTTTTAATGAGTTTCCAAATTGTAAATACTTTTATTTCTTTTGTACATTTTTAATCACAAATGAGGAAGTAAGTTGTGCTCTTGATAGTAAGAAAAATTCCAGTTAGATGGGCAATATATGTGTGTGTACGTAAATGCATATGAAAAAAGAGGAAATGTTGTTGTTGTTAACTGAATTGGTAAAAATTATTCCATGTATTTTTGCTAATTAAACTATGTCGTAGGCTATACCACTCAGCCCCTTAAGGCTTCTTACTTTCACAGGTTTATCTGGGTCAATATCTGTACGCATTAGTTTGTTCAACGCAAATAATGACATACATTCTGATATTTGCACGAAATCATTTAGTTCATTGTTACATATACAATAAATACATTTAGACAATATCTCTCTCTCTGACTTTTTATAATTTTATACCGTTTAAAAATTTGCATATAAGACTCTCTAGATTTTGTCTCGAATGAATATATGTGTTTATTCAATGTCATGGGTTCTTGAACTTATTGCAATGATAACAAAGAAGTAGATGAATTCGAGAATAGAATGAAATATTTATCTCTAATTATACTGAATTTATAGGTACAATGACTTGTAACTGAAACCCTAACAACAAAACTACTTAAGAAACACTAAATTAGTTGGAGTTCATGCGGAAATCATAGATAAACTATCAAATCTATCTACCTTTCTCTCTTTCTCTCTCTCTCTCTCTCACTCTATATATGTTATATATATAGGTTTAGTTAGTGTGTTTCTATGTGTGAAAATTAAGTGAAAATGTCATCTTTGGGGGAAACGAATATGAATGTAAAAGCAACGCGTCAACAAGAGGGGCAAAGCAGTGTTTTGAATGGTATAAATGCTGCGTTAGTAAGTCCAGTGGTTGGACAAAAACAACAACAACAACAACAACAGCAGCAGCAATATCAACAATTTACAGGAATGCCTCTGCCATCTAATTTGAACAGCAGTAATGTGAATAAATTTATGCCACCAACAATGGCAATGGCAATGGCCAACACAAGCACCAATACAACCAACTGTTATGTGCCTGCACACACACAAGAGCTAACCCAGCGTTCAGCAGTAATGAGTTTAGGTAGTAGTTTACCCCCTCATCTGAGGCCACCTATACATGGTGCATCATCAACAATTTTTAGTAATGGTGGTGGAGGTAGCGCTGATAATTCGATTGCCAGCGCGGACTCATCACGTACATCTTCACCATCTTTACAAGGCAGCCAGTCGCATATATTTAATCAATCAGATAATAGTATAAGATCACAACAACAAAAACAACAACAACAACATATAACAGAAACTTCTACAACAACTCAAATCAATAGTTTAACAGGCAGTATGCAAAATTTAAATATGAATCGTATAAATGGTCCAATGCCATCGCAACAACAATTACCCCCAATAACAAAGCAGAGTGGCATGATGCATATGGCACCACCAAATTTAATGCCTCCGGCAGTAACGACAACTCAGCAAAATTCACAAACAATTCAAAATAATTTCCAAGTAAGATATTTAAAAAGTTATAATTATACCCTACACCATGCCATGTGGTAAGAGAACATATTAAGTGATGTTGCGGATGTTCTGGCAAGTGCCGCATCCACGTACAATTATACCGATCGATATAGAATTAAAATCTGAATCGATTTATTTATGTCCATCTGCTTGTTTACTTGGTCGACTTGTGGATTTTTTTTGGGATATTTTGATGGAATTTGGTCCAAAAATATATTTTGACTCAGAAAGAAACGCCGCCGAATTGGAGAGGTCCTCAAATGGAAGTCTGTATATAGCAAAAAATCTCAATTTTTAATATTTTTTGATAAAATTTGGTAAAGAATAGTTAATTAGTTTCATAATGAACCGTGCCAAGGACCCGAAGGGCTATTTTCAGAACCCCCTTCCCAAATAATTATATTTCATGAAAAAATGTTTGTGTAGCTAAGTGGCGTAGGGTATTAAATGTTCGGTCTTGACCGACTATAACATTTCGTTCGTTTGTTTTTTAATAAATAGATCGACTATTTAATATATTTCAGTACAATTTCAAAACATCTGCTTTGAATGAATCGCCTATTCCTCCAACAACGGCTGCAATCAAAACTGGATCGCAACAATTTTCACAACAGGCCCCATTAGCAAATCTGTACGGAGGTCAACCTGGTAGCAGTTGGCCACCAAATCTTAACCAAAACACCAATTGTGTTACCACCGGGATATCAACTGGGTCCCCACTACCTCCTCCTCCTGTTCCAACTTCTTCATCGTGCTCTTCTAATATATCAATGCAGCAGCAACAGAACCATTTAAACAATAATTTATCCCAACAGCCGTTATTAACCAACAGAAGTCAAGCATTAGTGCCACCACAACAAGCAAACACGACGAGTCAACGAAAACCTCTATATCCTAATCCCAGTCAAAAACTGCCACCAATGCCAACCCAACAGGTAGTGCAACAAACGTCCCTACAAAATCAGCAACAGCAGCCACAGCAACAATTTTGTACAGCTTATGGACAACAAGTACCACCTTCCCAACCAGGCATGTTTAATGGTCAACACAATGTGGGAGCGATGCAATATCAAAATCAGGTATCGTATCAGCAGCAACAACCAACTTATCCAACAAGTGAGAATGTAATGCAGCAGGGTTTTAATCGTCTTTGGGGTCAGGATACAATCGATTTAATGCAAAATCGTCACATTTTAACTCCAGTCACATTACAACCGCCTCGCATTGTGCTACACAACCAATTCCACGAATCCATCAATTGCAATCACTGGTAATTATTTAAATATTTGACATATTTTTATACCCACCCTCTACTGTAGATTTGGAATAAGCCGAATATGATTCTTAAAATTGTGTTTCTCAATACAATTAAATGATTATATTTTGTTTAGTATAATGCGTTGTACGATGGCCAAAATACCCGAAAGTAGTAGTTTGTTGCAGAAATCCCGTTTGCCGCTGGGCATTGTAATTCATCCATTCCGCGATATCAATGTAAGCAGCATTCCAAAGTAAAATATTATCAGAAATCATTAATTTTTTATGCCACCTTCCCTTGCAGAGCTTACCAGTTATACAATGTCCCAGTATTGTACGGTGCCGTTTATGTCGCACCTACATCAATCCATTTGTTTATTTTGTTGATAGTAAAATGTGGAAATGTAATCTCTGCTACCGGGTTAATGAGTGTAAGTTAAGTGTAGCTATTAAACTATTGATGGAGGGAGAGGGAGAGTGATAGAGAGAGAAGAGACATTATATTCTTTTTTTTGTTTTGTTTTTCAAGTACCCGATGATTTTCAATTTGATCCTGCTACCAAGACATACGGTGATGTAACTCGTCGACCAGAAGTACGTTCGAGTACTATTGAATTCATAGCTCCATCAGAATATATGGTAAAAATTCATATTTGTTGTTGTAAAGTTTTCATTTATATACCCTCCACCTTTATTCTTCCGTTTGCAACACCCAGAAGGAGGCGTTACAGATCCTCCAATGTATTATATATTATTGATCAGCGTCGAAAACTGAATCAATTTAGACATAAATGTCCGTGTGTCCATGTCTCCGTCTGTTATTGGCATTCATACGGTTGTAAATTTTAAGATATTGAGCTGAAATTTTGTACAGGTACTTTTAGTTTTTGCATGCAGATAAAATGGACAAAATCGGCCACGCCCACAATCGACAAAAATCTATTTATTTGCTACAAAAATTGAGCTATGAACTTGAAATTTGGTATGTACATATCTATCCTTCATCGATATGCCGAAAATGGGCAAAATCGGCCAAGAGCCACGCCCACAATCAACAAAAATCTATATATCTGCCACAAAGGTTGACCTATGAACTTGAAATTTGATGAGAATATATATAGTTATTCCATTCATCGATGTGCCAAAAATAGGCGTGATCGAATAACAGATACGTCCACAATTTACAAAAAACAATAGTTCACGTGAAACTTGAATTTCAAGCTGATATGTAGAGGGCGTAATAATATACCTGCCACGCCCACTATTTTAGATGTGAAGGGTATTTAAGATTTGACCTAAGCCAAATTTAGTTTGCAAATTTTTGTAAATTTTTTAAATCCACTCCAGTTGCGTCCCCCGCAGCCAGCCATGTATTTGTTCCTATTTGATGTATCGATAATAGCGCAACAGTGCGGCTATTTGGAGAATATTTGTAGCACACTTAGCCAACATTTAGATGATATGCCAGGCGATGCCAGAACACAAATGGGTTTCATTACCTACAACAGTCAGGTGCATTTCTACAGCATGGCTGAGGGATATAATCAACCGCACGAAATGACTCTGGTGGATATAGATGGTAAGTCTTATAGATAATGGTTTTTTGTATAATTTTGTTGCATTCATGCGAAGCACTTTTTTCTTTTTAGATCCATTTATACCGCGGCCTGATAATTTGTTAGTCAATTTAAAGGAATGTAAGGAACTAGTCAAAGATTTGCTAAAACAGTTGCCAACACGTTTTGCCGACACCCATGATCCGGGCTCAGCTTTAGGTGCAGCTTTACAAGTGGCCTATAAGTTGATGGTAAGATAATTGATCCTCTACACACTTGATACATCCCCCCACACAGACCTGGTGGTATAAAATTTATTAACAACTAGCTCTGAAAGTGGCCTAGAGTTGGGCGTGACCGACTGCAGCAGCATTTTCACTTGTTTTTTCTCTTCTCTTTCCATATATTCCATCAGCAGGCTTCTGGTGGCCGCATTACCGTTTTTCAAACGTGCCTTCCCAATATAGGTCCTGGTGCTTTAGAGCCGCGCGAAAATCCTAACAATCGTTCAGCTAAGGATGTAGCACATCTCAACCCTGCCACCGATTTCTACAAGCGTTACGCTTTAGAATGCTCGGGCTATCAAATTGCTGTAGATTTATTCCTTTTAAATCAACAATACAGTGACCTGGCCACCATATGTAATGCAATCATTGTTCATCTCTATATTAATTGTTTTTTCTAATTGTAAACATTTTTTAGCTGGCATCAGTAAGCATAGTGGTGGTTGTATATATCATTTCCCCCTGTACCAGAAAACTAAATTACAAATGGTAGATGCTTTGGTTAATTGTTTCAAGCGCTACTTAACGCGTAAGATCGGCTTTGAGGCGGTCATGCGTATCCGTTGCACCAGAGGTCTTCAGGTTCACACATTCCATGGTAATTTCTTTGTACGTTCTATCGATTTGTTATCACTACCGAATGTTAATCCCGATGCTGGCTATGGTATGCAAGTAAGTGATTTGCTTATAAATAAATGGGATTCGTAAATGAGTGTTTGGAATCTCCGCTGTAGATCTCTTATGAGGAAAGTTTAACCGATGTAAAGACTGTATGTTTTCAAGCTGCCTTACTCTATACAAACAGTGAAGGTGAACGCCGTATACGTGTACATACATTATGTTTACCGGTGAGCTCTTCATTACCCGAAATAATGCATGCGGCCGATTCTGAAGCAATTATTGGCTTGTTATCGAAAATGGCCGTTGACCGATCGCTAACAAGCAATGTAGCCGATGCCCGGGAAGCTTTTATAAATGCTACCGTCGATGTATTCAATTCATTTAAAATTGCCCAAAATTTACCAATTGGTCAGACCGGACAACTTATAGCTCCACGCAGCTTAGCGTTAATGCCATTGTATATTTTAGCTCTTTTAAAACATGTAAGCAAAGCACACAACGCACAAAGCAAAATAAAAAAGCGTTTAAATTTTATTTTATTATTAAAGCCTGCTTTTCGTGTGGGTACCAGTACACGTTTAGATGATCGCTACTATGCCATGGAATGTATGAAAACGTTGCCCTTGGATCAGCTAATGAAATTCATTTATCCGGAATTTTATAAAATTGATGCACTTTTTTACAATACTCAAAACTCGAACGCAAACGACACTGAGGAAGACAGTGATGTAATAGAAGTGCCGCGTTTACAATTATCAGCCGAATAGTAAGCGATCAAAATCATAAATGAACATTTTCTCAAATAATTTTTTCGTTTTCCGTTAGTTTGGATTTACGTTCTATATTTCTATTGGACTGCGGTACATTAATTCTGATATATGTTGGTATCAATGTCCCGGTTAACATATTGGAAAATGTTTTTGGTATAAAAATTAATAAAATTCATTTTAATTAAACGTTTTTTAAAAATCATTTCTTTCTTAGGCGTTCACTCAACAGCAGAATTAGCCGATTATGTGTATGGTTTGCCAAATGTAGAGAGTAGTGAAAATGCGGCGCTGAAATGTTTCATTAGAAAATTGAATGATGAGAAACCCTATAATCCGATTATCCAAATAATTAGGTAAATACTTTTTTTTTTTTTCCTTTATTGTTGTTTTAAATATTATGTTTCCATTTCATGTTAGGGATACTAGCACAGCTAAACAACAATTTATTGAAAAATTGTTAGATGATCGCAGTGAGTCCAGTTTATCGTATTATGAATTCTTGCAGCATATACGAGCTCAGGTTAAATAATAAATATCTTTAAAAAAAAAAAAAAAAAATTAATGAAAGAAATGCTAATAATTATTACGTTTAAAAAAATACTGAAAAGATTTTGTGTATTTAGCGAAACATATTACTAAGCCTCCAGCCTAAAACATTTCGTTTTATAATAGCATATTTAACATTATAAGTTGATAATAAAATAATTTAAGGGGATAGAATTTTTCGTTTCAAAAACAAACTGCAACTTAACTCTTACGAAAAATGATTAAAACTTTGTTTTATAGAATTTTTTCTTATTCTACTAGAACAATACATTTACGGTTTTATGAGAAAGAGAAAAATTAAAAATATTTCATTAATTCAAACTAAACAGCTAAACATTCTGACAAGATGCTGAATTAAATATAATTTGTATCATAAAAATATGTCTGGCTGTTGAAAACTGTGAACTATTGAAATATTTTGATTTAGAAGAGTTGGAAAAGAACAAATAAAATTTAAAAAAATATTACATGAGAGAAGGAAATTTGTAAACTAATAATTCGCATGCGAGAAATATCTCGACATCATTTAATTAATCACTTAAAACAATTTTGAAATGTTAAGTCTTGAAAAAAGTTTAAAAATTTCCCATCTTTCAAATACATTTACTTGTGGGCGTGTCCTTTCATATCATATGTGTTCAAAAATACTAAAACACAAACAAATTGATACAAAAAGTCACATAAATATTTATCAAAAACATATACGTGCTCATAATTATGAAAGTGGTCTAAGTCACAATTTCCAAAAAATTTTTTAAATTTATATAATTCATTATAAAATTTATAAAATATAAATTTTAAAATTTTTAAACTCTTATGCAATAAATTTTTACTTGTGTAGTTTCAAGCAAATTCTATGTAAAATAATTATGAATAAGATTTATAAAGTTTTAAACAATTTTATTAACAATTTCAACATGTAAGGGCCGCGTGACACACACATTGAGTCACACTAGCTATAGCGAAGTATAGATTGTTTCGTTTTTTTTTTTTTTTGTCTGCCAGCAGTAAAGGTGTTAAGGCTGTACTGTGCCTTAGAATTCTATTATAGACACAAATAACAAACGAAGGGCATAGCACGCCCACACAACAGGAATGGTTTAAAACAATTAAACGGATATGTTTGAAAAATTGACTTGGAGCACTTTCAAAATTAAGGGCCCGTATACTTTATAAAACCTCTGATGCTTCATTTTAATTGTTACAAACATTCTGCCAGAGTGTAGGTAGTGTTTAAAATGGGCACTAAGTCACTTTGTCACAGTGCTTTAAGTTGCTGAGGGATATAAAAATGTGCATAAAGTAGTTCTCTCTCTATATTATCTCTTTCACAACTGATACCGTAACGGTAGTGTAATAATACAAAAAAGAGAACTCAGTTAATAAACGTGTATGCTGGTGTGAAATGAAAGAAACAGTTACTCGGTACTTCAGTATAAAAATATTTATTTAGACCCGCGTATATTTTCATAATATGCATGTATGTTTATATTTTTTTTGTTGAATAATTTTTGCTATAATTTTCTCCTCTTTGCTGCTTATTGTAAATGTATGAAAATGATGTCCAAAGAATCATTTAGTTGTCTTTTTTTTTTTCTTTCTTTCATAAATTTTAAATGTAATCGTTATTAATTTTAATAAGAAATTTAGAAATATTGTGTGTGACATTATTTGCTTTTTTCTATTTTATGAAAACATGATGGAGAGTTTAAACCATATTATACATAATAATAATACAATGAATATTGTTATAAGTAAATAGAGAGTTATATAAATACAATACAAATATATCTAATTAAAACGAATAAAGTATGTGGCAAGGAAAATACAACTGTAACGGTATTTTAATTAAAATTAACTGAATGCGATAATCATGTGTAGGGTAAGATTGCATTGAACCAGCGAGTAAGATGTTTTTAAGATTCGCTTTTTATATTCACTTCATTACTTGGGACGGTGTACTAGATTTGTCTTAACTTATAAAACATTTTAGAAGGTTTTAATTTCAAAAAGGTTAAGAGAAGTACTGCTCTAAACTTATAGCGTTGTCTCCATTACAGTACACCTAGTTGTCATTATTAATAAATAACAGCCTTTGCCGCTCTTTGTTATAGGAGAACAACACTTGAGAAGGCAACAATTTTGTCATTTTTAAGAAAGAGCACTTATTTTATTGTTGTACATAGTGTATACATAATTGTTATTGTATGGCTGTTATGATATTTGCTTACACTAGCACAAAATTCAAGTATCAGAACAAAAAGTACGTATAAGCGTTTTTCCTGAAAAAAGTTTATTTTCTTATAGTTTAATGGTACAAGTGGAGTAATATTTAAAAATGCTAACTAAGAACTTTTGCAAGTTTATAATTATGACAAAATAAAATAAGTAAAAAACGCTATAACTTCATTGAATTATGCTAAAATTAGTTTAGTTATAACATACAATTATATGGGAAGGAGTTCTAAAAATGGTCCTTTCGAGTTCAAATTGGGCCCAACCAATTATTAAGCTAATTAACTTTCTCTGTATCAAATTTTGTTCAAAAATATTAATAATTGTGATTTTTTTCCATATAAAGACCTTCATTTTGAAATGGTTCTGAAAATGATCCTATTCGGTCGATTTTCAAAAGGGCATCCTTTTGGGCTTTTGTATCAAATTTCATCGAAATACCTCAGTAAATAATAGAACCTCATATGGGAAGGGGTTCTAAAAATGTTAAAAATCGGTCCATTTTCAATAGAGTTCCCCTTTGGTCCAAACCATGTGTCTTTGTACTAAATTTCATCGAAATATGTCAAGAAATGCAAGAATTGAGAAAGAATCGGCGAAAACGGGTCTAGCGGTAAACATGGACAAAACGAAGAATATGATCTTAACGTCCAGGGATTCGCGACGCCCCTTTTATCCCTTGCATGTTGTGTCTCTTCTGCAACAGGCCAAAGACCAAGAAATGCTTGCGCATAAATTTACATGGACAGACAGACGGACGTTATTAAATCGATTTAGATTTCTTAATTTCAATTCTGAATCAATCGGTTTAATCTGTCGTGTAAGTAAACTAATATTGTTAAGTAAACAATTCGGATCATTACGCATAGGATTTCTGGTCTGTCTGGTGTAAAATGAAAAAGCAGAGAAACTTCTTAGACGGTAAGCGCCCAGCCAGGAGGGTTTGAATGTAAATACAGCGCAAAACTGTAAATGTTTATATGGATCTATCGTTTCTCAAATGGTAATAGTTTTGACTGTCTTCTATCATTCTTAGCCACGTTCAAATGGGTTTAATAATTGGATTGAGCAAAAGTAGTTTAAAGCGTGTACTATATAACTAATCATCTGAATATAACATTCTATGCCAGGCATTCTAGCTTGTTCTATGTTTTTTATCGCTACATAGTAGCTTTTATTTACATTTTTTGAAACATGTATAAATAAATAATTTATGTCATAATTTATTAGATTTTAAGCATTAAAAGAGTTAATGATGAAATATCTACAATAGAACTGTACAGTTTATAAAGGTCTTTAACTAGATGGAGTTAGAAATTGTGCCATAACTGATGATGTCACTGGAATTAGAGGAATCGTTATTTATTTCAGATGTTAAATCCGGGGTATATGTTGTAGATGTTGTAGATGTTGTAGATTCATCGCTACTGATATTGTTACAGCTTTGTCTATAAAATGAATTCATTAAAAAAAGGAATAAAATTAAGAATTATTCGATATTGTGTTGTTGAAAAATAATAACTTAATTGATTTTTTTCACACTTTTCTAAAAATGCTTCGATACTATCCATTTTCAATAGAGTTTCTTTATGGCCCAATACATATTTTACTACCAAATTTCATCGAAATATCTCAAAAAATATTAGAACTTCACATGGGGAAGGGGGTTCTAAAAATGAACTAATCTGGTCCATTTTCAATAGGGTTCCCCTTTGGGCCAACACATGTCCTTTTACCACATTTCATTGAAATATCTCTAAAAATGCGACCTATAGCCTGCGCACAAATATACATGGACAGACGGACATTGTTAAATCAAATTTAGATTTTGATTCTGAATCGATCAGTATAACTGAGAGTTTAGGATTTACAAACATCTGCACAATATCCTTTGCCACAAGTGGTGTAGAGTATAAATATGTTACAAACACATACGAGCACACCCATATTTACCTTTTCAAATTCATATAAAAATTATACATATATTCCTGTTCATCAGGCATTAATTGTGATGACAAGTCGCTATCCTTAACACATTCCTCGGTGCTTATAGGTGGCATCGTATCATTTCTAATATTTGGATGTGACTTTTTCATATGCAACCTTAATGTCTGTTTTTGTTTATATGAACGATCACAATAACGGCACTGTATTCTTAAGTTTGTATGCACCAACAGATGTTGTTGTATATTATTCTTAAGTAATAATTTTTGACAAATATTACAGTTAATTGTTTCCGAGTCCGATTCGATACTGTGAAAGCGTTTCTTATGTATTGTCATGGTTTCCTCTGTGATGGTGCGTTTACCGCACAAATTGCATTGATAAGGACGTGACTGAGTTTTGCGCTGAACCTGATAATGGACTAAATGTTCACGTTGATGTCTGTCGAGTTGCGACACATGTTGGAAACGGTTTGGACAATAATTGCATTTGTACACGCATTCGTTAATGTAGGGACCGTTATTACTGGTTATTACAGGAGACTGAAAATGATTAAAATTCATTTGCATGCCATATACATACCGAGATTGATTTGCAATGTCGCTGCTTAGTGCTGTTGCTAAAGAATAAATGATATAAAATAAATTTCATGTTTGATTTCATTTGAGGTAAAATTAAAGCAGAAGATATTTCTATTTCATTATGCAAGCTAAAAATATAACTCTGTCAGTATTTCTATATATTTCAACACATCATACATTAATGCGTACGTCAACATTTTGCCACTCTTGTACGTTCCCATTCTAAGAATAATTCTTCATCTTTTGAAATTCTACGAATAAATATGTTAACAAGTCACTTGTAATATAACGGCACATTATTGCATACACATGCACATTTAAACTTTAAGAATCAAACATAATATAATGTACGTACGGACATTTGTCCTAACATTTGTGAATTAAAATTAAAAAAAGAAGTAAGAAAACTAAATCTGGCTTTAAATACACTCTACATTCAAAACGGCGGGCATGGCATATAAATATATATTGAGCCGTCTAAAAGTGTATGCATTACGTATCAGATTGTAAAACTAGTTTTATGGTGAATATGATTTTTTTTTATAAATTGCGGGCGTATTTGTTATTCGATCACACCCATTTTTGGCACATAAGTGAATGAAATAATTATGTATCCGTATGCTAAATTTGCCAGTTTCTAGGTTAACTTTAGTGGCAGATATAAAGATTTTTGTTGATTGTGGGCGTGGCTCTTGACCATTTTTGCCCATTTCAAATATCGATCTGTGTGCAAAAACTAAAAGTACTTTCAGCTTAATATCTTGAAATTTATGCCCGTGAGAATGCCAAACAACAGACGGACGCGCAGACATACATGTCTAAAGCGACGCAGTTTTTGACACTGATCAAGAATATATATACTTTGTAGAGTCTCTGATGCTTTCTTCTGGGTGTTGTAAACGGAAGAACAAACTTAGTATACCCTTATCATTAAGATGGAGGGTATAAAAAATCAGGGCTAATATAAAATAGTATCAAATTTGGACCCGATTCGAATATTTTTTGGAAACCTTTTTCATAAAATGATATTTCACAAATTTACAGAACCTCTACTTGATGTAGGGTATTAAATGATCCCAATATTTCTACTTATTTAATTACCTTGTATATGATCATTATTAATACAATTGTTCCGTAATATGGGTGAATTCGGTCTTGTGCTAATTTTATCATCATCATCATCATCATCATCATCATCAGATATTTCGATTAAATTGATCTCAGCAAGAGGTTTTAATAAATTATCATTGTCATTCGCAACATTAGCCGCATTATTAGTTAATTTTAAATGCTGTTCCATATCATTAAAAATTCGTAAATCATTTAAAGCGGTCTGCTCATCTGGTATTCCATGTTCGTTGACATCATCTGTCTCCATCAAACAATGATTTTGTATAGAAGTGTCTCGTTGTTCGAGTGATTCTAATTTTAATGGTGTTAGAAGATTTTCTTTATCATTTTGTTGCTGTAAATATAATATATATGGAAAAATTATTTTTTAAAACTATTTCTTTTTTTTTTTTAAATAATAAGAAAAACCAGTCATTTTTATCATTTTTCTTTTTTAGACATAAAACTTTTTCTAATTTTATTCACATCCAATTGGAATTATGAAAACTCACTAAATCTTTTTCACAAGGTGGCAATTGTTGTTGTTTTGTAAAATCCTTGTGGTTATTATCATTTGTATTGGATTGAAATTCTTTTAATAATAATTGTTTTTCATATGATGTTAAGAATGCTGTTGTTGTTGTTATTGATGATGATGATAATGATAATGATGATGATGATGATGATGATGTTAATTTTGGGAATACTTCTTCTTGGGGTAGATGGTGCAACTTAACATGCAACCAAAACTCTGCTGCATCTCTTGCAATAAATTTAGCTAAACGTTCTACATTCTCCAAACATGTACAGCACACATAAATGCATTCCTTTGTACATTTATCAAAATACATTTCACCATATTTTTGCCACTGTTTCGGTACCATTTCCGCTATAGTTTTGACATTACTTTGTAATTGAAAATTCTCACGTAAATGATTCACTTTCTGCCAATATTCTAAATCCATGACAATTGTTGGTTGTTTTCCTTTTTATTTTTTTATAATATCTGATCGGATTTGGTGATGTTTGATTAAAATTTGATATTTGTATGTGAACAAATTTTTAATACTTAAAATAATTTTTTTTTTTTTTTTTCCTAAATATCACAGAAAACTATGTTTTCTGTATTTCATTCATTTGCTCAAGTATTTAGTAGAACTTTAATTGTTATTATAAAAACACTTATAAAAGCGTTACATTTAATGTCCCGTCATTTTTTAGGGGTGCTGTCCAAGCGAGGTTTGTTACTCAAGTGAATTCAAGTTGTTCAAAGGAAACCATTTTTATTTACATACAATACGGATTTATGCTTGCGTTAGACGTTTTTATGCAGGCAATGATTTTATTTACATTTATGTTTCATTGTTGATACGTGAGCCATGGTGTGCTAGTGCAAGTGTCGCTTACAATTATATTTATCGTTAAGTCAACCTTATAATCGATTATGGTTGACAAATAACATATTGCAAACAACAACAATAATTACATGTAGTTTTTGTATATAAGCCGCACAAAGTTTGTATTAATCCATCACCATGTTTTATCCATCTAAGACAAGAAATAAACTTATTATACATTTCGACGTATTATTTTAAAATCTATGCATCGTTGTAACTAACCTGTACACAGCAGATTTCTGCTAATGGATTTTGCTTTTAAAAAAGCCAAGAATGGTCAAGCGTCTTATTATGATGTTTGCCCATCTCTGCCATGAAGTATTCTGCTTTGCTTTTATACATTACGATCTAAAAACATGGAGTTTGACATGTTCACACGTTCACCGGCGCTGTTTTTCATTGCCGACTCTATCGGGCGGAAGCTAAATTCTTATTATGTTTACGCTATTGAACAAAAGTTATGCTTATAATACGTTATCAATTATAATTGTTTTTAAAAATAATTTTGTTTTAATGAGAGGAGCTTGACCCTCAGGTCTACTTTTTGTGTTAAAGATCTAAACATTTGGTCGTACGCTCCCTCCCGATACAAGTACGAGCCACCGGTGGTACGCGCCGGCGTAAATAAATTTGCGACATTTCTGTGGTATTTTTTGTTTTGTTTATTTATTAAAAAAAATCTTCATTACATATACAATGCATCACTTATATATATAGATATATTTTACAAAATTTTTTTCATATAAACACTTATATATAATTTTCTATAAGTTTACTCGTTTATAAATCGATATCGGTACGAGTTATGTATGTATTGTATGCAATGCAAAGTGCTACAGTCTTTTATTGGAAAAATGCTTTCGCAGACTCCCTTAAGAATAAAAATGAATACAAATAACAAAATGTTACTAATGATATATCAAATGGGCCGCTACATTTGTAAGGGCGGCGCTTATTCTCCTATTGCAGGAGAGTTTATGTTTAACAAGTAAAAAAAAGACTAAATTTGGCTTAAGCCAAATTTTAAATACCCTCCACATGTGTAGACAAGTCGTGGACATGGCAAGTATATTATGTATTAAACTGAATAGGAAGATGATTGACTTTAACATAAACCTGCGTAAAGAACGTGCACGTGCGGATATGTTCAGATTGATAAAGATTTTCATACTAATCAAACGTCTGACACTTTGCTCGGTATGTTGCAAATGGCATTAGAAACAGTAGTACAACTGGCATCCTATGTGGAGTATATAAAAAATGTTAGCTAACTATAATTATAATACACACTTACAAACTATCTGATGAACACTTTAGAATACATGCACACAGACGGCAATGCTAGTTCGAATTTGTTTTTTTTTTTTTTTAAATTTAAGCATGTAGGACTAAAGACATTTTATCTTAATTTACTTTCTTCATACAAATGAGAGTCTGTTCTGATTTAAGAATAACTTTGTTATTTAAAAAAAAAAAAAATTCAAAAAAAACCCTATTCAAGAAAAGTTGCCTCTACGTTCAAGCATAATGATGGATAGAAAGGATTAGAAGGTTGAGGTAATAAGATTTTGCATTCATGTTTAGTCTATGCTTTCACAAAAAGGCCATAAATGTTTATTTATATGAGGAACGTAAAGAGTATGAGACTAAAAATATAAAAATTGAAATTAATTTGGATTAAACTACAAAAAACAAAACAAAAAATAAAATATAAAAACTTTAACTATCTTAGGCTAAAGCAGTATAATAACCGTTTTAAACTTAAAATTATATGTAAAAAATTATCAAAAGTTTCTCCAATACTTTTGGAAACATTTTACAACTTAATGCTAAGCGAGCATTAAGTCTCGCATACACCTTTAATGTTTTTAAGAAATATCATCAACATTAATGCGACTACGATTCGGTTGTTGAGCATCTGTTAATTTAAAATGAAAATAAATAATTACCAAATATTAATAATTGACCCTTAATTGGTAATAATTGTTGATTCCCTTGTATTGTAAGTATTTTTAGTTCTCTCAATGTTTCATTGATAGAATTTCATCTTCTTCAGGGGACCTGTTATCGATTTATTAGATTGTATTATACTGTTTTCATATATGATAACATTTATTTGCTTTGCTTTATTTTATTTGCATAAAATTGTACGTAGGTTTTTCTGAATCCATTATTTTTTCGAAAATCTACAAAAAATATACAATTCGTTGTTGTTTAATTGCAGATGAAAAATGAAATACTTTGCAAGCAATTCGATTCGTTGGAAACAGTTATAATACGAAATATTTGTTTACACATATCAACTGCTTTAACGATTCGTTATCTGTATTATCGATTGTAGAATGTTTCTCTCTTACGTATGTTATGATACCAAATTTAACGAATCGAGTAAAAATTCGATCCGCACGAATCTCATTATAAGGTTTTTTTTTAAATATGCAAACTCTCTAACAGAGACCTCAAAACAAAACAAGTAAAACATTTGTGTATACATTTGCTTGTAGGCATTGTCTTGATACATTTGATATTTTGTACACATATGCTTGTATACATTGTATATTACCAGAGACCTCAAAATATAGAGACGGAGTGTCATGCTCTTAAATTTTGCGGGTAAAATCTCAAGATTTATTTGTAAGGTAATATACAATGTATACAAGCATATGTGTACAAAATATCAAATGTATCAAGACAATGCCTACAAGCAAATGTATACACAAATGTTTTACTTGTTTTGTTACGCTGACTTGTGTTGTCAAATTTAGCTTATGCTTACTAGTTTTATATATTTAAAAAAAAAAAATTATATATACGAGTATTTTACCACTCCTCCACACAATATTACAATTCAAAAAGTTGATAAAAAACAACTTTATAAAACATCAACTAAAAGAAGAGCACATATCAAACCGGCAATACCCTGTTTATAAGCCGATTGTCCTACTACCAAACCACACACTATTCTTCCGACAGATCGCTTAATACTGAACGTATATAATTGCACGTAGAACAAATTCGTTGTGTATATTGAACATATACACTATAATATTATAAAATTTTTCATTTCACACATTTCATACTCTATACTGTACATAAATATGTATTATTATGATTAGTGGACAAGACGAAAAGGTCAAAAGCAGCATTTATTAATTTTTCATTTATCCATTTATTGAAGTACTAATATATTAAATTACATACATATCATAACAAATTAATTTACATAAGTACAAGTGTTTGCCCCAAAGTAGGCTTAATGACGAATATTCGTTTGTTTTGCATGTGTAATATGCGGCATTATCTTTTGCTTTACTTATCAGAAAAAACAAGAATAGTAATATATGTACGTAAAAAACCACTGTCCAAAAGTCTTTAAGTCGTATGCGCCATAATGACAAACATTCACTTGTTGTGTGTATGTGTAATCTATGGTATTCCCTTTGCTTACTTATAAGAACAGAAAAACAACAACAGTAACATATGCGTGCAAAAAATCGAAAACAAACAAAAAATTAATTCACCGTTTTCGGTAAATTGGTTATGTATTAGTATATTCACACGGACATAAAACCCCTTGCTTTGCGCAACTCTTTACCAATACACTTGTGAAATTTCGCAACATCGCCGTGAAGTGGTTGAAAAATCTATATTTCAACAAATCTTCAACTCAGCTTTGCTATGTGCGCTATCGAAACAAAGCATATTAAGTTCCTCCTAGCATGTGTGGATTTGTCGTTATATGTGCATGCAACTCATGCACCACCACACTATTTATGATGGAATAGACAAATAAATTATTCCTTCCTAACATTTACATATGTTATCTAAGAGCCATCCACGTATAATTGTAGGGACGTGCGCAAATGAGTCGACTTTACCCACTACACGTAATAGTAATGAGAGTAGAAAAGCTGTTGAGAAGTCTCTGCTGTTGGCTTCTCAATCGTTTGTTTTTGTGGCGCACGCGTCACAGAGTCATTAAACTGCACTTGTTGTTGATTTACGTGTTTGTTATGGTTGTCATTACGGCGCATACGACTTAAAGACTTTTGGACAGTGGTTTTTTACGTACATATATTACTATTCTTGTTTTTTCTGATAAGTAAAGCAAAAGATAATGCCGCATATTACACATGCAAAACAAACGAATATTCGTCATTAAGCCTACTTTGGGGCAAACACTTGTACTTATGTAAATTAATTTGTTATGATATGTATGTAATTTAATATATTAGTACTTCAATAAATGGATAAATGAAAAATTAATAAATGCTGCTTTTGACCTTTTCGTCTTGTCCACTAATCATAATAATACATATTTATGTACAGTATAGAGTATGAAATGTGTGAAATGAAAAATTTTATAATATTATAGTGTATATGTTCAATATACACAACGAATTTGTTCTACGTGCAATTATATACGTTCAGTATTAAGCGATCTGTCGGAAGAATAGTGTGTGGTTTGGTAGTAGGACAATCGGCTTATAAACAGGGTATTGCCGGTTTGATATGTGCTCTTCTTTTAGTTGATGTTTTATAAAGTTGTTTTTTATCAACTTTTTGAATTGTAATATTGTGTGGAGGAGTGGTAAAATACTCGTATATATAATTTTTTTTTTTAAATATATAAAACTAGTAAGCATAAGCTAAATTTGACAACACAAGTCAGCGTAACAAAACAAGTAAAACATTTGTGTATACATTTGCTTGTAGGCATTGTCTTGATACATTTGATATTTTGTACACATATGCTTGTATACATTGTATATTACCTTACAAATAAATCTTGAGATTTTACCCGCAAAATTTAAGAGCATGACACTCCGTCTCTATATTTTGAGGTCTCTGATATTACCTTACAAATAAATCTTGAGATTTTACCCGCAAAATTTAAGAGCATGACACTCCGTCTCTATATTTTGAGGTCTCTGCCAGCTGTGTGTTTTTTTTCCGTAATCTGTTGCGAGAGAGCTGTGTTGTTTTTCTTTTTTTCAATGTCTGTTTTATGTCTCTAAATCGGGACCACAAAATCACATTTACAGACAAGGCTGTGTGTCTATCATCGAAACGTTGGAAGGATTAAAATTCACATATGTTTTATTATAATAGGATCCCTACTATTAGTGGAAACAAAGGAATCAACAATTATAAATATAAATAATTTTTTTAAAAAATTTATAAAATTTTCTTACCCAGAACAGCTTGACTAGCTTGCTGTTTATCGTGTATTATAAAAGCAGCAGTGAGTAAAAAGAAAACACCGCCTAAAACTTCAATGAAACAGGTGGAAAATAAAGCATATTGTAAAGCTTCAAATTTGGATAGATCAGTATCCTAAAACATATTCATGCATTAGTTATGTGGCAGGTATATAAAAACATTTATAAATCTTACCTCTGCTGCATCCAAATGACTAGTGATTGTTGTGGCATTTATGGTTGAATCCAATGTTAAAGATAAACTTTCAAAACCATTATTTTCTATTAAATCGCTGGATTTGTGTAAACGTAAATGCTTCTTTATAGCTTCGGATAGCTAGATTGAATAAGGAAAACGTAACTTTGAAGTATGTTTTATACAAAAAAAAAAAATATATAAAAATTATTGAAACTTACCACTCCAACTAAATAAGGACTGCCAGCATCACCCAAAGCATGTGAGATTAAAATTTGAAATGCTTCTGCTGTAGCTCGTCTGGTCGGTACCACCACATACTGAAAGAATTGATAAAAAAAAAAAATTTTATTTACTCTAAAACGTGTGCTATAATAATTATAGAAAAGATTAGAACATTTTCAAGAACATGCACCCTCTAAACCAGAAATGTTAGCAAGCATTTATATATTAGTTACAAAAACACTTAAAAGATGGAGCCACTAGATGTCAAATAAATATCCTACACACCTACATGCACTACCCAGTTACTTAATATTTGCATAAAACAATAATAATTGATAATAATTAAATTTTATCACTGCTCTGTTCAACCACCACAACAGCACCACTATAAAATGTAATGCAAAAAAAAAATAAAGTGAAATGCGACAATACGATTTCCTACACCTACAATCAGTCAAGTATACTGCCGTTGCTTCTCATGATACATATGTTTCTTTATAGCGTTTGTGACGTGTTATATATAAAAAAAAAGGATGATGACTTTTTCAAGATGTGTATGCAAAGACAATGGTGATCTAGATAAGGTAGTCATGGTGTAAAGCAAACATTTTAATAGCTTAGCTTTGGCATTTCGTTTAAAAAGAGAAAAAGTATAAAAGTAAAAACTTTACAAGGCCTCTAAATACACATACACACACTACACCAAGTCCAAAAAGAAATCTTTGTGTAATTATCACCAGCTGATGATTACATTTTCAAATTAATCTATATAAACATTAGCGAAATTATGCTAATATAATGTCTACCATTTATAATCTAGACCAGAAATCGAATATCATGATTAAAATATTGATAAATCAAAAGCTTTCATTTTTATACAGCACTACTGTATTATTTGGGATCAAAAATGTTGTACGATCACATAAATGAAAATGTTAAGAGTCAGTCAAGCCCGATCATCTAATACACTACACAACTTAGCTTCATAAATTACTTTAGTTTCTATATCTAAGGCTCTGTCATATAAGTTACTTCGTGACATACACATAATTATATCGGAAGGGTTCCTAAAAATAGTCCAATCAAGTCCAAACTGGGCTCAGTCGATTATAAAGTTAATTCTTCACCAAATTTTGTTTAAAAATATTAAGAATTGAGACTTTTGGCCATATAAAGACTTCCATTATAATAGGACTGTACGTCTGTCTGTCCATGTGCAAGCTATGGGTCGCATTTTTTTATACATCTATTAGCCCAAAGAAGAACCCTATTGAAAATGAACCTGATTGGACTACTTTTTACAACCCCTCCCCATATAAGCTCCCATTATATTGGATATCATTACATTTTTAAATTTTTTTTAAAGAATTGTATGAAGAATATTTAATTGTGACAATTTTGAACCCTATTGAATCACTTTTTAGAAGTCTTATCATATAATGATACTTTACGAAGTGATTTATATGGCCCTGCCTCGCGTTTATTTTTACAACAAATTTAGGCCAATAGATGGCCCATTGTGATACCCGACGAAACATAACTCAGATTATTCAGTTTAGCCACCCGGAGGCGGCTATAAATCGATAGAGGTCTAAAATGTTAGCATCCGCTAGTGACCCTAGACCCTCCGGGAATCAAACTCCAATTGTTTTGTGTCATTTTCCCTGTAGGGCCGGGCATTCACACAGCAGGTGCTCCACAGTTTCCACCTCTTCCTCGTCCCTGCAGCTTCTACTGAAGTCATTATACGGGGCACTGTATCTGCTGGCCATATGGCCTATGAGACAGTGCCCCGTTAGGACTCCTACAACCGCAGAGATCGATTTCCTATGTAGACTTAATAGATCTTTCGTTCGTTTATAATTTAGCCGAGGCCAGAGAATGCGAGATATGGTGCAGTTCGATAGAGTACTTGATCTATTGTCTGTTCATCTCACCGCCTTTTTACTTTTAAACACTAATAAAACAATTTTTACTTAAAACGTGCTCAAGAAAATGTAAAAAGGTAAGAAACCTAAGAAATGACCCATATTTGTATTAGACGCGTTGTGAAAATTTTTGCTTTTTTTTATATTTCGAAAATTTATCATAAATGAATATTATATTAAATTAAATGAGTGTGTAAGTAAGTAGTTTGTAACAAACAAGTACCTGCACCAAAACATTATCTTTTTATACATTTTATACAAGTAGAAAAAGTGTCAGACTCTTAATGTTTAATATGTGGAGTGTCAGATAAGTACGTAAGTGTTGGGGCGTGAAATTTTCTAATATTGTGAGAGTTAAATAATGTTAAGTGGAAGTTTACTTGAGAGGCTATAAATTAATGTTAATAACGACAGTTGTCGTTTATGGTTATTTCCTTTTCTCCTTCTCCTCTTCCTTCTTTACTCTACAGCGTACGGTAACTATTGCATACCGTACGCATTGCCAAAAAAGTCTTATCAGAAGACGACATTTAATTTTACGGTTCATGATGTTATTTATAGAAGTGTGTGTGTGTGTATGCGTCACTACATGCCTAAGTGAGTGAGTGTTGGTGCATATGTGGGCATGTGCTATAAAGCGTTTATATAATTCAACAGTTTAATACCTACAAGTACAGTATGGTAAGTGTCAACACCGAGAACATTTCATTATATATATGCAACAACAACATTATAAGCAGCAACAAATGTGTTTGTAAAAAAATAACTCTTGCAAGCATATAGAAGAAAAAAATAAAATAAAATAAAATAAATTTTATTATAAATGATGTGTCTACTCGTATGAATAAATTTTCAAGTTAAGTTCTTTAAATACAACAACAATAACAACAATAACATTAGCAACCACGATTAATTAATAAAAGGAAGAACAAAAAAAAAAAAAAAAACACAAATACTAGGTTGTGCTATGTTAATTATAACAGTAAACTATTTTTAAATGAGTTGGAAAGACAGTTATAGAAAGCGAGAGAGAGAAAAAGAGAGAGAGTATATGTTGATGGATTAATCAATATAAGTCATAAGTTACAACGAAATGTTAAGAATTTAAACGTATTTGATTCGTTTTACAAACTTCTTACCAGCAGCATGTCAGCAACTATTGCCCAATTTAAATTTAAAGCTAATTGACCGAAAAACATGAGCAAGTAGGTGGCAATCGTATTGTCGGACACAAATATCATGGCGCCCGTCATTAGGGGCACACTCAATATTAATCCAAAGGCGCACAACAATGGGTCGGCATTGGGTAGACGTTTAACCAATTTCTGTGACAGCACAGAACCCAACGGTACACCTAAAAGGCCGGCTATCATAGTTACGGTGCCAAATTTAAACGACACGCTATCATCAATAAATTCACAAACGAAACATATGAAATATTTGTTTTTTTGTATGTAATGATAAAAAAAAAAGATTTGATTTTTGAAAAAAAAAAAAAAACAACAAAAAAATATATTTCATTAATGAACAATCGTGAATAAATTAGCGTTCGTACAAGTAGCCCAAACTTATAGACATATTTCGATTCGTTAGTGGTGATGCTGATGGTGTTGAATTGAGCAGCACAGCAGTAATAAATACTCCAACTTTAATAAATTTACATCAATTCTTACCAAAAGTATATCCGCTACTATGGACCAGCCCAGATTTAAGGCCAATTGGGCACCAAACACAAACATCAAACTGAAAGTGACACTGGCTCGTGCTAATGCCAAAGCTGCATACACCATTGGGGCTGATACCATTAATCCGCAGGCACATATATATGGATCAATTTTCTCAGTGGTAGGGCGCAGCTTTTGGGCCATCCAGGCACCCAAGGGTACACCAATGATGCCCGAAACTAGAGCTATTAATCCGAACTTGTACGATACGCTAATAAAAAATATGCCATTACCAACTCACACCAACAAATACCATTTAAATGCACAATCAAGCGTACATTCGAAGGTGTAGGGTGAAGAGTTACGGTTGATTGCATTAGTTTAGCATTCATTTGTGGAATTGTTTCACTATTCGAAATGTTTTTGATTATTCATGTGATTTTATTACACTTACCCGTTTTGGGTTAAGGTTTCATTGCCCGGCTGCATTCTAAAGCCTAAATACATAAATGTCGGACCCCACCAGGCCAACGCACCCGCCACAAAAGCCACACAAGTAAAACCGCCCGTTGATAACATAAAGGAACGATTCTTCACTAAATAACGGATATCTTCGGCGTAGGTAGTGTTAGACATGCGATGGGAACCTTCGCTCTCACCACGCTCCGGATCTTTAATCATCATTATCAGGATTACAGCCATTATACCCAAGAGGGGTGTGACGCGTAACGCCCAACGCCAATTACCTGCCAAGTTTGCTGTTTCTGACCCTATAATATAGCTGAGAAGCAAAAATAAAATAATTATAAATCGCATGATATTAAATTAAGTGGAAATAAAAGTAATTATTATTACCAACAGGGTGTGTTTATAAAGGTGTTATGTAACGTGTTTTTAAAAAAATAATAATAATACAATAACGGTGTGATCAAGATAAAAAAAACAAGAGAAAATGCTATAACGCAGGCTAGCCCCAACTACAAAATACACTACAGCTCATAATAATATGGTTTTTAAATAACAAAACTTGACCTGTGAACTTAAAATTTAGTCCCCTTATTAAAGGTTAGCCCATTCATTCTGGTTATATGGTTCGATTCAATTCATTGTCAAAAGAGATCGTCGCACTAAATAAAAACTGAAACAAATTTGCTTAAAATACACTACAAACAACAACAAGATAATTGTCGATCGTCTAAAGATCAATTAAATGTCAATAATGGAAAATGAAAACAACTTTTATTAAATTGACGTGTCGCTGGTGTCAATTTAAATTTCTGTTCGTATGTTTGGTTGCAGAGTCAGGACAAATTCAATTAATGCAAGAAATTGTTCAATTTAGGAATACATACCCTAAACCGGAGCCGACTGGTATAGCAAAATAGAAGACAGCCAACATTTTAGAACGTAGATTGTGTACAAATAAATCGGATATAATTGTTGGTGCAATTGTACTGTACGATGCCTCGCCAATACCGACCATGGCACGAAATGTTATAAACCAACCGAAACTGTGCATATATGATCCCAATAGAGTGGTGGTGGACCACAATAGTACACCGATACTCATAATTAGACGCCGTGAATATCGATCACCCAAATAGCCAAAAATTGGTGCACAGATCATATATGAGAGGACGAAAGCTGTTTGCAACAGGCCGGCATTATCATCACCAATTTCGAAATCTTTTTGTATGTCATCCAAAATGCCTGAAATAATAAACAAGTAATGTTATATATATTATATACTAAAATTTTATATAAATTGTTAAAATAATTTCCATAAAATTCCATTTTGAAGATAAATTTTTTGCATAACACGGAGCGTGTATACGAAGTTTGTTGTTCTGCTCGCGATAATCAATTTGGAGATATTCAGCTAAAATTTTGCCCAAACACTGGAAAGTTTCTGCCCGTAGATCCCTATTTAAAATGGGCAAAATCGATCAAGAGCCATGCCCACATTCGATAATCTTTATATCTTATATTAAATCTCTTTATCTAAAACACAAAAATTAAGCTATTGTTGCACATATTTATAATGGTCCCACTTATCGATGTGCCAAAAGTGGGCGTAAGAGTATAACAGACATGCCCACAATGGATAAAATTCTAACTGCCACAAAACTTTATCTATGAAGTAGGAATTTGCATAAATTATCCCTTCTTCAAATGGGCTTAAAATTGGCGGGATCGCATAACAGACACGCCCATAATTTACAAAACATAGCACTTAGCATGAAATTCAACTTGCAAACTAAAACGTAATAGGTGCATTGTCAGAGGGCGCAATATATATATTGCCACGCCCCCTATTGTAGATGTGGAGGGTATTTAATATTTGGTTTATGTCAACTTTATATTTTTTACTTCTTTGTTTGTATGATTGTAAATAATTAAAAAATCGTTTAGCTTCCACATCTATAAATAAAATTTATTTACAGTAATTTTATTGATAATTGTACGTATTAACTAGAATGCTATTTAACCGATTTACACGAGTCAATAATAACAATAATAACAAACAAAAATTGTTTACGTATTAATGATTAAATATTTGTATTATCGTTGATTCATTCATTCTCTGTTTTTTATCGTGATGGCATATTTCATGCTTAGCTATGCACCACATAGTTTGTGGCTCACCGGTTTTATTTATTTATTTTTTTTTCATTCTTTTTTTTTTTCCTTCATAAAACATATCGTATGATTTCTACCAACCAATCACTGAACGTGTTTGGGCCGTTGCTTAAACACTTACAGCGTGACGTAACATGAAATAAGCACAATAAACTCAATGTTACCAACAACAACAACAACAACAGCTAACAACAATTCGCATGAGAAAAGTGTGAAATGGCAAAAATATTGAAATCGTATGACTATTTTGTGTGTATATATGTGTGTGTGTGCCTATGTGTAAATAAAATATTTAAAAATTTTCTTTTCGTTTTGTATATTTCTCTATTATGCTGTTTATTGTATATAAACAACAACATAAGATAATACCTATATGCTGTATATGGTTGTTTTCATTGGCATTGGCAGAGAGAAGGCTCGCCACTTGTTGAGACAAGGCTTGTACAAAGTAAGTATAAATAAAACACTGCATACAATGATACATATATACATATATATATATATATATATATGTGAGAAATATATTTTTCGATTTTACTCAGCGTTAGCTACTGTTCTCTTCACAGTACAAGAAAAAACATTTTTATTCATTCAAATATATCGAAATGTAAACACTGTACATATTCTGTGTGGCAAGTAAAGAAAGTTAAAAAATTGTACAATCAAAATGAAAAAGAGGGAGGCAGCGAGAGAGGTTTACGCTGTATTAATTCTCTCATTAGTAAAGTATAAAATAAATAAATGCTTATCATTTTAAACTAAATATACAAGTAGATACTAATGAAACGAATGTAAGGTGGAATTAAAAAAAATTCACCCCTTCTTTTTTATGACAAAGTTAGATAAGTGACGGCACGTTTAAGTTGATAACACGTCCAGAAATAAATAGAACAAAAAAATAACGCGTGGACGAGTTATTTATTTGATTTATTTTCTTTCATTATCTAAATTACTAAAGCCCTGAGAACTACGCAAAAATTAAAAAAAAAAAAAAACACTCCATACCGTTGTGATTACGTTGGCATGGTTGGTATTTACAGCTGTGCCTCTCACGTTAAGACCACATTTGTGCACCATCATGTAGTTGTTGTATGTTTAACATATATTATACTAAAGTATTAGTTTTTTACTATGAGCTTAACCTCTATTGACCTTTGCCGATATGTAAGGATGAAAAAATGTTTCTTATTCCCTCACACCGAACCTCAAATCTGGGTATAGCAAGAAAAACTTTTATTTTAAATCTTTTATTAGAAAAATTGAAAAAAGAAAGGATAAGAAAAAATGTGGCTTTTCTAAGCATTTCATAATTGTTATTAATGAATAGATAAAAGCCCTTGCTTTGGATAAAACACAGATGTTTTTGTTTATTACACTTTCGTGATTTTACAACAATTGCAATAAACAGGTTATGTATAGAAATGTACAAATATTTGAAAATGTCCGTAAGTCCATTTATATATTTTTAATATTTTCACAATGATAATTTCTTTTTTGAAGCCAAAAAACTGTTTATAATAAAATAATCACCTCACGTTCAATTCATATAATGAGTACTTTTTTTGTTATTTCATGGTCATCTCAAGTAGAGTAAAAACGATTAAAATTTTTGTTGAATATGTTTTCTACAGCTGTACAGAGGTGTAACGGTATTTAATGTTTGTTTTAATTTTTGTTAAAAATGTTCTCTATAGCTATACACAGATGCAACGGTATTCAATATTTAGTACAATTATATCTGTCTGTCTCTCCGTTTCTTTGTAGAAATCATTATTCGGATTGTAAACAATTCTCAGAGGATTTTGGCGCAACGGGGGGTGAGTAATTCAAGATTGTAGTCTGAGCTATATTTTGCTTTTTTACTCGCTCATTAATCACACTATCAGACTTCTGTTGGCTCATTAATTACATTTGTTGTTGAGCACTTTCTAAATATCAACGCTTTTCCATGCTCAGTGATTATTTCTTTTTTGTAAATAATGAAGGTCAAGTTTTGCCAGAATACAATGACATCTGTTAATATTTACGTATTAGATGAAATGGAAAACATATAATTGGAATTGTTGCAAAACATATACTAACACACATGCACTAAAATAGAAATAGATTCGCAATATATTCGATGTTAATGAATTCATTAATATGCATAAACTTCGTCGCCAGTGTTCGTCCATAAATATTAATAGCGGTATATTTTGTTAAAATTATAAAATTGATACGACAATCACAAGGTATGCAAAGTATAAAAAGATTAAAAATGTTAGGCCTTAGGCTTAGGCCGAATCTTGAATACCCATCACCTTAGACTATGTTTTTTTTTTTTTTGAACATCTATTCAGGGGATATGCAGCGGTGGCGGTTAGAAGTGATCTTTTACAATTAAAATGTTACGAAAAAAACTCCTATAAAGCCCACAAAAACTGAGCGGCCTCTTGTTTTTCTTTAATTGTGTGCATGCCCTTCGACCGACTTTTAATAACAATTTCAATAACAACCAGCGTTAGTTTGGACTTGATATTTAAATTTTTGATACCGGCAGATAATTTACCAGAATTTGACGTTAATGAAGAGTATATATATTTGATAGGGTATCTGATGCTTTTTTGTGGGTATTCTAAATGTTTTGGCAAAGTGAGTGGATCCTCCCCGGTAATGGGATACAAATTATACTTTTGCATCGAAAGAGAGAAATA
This sequence comes from Crataerina pallida, assembly GCA_949710015.1. Taxonomy (NCBI): domain Eukaryota; kingdom Metazoa; phylum Arthropoda; class Insecta; order Diptera; family Hippoboscidae; genus Crataerina; species Crataerina pallida. Next base: position 25,779,144 of record OX453293.1, on the reverse strand, counting down.
TGTTTATATAACGGAACACAATATTTTTAACCTAATTATAATTAATTTAAAACGCTTCGCCTGAAAGTGCCGTTATTCACATTATTATTGCAACGCTCGTTATTTTCCATAAACGTTTGCCATTAAACGCTAATTTTTCAGCATTTTTCTTTTCTATACAACTATCGTTTAAGGTTATGTCATATTTAAAGTGACACGTACTTATCTTTTAATGACACCTACATATAGTACATGGTTAAATAGACGCCCCAGTAACATTTTTCTATGCGGGTTTGTTCAACTTTTTAATACCAACACACGCTGGCTGGTGTACAGCACACTTTTCAAAGTAGGGCACTAAGAGAACAAATTCTACATAATAAATAAAAGACTACTTGTACTGCATCGCAGCAGCATCAGACATTCCCTGCTTTTAGCTTCATCCATTAAATTTATATATATTTGTAAGTGTTTTGTAAAGTGTTTTCAGTGAAACTTTCCAAACCTTATATTGAGCGTGAACATAGTGCCTGCTAAACCAATGGACAAGTGTTGTGCACAACGCCAAAGTAAAAGTCACTTTCTACACCAATTCTAAATTCAGTGAACTCTTGAGTACACTTACCGGCTATAGTAAAACGGTCCATGTAATTAATTAAATTAACAAAACACAGAACGATTACGGTGAACCACTGACTGCGTGTAGCTAAAACTGGACGCCGTAGAAAACCGGTAGTGAGGGTTTGATTTCTACCAATACTACAGTTATCAGCACCTGTTTCATTATAATTATTATTACTTCCATCTTCTACACTGTCCGTATCGGATGGCGGCATTAATTGTTGAGATGAATATGTTGTAGGTAAAGTGCTTATTCTGGCCGTTCTGGCCACATCGGAACTGTCCACCATGTCGCTTGGTATGGGTTGATACGTGTTATTTTGATTGAATGTATTAAACAATTGATTATTTGTGGAAGACATTCACTTTGTTAACATTTAGACTTATTTTAATGAGTTTTTTTTTTTTTTTGTG